>OX638215.1:19050798-19693528 GCA_951805285.1 Thymelicus acteon
TATTTTCGTTAGTAACACGTTGAGTTTGCAATGGTAAATATACGACATGCCTACGTACATTATAGTTACGTATTTTTCTCTTAAAGTACCTACTTTTTACTGTGTGTATCTCTTCGTAAAAGGATACCTTTCTTCAAGGGTATCCCTTAGATCAGGGTAAATCTACCAACTACCTTATTATCATATTACTTGTATCAAAAATCCTTTTATAAAATCGTTTTACAGAATATAAGGTAACTATTTGTACCGCTTTCTGCGAAACTATCCCATTTTTAAGCAGCGTTATCGCCTGTGAACAAAATATCCTGCGTTGATAAAATAAAACAAAAAGAATCCTTGTCACCCGCGCGCTGATTGTCCAATTTGTAATTGACATTCGTACATTGTACCAGAATGCGTTTTCATTTTTGTTAATTAAACATTTCAGACAACTACATTATAAGCACGTGTTTTACAGTAATAACTCAAGCGTTCCGTTCCCAATGGGAAAAGATGGTCACGTTAGCAATATATCCACAGATCACCCCCGATAGATACCGCATACAAGGAAACTGACGCGCACCAACAAGTACGTGCATTTGCATGTTCACGACATTAGTTGCCACTAAAAAGTATCAGTAGTTCGGATAGTCTGGTTAACCGAACTACTGACACTAAAAAGTTGCATTAGTTCGGTAGACCGAACTAATGACCGAACTACTGCCACTAGATCGTGTCGACCAATACTGACCCGTCAAGTCCAAGTATAAATTAGATATAGCCAGTCACAGCGCATTTTTTGTCCCCCGCAAACTGCGCCTTCCTCCAAAGTTTGTGAGTTCAAACTCTAAAATTTCACTTATGCGGTATCTATTGGGGGTAATCTGTGGCAATAACCAACGAAAGTACAATAACAGTACATTAAACGACTACGGACCATGAGGAGCTAAGTTGAAATCCTTTTATCCCCAGACTTTGATATTCCTCTGAAAATCCATCCCTGGATTGACACTTGTGGCCGAACGCGTTTGTAATTCAAATATCGCCGTTCGTTACCAACTAGGTACCTCCGAATATCGCTGAACGTTTTCCAACGATACTGAAATTTCGCTCATTCATGAATAAACATTACAATTTGTTGCGTTTGAAATTCGAAACGCTTCTCAGTGAACTTAGCTTAGGGCCTCTGGGGTTTCTAATCAAATCTTTTTTGTACTAAAACGAAATTTAAATTACCGAGTGGATGTGAAACGGAAAATGCTTGGAGAACCGGTTTCCATTTCTCTGTCTATACCTACTGTTTACATATTACAGAAAAAAAATCGGAATCGGAAAATGTTTCCTGTACTTGATTATTTTCCATAAACCTTGAAGGCTGACGCAAAAAGATAACGGGCCACCTGATGGTAAGTCGTTACCGTCACCTGTGGACATGAGCAATACCAGAATCGCCAATGCAACGCCGCGGCCGGCCTTGAAGGAGAACTCTTTTACAACTTTCTTAAAGAACCCCATGTCACAGCGCTCCAGGAATACCTCAGAAGGTCGTCTTCTTCTTTGATCGAGAATACATTGGTTGTGCCTTTGTTAACAGACTTCAAAAAAGGAGGAGGTATTCAATTTGACTGTATTTTTTTTTGTTTGTTACCTCAGAACTTTCGACTGGGTGAACCGATTTTGATGAATTTTAATCTAATTTTAACTGATTTTCCCACCCGATTTCCCACTTAAACTTGAGCGAGATCTGACGAGTAGTTTTTGAGTTATTTTGAATTGGGTTATTTTTTGTCAAGAATTATTTGTCTTGATATCCATGGGCGATGATGGTGACTTACCACCTTGAGTTGTTGGCTTTAAAAAAGTCCTGTGGATAAAAATGCGTTGTTGCGTTATTTCTACGTACCCCGTTAGCAAGCCACGCAATACATGCCATCATTGTGTAAATGAGGCCCTCCGATAACACTATCAACAACGGGCCCCTACAATCCATTACAAGTTTCACCTTGGAGCCGACCCCATTGAAACAAGATTATATCACACGTGACCGCACGGCACGGTTAAATTAACCGACGATTAATGAAAACGTAATTTCCTTCGCACTAACCAAATTAGTGGTGTTTATTTTTATGACGATCATATTTTTATGGCTCTGATAAGAGCTGGAGGACCATTAGTCATCGCATTGGACCGTTAAGGGCTAAAATTTATATTTTACCAGCTACTTGTGTAGTTGGCCGCATTAACAGCCTAGTGGTAAAGCTAGGCCACAGTTACGATCGATTAGCCGATGTGAAATATACACTTAGGTGCAGCGCAGACGACGCTCTTTTTGTGCGATCGAGTGTGCGGACGCACAAATGTCTACATGGCGCGCAGCCGCACTTTTTTGCGCGTCGTATGCGTTACTGCATATAATTGCAAAGGTTCTATTTTCACAGACTTAAAAGTGCGTCACGGACAGTGTGCCGTCTGCGCTGCACCTTACGCACGGACCTGAAAAAAAAAGACGGGCGTAACCTCGTCTAATCGAGAGTGAAGCATAGCAATGGCCGCCCGCTTACCATGTGTGCGTAATTTTTGATTCGCGATTGAAGCAATATGGTGTCAATGTGTGGATGTGTCTACTTGTACGAATAGAGAGTTGGTATTACTATGGGTGCTTCACTGAATTTGTTGTTGGGATTACGTCCGTCTTTTTTTTAGGTCCGTGCACTTATGATTATCTTTTACTAGCGCTCTGCCTGCGGGTTTGACCGCGTTTTCCGGAATAAGTACCCTATATCCTATTCCAGATCATGATCTATCTGTGTGCTAAATTTCATGAATTGTATGCAGATGATCTGCAAATTTACACCCAAATAGATGCTTCTGACATAAATGTTGGAATAAACAAAATTAACTCCAACCTCCACAGCATCAACTCCTGGTCAAGTCGGTATGGCATAACAATAAACCCAACTAAATGTCAAGCAATTATTATTGGTAGCTCACGACAACTAGCGAAGCTTGATTTAGATACGACTCCACCTGTCATGCTTGGCAATACCGTTATCCCGTTCTCTTCCAAGGTTAAAAATCTCGGTATATACCTCGATTCTACTCTCAGTTGGAGAGTACAAGTAAATGAAATCAGTAGGTCGGTCTTTGCGGTGTTGCGTACTCTAAATAAACTCAGGAACTTTCTACCTTTACATACCAAAAAGCAACTTGTGCAGGCTCTGGTGCTTCCTATAATAGATTATGCTGATGTGTGTTATTCGGACATCAATGAGGACCTCCTCAATAAGCTAGATCGTCTCATTAATTATTCTATACGGTTCATCTTCTGTCTTCGGAAATTTGACCACATTTCTTCATACCGTCGTCAACTTAATTGGCTTCCGATTCGTGAGCGTAGACAGCTTCATCTTCTTAATTCTCTTTTCTCGATTTTATTCGATCCTCTTTCTCCAAACTATTTGAAACTTAAATTTCAATTTCTTGGCGATTGCCACGAAAGATCGCTGCGTTCTATCGATTCCCGTACTTTAGCTTTCCCTGTTCACCATTCTGGCTTTGTTTCTCAATCTTTCACGTTACAATCAATTCGACATTGGAATGCCTTACCCAGTGACCTTAGAAATTTGTTCTCAAAATACTTGTTCAAGAAAAGAGTAACTGCTCACCTTTTGAAAACGCTAAACACACCATATTAATGCACTTATCTTATGATCTATTATATTTATATTTTTTCATTTATAATTACTATCTGTAGGACAACTTTTTTTTTTATAATCAACAACTTTAATATTAAGTAATGTATACATAGTCTTATTTATTATTATTTCTTTTTTTTTAGTATGCTGATATCTACATATATATATATATATATATATATATATATATATATATATATATATATATATATATATATATATATATATATATATAACTTTGTAATTTTTCTTTCTTTCACTTGTACCGCTTTCATTGTTCTCTGCACATTCCTAAGGTTGACTGGTAGAGAATGCTGTTTAGCATTAAGTCCGCCTTTTGTACCACTTATTTGTTAAGGGTCAATAAAGCATAAATAAATAAATAAATAAAATCCTTTCAGTACTTTTTGCGTGAAAGAGTAACAAACATCCATATGTTCAATTATAATACAAGTATTATTCAATACTAGCTGTTACCCGCGACTTCTTCCGCGTGGTATTTATATTATTATTATTATTAAATTTTTCATTCATCCTATTTTTTTCTAAAATAAAAGTAGCCCAAGTTACTCCTTGTTACATCAGCTATCTGCCAGTGAAAGTCCTGTTAAAATCGGTCCAGCAATTTCAGAGATTAGCCGAAACAAATAGACAGATAGACAAAAATTGTAAAAAATTTGTTTTGGTGTACAGTTTATACATCCAAATGCACTTCGTAAAAAACGGTTAATTTAATATTACAAACAGACACACCAATTTTATTTATTTGTATAGATGTATAGATTTAAAATATTAATGAGGATTTTAAAAACTATGCTAGATGCAGAATTTTAAAATTTCTTTTATTGTATTTATTATTTCTCATATTGATTATTAGTAGAGACCGACCGAACTTTCGGTTTCGGTTTCGGTTTCGGCCAGTTTCGGCCAAAAAATCTAGTTTCGGTTTCGGTTTCGGTTTTGGCATAATAGGGGTATGTATTAGCCATAATAGATTAATTAAAAATAAATTTTTGTTTATTTGTCTGTGCGTTTGTTCCGGCTAATCTCAGGAACGGCTTAACAGATTTAGCTGCGGTTTTCACTGACTTATACATATTGTAGTGAGCTTGGGTTAACATTTAGTATTTATTTTATTTCAAACGGTTCACAAATAAATTACGTTATGTAAATTTCGCCTATACTTACATTTATTGAGTGAGGCTCGACAGTTTGATATACACTAAACATAGCTAAGAACACTTTCGATTTAGTCACCTTCGTTTCTCCGTTTGGGAGCGACGATGCACAGACATACAACAGATACACAGACACGTCAAACTTATAACACACCTCTTTTTCGTCGGGGGTTAAAACAGCGCCCATTCATAAGTACATTTTTTCGAATTTTTGCCGTCTATGTATTAAGATATAAGTTTATCGAACTCAAGGCACGTACTACTATACAAATATGTAAGAAACACGCTATATTTCAATACCTATAGGTACTTCAGTATATATGTACCTACATATATATAGGGTATCCCGTAGGTAGTGGATCTACGTTAGCGGACAGATAGCTTGAGGGTTGACCTGCCAAATGTCAAAAAATGCCCTTTGTAAAATTTCAACAATTCGGTTCCTTTACCCTACTTTTTTTGTTGAGTCCACAAATGAGCAGCTCAAAAAAATAGCTTAATGGTGTGGCCGAACGAGCATATTTTTTGAGCTGTGCGTTGCGTAAAATAGCGTAAATCGTAAAATAGCGTAAATCGTAAAATAGCGTAAATCGTAAAATCGCATATAATATAAATTCCAAACAATTCAATTTGAACTTTTGTATGAAACCAGCTCATTTCACGTGACTCACAGCTCCAAAAATACGCTCGTTTGGCCTCATCCTAAGTTTCGGTTTCGGTTTCGGTTTCGGCCGAAACTGAAACTAAGACCGAAGGTTCGGTTTCGGTTTCGGTTTCGGCTGAAAAACCAGTTTCGGTCGGACTCTAATTATTAGTTCTTGTATTGAGTATTAAGTATTTCTTTTATAGGTTACGTAAGTAAGCTAAGCGGTTTTAATTATACGCTATTTACGTATAATATCCACCCACGCCTTACATAGCATTATACAAAATATGAGAAATGTTGTAACGTTCAATCGAACGTTGCGTGCCCTTTTCACACAAACCTTAAAAGCTCAAAGGGCTATTAAAAGGAATTTATTTACGAAACTGCCCACAAACTCATGTAAACCCTATGATTTTAGTTCCAATAATTGAATGCCAAACTATATTCAATCAACTTACGAGTAAGCCTGTACCTAATCTGCTAATCGGCCTTGTTTTATATTACGGCATGTTTGAAGCAAATGCCAGGGTTAATCGGGATTAATCCTTTTGAAGCGTGAATATTCTAATGACAAAATTACAAGCAGCAAGTTAGGAAATCAAATACGTATTTTGTTAATAATTATTCGGCATTAGTAGTTAGGAGGCTAAAATTTTCAACACGTGAACACGGACATAAAAAAAGAACGGACGTAACCTTATCTAATCGAGAGTGAAGCTGACAGCTGACAGCTCGCTTACCATGTGTGCGTAATTTTGTAATTTTTGATTCGCGATGGTGTCAATGTCGTAGCCGTATGGTGTCAATGTGTGGCTGTGGGTGTGTGTACTTACTTGCACGAATACAGAGTTGGTATTCCTATGGGTGCTTCACTGAATTTGTTCTTGGGATTACGTCCGTCTTTTTTTTACGTCCGTGCACATGAATTGGCCACTAAACCCTCTACCTATATCTACGTTACAGCTACCGGTGGATTTATTATCCAGGCCTAGTCATTGACATGAGAAAAGACGTGAGTTGCTAAAAACTGGAGTGATGTATTTATTCCTGACGTACTATATTATGACATAATAATTATATTTTTTGTAAATATACTTTTTACTATAGTAATTTAGTTTAAGATCTTTTTTGTATTGTGTAAGTCAGAGTTTTTTTTTTTAGTATTTGGTAGTGCAGCGTGTACATAGCTACACCCCGTGTACTTGCGTACAGTTATTTTGTCAGACCTACATATACATAATGTATAATAACTGACCTAGGTGGTCAATCACTAAGGTAATGAACAAGAAAACGAGACTGTAGGATGGCAATAAAAGAAAACCGCGCAAGGACGGATTACGGGAGAAATAATGAATATAGCAACACTCAGATCCATGTCATCAATCATTCGGTGTTGCCAGCGTAGTAAGGGGCCATCCATAAATTACGTCACACATTAGGGGGGAGGGGGGGGGTCCATGAAGTTTGACATTGTGTGACAAGGGGTGGGAGGGGGTCCTAAATTTTGTGACGTCACATTTCAAAATCGAATAATTGGTATGTATAGCTAAATATTAAAAAAAAATAATGGAAATAAAACTTATTTCGGAACTGCTGTTTTAATTTAATAATTTCTAGGTGTAAAATTTCATAATACATATGTGACGTCACACTAGGGGGGGAGAGGTCTCACAAATATGACCAGCTGTGACAAGGCCGGGGGAGGGGTCAAAAAGTCATGAAATTAGTGTGACGTAATTTATGGATGGCCCCTAAGTAGAAAACATGATATATTTTTTTCACGTCTACAGTACCTACTTTCAGTTGTGATATGACTGTACCACGGTGCAGGAAAACAAATAACTCACTAACCTTGCTTTGGTTGGTATGAGTCCTTGTAAATGTTGAATGCTTCTGATCGCTTCTGAAGAATTATGAAGATGATACTTGATGATGATGAGGAGCCTGCCGGCGCGGTGTGGGCTCTGTGGACAGTGGTAATCCGATGCAATTTATGACAATTCATAACATCACGTACTTTACTACTTAGGCAATTAATAATAATAATAATAATAACGCTTCACACTCATAGCCCCACACTAGGATTCCCTGTGTCGTGGGTGCCATGGACACATACACAACACATTGAGACAAGGACATTCACACCCAGAACGAAAACAGAAATTCAAACTTATCATTTTTTCCGCCTCGCTGAGAATCGAACCCAGGACCCTTGGTGCGGCGATCCGGCACGGTAACCATTGCGCCAAACAGGTCGTCAGAACGTACTGACTACTTTAATTTACTGACTGAAGGGTGCAGTTTAGAATCGTAAGTAAGTAACTATATTTCTCAGAAAATATTATTAAATCAATTAAATGTTTTCAATTAATTGTCGCAGCGCGTATTCGATGGAAAAGTTGTAATAGCGGACTAATTTCTAATTTGTAGTTTTCTTAAGCCACTCGGTAATCAAGCGCTCACATATGATTGGTCAATCACGGCACAACATAGCCGCGTAGAGCAATATTGCTCATTGACAAAATTAAGACTCTCAACACCGATAGATGGCGTTATAAGTTGCAACTCTAATGTGTGAACTCTGCACTCAGCAGTCTTCCTGCTAATTTATAATGTTATAACAAATAATAGTTAAAAAAACACGCTTTTATAGAAAATCCAACTAAAAAAATAGAAAATAAATTTGAATTAAGAATCGTGTAATTGTAAAAAAAGCGTGGGGTGGTTTTTATTAAGATATTATCTCTTCTACTCATTGACACCATGCTATGAATTTAGCACATATTTTCATTATTCTAAAATTAGGTAACTGGATAAGCCTGGATAGCATAATTTTCCAAGAGCAATTATAAATTGCACTACGTACCTAATCCGTTTACAAAGGATCTACAGCTACATTATAGAAGTATAGAGGTATAGTACGGCCGCTGTATCTTGGCGCGTCTGAACTTCGCGCAGAAGGCTGCGCAGAGTAACATATTTCGCCAATACTCGGTACGCGGTGTATTATGTCTCAGTAATATGTTAGCATGTTCGTGTTGCCATCTCTGTCTTACATGCGCTAAAGTTCGCAAAGCCTATGTTCAGACGCGCCAAGATACAGCGGACGTACTGTATGTTGCCGCAACAATGGGTAAATTACTACTGGTCTCGTTAAGTTACTTACTCTGAAGAAGGGTTTTGACTGAACTTTGAAGTTGTTAATTAAACACGTGGTTCAATGGATACAATGACATCTAATTATTTTTTTAACTTTGCTAACCGACTTTAAAAAATATAGGAGGCATTCAATTCGACTGTATTTTTTTATGTTTGTTACCTCAGAACTTTCGACTGGGTGAACCGATGTTGATGATTCTTTTTTTAGTCAAAAGCTGGTGCTTGTCATGTAGTCCCACTTAAATTTGAGCGAGATCTGACGAGTAGTTTTTGAGTTATTCCAAATTTTGAAGTCGGTTATTTTTTGTCAATAATTATTGCACTTCATATTGAATTTAATTAATGTCATATTAGTTAGGTTTATACCTACAGGTTATCCTGTGGACGATCGACACATCTAACGATACCATAGGTTTTAGAATACCCCTACCTGACTGAGGTATTGTACAAAAATATTCCTATCGAAAAATAGAAATACGAATTACATAACCCGTTTTCTGTCCGAAATATCCGAGTCTATAATTCCATAGTAACCATAAATCAAATTTGCCGTGAATTATTGCCCCCATCGACTGACAAAAGGGTTATCTGATGAAGGAATATATCATTATAGAAGAGCTTCTCATTTTATAGATATGCCGTTTCCTGATTTAATAGAAACACTCTACGTACAGAACAGGATATTATGTAACTAGAGATATATTTAATTCAAATCATGTGAGCAATTGAATAGGGTTGAAGTTTTAAAAATCATAGTATCAAAGACACTATATAATATAATAATAATAATAACGCTTCACACGTATAGCCCCACACTAGGATTCCCTGTGTCGTGGGTGCCATGGACAACACACAGCATATACAAGGATAATACACCCAGACCGAGAACAGAAATTCAAACTCATCATTCAAATTTCCGCCTCGCTGGGAATCGAACCCAGGACCCTCGGTGCGGCGATCCGGCATGGTAACCATTGCGCCACACGGGTCGTCAAAATAGTAACATTATAAGTTTTACTAGTAAAAGTTTTAATAGTACTATTATAAGTATTAAAGACATAATAGTACTACGAGTATTATGTCTTCTGTGATATCACTATTAATTCTTAAAGTGATATGCTTTAGTAATAAAACAAACTGTGGACGACTTTGGAACAATGTAATAACTTATTCCCTTATAATACCTTATTAGTCGAAATATGATAAGAACCTAGTTAATAAAGAAGGCGGTAACATATGACAAACATTCCTAAATACATTTGGGCTAAAATCGTAACCCTTTCAGCTACGCCGTAGCCAGGCAAAAATACTCACATACGAACACGTAACATATTCTGAACATGTATCCCAACAACATAATAAACAAAACACGCTCGGAAAACACGATACGACTTAACAAAATTTCACGGTATAAAAATGGAAGATGGAGGAACACGTAAGCAAATAAACGAGTGAATAAAAAAATACATGGGGAAATACATCCGTCGCAATGCTTCTGCCTTCCTAGCAGCTTGGGCGTCACGCGACCCTCATTATAACCTTCTAAGCTGCACAGAGCACTACTGTCAAAGAGGTATGTAAGAGACAAAAGCGGCCAAAATAATCGGTAAACTTTTTAGTTTTACCCACAGTGATATTTAAAAAATATAGATACGTTATGCCCTTACAAATCAACCAAAAAATCTGTTCTGGAAAGAGCTACAACACACACACGTTTATCTTTTGTTTCACTACACTTTCCATAGCCGATGTGGTACTCCAGGGCATGGAATGTTACATTCCAAACTCTGTGGTACCCGTTGGTGGTAAAACCCAAGCCTGGTTTGACAGAAACTGCTTTAAGGCAATAAGCCTGAAGCAATCTGCTTTTCAGGATTGGGTTGTGGCGCGTGAGCTCGGAGACGCATCTGTGAGTCGGCTGAAAAAGAAATTTAATGCTGCCTCGTGGTCCTCAAAAAAGCAAATAGCCAAGGCAAAATTCAAGCACATTAACAGAACCGGCAAGAGACTGCTGAGCTATCCGTGTGGTAGCCGAGCGTTCTGGTCTCTGGCCAAAGCCATTCAAGGCAATTTCTGTGTATCGTCCCTTCCTCCTTTGCGCAGAGCAGATAATACCCTGGCCCACACCGCAAAAGAGAAAGCCGAAATACTGGGCACCCTCTTTGCGTCGAATTCAACTGTTGATGATGGGGGTAACACACCGCCAACCATCCCACAGTGTGGTGAGCTGATGCCTGACGTGCATTTCACACAGAATGCCGTGCGTCAAGCTCTTTTTTCCCTTGACATCAACAAGTCGAATGGGCCAGATGGTATACCTGCTATTGTGCTAAAAACGTGCGCTCCGGAGTTGACCCCGGTTTTAACGCGCCTATTCCAACTCTCTTATTCTGCCGGCATTGTCCCGTCTCCATGGAAGGTAGCTCTGGTCCACCCTATTCCCAAAAAGGGAGACAGGTCAAATCCATCCAACTACAGACCAATCGCCATAACCTCTCTGCTCTCCAAACTAATGGAGCGTATAATAAACACTCAACTGCTCCGGTATCTAGAAGATCGCCAGCTGATTAGTGACCGTCAATACGGTTTCCGCCACGGCAGGTCAGCTGGCGATCTTTTAGTATACCTTACTCATTGCTGGGCAGAAGCAATCGAGAGCAAGGGAGAAGCATTGGCTGTAAGTTTGGATGTTGCAAAGGCCTTCGATAGGGTGTGGCATAAGGCATTATTGTCTAAACTGCCTTCCTACGGAGTACCCGAGAAAATGTGCAAATGGATTGCCAGTTTTTTATCGGAGCGGAGCATCAAGGTCGTCGTTGACGGAACATGCTCAGATACGAAGCCCATAAATGCTGGCGTCCCACAAGGCTCTGTGCTTTCACCTACACTGTTCATCATACATATCAATGATATGCTGGACATCGAGAATATTCATTGCTATGCTGATGACAGCACGGGTGACGCCCGTTATACAGGCCGAGCAAACCTTTCTCGGGTGCAGATTGAGGAGAAGCGGATGAAACTTGTGTCTGAAGTCGAGACATCTCTGGAGCGGGTCTCAGAATGGGGCAGACTAAATTTAGTCCAGTTCAACCCCGAGAAGACACAAGTTTGCGCGTTAACCGCTAAAAAAACCCCATTTGTCATAGCACCACAGTTCCAGAACATTCCTCTTAACATCTCTAAAAGCATTGGGATCCTTGGTGTCGACATCTCGAATGAAGTTCAGTTTCGAGACCACTTGGTTGGTAAGGCCAAACTAGCCGCAAAGAAATTGGGAGTGCTCAACAGAGCTAAGCAGTACTTCACGCCTAAGCACAGGTTGATGCTCTATAAGGCGCAAATTCGACCACACATGGAGTACTGCTCCCACCTTTGGGCTGGAGCCCCAGCTAGCCAAGTGGATCCGTTCAATCGAATTCAACGGCGAGCTATTCGTCTTGTCGACGATCCCATGCTTACAGACGGACTAGAATCACTCGAATTGAGGAGAGATGTAGGTTCTCTCTGCGTATTCTACCGTCTGTACAATGGGGAATGTTCTGAAGAACTATTTGGCTTAATACCTGCAGTTGGTTTTCGACACCGCACATCACGGGGTTCCAGGTTCCACCAACATCACCTGGATACCTGGCATTCGTCCACAGTTCGGTTCTCACGTAATTTTCTACCTCGTACGTGTAAACTATGGAACAAACTTCCTGCATCGGTGTTCCCTCTAAGCTATGACATGGGGTCCTTCAAAAAGCGGGTCTATCGTCATTTTCTTGGCCGGCAACGCGTTGGTGACGCCCCCAGTGTTGCTAATGTCCATGGGCGGCGGTGATCACTTACCATCAGGTGACCCGTCTGCTCGTTTGCCTGCTAAAAGCATAAAAAAAAAAAAAAAAAAACTACACCAATCAAATTGGTTTAATACACAAAGGCATTAATGACGCTGTATATCAAATGTCAAGCACTTCTGACAACAACAAAAGCGTGCGTATCGTCTCGCATTGACAGAGCGACTACGAGCAGAACGGTCAATTGCCTGTTCTTACGCTCTTCATCGTCAGCGCGCTAGTGACATATCTACCTCTTTTTTACATTATAATATCATTGATTACCTATTATATATATACTATTATTTGTTCTATGGTATTACACAATTTAATGAACAGTAGCCAGTAGGACAGAGTGGTGTAAACACGAACGGTTGGGTAATACCGAACGCAACATGTACGTCACAATTCTCCTGTTTTATATTAATTCTTTCTTAGGTGTTCGAAAATGGGAGAACCCATTTTTTTCCACACTTCATTATAAAAATATTATATTAAATTTCATACAAAACTGCACTTCATGTTTAAGAATCATTATTTCTCATAAGAACACACTATTTAATTACATGAGAAACATAAAGCTTTACAAAACAAATAAAGGGCGTTAAGTGCGTATTAGTAAAAAATTATAAAACTTAAGGGTAATACAAAAATATTGCGTATAATAATTTGGAGATAACACAGATGTTAAAGAGTGTACGAAACTGGATGTGGCTTTGAACGTAGTATGTCTTATGTGTCATTTATTTAGCGCTATCTATGATCAAGATCATATCAAGAAACACCTCAGCATATATTTTTAAAAATTACTGTAGATATCCTATCGGACACAGGATCGAAAGGCTGAGATCGCATTATGTCTACTCTGTTGCAGATCATGAAACAACAGAATTTTTACGACAAGTACTCACATGGGCTACAAATCATTAATCACCTTAAAACACCGAGAGACTGGCTCCGATCAGTTTTGGACCATAAAAACGCGTTTTTTACAACAAGACTTGCATATTTAGAAGTTTCTTTCGGTGCATCATGACATATAACTTGCAGGTTCGATTTCACACAGACATCCGGACAAGTGAAACTAAATAAGGCTTTTGAAAACTAAAAAAACACGGTTTAAATGAGCCATTGAATACGAAACTTTACATAAGCTGTTGTAAGTAGATTCGATTTTGTGTTACTGACAAACAAACATTGATTAATTTCGTTTATTATTCAGCGTAGTAACCTGTTTAAGGATAATGTCCTTTGTGATGACTGGACCAACCAATTTACATGCTTGATAATCCGTGGATAATCTGTAAAGGGTCAATACGGTCGCAGATCGCAACACAAACGGGCCTTGGTTGTTTCAACAAAGTTAATGTACCTACTTCAAACATCGCTAGGGTATGCATGTTGAGGCGTAAGAGATGGACAGATTCAAGCGTCAAAAATGTACACCAGGTTGGTACGACTACGTGGTCACTACCGTTTATTATTATTATTTCTCCATGGGGTTCGCCTGGATAGCTACCACCCTTGAGCATGAGTCAGCCGCCAAACGACTCGTCGTGTTCCGACTGGGGGCTTGAGAGCCAGTTCTTTCTTTCTTTTTCTTCTCTCTTTCTTGGCCGGCAACGCATCGGTGATGCCTTTGGTGTTGCTGATGTCCATGGGTGACGATAGCCACTTATCATCAGGTGGACGGTCAGCTCGTTTGCCGGCTATTTCCATAAAAAAAAATCTCAGAAAACTAAAAGGTTTCCCTGGGAAACAGGATGAAAACTTGTATGGAAAAAATTTAAAAATCAACCGATTTGCTTCAAATTTGCAACAATCGTTCCTTGCTTAAATTGATGGAATATATATTTTCTAGATTTATTTTTTTAAATTTTGCATGAAAAAGAAAGAAATACAAATTAATGTGAATATTTTTTATTTTTCAAAACTCGCTCCTCGTGGAGGACTCCGTTGTGATTGTATCGTGGGTTTTAGTATATGAACTCCTAAATATTAACATCAATATAAATTCTCCATTTTTTTTATTTCGTTCTATAAGATGTACATATAAAGTAAAACATAATTTCCGCGTGCGAAGTTGAGGACAATAGCTAGTAATGAATAAAATTCGAATATGGTTTCATTTTATCCTTAATCTATGTTTTATAAAAAACTACCAGTCTAATTACCCCTTGGCCCACCTAGAAGGTCCGTGGACCGATGAGTGGGACAAAAATAGGTCATGAACTTAATTGAGACACTTTTTGATAAGCAAATACCGTGTTATTAAATGCCGGTTATTCTAAATGATAACATGTCATGTTGCTCATTACAATGTTGATGAATGTCGGTAATATCATGGTTATTCAGAAATTTCATTCTAAGCTGCTAATTTGTAAAGACTCTTACTACCTACTGGCTACTATTACACTTAACTACATTGTAAAATAATTTTAATACTATAAAAGACACGATGATCAATTCCTAACACCTGCTTATTATTGTAAAAAACATATTGAATTTATAGTCCTGAAGTTCAGACGTGACTTGCCAGTGGAATTGTTTAATTTCTTAATCTAACTATTATAAATCTCAACTTTTAGGTAAAGGTTACTTACTACCTATACAGTGGATGAGTACGACGCATGTAAATGATTAGCTCTGCAACCAGTTCCGTTCAAGTTAGTGATATTTTTTTCATAATAAATATACTAATATATTTTTATTTTTAAGAGATGTGCTTTCAGGCCACATCCCTACCAACAAGTCATACTATTGAATTAAGAGAACAGATTCCCCGTTATGTGATTCATGCAGTATTGTTGAAGATGTCACTCATATATTGATGGAATGTGCCCGGAACAACAGCCTCAGAGAGCAGTTGAACATAAATTGTGGTCACATCGGCGTCTGTGCACATAGCATTCTGGCTGAGCCGTTGTCGGTCTCCGCCAGAACGCTTTATAGGTTAGCAGAGAAGAGACGTTCATCTTTGTAAATTGATCTGTAGTTTTGTAGGGTGATCACATTAGGGCGGCATAATCATTGTTACGCTAAAGCCCTTTCTATTAAGAATAAAAAAAAGATATGCTGAGGAGTTTCTTTACGGCTTTTCTTCTCATCCATGACAAAGCACCTTTCCGAAAAGCTAGTTGATTAAAAAATGACATACATAAGTGTATCAGTGATACCTATATGAATAAATTATTTTGAATTTGGAATTTTTAGTAATTTTTGTGATATATTTAGATGTGCGAGTAATATTCCAAAAAAAGCATTGCCAAGACTGTTTACCAAATAATTCTCGTCTAATAAGTAATCAATTAAACATTAAAAACCCCGCCTGCTATCAAAAAAGCTGTAATTAACTATTACAAGTTAATTATCACTTGCTTCGGTGAAGGAAAACATCGTGAGGAAACCTGCACACCGGAGAGTTCACCATAAAGTTCTCAAAGGTGTGTAAAGTCTACCAACCCGCACTTGGCCAGCGTGGTAGACTATGGCCTGTACCCCTCACATTGTGAGTGAAGACCCCGAGCCCAGCAGTGAGACAATTATGGGTGGTTGCTTTGCTTTTTTTTAACAAAAAAGCTATCATGATATACCTTTTTGAAATCCTTATGCTTTTTTTGAAATCCATATTGCATTATTCTATTTATTTTTATTTTTTGATACTTCAAATAATGGCATTTCACAGCCACCTTACTTGTTTTTTCTGATTTCACTTATCTAACAACACTTGGGCTGTCAAGACGCATCTAACGATAATTTAACTACATAAATTGGTCCAGCGGTTTGAGAGATTCGAGGTAATAAAGTAAATACATATAAATACAAGATACGCGCAAAAAACATAATTACCCTTCCTTCGTAGTCGGGTAAAAACGGAGTATTATAGCTGTATGTGTGATATGGAGACCCTAGTGGTGAGCGAGGCCAGCCGCCACAGTGGCTTCGACTGTGCGCTGCTAATTGCGATTCAACAATTGCAACGGATACCAATTCTCAATTAGCATCACAGATTTGGTGTCTGTGTCGACGAAACAAACGTACCTATACATTATGTACTTGTACATATACGTATTATTCAAATCTGGTGTGAAAATTGCAGATATACGTAGCATTAATAGGTAGATATACGCACTTTATTACACACAAACAAAAGAAAATCGAGAGGAAGAAAATAGAGAGGAAAAATAAATGTCAAAACAATAATATTATTGTATCCTAATTCCTATTTCGGACTGAATGAGAAGTTTCGCTGAGAGAGACCCGTTTCAGAATAGATACCTATTGTGTAGCCCACACAGGAATATTGTTATTATTTTAACTTAACTATATTGGATTCTTATTAACCGACTTCAAAAAAGGAGCAGGTATTCGACTGTATTTTTTTTATATTTGTTACCTCACAACTTTCAACTGGGTGAACCGATTTTGATGATTCTTTTTTTAATCGAAATCTGGTGCTTGTCACATGGTCCCGGTTAAATTGGAGCTAGATCTGACTAGTGGTTTTTGAGTTATTTTGAAGTCGATTATTTTTTTCTTGTTAAAATTCGTGTGTTTGTAATATGTGTAGGGATTTAGTGTAAATAAAACTGTTTTCTTTCTTTCTTTCTTTCTTCCTTTTGAGTACGGATGTTTGTTACTCTTTCACGTAAAAACTACTGAACTGATTTTCATGAATTTAGCACACAGGTAGACCATGGTCTGGAATAAGATATAGGGTACTTATTTTATTATCCCGGAAAACGCGGGCAAAGCCGCGTGCAGAAAGGTAGTCGTAGATAAGATACAATACAATACAATACAATATTCTTTATTGTGCACACTAATAAATGACAAAAAAGAGAAGTAAACAAACAAACAAAAAATACACAACAGGCGGTCTTATCGCTACAGTAGCGATCTCTACCAGACAACCCTTTGAGCGAAGGACAAAATACATTTCTTGAACTGAGGTAGGGGTGCTACAATTATATACGTAAAATATATACGTAAATAAAGATAAATACACACATACATACATATATACCTATATACACACATACATAAATATATAAACATATGGAATAAATACAAATATCATTCACAACACATAAGAGGTAAACAAGTACATTGAAGGAAAAGCATTTAAACACAAATTAAGAATGAAGATAATATTTCTTAACTTGATTTTTGAAGGAAAGGAGAGAAGGAGAGCGTCGAATAGATAAGGGGAGAGAATTCCATAAGTAGACAGCATAAACAGAAAAAGATTTTTTATAGAAGGAAGTCGAATGAGAAGGAGTTTTAAGGCGTAGGTTTTTGGAAGAGCGAAGATGTAAGTCGTGAGTTTGGCAAGTATATTTAAACCGCTCTTTCAAATAGAGCGGAGAAGTTGCATGAAACAGTACGCAGTAGAGAGCAGAAAGTATATGAGTATCCCGGCGAAGGCGAATAGGGAGCCACTTGAGTTTAACACGAAAATCGGAAACGTGGTCATATTTACGTAGTCCAAATATAAACCGTATGCAAATATTTTGAAGGCGTTCAAGTTTATTAATTTGCTCCATTGTTAAGTCCAGATAGCAGATATCAGCATAGTCAAGGATGGGTAACAGGAGAGATTGAACAAGCTGAACTTTTGTTGCAGTAGGAAGAAGATACCGAAGCCTTTGGAGAGATCTAATCGCTGCAAATAACTTCCTACTTACTTCAGCTATTTGAGGCGACCATGATAGGCTGCGGTCCATAATTATGCCTAGATTTTTAACAGTTTCCCTGTAAGGTATAATTACTCCATCGTACAACACTGGTGGTAATAGAGCCCAGTTGATTCGCGATATTAATCTTTGGCTTCCTACGACTATGGCTTGCGTTTTAGTAGGATTTACAGTCAGATTGAAGGATTTACTCCAATTGAAAATGGACGCAAGATTATCGTTAATAATTTGAATTGCGGAAGGTAAATCCTCCAATGATGACTGTGTGTAAATTTGTAGGTCGTCTGCATATAAGTGGTAGCGAGAAGAAATGTAGGAGCTTATCATATTAATGAATATCGCAAATAAAAGCGGAGATAGCACGCCACCTTGAGGCACACCGGCATTCGTCAATGACCAAGATGAGAAAGAGTCATTAAGTCGAGTGCGTTGCCGGCGCCCATGCAAATAGCTGCGAAACCACTCGTTTGCCATTGGAGATATGTTAAGAGTTTGAAGTACTTTAAGGAGAATATCGAAGTCGACCGTATTGAATGCGTTACTAAAATCAAGTAACACCAATAAAGTAACCTGCTGATTATCCATTCCCTCACGTATATCATCAGTGATTTTGAGAAGTGCAGTAGCCGTACTATGACCAGGGCGAAAACCGGACTGGAAGGGATTTAAAAGGTTGTTTGTGGTCAGAAAAGTACTAAGTTGCTGATGTACCAGACGCTCGAGGACTTTTGATAGGAAAGGAAGTATAGATATAGGACGAAAATCAGAAGGAGACAAAGGATTGGACTTTTTTGGTAAGGGTATAATTTGAGCGTCTTTCCATGCGATAGGATAGGAACAGGTAGTAATGGAATGGTTCATAATAAGAGTGATAACAGGAGTAAGGAGATCAAGGATAGGAGTGATCATTTTACGGCTAATACAATCCTCACCAACTGAATCGGAGGAAATGGAAAGTATACACTTCTTAACATCACAATTAGCAAACGGAGTAAAGACAAAAGTAGGGATGTTGGGAATGGGTAAATTTGATAGAAAATTAAGCGTATCAAGTTTGACCTTGCTATCAATACAGGACGTAGAAGTGAAATGATTGTTCAGACTCTCAAGGTCAAGAACGCGGCTAAGTGATGATTTTTGTTTCCCAATTCCCAGCGACTTAAGAAATTTCCAGACTCGTGCTGGGTCCTCATCTTGTACGGAGTTATGTATGTGGCGACGTCGCAAATCTCTACACAACTTATTGCAGCGATTTCGAATGGCTTTATATTTGTCCCGGTTTGATTCACTGGGATCCGCCTTATACCGTGCCTTAGCTCTATTCTTCTTTTCCATTAATGATTTCAACTCATCAGTTAGCCAGGGTGCCGGTAGGTGACGCACGCGAACTGGACGAACAGGTGCATGAACATCAAAGAGCTGAATAATTAACGAATTAAAAATTGCAACCTGCTCATCGACGGTAGCAGCATCAGCCACAACCGACCAGTCTATCTTAGCAGCATCCTCACGAAGTCGATCTAGATCCATCCCAGCAAAGTTCCGTTGAAGCAAAATTCTTGACTTAGCTTTTGGGGGTCGGATGTTGTAAGACACGTAGATGAGATCGTGATAGGAGAACGCGTCAGCAGAACATTGACCGTGTTTTACAACATCCTCTGGAGAAGAGACGATTATTAAGTCAAGAAGTGAAGGTGCACAGTTTGGAAAGAAGTGTGTGGCGGAAAGAGGGAGAATACTCATGTTTGCTGCATTAACTATAGATTTAAGGTGAGCTGCTCTAGAGTCGTCTTTAAGTAGGCATGTATTAAAATCACCCATTACAATTATGTGATTGTATATAGATGAATAATCCTCTAAAAGATTTTCAAAGGAGGAGAAATAGTCAACCGTGAGAGATGGGCTGTAAAACACACCAAGGAGTAGTTTTGTATTGGAAAACAAGATTTCTATAAAAATATATTCTGCCTCATTACCAGGCACACTTTCGAGGGACGTTGTAACAACCGTAAAAGGTATGTGGGATCGTAGGTAGATAGCAACACCACCCCCACCCCGTGCAATACGGTCCTTGCGTATTAAGTGAAAACCTGGTAGGGCGTAAGATGTCGATGGGAGACACGGTTTAAGCCATGACTCAGAGACCAGAATGGCATGAACATTTCTGCTATCAAAGGACGAAAGTAAATCGGGATAATGAGCTGGGATACTCTGTGCATTTATATGGATTACGTTAAAGTTTTTAGTTGCATTACATAGTTGCGATTCAAGTGCCACGCTAAGGGGAGGAATACTCTCAAAGCTGTCGTTACTGTTCACTCCTTCAGTCGCAGAAGAGAAAAGAGAAGAATTACAGTCTTGACTACTATCATCAAACATTCTTAATGTTTATAAATGATATAATATTAATAATAATATAAAAAATAAATAATAATACAATATATATGTAAACTAATTTTTAAACAATTTTACTAAACTTAATTTATGTACATTTGTCTTCCACTCGCCAGCATTAAAATAGTAGAAGATTAAAATGCAAGGTAATTTGCAATAGATTTAGCAATGATATTACACAATTACAAAATATTAATGATAATAAGGCAAAAACATTACAAACTAAAACAACTATCCATGGAATCCATGTACCGTATAGTCCATGAACTAGAATATAGTACCTTGCTCTATGGTATCCATAAACATACATAGTTGTCACTTAGCTTGACTTGTCAGTGTCAATGAACACTATTGTCAGTAAAGTCAGTCAGAACTCAGGTCAGAATTATAATGTTTACAATAAAATTTTATTAAGTAAATGAAGGTATAAAAAAACAATGAAGTTGAAGAAATAGTTATATAAAGAAAAATGAAGCAAGCCAGTCGTGAAATACAAGTGGAAATATAAACAAATATTTAACATTACTGAACAAACAAGAAGAATGGAATAATAAAAATATATAAATATCAAGCCTTGAGGAAGTTTATGACAGAACAACCAAATCTGATCCTACTTCTTCCTGCGACTTTTGATGGCAGCCTTGTCTGAGGGCTTCGAACTAACGGCAGGTGGTTGCGAAGGAGAAGGTGGACTGGCAATATTGGGAATGGCATCTAACTCCACTAAGCTTATAGCTTGGTGGTGTGAGCCATCTGATAACTGGACATGGATCACGCCATTTTTCGTCCAGCATCCATTTACGCCATGCCTCTGTCTGGCCTCCAGAAAAACTGCATGCCTACCTCTTGTCAGAAACTCTGAAGCGGTGATACCAGTACCCTTGAACTTGGTCTTAGCGTGCCACACTTTATCCCGTACCGATATATCTTGGAACTTAACTAAGATTGGCCGTGGCTTGTTGTTAGAGTTCTTACCCAACCGATGACACCGAGCAACTAGAGAGCCAGAGAAGTTTTCCACCTTCAACTTATCGGACACTAAATGTACAACAACTGCTGTAGTTTCTTCAGACTTCTCTTCTGGAACCCCGTGCAGAAGAAGCATCTTCCTCCTTCTCCTCATCTCAACATTGTCAAATTCCTTGCACAGAAAATCCACTTGCTTATGCAAGGTCTCCAAAGCAGCGCCAACGAACTTCTTGAATGATGTAAAATCAGCAGCAAGTGAAGTTGTAGTGACTGGTATGTTTGTTGACTTCTGGAGCTCCTGCTGGAACTCTGCCATCTGAGTGTTGAAGGATTCAGTCATCGCTGCTATGGATTCTTTGATGGTATCCATAATATAAGTGAAGTGAAATAGAGTGCAGTGAAGTTAGGATGAAATTTGTAAATATGTAGAATTTAAGTGAAACTTTAGTAGGAATAATAGCTGGTGAGTGGAAATACTATTAGAGCAACATTAAATGCATGTAAATAGAGTTTAATATATTTTAAATTAAATATCAAAAACAGCTGATTTCCGATTACGTGTTTACTTGTTTCACGCCTACCCCCGAAAAGATAAGATAAGATAAGATGAGATGAGATAAGATAAGATAGCAACAGCTTCAGGACGGCAGTTTATACTGAACGAGTCAGTCCGTTAGCTTTGCCTTTCATATTCGCGACTGATTTCCATAGGCTCTCCTTGCGCTCATGAATTTTGCTACTAGCCTATAATATTAAACCAAATTCCTGTCCAAACACCTATAAATTATTAGCTGTGCCCGCGACTTCATTCGCGTGGAAGCATCTCCCGTGTAAATCCCGGTCCCTTTTTTATATAATCAATATAGTTTATAATCAATTACTCCTTAAAACATGAGTATTTATAAACAGTGCATTATTGGATACTTCTTATTCAAATTTTTCAATATTTACAGTCTTCCTGACATATGATATCCGAGGAATATTCTTCTCTACGCTTTAGATATCTCATATCATGGAGAATACGGGCTATTGCACACGAAGGCACAAGTCAAGAAGAATAAAAATTCAGACTGCAGTTTTGATCGAGGCTTGAATGCAGCTGCGCCATGAGGAACGAAAAATAGGTTATTTCGAATATTGAGTTATAAGTAATGTAGGAAAAAATCCTTAATGGTCATTAAAATCAGTTATGATTGATTGTTTCAGAGCAAGTTGAACAACTTGTTTTTAATCAACTGAACGAAAAACATTAGTAATCATAAACTTTATTTTATTTCTTTCGACTTTTTTAAAAGATAATATTTAATCAATGTTTAATATTTATTTAATTAACTTGAACAATTACCTATTATTATTGTACCATAATAGAATACCTACTCGTTTTATTGTATAAAAGACTTTTATGTTAATATAATATTATTTCACTTTATCTCATCAGTTTATTTATTTTTATACGTAATCATCGATTTATATAACTATAATTTTAGGTGTTTATATCTTTTTTCTTCTATCTATTTATCGACGTACTTTTTCGTGTTTGTAGTTGCACTGTAAGTAGTAGAAAATAAACACTGATGTACAATATGCGCCAGTCCTCATTGAGATATCGTTTCGATAACTGAAATAAATTGTAGCGTTTTCGTTTCGATATTGCTCGTGCTAGGTCGCCTAACGGGTACATTTGGAAGCGTAACCTTATGTGTGAAGATTCACCTGCACCCAGATAGCATCTGTAATTTGAAACGCGAATGTAGAAAAATATTGTACATATTTTACAGAATAAAATGTTTTGATAGAAAGTTTCGAGTGTAACGCATAATGTCGCCTGAAGTTATTCAGAGCCAGATATACGTTATGAATACTTTAGAATTTATAAGGAATTCGTATACACAGATATACATATCACTATTGACAGTAGTGAGGTCTGTAATGTTCATTGTGAGTTTTACCCAATACGTATGTTTCAGCAATAGCACTGTAGATGATGATGATGAAATGTGTCCTGCATCATCCTCTGATATCTTAATCAATTCGTCTTTTACTTATATTGTAGCAGCTACGTCAGTGGCGTAGCGTGGGGGGGCCGGGGGGGCATGGCCCCGGGCGGCACACGAAGAGGGGGCGGCAAGCCACTCGATTTTAAAACAAAATAATACATTAAAATTAATTATTTTTTATTTAAATTTTAATGTAAATTATGCTACGAAAAAAAAAGAAAAGTGAATATTTAATTAATAAAAAATATTTTAAATAATATGGGGGCGGCAAAATCATTGAGGGGCGGCAAATTTTCAGTCGGCCCCGGGCGGCGGGAACCCACGCTACGCCACTGAGCTACGTTGAATAAAATATACTTATGTGTCTAGACTATAATCCCAAGCAGAACATATAGCCACATCAGCATTGTCATTTGCTATCAATCGCACAACTTTCAATATTTAAGACCTATTTATTTTGATATAACATTATTTTGTATCGTATATCGAAGTAACCCTGACGTACTAGTGTAAGGTAGATAGACTGTATCGGCTTTTCTTACCTTAACAAAGCAATATCTTTTCCCACTTTCTTACTCTCTGGCTTCTACTACATCGTGTAAATAATATATTTACCGTCGTGACGGTATCATCGTCGGTGATACCAACCGTAAAGAAAGTGCAGCGTTTAAGAAAATTCATAAGAAATATTTAACTATTTCATTCTGCGTGGAAAAGAAAACTTTTCCCCTTTTCCACGAAGTAATTAAGTAGCGAAGGAAGTCTCTGTGGCTGCCTCGATGTATTAATATTCAACCTGAGGCACTCTTTCTCCTCATTAGGGTCTGTTAGCTCTCTGGCTAACGCAATTAATTAGAGTACAACCCTTTAACAGAAATGTCTCGTTTTACATTTAATTTCACTAAAAACGACTTGTTTTAAAATATTTTAATTATGTCAATTGCAACCTGGCAATTATTTTTCCAGGTAAGGATATAATAATAACAACATCTATATAATATAAAATGATAACAGACATCATGTACGCAGATGATTTGTGTTTCATAGCAGATTCCCCAGATGGCTTGCAGCGGCTTGTTTCTGTCCTTAGCACTTTCTGTTGCAAGTACGGCTTAAAAGTAAGCGTTGAAAAGACAGAAGTAATGTCCATGGACACATCAGACCACAAAGATCTGGTCATAAAACTTGGTGACAACACGCTGAAGCAAGTTGGTAGCTTTCGATATCAGGGGAGCACTATAAATTCTAAGTGCGACCTTGACTCTGAGATAAATAGCAGAATCAGTGCTGCTGCTGCAGCATTCGGTAAGCTTAATGCCAAGGTCTTCTGCTCTCATGACTTGAAGCTGGCTACGAAAATATCGGTGTATACGTCTATTGTATTACCAAGCCTCCTATAATCAGCTGAAACGTGGTGTCTCCATCGTCGTCACATCCGCACGCTGGACCGATTCCATCTTAGATACTTGAGAAACATCATGAAGATCAGATGGTCTGATAAAGTGCGTAATACTGAAGTGCTACGAAGAGCTCATATCGATGGCATTGAGGCGTACCTCATTAAGCGGCAATTGCGGTGGTGCGGGCATGTACTGCGGATGTCAGAAGAACGGTTGGCTAAGCGGATCTTTTACTCTGAGCTTCAGTATGGCAAGCGTAAGTCCGGTGGCCAGTTCTTAAGATATAAGGATGTGCTTAAGTGACACCTTAAACGATCCAGCATAGACCACACGCAATGGGAGGACATGGCGGTTCAACGCACAGAATGGAGGAGCCTCGTTCATGATAAAGTCCGCGATTTTGAACAAGATCGTAGATCTGATTTAGATAGGAAGCGGGACGAACGTAAGCTCCGTCCACCTGCTGCTATCCCTTATAATTATGACAATGGTGTGCTCACGTGTACCTATTGCAATCGTACATTCACGGCCAAAATAGGATACGTAAGTCACTGGAGAGCCCACCAGAGAGCTGACCATCTGAGCCCGGTCACTCAGACTTAGAGAGAGTCCCGAAGCATCGCTGTAGCCGAAATCGGCTCTGAGGAGGTATAATATAAAGTAATAGAAAGAAATGTCTTTCTATTAGCTTTTTATTATACGATCAGGCGGTCTACAGTGCCACCAACTTATCTGTGAACTGAGGGAGGGCGCTGTCAGACGCATTGGACCAATCATTGGACGCAATTCGAGACGTAGTAAATGTCAAATGAATGAGCACAAAGAACTTATGAATGGCGCGGCATTAGTTCCAATTTTCGCCACTTCACAGATAACTTGGTAACACTGTATTATAAACTCTTAATTCCTGCCATGTTCCAGTGTAAACGTCAAATTCGTATCACAAAAGAGGTCACATGACACTTTTTAGCCAATCATACGTCGTTCAAAGCTCGATAAATGAATTGCCTGGAACATGAATGGTTTTATAAAAGTTCATAATAGGCCCGCAGTATAGTTAAACAACGTGTGCTATCCGAGTTGGTTAAACTGCTATCATTCTTGGTATGGTCAAAAGTTCTGAGAGATCAGAGAGAGAGAGAGAATGTCACGTGATCCCGGATCCGTCTTCAGGCACCTCTTGAAATGTCCTTCACTGACGTGAAGTGTGTATAGTAATCTATAAACTTCTAATTAGAGACAATATTGAAGTTGTCATAATTTACAAAAAAAATTTCAGGGTGTACCTACCTACCTACCTATTTACTTCCCATAAGATAGTGAATAAACAAGACTTATAAAAATTCAAAAAATGGGTAACAATAGTTAGTAAATATTTAACTATCTCAGGATATTTCGAAAGCCCTTGAAATAGGGAATAAAGAATTAAATGTTTTTATTTTCATTCCACTCATTACTTAAAAAAATAACAGGTATTACACTCCGTTTAAACATGTGATTTCTTTCACAAATACCTTTAAAATGGACGGGCGTTGCCTGTTTCATTGTAATCAAATGGTATAATCTAAATTTTACTAACAAAAAATAACCGACTTTGAAGTCTCAAAAACTACTTTTCAGATCTCGTTCAAATTTATGTGGGACCACATGACAAGCACCTGCTTCCGATTAAAAAAAGAATCATCGAAATCGGTTGGCGTGATATTGAGTTATTCGTCAATTTGTCGCGCACATCTTAACACAAATTTACGACTTATGTGGTTTTCTCATGGATGCCATTGTCAGATCTCAATAAAATTAATAGAAATAGATTAAAGTCCGCTTTGAATTCCACTGTAGTCCATTCATAACGGAGACAAATCGCGGTCTCTGCTAGTTAATTTAATGATTGCTTATTTTAATTAGAAAGATCGGGGTCGTAGTCCGTGATAGATTATGATGGAAAAGCCGTTTGCTGTAAATATTTTATAAGTAAAATAAATGAAAGAAAGAAAGAAATGTTTATTTCACCTAAATTATCTACAGCAACAAATTATAGCCAAAAAGAAGACAACACTTAGATGTAAGATACTTAATAGGTGAAAACTCAGGACAATGATCGCGGAAAAACCAGTGCCGCTGGTTTTCAAAGTGACCGTCAAACGCACAGTTCGCATGATTAAGGGTAATACAATAACAGAACAATATATCCAATCACTAATACGAGTATACGTAAAATATCTTAATTATAATTAAATCTTAATGTAACTACTTAAATAACTAAACACCATTGCTATATATGTATACTAACACGAATACACGAACCATTACACGTATGTGTGTGTGGGTGTATGTGCCGTTAAGTGTGTGTTTTTATAAATTTATATTCCTAAAGCTATTCGCCCACGACCGATAATCGGTGACCGATTTTTTGTAGGAGAAAAATAGAAAGTACTGATAGCAATAGTGCAACGCACACGTCCTACAAAAAGTCGGTCAGAAATAATATGGGAGGAAAAATCGGCCCAATTATCTGTCCTACAAAAACTTTGACGTGGGCGAAAAGCGTAAGGCTAACATACTTAACCCCCCGTGTTAAGTAAAAGTGCATTTGATTTTATTACTAGGGCTCTGCTCGCGGCTTTGCCCGCGTTTGCCGAAATAATAAGACCCCTATATCCTAGATCATGGTCTATCTGTGTGCTAAATTTCATGAAAATCCGTTCAGTAGTATTTGCGTGACAGAGTAAGAAACCTACATACAACCTCACAAACTGTCACGTTTATAATATTGGTAGGATTATTTAAATCAAAAGTTATAAAAGTAATAATTATCCCAGGCATCTTAGGGGATGATGCATCCCAGTGCTTCTTGTATGCGGCTGTATACAATTTATATAATTCTAGTAAACATGCTTTATTTATAGATTTAGTAAATTACACAAAATTGGTGTACTCAATACTTAGTAAATATTTAACTATCTCAGGATATTTCGAAATTCTTTGAGATAGGGAATAAAGAATTAAGTGTTTTTATTTTATTCATTTGTTTTTATATTATTTATTTGTTTTTATTTATTTATAAATAAAATATATAAAAAAAAACTATGGACATCGCCCGAATTTGTTTAACTGCGCGACGTGAAAATCGACTCATATCGAGTGAAATCTGTCTCTACAGATACCAAAACGTGGTCACCCTAACGTGTTACAAAAACCCGATTCTGACGGAAGCGTTCTCAATTCGGGAGCATTTTCTTTTTACCAGGAGTCCTGCAGTGGAAAGGTCATTAATATTCCTTCGGTGTTTCACGCGCGACAGAGACAAAGTTATTTTCTATCTTCCTGTGATCCTAGACTTGTCAACATTGCCATAAATAAAAATACAAAAAATAAACAGCGTATTTTTAACATAGGCGCCAATCAGCAGTTTTTGGGTTTATACCTTGTTATTTTATTTATTTATATATATTTAGGAAAAAAGTTATATTAAACTTAAGCTAGGTACACAATTGTTAACTTGGACCGATTACAAGTTTCCACATGTAGGGATCAAAATAATTTTTAATAATAAAATTGTATTGCTAGGTAGTTATAGGCTATAGGTATCCTGAGAAATAATCTAATATATAAAATTCTCGTGTCACGACTCCTCCGAAACGGCTCGACCGATTTTCGTGAATCTTAACGTGCATATCGGCTAGGGTGGAGAATCGGACAACATCTATTTTTCATCCCCCTGCCCCTAAAAAGTTTTTGGAAGAACGTTTGCCCGGTCAGCTAGTAACTATATAATCTACAGGGTGTCCCAGCGCCAAGTGACCGCCCGGCGTCTATTGATTATTTAGACAAAACTATAAACAAAATTCCAATAAAGTACAGGTCTAATCGGTTTAGTTTTTTTTTTTATTAGCTTTTTAATTTTTTGGAAAAAAAAACCTGACTTGCTGCACTATTTTCGACATATTTTTTTTGTTTTTACATTTATTTTCATTCTGTTTTTTTTTATTTACCAGTTGTTATCATAGCTGATCTATTCGAGGTATAAAATCTACCCAAAATTAAATGGAATATATTTTTTAAAGACATTAACTGAATTTTTTTTGAAAAAAATTACCCTTTTTTATTTAATTTCGCTAAAAAGTTGGAAAAATGCCCCATGAATATTATTATTTTATCAATTATTATTAAATAACATGATATTACCTACAAAATCTCAATAACATGTTTGTAGTTATCTAAATCATTTACCGAACTACAAACTCTTGAAATATGCACCCTATTTTCGATAATAAGAAGAGTAGACTTTTAAAACCAGTCTAGTGGAACATTTAAGTGTCTTACTATCAAAAATACCTTTTGCCTGTTGATAGAATAATTTTAAATGAAAGGAGATAATAAATACAAGTGCAAAATTAAATCATCTATTAAAAAAAACAGTAATTAATTCATAAAATTTTCGAAATGACCACCATTGGCATTAATACAGACTAAGGCTCTAAATGACATCATTTCAGTCGTTCTTTGCATTTCCGAAAGGTTTTGCTCCTATTTCTGTAGCAACAGCATCAATCCTCTGTTTCAATTGTTCTCTCGTAGCTATTGGCACAGCATACACTTTTTGTTTCATGTAGCCCCAAAAATAATAATCAAGAGGCGATAAATCAGGAGACCGAGAGAGAGGTGGTCCAGTAGCATGGTCCTCCAAGGTCTCAATTGAAACAGAGTATTGATACTGCTGCTACAGAAATAGGAGCGAAGCTTTTGAAATGCAAATAACGAGTCAAAGGATGTCATTTAGAGCCTTAGCCTGTATTTAACGCCAATGGTGGTAATTTCGAAAATGTTATGAATTAATTACTGTTTTTTTTAATAAATGATTTAAATTTGCACTTGTTTTTATCGTTTCCTTACATTTAAAATTATTCTATCAAAGGGCAAAAGGTATTTTTGATAGTAAGACACTTAAATGTTCCACTAGACTGGTTTTAAAAGTCTACTCTTCATATTATCGAAAATAGGGTGCATATTTGAAGAGTTTGTAGTTCGATAAATGATTTAGATAACTATAAACATGTTATTGAGATTTTGTAGGTAATATCATGTAATTTAATAATAATTGATAAAATAATAATATTCATGGGGCATTTTTCCAACTTTTTAGCGAAATTAAATAAAAAAGGGTAATTTTTTTCAAAAAAAATTCAGTTAATGTCTTTAAAAAATATATTCCATTTAATTTTGGGTAGATTTTATACCTCGAATAGATCAACTATGATAACAACTGGTAAATAAAAAAAACAGAATGAAAATAAATGTAAAAACAAAAAAAATATGTCGAAAATAGTGCAGCAAGTCAGGTTTTTTTCCAAAAAAATTAAAAAGCTAATAAAAAAAAAACTAAACCGATTAGACCTGTACTTTATTGGAATTTTGTTTATAGTTTTGTCCAAATAATCAATAGACGCCGGGCGGTCACTTGGCGCTGGGACACCCTGTATATATATTATAAAACAGTAACTCGATAATGTCTGTACATTGAAGATATTTAAGAAAATTTGGTATCAGGGGACTATATAGGAGCAATAGATTGCAAATCTGTCATTTTTAAAAATCTTGTCTGTCTATATTTTTGACACCGCATCACGCCAAAACCACTAAATGAAATTGAATGCGTAATTGTATTACTGGTGGTCTGACTTAAAATCTGGTATATGTTTTATCGTAATACGTCGCTTACAAGCCGATAAATAGGACTTTTTGATAATCAACATAACAGCAAGAAATACTGTAAGTGCCCGATAGAGGGACATAAGAGACTGTTAAGTATCGGAAATATACGTTATTTTTAAAAAAAAATCTATGTGTACCATTTTTTTTTAATTTATGATTTTTTGGTGAATTAGTTCCGCTAATCAACAACAGATGTCAGTTTAGGTCACTAGAAGTCATAATTAAAAATGTAAGTAGGTCTGAGAACGAGTCAATAAATCTTTTATTGAAATTAGTGTGTACCTATACATATCTATAATATTTAAAACATTGAGGTTTTAATCAAATTAGTTACCCTACTGAATCAATAACACATAACTATGTTAGATTGTTCTATAAGATTCCTATATTCAATTCGCTGTATGACGATGTGGGTCAGAGTTAGCGATAATAATATCACACAATTTAAGAAAATTATCAAATAATGTTTTTTTTGTGGATAAATATAAATCTTAAATTTTAACAGGGTATTACAATTTGAATTTCCTTATTTTATTGTATGAATAGGCACACAGAAAGTAGATAATAATAAAAATACAAATCCTTTACATATTTAATAATCACTGCTGTCACCTACTGGTCAATGCGTACCAAGCTGGCCCCGCATAGGCTAATTATGACTGGACGTACATAAGTGCAATACAAATAACTAAAATACTTTTGAATTTGTGAATAGCCACGTAAAAGCAGACGAGCCACCTGAAGCTAAATTGTCATCGTCCTTCATGGATGAATAAAAGCGTCGTCCATGATCAGACTAAAGGCATCACTCATGCGTTGTCATCCAAGAAAAAAAACGTAATTGAAAAAATAATAAATTATGAAGATGGTTATATTTCCATTCTATCAAGTTCAGAGAGTTGTTAATGATCTAGCAGAACTTAGAATTAAGATGTATCGAGCTATATAAACAGCAGTAAAAACAAACTAATCTTATGGTAATGCAGGCACGCTGTTTAATCCACAAACGGCGAAGCAGTTTAAACTATGAGTTTCTTCTGAAACTTTTTATAGGTATAATATATACATAGGTATAATATATACATTTGGGCCAAGTTCTTGGACGAAAAGCTCGGCCTTGCGTAGTGTGAAGTTACACTTAAAAATCCCAAAGTCATTCAGGAATAAACTCAGGAGAACTAGAGTCTCCCGGTTGAGAGGCGGACCCTGCTGTCGGGTAGGTGATCCTTTCATTACCGTAAATCTAGCTGGTGCCGCGGTTGCGAAACTCCCCAGATAGTCGGGGGGACTCTTTCGACTCTTCACGCAGAAGCGTTTAGCTTTCAGGCAGTCAACTGTGGAGAGGCGAGACGTCCCTGAGCGACTCATATAGCCCGTGGTCGGCGCGATCAAATATTGACCGAGAAACATGACATGATACACCTCAGATACCTGCTAAACAACCCAATCCGATCATGGAGACAGAGCGGCGGCAGCAGTTAGTGTCATCTGGTGAGCAGCATGGGGACCGTCTTACAGACATTATTACTTAGTCAGATAAAATCATACAATAAGTCGAAAAGAAGGAAGAAGTAGTGCCAAGAAAACACTAAGTAATTCAAATGGAAGAAGAATTCGATTAGGTTAGGCTTGGCTGTTTATACGAGTACTTACGTGGAAAAATTTGTCAACGTCTATGAATAAATAGGAGGAGTCCAGTATTCCAGTAGTCTGAATTAAACTGTCATTTATAATCTCCAACTCCTATTCCTGGTGTAGTCGAAGTAAAACTGTTTTTTTTTCAGTTGTCTTTATATTTTATCTCAGTATATATTAATTCTCTAACCTTGATGGAATGAAAAATTTAAAGTTCGTCATATTTTTTATTTATTTTGGTCATTGATTTTAGGTGCTCTACCAGTGCCGGCGTTAGAGCCACTGACGCCCTAGGCAAGAATATTGTGGCGCCCACTTAAGAATATAAAAATCGATTTTTCCTTTTTTTTGCTTTGGGGTGACCCAAATGTAGCGCCCCTTCAATACTATTCAATGGATAAAAAGACTGAAATGTTTCATAATGTTGGAGTTTTAATCCCAGAATGTGTGAAAATGCGGAAAAATTTTTTTAATTATTCGTTCCAGGATATAAAAAACGTAAAATTAATAATCAAGATGATCATGTAATTGGGTCTGATGGTGTATCTTGAAGAACAATAATTATTGTGTAAATCCTGAACGGACGGAAATAACGTAACCGTTTTTAAAGATATTTGCTGTTGATAAAGTCGACATTATGAAACCAGTCCATTATTGACCCATTCGGGGTCAGGTGGTGTACCTTAGAGACAGAATATGTATAATAATTGCAAAATGGGTGGGAGTAACAGTTTTCAAAATATTTGTTGTTGATAACGTTGACATAACAAAACCAGTACAACATTGACCAATTCAGGATCTGATGGTGTACGTATATAAAATCCCACTAATATTTCTTAAGCGTATATTAAGATATTTTTTTTAACCTCGCTAAAGCGGCTAGATGGAGATAATTTATATCCCGCATCAAAGAACAGGATGCATGTTTGTTGGGATCAGGTCATTCGAGGGTCGGAGATGGATCTGCTTCTTCAGGTCAAGGGTATAATTTAGTTTGGAAGTTGGGTTTACAGGTTATAATAATTATTGTTTGGGCTGCTTTTATGTATGTCCTACTACATAGAATTTTTGTATATTTTTTTAGGGTTTTGTTCTTCAAAAAAAAACATATCCCTTATAGGATCACTTCGTTATCTGTATGTCTGTCTGTCGACCCTATTTTCTCAGGAATACGTGGAGGTAGCATTCCAAAAACTCTTAAACTTTTTTTATTTGGTTAATTGATCTCTATGTACATGTATGGGAACGACAGTTTTACAGCGGAAAAGTTAAGTTTGTTACTAAATCATTTAATATTGCTCTTATGTTCGGTTCTGTAAATTTGTACACAATCCTCGGTGCCAAAAAATTGTGATTTCCTGGAATCTTTTTAGTTACTAATTCCCAAGCCCACGCGGACGAAGTCGCGGGTAAAAGCTAGTATCTTGTATAATAAATAAACCCTAAAAACTATAACATTTTTCAACGGAAGTTCTTTTTTGTCCAAGTTTCAAGGATCAATTAAATTGGTTCAATTTGAAGAGTGTGCCGGCGCGCAGTACAGCATTTTTCTATTTTCTACTTCATTCGGCGCCGGAAATTGGAGAAGTGCTCTGTTTTATCCGGATTGTGGAGATTCGCAGCTAGTATTGACGCTGCGCTGTGATATACTAGTGATTTGCAAGTCGGTTTGGGTACTACTGGAAGACCTACATTCTATTTCCTAAATTAACATCTCACTTTTGAAGTTTAACTATATTTGTTTTGTACCACGTTGTTGTAAATTATACTTGAATAGACTTGCATAACTAGCTCAAAGTCCTGCTTAATGTTCTCAATAGTGACGAAGCTGGTTATAAATAATGTCCTTGCCACGGACCTAAAAAAAAGACGGACGTAATCCCAAGAACAAATTCAGTGAAGCACCCATAGGAATACCAACTCTGTATTCGTACAAGTACACACACCCACACATTGACACCATACGGCTACGACATTGACACCATGGCGAATCACAAATTACAAAATTACACACACATGGTAAGCGAGCTGTCAACTGTCAGCTTCACTCTCGATTAGACAAGGTTACGTCCGTTTTTTTTTAATGTCCGTGGTCCTTGCGCTGTTTTTCCTTCACCGAAGCATGGAGCATAGAATTGTAGAAGGAGGGCCATCTCATATGAAGGGAATTTGAAAAAGTGTCCCGCTGTTTACTAAAAATAGAGGTTCCAGTAATGCCCATTTCAGAATGGCGCTAATGTGTGAAAAATAGATATATGAACATGGCTGTTGTAGACGGAGTGAAGTTTGCTGCCACCTGTAATGAATGGCGCTAGTGTCTCATAAATAGATATTCGAACATAGCTGTTGTAGACCGCACCGCAGCGCCACCTGTAATTGGACGCGTTTTTACGGACACTTTTCATACACAGAGATGGCCCACCTTCTACTCTATTCTCCATACACTGAAGTAATTGAATTTTTTTCTAATACCCACATAACTTTTAAAATAAGAGGTGTGTATAGCCACAGTAAAGAAATCTAATAGCGTTCGATTCGAACTATTCTAGGCTAACACTGTTTGCTGTTAGATAACACTACCATTATACCTAATTGATGATTCATAATATTTTTACATAAAAAACGAGCAGAATTGACACCTGATGGTAAAAGGCATACGTTGCCACCATTGGCCAAGACAGAAGAGAGATGAAAGAAAGAAAGTTTATGTTGTAGATGATAACAACATAAGTTTGGCATTATTTGTAGAAATATTTTACTTTGTTAATAATTTAACATAATATTCTATGTCAGTAATAATGAAACATTGTACTCCGAGGTAGGCGTAAACAGTGGCAACACAGTTGATACTATACCCAGTATTTACGAACATATAATTTGTAAAATTGTTTTTGTTTTAAATAAATCTTTAATCTTTTAATCTTTATGTACTACCAATCCACATTACATTACAACATTACAACATGGCATACAACTTATACAAGCCTTTCCATCTACCTTACCCAGAAATGGGCCGCTAATGAATGCAAACCAACCCATTCCTTAAGTCAGTCCATAACTTCAGTCCATAACTTCAGTCAGTCTGCGTCAGTCAGCGCGAGCGTACGCACAGGTCAATGACCTCCGCGGCAAAAATGGATAATATAGTATCAAAAAGATTGAAGTGTTCAAGCTGTAATATTGTGATCAGCGAAGTTTTAGCTTTTATCCAGAATAAAATGGATGTAATGGATGAGCAAAGCTTACTACAAATCTGTGAAAGTGCATTTAGTGTGGAGGATATCGAAACGGCAAAATCGTTACTTTTTGAATCAGTAAAAAAGCGACTGAAGACTAGAAAATGCCAAGGTAAAACACAGCGCAATATTGAAGATATCATTTGTTTACTCAAAGAAACAGATCCTGAGCAATTACCAATTTTTGTTGCAAAAAGACTAGAAAAATTGCCACCCGTGACTTTTGATCATATTGATGTGACGACGTTACTTAAGAAACTTGTTCGTTTGGAAAAGTCAGTGCAAGATGTACAAGACCTTTATGTTACTAAAGCTGAGTTACACAAACAATTAGACGAATTACGTAACATTCCATCGATTCCCAATCAAGAACTAAATGTAAATATGCGAAGAGGAGGATATTCTTTATTTGACAGCGGACCGATGGCGTTATCTATTTCTTGCAATAATGAGTCATTTGTTGCGGAACGTAATAATCTCAGCGACCATCCATCTCTTTCACCCAAATCAGTAAATGCATTAGAACAACCTGGGCGGCTAATCTACACTTCGCCTATGCGTAAAGCGGGAGCGAGTGAGACAGCAACACCTAGCAAGACGGAGAAAGTGCAAGCGCATGATATTACGAGTGCTAAGAGTGCAAGTAAGACAACTAGTCGGATCATGCATCGTATTAGCTGTGATGTCGGGTCAACACCGCCGCACGTATTGAATTGTACAGATAGTGAAACAGCTGTTTGTGATGCGAAAAATGATATGATTAGCAGTAACGTAAATAGTGCAACAAATAATGTAATTACAACTAAACAGTTATCTTACTCTGATATGCTTCATAAGGATGGCGAGTGGAAGAAGCCGGCTAAAAGTGAGGAGTGGATTTTATTGCAGAAAAAGCGATACAGGAACCGTTTTATCGGCGAAAAGGGTATCGCAACCGTTGACTGTAATGTTACTGATAATAAATTTAAGGCGGCAGACAAGAAAGTTATGTTATTTATCTCGAATGTACACAAAGACGCTGCAGAACAGGATATCATGGAATACATCAAGAATAAAACGGGTGAAAACGTATCCCTTATTAAAATAGCAATGAAGAGGCAAAAAGAGTATAATGCATATAAATTTTTGGTATCTCAGCACAAAGTGGATACGTTTCTTGATAATAAGATATGGCCATTAGGTATAACTTTTCGGCGCTTTGTAAACCTACATAAGAGGCCTGTAAAGGAAACTATCAATTAATTTTATTTAATTATTGAATTGACTGAATTATTATTATAAATAAATAAATAAATAATATAGTTATAAAGAAATAGAATTATACAAGACATACATTATACAAGAAAAAATTGACATATAATAATTAATTTATTAATATTATTTACTATTTAATTAAAATTAATAATTATATGAATATTATTTGGAATGGAAAACCATAGTAGATTAATCAGCTTTAATTGCAAATCTGTCAAGAGATCCATTGAAGGTGTTAGAGAGTTATGTCGTTCAGCTGATGTGATAGCCCTACAGGAGACATGGTTATTGCCCCATGACCTACCATTCCTCAATACAGTCAGCGACGAATTTGCTTCTACTGGCGTTTCTGCTGTGGACATAACAGCAGGTCTATTGTGTGGGAGACCCTATGGAGGCGTCGCGTTATTGTGGCGTAAAAATGTATTTGAGACGGTGTCAGTGATTGAGTGTGACAATGTGCGCGTATGTGCAATCAGGATAACTGTAAGTTGTAGATCCATAGTTATCTTTAGTGTGTATATGCCTACAAACTGTATTGAACATTTAGCAGAGTTTAGTGCGTGTCTTGGTACTATACGATCGGTAATTGAAATAGAGGAGAATAAGGGAACGGAAGCTTTTTACATATTAGGAGACTTTAATGCCCATCCGGGCGAATTATTTTATAATGAAATGATAAGTTTTTGTGTAGACCAGTGCTGGCTCTGTATAGATGTAAATATGTGTGATAAAAATACATTTACTTTTCATAGTGAAGCTCACAGCTGTAACAGGTGGTTAGACCACTGCGTCGTCACTGATTCAGCAAGGGAAACGATTGTTAGCGTATCGGTACAATATGACGTGTATTGGTCTGACCACTATCCACTTGTAATAGAATGTGCTTTAAATAAACTTAAGCCTAAAATCATTGAGTCACTAGATACGAGGCCTACAAATCGTGTTATATGGGGTGATAGACATGCACATCAGATCAAACAATATCATGATCTTTGTCACTCAAAATTGAGTATGTTAGGGCTACCACATGAACTCCAAGAATGTTGTGATGCATTCTGTCATAATAAAGAACATCACGTAGTCCTAGATAACATGTTTTGTAGCATTGTTAACACATTAACGTGGTCAGCAATTAAAACCTATAGGGAAAAGTGTAAGAAGAAGGGAGGCTATGTCACTGGGTGGAATAAGTACGTCGCTGGCCCGCATCGGGAGGCGCGGGATAAGTATCAGATGTGGACACTGGCGGGTCAGCCCACCAGTGGTCGCATATATGATGAGATGACGGAGTCCAGAAGGCGTTTTAAAGAAAAATTAAAATGGTGTCAAAACAGGCAGGATCAACTTAAAATGGACGTCCTCGCTACGAATCACGCATCTAAAGACTTTAAGAGTTTTTGGAAAAACACCAATAAACTGAACGTTAGGCCGAGCCTCCCGGTGAGTGTAGGCGGCGCTTATGATCACAGAGACATAGCTAATGCATTTAGGAGTCACTTTGCTGTATGTTCGCCCTTGAGTGATGTGTCGAACAGTGTGAGCGGTGCTGAGACTGTTGAAACCAGGCGGTATGAACGGATAACTGCGAAGACCATTGCAAAAATAATTAATGGTATGAAACGTGGGAAATCGCCTGGTCACGATAGTCTCAGTATTGAGCACTTTAAATATGCGGGGGTTCACCTTCCGCGTATCCTCTCGTTGTTTTTCAGTCTGTGTTTGAGTCACTCGTATCTACCGGAGGCCTTAATACGAACAATTGTAGTACCGATCGTCAAAAATAAGACTGGTGACGCATCTGACATGAGTAACTACCGTCCCATCTCACTGGCTACTACCGCGGCTAAGATATTTGACAGTGTGTTAAACGGCTGCCTCCTCAAATATGTCGATATACATGACGCGCAATTTGGTTTCAGAGCAGCTTTATCAACGGAGAGCGCCATTCTCACTCTAAAACACACTGTCAAATACTACACCGCAAGGAGGACGCCGGTCTACGCGTGCTTTCTTGACTTGTCCAAAGCTTTTGACCTGGTCGTGTACGATGTGCTGTGGGACAAGTTGAGGGACTCGGGTGTACCGGCGGAATACATATCCCTCCTCAAATATTGGTATGCTAACCAGAAAAACCAGGTGAGGTGGGTCGGTGCCCTCTCGGATGAATACGGACTGGAATGCGGTGTGAGGCAAGGAGGGCTGAGCTCGCCACTACTATTTAATTTGTACATCAACCAGCTTATCGGGGGGCTCAGCAGCACACATGTTGGCTGTCACATTGATGACACATGTGTCAATAATATAAGTTACGCAGACGATATGGTGCTGCTGAGTCCGTCGATAGCAGGGCTGAGGAAGCTGCTATCAACCTGCGAGACATATGCGGAGGCGCACGGCCTAAAATACAACTCTAAAAAGAGTGAAGTGATGGTTTTTAGTGCACCTAAACAGCGGCCTCGCCGTGTTCCTCCCGTATGTCTCAATGGTGTGGCGCTTAATTTAGTGGCGAGTTTCAAGTACCTCGGGCACATTGTCACAAGTGACTTAAGGGATGATGACGACGTAGAACGAGAACGCAGAGCATTGGCAGTCAGGGGCAATATGATTGCCCGCAGATTCACTCGGTGCACTGCAGACGTGAAAGTCACGCTATTTAAGACGTTCTGTCAGTCTTTCTATACCAGTGGTCTGTGGGTAACATATTCGCGCCGGGCTTACAATGCTCTGCGTGTACAATACAACAACACCTTCAGGATGCTGTTGAAGCTGCCGTGTCGCTGTAGCGCATCAAAGATGTTTGCAGACGCACGAACCGACGGGTTCCACGCAATCATGCGTAAAAGAGCAGCCTCTTTGTTACAGCGGTTACGTAACAGCAGCAACGGCATCCTGAAGATGATTGCTGCCCGGCCGGACGGCTATATCCAGAGACACTGGGTGGAGCTTGTCCTAGGCCTAAAAAAGTAGGTTAATGTTAAATGTACCTAATTAATGTGATATAATGTGACATAATTGAATGAATAATATAATTGAATGAATATATACCTATTGAATTAAATTAAATTAAATTAAATTAAATTAAATGAATAAATAATACAGAATTGCACTAACAACGCTAACATATTATTAAGTACATTTGTTACTAACACACTAACAATCTATGGATCTCGGGTCTGAAATAAAGATTTATTATTATTATTATTATTATTATATTATTAACCAAATCCCGACCCGTGAGTTACACTTGCAACCTTGTACATCCGCGGGGACGAAAGTTCAGCTAAACGGGTGTATGTACGGAAATTATACGGGCGATTCCGTCTTGATACTGAGGTAACCATGTGTCCGAATAATCGACATTAGTTTCATGTGTATCTGATATTATTTGCTTCACTAGTGGCCTAATCCACAAGCTCAGAGAAGCGCAGCGGGCTATGGAGAGGGCTATGCTCGGTATTTCTCTACGTGATCGTATTCGAAATGAGGAGATCCGTAGGAGAACAAAGGTAACTGACATAGCTCAAAGAATTAGCAGGCTGAAGTGGCAATGGGCTGGCCACATAGTTCGAAGGACCGATAACCGTTGGGGAAGAAATGTCCTCGAATGGCGCCCACGTCTCGGAAAAAGGAGCATAGGACGCCCCCCGACCAGGTGGACTGACGACCTGAAGAAGACAGCGGGCATCCGCTGGATTCAAAAGGCTCAGGACCGGGCAGAATGGCGCAAGTTAGGGGAGGCCTATGTCCAGCAATGGACCTACAAAGGCTGATGGATGGATGGATGGATGGTATCTGATATTCCAATAATCGATATTGTAACTCGTAGTGTTATAATTTGGAACTCTGCATTTATGACTATTATTTATACTTTCATAAAATATTTTATGTATCTAATATAGAAATGAATAATAGAAAGAAAAACATACATAAAGAAGATTACCTCACTTAATAATTTTAAAGGTCGGCAAAAAATTTAATGACAATCTGAAATGACCACAATGAAAAATTCAGTTTGCATACAGTAATGAAGTCGGTTAAAAATAGATATCTTATTTGGAGACACGTAATATAAAAAGCAAAAAACATATACCCAAATACGTTATGACGATAAAATTACCAGCAATTTTTTATATTTTTTTTAAGGCGTCACCGCTGCTTCGCAATAATTAGCCCACAACTACGATACGTTATGACGACAAAATTACCAGCAATTTTTCAAATTTTTTTAAAAAGCGTCACCGTTCCTTCGCAAAAATGAACCCATCAGGACTATCCGAGTACCCGCCTCGCGCGTGGTAACCGTACGGCACCCAGCAAGTTCCAGTTTGCATTGAAGCGGCAAAGCAGATTGAATTCTGTTTGTTTCATCCCAGTTGCGTCGTTGTTTGTGTGCAATATGCGCTTTTCGCGGGAAATAGACGGTGAAATTGAAACTCACCGACTCTGCTCGGAATTGATAATACGAAGCGTTCGATTTTGTTTTGATCTGAATAAATAAATAAAAATAAGATAAAGAATTTATAAGAAAACTTTATAAGTCGTATAAATTCTTAAGTTAATAAATTAGTAAGTAATTCTTAAGTTAATAGTAATAGATAAATATAATAGTTAGTAGTAATAATAATAGTAATTGTTAAGTTAGTAAGTTAATAAAATTATTTATAAGAATTTATTTACTTAAGATAAGACCGACAAGGAATGAATTTATTTATTTATTTAAACTTTATTGAACCACATAAATGTTTAAGATCAAAAGGCGGACTTATTATGCTAAAACCATTCTCTGCCTCTCAACCTTTGGGCAGTGGGAAAACATGGAAGGAATTTTATAGGAATACTGTAGAAACCGTAATGACATTCACGTATTAATACAAAAAATACTAGCTGACCGGCGAACTTCGTATCGCCTACAAACTATTTTTTTTTTCTAAAATAAAAGTAGCCTAAGTTATTCCTTGTTATATCAGCTATCTGCCAGTGAAAGTCCCGTCAAAATCGGTCCAGCCATTTCAGCGATTATCCGGAACAAACAGACAGACAGACAAAAATTGTGGAAAATGTTTTGGTATATGTACCGTGTATACATCCAAACGCACCTAGTAAAAGGCGGTTATTTTAATATTACAAACAAACACTCCAATTTTATTTATTTGTATAGATGTATAGACTAGAGACTAGCGACCACTCTTGCGAAGGCTAGTTAAAGAAACAGTTTAAATTTAAATTTTGTCAATATTGAACTCGCCTGCCCTATTACTGAAGGTTCACTTAACCGTCCTATACCGAGAGCTATAAATCGCGAGAAGTCTACAGCGAAGCCCCCTCGCCTCTAATAAAGCTTCCGGCTATTCTTTTAGCGAAAAGCTCATTTCATGTTGCGATCACGATTATACATTTGTTACTTTTAGAAATAGAAAAATGAAAAATTGGGAGACAAGAATAAGGAGAGCTTTTACAAAAAAATATCAAATTTTTAATGTAAAAGTTCTGAACCATGTGGACTCGTTGGCTCGTCTATACGTTTGTCAACTAAGTATTAAAAAAAGAACAAAATTGAAGTAGCTACTTAGTGCCAAATACCCTAAAAGTACTTATTATTGGAAAAAATCTTCTTTCTTTAGCGCTCTTGCGCTCCGATTCAAATTATTACCAGATAATCGTTATTCATATTTAAATATATATCTGGGCAAAGTCTCCTATCCTTCTACGTGTTCAAGAATCGTGTCATAACGATATCGAGACGACACGAGTCGTCTTCGTGTCGTACCGCTGTAATAGCCCTTCGGTTCAGCATCTAGTGTTCTCTAGCCAACTAAGTGTACAAGATTAAACGATCCACTAAAGTGCAGTTTATTATAAACTACTCTCACAAGGTGCGTTTATACAGACATGGAAGTCACTGATAGGAGTAGGTATAGTAAACGCTAATTCTAAAGTTATTATAAATAAATACGATCATATTTTCACACCCCAGGATTAATAAACAGAATTTACGAGACAAACATTAATTTAAACTCCGGCCTGCAATTTTATTGATCCCTGGACCTTTTGTTCGACAGGCAGAGTAAGTAAGAACTGAGTTGTAGGGTTATTCAATAGAATAATATCATTGAAATATCAATGACCTGCATTTTCATTTCCTAAATTTAATAAAAGGGAGAATATTACAAAAACTGTCACGGCTCAGGTCGCTTTTAATCCGGTCTCACAAACCACTGTACTATTAACAGAATTTCAATGGTGATAATTACCATAACTATATTTCAAAAATCTAAAATGAAAGTCGGAAATAAAAAATGGTTGTCTGTAAAGTCGGTTTACGGAAGGTAGTTTAACGTGACAACGTCATGACAAAGTTCCTCTCCGCTCCGCTGTGCCACAGTACACATATATACAGTAACGTGACTCGGCCCGATTCTCGAAAAACTTGCCTACGCGTCGCCGCGCGCTAGGGCTGTCCGCCGACAGTATTTTAATTTTATAAAACGACTTGAGTTTTTTTGTAGTTTTGTATTTATAAATGTTATATTTTCTATTTTAATAAATGCAATTCATTGTGAATAAAAAGGAAGTGTTCCATAAAAATCTATGTTGTGTTTTTATTAGTACTGTGAAGGTTCGTAAGCCTTCAGTATTGTATTAGAGACAGAGACTCTTAGGGTATGGTAAGTTCTTCTTGCAGGTTAAGGTAAATAAAAAAGGTACAACTGTCCGATTCTACAAACTTCAAATATTTCAAAATGGCGGTACTTGTAGCCTGGCGTGGGATTGGGGTTAGTATTCTAAGCCGCCCCAATACGACAAAAGTAATAATAATCAACCATTAGATTTTTTAGCCCCTTATTTATAAATCTAGGCATTTTACTCGGTGGACTTATGAAAAATAAACAATTTAGGTACCTACTTATTGCAATACGTACTTGTTTTTATTTATTTTATTTATTTATCCTACATGCACTGATCTCCTTCGGCAGGACCGAAGACCTTGAATACAATAATTTGATTTCTTATTAATAATTACAATACAATAATAAAGTTAATATTAATCAATAACGCAATAATTATACAATACCTACTACCTAAGTTACTTACCTACAATAATTATATATACCTACCTACAAGTACAGTCCCCTGCAAAGAAAAGTAACCCATCTCATGCACACAGTAAAAGATGCGTGTACAAGTACATCTTTTACTGTGTGTGTGAGATGGGTTACTTTTCTCTGCAGGTGACTGCAGTTCCGTGCAGAGAAAAGTAACCCATCTGTATAAAAATATACATACGAACATCAACGTTTCTATTACCTTTGATAGGACCTTGTAGCTACGTGTCGACCTGTTTATAGGTATAATTATATATACGTAGTGTGTTCAAAAAATAAAAGAAAGTTTCGTTTTTTGAAAAAAATATTTTTATCTATTCGTCTGCATTAGTGTTGTCCGCCTATAAAATAGTCCCCACTAGACATTTAAATAAAGTGCCAGCGCTTCTTATAATCCCCAAAAAACTTTTAAAACTCGATTTTTAGGATTGGATGTGTTTTAATGTCATTGCTTAAAAACCACGGCCCTTTCAGGTTCTCTATAGAAAAAAGTCACAAGGAGCCATGTCTGGCTAGCTATGGAGGCTAGAGCATCGTTCCGATTCTATTTTTGGCCAAAAGTTCACGAACAAGTAATCAAGTGTGAGCAAGTGCAGCATTATCGTGGTGCAAAAGCCATGAATCAAAAATCGCCGAGACCATAAAAACAAGTCTAGACGCTAAGGTTGATATTTGAAAAGTTCACAATGAATACAGCTGAAAATTTTATCATACTTAAGGGGCAATTGTGTCAACATAATAAAAAATTGTTTTACAATCGGACACTACAAATCCGCAAAATGTGAAAATTCCCGTTATTTTTTGAACATACTATATTTAATTATAAATTATAAAATTAAATTAAATACTCGTTACTTAATTGGTTCTTCCGCTATTATTATAATTTTGTAAACAAAATATAAATTAAAATATGGAGAGGTTGTGGTTATAAGGAGGATATATTAACCATGTTAACAGCGTAACTTATGAACTGTAATCTCCAAGAAGCAAAAATAGAATTTCTAAAAAAACTTTGACTTACCCACATATTTTGTTAAATAGCGCATGATCAACCTATGCCGCGAGAATGAATGGTGTGACGTCGCACGACGTCTCGCTATCTAATCGATGCTTTTCGCTAAGCCTATACTAATTTCGCGGCGACTACCAAGAGCTCTTTGGTCCAGTGGCTACTTGGCTAGGAGGTCTCGCCTCCACTCATAAAGTTGGTGGTTCAAATCCTGGCAAGATGATTGTTGTTTTCGCATTTATTTTTTAACTAGTTATTTTTTATTATTTTATAATTTACGAGTAACCGCCCTCACTTTGTTTCGGTTTTCTTATTTTTTTACACCTTGGGTTACATTATTGGAGTTTTATTAAGGATCCCTAATTTTTTTGAAAATATAGCCTATGTTACTCGGGGATAGTGTAGCTTCCCAACAGTGAAAGAATTTTTGAAATCGGTTCAGTAGTTTCGGAGCCTATTCAATGCAAACAAAAAATCAAATCTTTCCTCTTTATATATTAGTATAGATATAGATTTCAGAACCCGGCGTTTTCCACTAGGTTAAAAAAATTCTGATGATTAAGACAGATCAGTGTTTTGTGTTGACGTTGATGCGCCATCTTTACTTATTATCTTCAAATTGTTGCATGGGAAAAGTGGAAAATCGACTTCAGAGTGTATAAAGGACATCCGTACAAATATTTTTTGCGTTATATACATATATATAGATTTGTTGATTCTAGTTAGCTTACCATCGTGAAATGAAATATAAATTGTAATTTAGCCGCATCGAAGTGACAGAAACAGGTTTCCGCAAAAACAGTTCGACACGTAGCTACAAGGTCGTGGCAAAGGCAACAGAAACGTTGCTGTTCGTATGTATATTTATGTTTATAAAGATGGGTCACTTTTCTTTGCAGGGGACTGTACGTATTATATATTATTATACATATATTATATTATATAGTATTATATATACTATATAATACGTACTTGTAGGTAGGTGTATAAAAATAGTGTCTTACCTTTCGGAGTCTCCAGGTAACGTAAACAATGATATTCCTGGGTGACTTAATGTCGAATTAAAGCACCCAAAAACAGCACAATAATGTCTACTATTTCTGTTACCCTTTTCTACTGCCATCTTAAATTTTTCTAAATCCACAGCCGCACACGACCATACAGCTCAACCAGAGTAGAAAAACTAAAAAAATTGTTATTTGTACCGACCGGACCGTGGTATGTACAAGCTCCGCTCGTTCGCCTGTCGGCAATCGCTACGCAGCGGCCGCTGTTGCCCTCGTATCGCACGCGTATTCGGATGTGGGTAGGTATAACGCGCTTTTCGGCCGTTTGTATGAAGAGCGAATACTGTAGATCCTTATATTGTGGCTGTGCCCCGCCCCGCCCCGCTCCGCCCCGCTCCGCTTCACTCAACTACGATCGCCTACGGCTCGCCTATGGCATCGGCTACGATACGCCGATCGTAGCCGATCGTACCTCTCTCTCGCTTTTGCCGCTCTCTCGATCGCGGAACGCTACATTTTTTCGTGCGTGCGCCCAGCGTTCATCGTTTTAATAGACGTTATTATATCACGTCAAAAAAATTGAAACTACCTATAGAGTTCGTCTATCCAAACGCACAATGCGTTGTACAGAACACACTCATTACTGTCTATTTTTTATTTTATTTTTAACATTAGATAAATTAGTGCTTGACAACAATCCCATCTGATGGTAAGTGGCGATGGAGTCCAAGATGGTGAACGCACTAACTTAATAAATGCCTATTCACTCTTCTGTTGAAGACACCTACATTGTAGGTGGACGGGGACACCCACGCAGGCAAGCTATTCCAGTCCTTCGCGGCACGCACTATGAAAGATGAGGCACTTAAAAAGATGGACACTTAAAAAGATGGCGGCTAAATATATAGTTGTATTATACCTCATTAAACAACCCTCCCTACTACACTCACATGCCCCGCGTGAACACACAAAAAAAACGTTTCTTTTTTTTCTTTGGTAAAGTAAATTGCGTACGAGTCTTTAATAGTCATAGAGAAATAATGAATACAAGTCCTATTAACATGATCAAAGTTGTTAAACCTATTTATCAACTAAAGATTCGTTGTAGTGTGAAAGTTTAATTAGAGAAGGTTGTCTGAACATTTCTGCACGCAGCACGCTCAGTATTTTGTTTCGCATGTTTCAACCATTAAACGCTGCCATTTGTAAAATTAAAGCTCGGCTTAGGGTCTTTTTAATGAGGAAAAAAGTGGGGCGGGCCACCCGAGCGGATCAAATTTTTCTTCCCGCCTCCGCTTAAATATATTGAGGTCCAAATTACAAGCGGATGCTGAAATATTTTTTTTTTATATATTTTAATTGGATATCTGATGAAATGATGATAATGTATCCTTTTTATGTCGGAAAACTACTCTAGAACATAAATTTAGGTACGCTCATTCATTTCATTCAGCAAAACGTTCTCAACATTTATATCAAAATCTGAGTCCAAAATGTTCTTCCTGGATGTTTATCATAAAATTTGAACTAATTACACTGCATGTTTATTGACACATAGACAGTTGACACGTAGCTAAGTACAAAACATGTCTTTATTTTGAGGAAATCTGCTCTTTACCAAGATTTACTTGGAAATATCACCAGAGTAAATAATATGTGCACATTGGGAATGTAATGTAACTTACTACATTACATAGCTGTATAGTAAGAATGTAACAGAAAAGTAACGTCCTAAGAATACGATATAAATACTTCCAAATCACAAACGCCGCCGTGGGAGCGAAACTTATGTTAGAATTTAAAACTCGCGAGCTTACAATTATTTGTTAACTTGCAAACTTGCAAATTTTGTTTTTGAAATTAAACTTTAAAATTGCTCGAACATTTTGATTCTGTACAAATAATACAGTTTTATGGAATGACTTACCTAATTAAATAATTCACGCTCGGTCACAAATAGAATTACAATAAAAATACAATTAAAGGTTGCCAAAAGTTCTGCTTTCTTAATTTATGGATTAATGCTATTTTACAAAACCTTCAATTCACAAATCGCTCCTCGCATCGCCTTCTCTCTTAACTCGGGCCCTACGAGACCGCCGGGCGCCCTAAACTTAAATAAAAGATGGCGAGGAATTTTAAGATGCGAAAAATGTGAAACAACTTTCCGGCGAATACACAGTCTCGCAGGACTTAATATTAATTATGTCAATTACAGGAACCCCAAGATCTGGGCTAAAATAATAAATCGGCCATGTTTAAAAAAAGCGATTTGGCTATTTATTAGCGGCGTCTTGCGATGTCTGGATTTTTCATCAGTATTATTGTACGCTGGTCTCCTATAGGTCCACCGGCCTAAAAGGTTCTATCGCAATATTTAACCATTGACGTATTATTACTAGCATATAGAACCGACACCGCGAACACAATGTATGTTCCAATGAATTGGCGCCGATCGGCTTCAATTTTCAATGGATTCGTTCGATTAGGAAAGGAGAACGGGGGCTCAATTTTGAAAATAGAACCTCCCGGCGGGACACACATTTTGTTCGAGATGTCTGTTCTATGACATTATACTTCAATGTGTTTAGCGACTAGCGACTCAATAATTTTAAGCACTGCAGAAACATAGGACTGTTTTTATTGGGACCAATCTGACTTTGTTAATTTTTGCCGTATAAAGCACTAAATATTTAAATTCTCATTTAAAACCGCCGGCTGTCTTATACATTTCATAATGAAGTTTTATACGGTACAAATGTGCAGGTTTTGGGAGAAATCAGTAAAGCAAGCGTGCAACATGCCGTACTTTTGTTTCATACAACTTTTATTATAGCAAAAGTTTGATAATATCGGAAACAACTACAAATAGTTCAACCGGTTGACGGAACTGGGGAGCCAACTTCGATCTGAATTATTCATACAATATTCAACTTTCGGATTCAAGTTTTAACTCGAACCTTGAAGTTTAGAACATCTCGGTATGGAAATTGTACCGAAACGAGACATGAAATAGCTAATTTAATGGATGATAGAAAGGTTTCAGTGACAATAGAAATCTATACCAATAAAACTGTAAAGCCCCCAAATCTATAGGTACGTACATTAAAGATGCATATTATTATGTAACGTGGACGGGACGGAGACAGGACGGGGACGGGACGTGGACGGGGCATAAATATACATGCTTGCCCCGTTCCCGTCCCGTGCGTGTCTGCGTGACGTATGCGATATCGTTTACATTTTCTATGAAACGATGTTTCCAAAACTTCACGTCGCGTCCCATCCCCGTCCCGTTCACGTTACGTATGCATCGACCTTAAATATTCTTGAAAATTTTATTAACAGATCACAAAAAACGAAAGATTACTTCTTTTGGAAAAATACAAAAAAAAATCCAAAGAGCAGAATCCTACTATCCTACTAAAATTATAAATGTGAAAGTTTGTGAGAATGCGTGGTTGTTTGTATGTTTGCTTGTTTTGTAGTATTTGTCCCTTATTAACACACAAGAGAAAATTCTGTAGTCCCGGCACAAAATCAGGTCACAACTTTATACAACGCTGTATAATGATGAGGTAGGATGGAAATATTCAGTTAACTTTCATGTATAAAATATGCAAGCCATCTTATTTAATCTCATGATATATCAAACTACACCAGACAAATAATAAAATGGCTGTCTGGAGCTAACTTTACTACTTATTTTGACTCCCGAGGAAAAGCAACTCTCTGTTCTATATTCTAAGCTTTAAAATTAAATAACCCTGTTTTTCAATGAAACACCTGTTGTGACAAGTCCTTTGTCAAGCTAGGTGGAGGAATTTCGTTAGTAGCTCAGGCACAGAATGGAAAAAAATAGATTTGTTTAGAGAGAGAAGACTTTTACCACGTTACGTCACAGAACACATATACATAATTGTAGTTAGGTACGTCACAAAACAGTCCTTGTCGTAAAATGGTCTTATTTATATGTCTATTTTATTATGATTACATAAAGAAAACCGTCGAACGGGACAAGGTTTTTAACCGACTTCAAAAAAAGAGGAGGTATTCAATTCGACTGTTTTTTAAATTTGTTACCTCAGAACTTTCGACTGGGAGGACCGATTTTGATGATTCTGTTTTTAATCGAAAGCTAGTGCTTGTCATGTGGTCCCACTTAAATTTGAGCTAGATCTAACCAGTAGTTTTTGAGTTATTTTGAAGTCGGTTATTTTTTTCTTGGTAAAATTCAGATTATCAACAATAAACATCTGGTCTTGGTACAGGCAATGCACATAAGAAACAAGCAGCTCGGAATCATTCAAACTATTTTATTAACTAGGCAATAACAATTACAGCAGAGTCGTAAGGCAGTTTTTAGATGTTCGCACAATGGCTGTGACAGAAGTGACCACAGAACATTATACTCGAGGAAGTGACGCTTGTGTTAACTTGCGCAAAATCATCTCGACTCTGTCATAGCGTCAACCGGTAAGGGACCATCCATAAATTACGTCACACTAATTTCATGACTTTTTGACCCCTCCTTGTCATACCTGGTCACATTTTTGAGACCTCCCCCCTGGTGTGACGTCACATATTATGAAATTTTAGAGCTAGAAATTATTAAATTGAAACAGCAGTTCCGAAATAAGTTTTATTTCTTTTAATTGTTTTTAAATATTTACCTATAGGTACAGTCGGACGTAGAAGTAGCTTAACATACTACTAAAGTACGTAGTACTAAAGTACTTTGGAATAGTAACTGTTTCGACGGTTTCCTAGCAACATCTATGACAAATTCAAGAAATGTAATGTGACAAGGTACTAAAATGTTAAGCTACTTCTGCGGCCGACTGTACATACCAATTATTCGATTTTGAAATGTGACGTCACGAAATTTAGGACCCCCTCCCACCCCTTGTCACACAATGTCACACTACATCGACCCCCCCCCCCCCCCTCCCTAACGTGTGACGTAATTTATGGATGGTCCCTAATGATATTTCGATATAGTCGAGGTAGGTACGTGAAAAGTTGAAAACTAACCAATTCAAATGTAGAGCATGAATTACATGTTCTTGTGACTAAAATTTTAGGCTTTTCTACACAGAACTTGGCACCCATTTAGATCTCAATTATTATTTTTGAACTTGGCTCTAATTTCACATTTGTTTTTGATGAGATACACATAACAAATATAATTATTATAAGATACCTTTTCTCATTCCTAACTTTCTTTATTGAAGCAGTTTTTAATATACGTATGGAATCATTTAGTACCAATAAATCTAGTTCAGGCTTATTTATAGGGAATCCTGACATTTCGGACCGTGGTAAAAATACTTATACTTAATACTTCTACTAGGTACACGGAGGGGAAATTTTAGGTTATGTTCTGTCCCTCTCGGACTAAAAAACATGCTCTCCCTATTAGGGTGAATTTTAAAATGGAGAAACCACGTAACAATTCCAAATTAGAACGTTAGTGAGGTCATAGGGGAACAAAAAATTGTGTTTCTCGTACCTTAATTCCTTCATTATGCTCGGGAACACCAATGCTTCATTCAATAGGATTCTCTGCTTCCTCGGAATTTAAACTCGCCGGTAGCACCAAAAAACAATTTGCGGTCCTCTTACAAAAAAATATTTGGACCGTAAACTCTGTTTTCGCAATTTACCAAATCTTAATGATATATAAATTACGTGTCACCTTGTTTGTCCGCGATGGACTCCTAAACTACTTAACCGATTTTTATCAAATTTGCACACCGTGTGCCGTTTAATCCAACTTGAAAGTTAGGATAGCTAACATCTCAAAATAATAAAATAACATTAGACAGAACGAAGTCTGTCCGGGCAGGTAGTATACAATAAATAAGTTATATAATAATAAGTTTTTTTTTTAATTAAAACCTTCCGTCTATCTTATCTTTCAAATTGGATCAAACTGCACACGGTGTGCAAATTTGATTAAAATCGGTTGAGTAGTTTAGGAGTCCATCGCGGACAAACAAGGTAACACATACTTGTAATTTATATATATTAAGATAATGATATATACCTACATATAATAATAATATTCCAGATTATTGTCTACCTGTGTGCCTTTCATAAAAATCTTTTGAGTATATTTTGTGTGAAAGAGCAAAAAACATCCATACAAACATTTAAATTTATAATTTTAATAGGATATTGATTTACTTCTTGAAACCCACTTGACACATTTTGTAACATAAGGCAACGAGCCTTATATTTCTTGATTGCGGCATAATAGTAAATATAGATTAACATTAATTTATATAAATTAGTTTAAGTTTCAAATGTTAATTGTTCTCATTTTGTGACTGCCTCATTTTAAAAATACATATTACATAAGTACTACTATTTCTTCTGTGATATTACAAAGACTAGACACAACTTTTTTTTTTACTTAATTAGACAAGTACCTATGAAATAACGGACTATTACATTTTGTGAAAAAAAATTCAACAGCTAGATTCAGAATCCACTAATCATTCTAGCCGAAAACTAGAATGATTTGTAAAGAATTTTAGTGTTTGAAATTTCCAACCGGAATACTAAAATAGATTTCCCTCCATGGTTAGGTATGATAAAAAACCACAGACATATATGTCTGTGTAAAAAACAATGTTTCTGAAAATTTCTTCCTTTCTTTGTCCTTTTATTGTAATAAGAAATAAGGAATACGAGCAAATCCAACCGTCAGTAATTGGGTATTCTAATCCTCACCGGCGATAAATTCTATCAACAACTTTTGTTTTGGATTCCGGAAACTCCTTTTATTGGATAAAAATAAACTCTGTTTACAATCGGACTCCTGTGAATTGTGAAAAATGCTTCCGTACCTTCCTACTGTACTGTATATTATAATTTATATAAGTAAGAGATTTCTTTCGTTATTTCTACTCCTATACTTTTTTGAAACAATATTTTTCTCTTCTCGTAGTTATCCTCAATTCTGAGAGTCTAACACCCCAACTCAGAGTCACTAACGGTTACTTAAATCGCTCTTTAGTACAGAATTTGTATGAAGATTCTTTGCTAAGGAGCGATTAAAGTAATCGTTAGTGACTCTGAGTTGGGGCGTTATGTCTTCACCACGTATTATCTTTGGCCTGGTATATTTTTAGACAACCTTGTATGTATACGTTCCCAAAGTAACATACTAAAATGTTAGTTACTTTTGACTACTATCTCAAAATTCCATCTGGTGCTCTCCCCCGATAATTTAATGGAGTGGCCCAATGAAAACTGGAAAACGCTGTTATGAAACTTATGGGAAATTCTCTTCATTCGAATAACTCTAAGGCTCAAAATGCTGAATATCCGGCGGAAACTTGACCCGAAGTCCGGAAATCGCATAATTAGCGAGCCCGCTGAATATTCATGTCGGGATAATCTGACGAATATAATGGATATACCTATATATTATTGTTTCTTTGTTGAATAATTCAAACGACGTCAAAGATATCAAATAAAAGAAACGGTTTGTAAAACTCATGTACCCTACCCTATGTAGGTCTGTCCGTGTGTATATGGGTATGTATGGGACGACCCTGTAGCCTAGTTGGTAGCGAACCTGCCTGCGAACGAGGGGGCCCGGGTTCGATTCCCGGCCGGGCAGATATATAATTATGTGACAGATAAATATATGTACTCGGGTCATGGGTGTTATTGTGATGTGTTAAATGTATCGTGCATGCCACCCGCGAGCCGCGGGCCGCGACACAGGTAAAAAACCTACTGCAGGGCACGGACCTGAAAATAAGACGGACGTAACCTCGTATAATCGAGAGTGAAGCATAGCAATGGCCGACCGCTTACCATGTGTGCGTAATTTTTGATTCGCGATGGTGTCAATTTCAAAGCAGTATGGTGTCAATGTGTGAGTGTGTGTACTTGTACGAATAGAGAGTTGGTATTACTATGGGTGCTTCACCGAATTTGTTGTTGGGACTACGTCCGTCTTTTTCTTAGGGCCATGCTGCAGTAGGGGTATGAGTATGTCAGCTTTTATGTTTATGTAATGTTTATGTAAATTCTAAAACAAATTGTTTGAACTAAACTTGTATCTCAATAATACCTTGACAATATGTTAAATGGGTCAATTTCAACAAACACGAATTTTGCCTAATTACAGTGGCGAATTTAAATTTGTTATTTCTGATAATTTTTTTGGCTTAAATAATAGGTAAATATTAGTATTACTTAATCATATACTAGAGACCGAAAAATTGTTGTTTGTTCATGAGATATTTCCATTTGAAATTATCAAATGCCACCGAAATTATTAAAGGACCACTGGAATTAAAATCCGAGCCAGCGAAATTGATTAAATTTAAACCTGCTGTTTCTAATACATTTTATTTGGCATAAATAATATGTAAATAGTAGTAATAATTAGTCACATAGTAGAGATCGAAAAAAAAATATTAGTTCCGGAGATATTTTGAAATTACATTATCAAATGCCACTAAAATTAGGACCACTAGAATTAGAATCTGATCCACCGAAATTGATTATTTATGCCAATGAGAAATAATAAAGGCACGATCATATTTTAATACTTTAAAGATACATTTTGAAGAGTAGGAGTCTAGATGAACGGACTCCTTTAAGCGGTGATTAGACACGCCTGTGTTTCTGTGGCCTATTAGACCAGTGCCGATAGCTTCTAAAACGGTAAAAAGTGAAAAAAAAAATATAGTAGGATGAAACCTATTGCAAAAGAAAGAGGATATAACAAAAATTAAAGGAAAAATAATTTATGTTTAAGGGTAAAAAACGGTTTATCTCGATTTCCAGCAACATTACAAGTCCTATGGAAAAAGTTAAATGGCAAATTTGTAGGTAATAAAAAGATCTACAACTTTTGTATTTACACTTTTTTACATAACCTCAAAATTTATGTGAAAAATTTAAATAACCAAGTTTTTGGTTTTTTATTTTTATCTTTTATAAAAAAAAATCACGAAATTTAGTGAAAACTTATCTTTATATGTCCTTAACATACTGTAATTTTTTGATTTAAAATATTTCTTTTTTCACCTTATTTTGACATAATATCGAAAAAGCAACCTAATTTACAATCGAAAATTCTCACTTCAAAATATCTACTTTTTAAAAAAGTCGGTGAGATTTTTGTTTGTTGGAATCTCTACTTTCTAATGGTATATAAAAAACTATAAACTACTAACTGTTGTTGTGACATGTTCTCCGAAAATGCAATGAAACGACAACTATTTTCGCATGTTTTTTGCAATCTTTATGTTTTATGGATTTGTAATTTTTTGGTCTAACAAAGTAACATGGAATCTTACGTTTAATCGATTAATTAAAGTGTAAATATTAATAAATAGCTCAAAATTGTACACAATGATTGACAAAAAAAATTAAAAACTCGAATCCGAAATTTTTTTGCGAAAAAAGTTGTCGTTTCATTTTCACCAAATTTCGTGAATTTTTTTTTTTTTTGTAAAAGATAAAAATAAAAAACCAAAAACTCGGTTATTTGAATTTTTCGCATAAATTTTGAGGTAATGTAAAAAAAGTGTAAATAAAAAAGTTGTAGATCTTATTATTACTTACAACATTGCTATTTAACTTTTTTCTATAGGACTTGTAGTTTTGCCGGAAATTGAGATAAACTATTTTTTACCCTGGAACCCCCCCCCCTCCTCCACTTCCCGACCTTAGATCGCCCGTAAATTATTTTTCCTTTAATTTTCGTTATATTCTCTTCCTTTTGCAATGGGTTTCATCCCACAATTATTTTTTTTTCGTTTCAAAAATTATCGGCACTATACACGTCCCTATGCGCTTTGGTTTGCCACCGGAGCCACCGAGATTAGGCCACCGGACTTAGAATTAGAGTCAAAACTTGAATTTTAAAGAACACCGTTATTCACAGGTTAAATTTTATTTCACAATTATGGCTGAAAACCTTTAATGGAAGCCTCCATAAAATTTCTTGATAATCTGCTTTATATTTTTACTAACATACATGACATCGAAATTGGATGATTTTGTATTCCTGCGCCACCGCAGTGAGTACTTACGTGTTTGACAGGAAAATTACGCAGCAAGTCGGTTATCTTAACACGCAGTTTGCAAGAGCACAACTGAACGGTGCGGGGAGAGCCAGTAAGGTGTCTTTCAAATCGTGTTGTAACAAGTAATGAAGTATACAAAATGCGACACCGGTATTGCTTTTTTTTGTAGGACATTTTTAAGAGATGTTTTAAGAGCTGTTGTACTATCTTAAATTGCTCCGTAAATATATGTTAGTTGTGTTATCTAATGTATTTCTAAAAAACATTCCTTTTCAATGAAATTTATTTACCAAAAAAAATTAAATTAATAAAATATGTAAATAAATGGAGTTCGGACAGTACACCGGAATTAGATTTTAGGTCTTAGATATTTTTTTATTAAGAATCTATTTATTAAATACCTCTGAATACTTTACTATCGTGTAGATCACTATTTAAACTACCTATATAAAATTATGCATAATTGTAGTTTACCTCCACACATTAATTTTCAACCTCGCCGTCTCAAAAATGCACTTGGGAAATTCACCCAAATACAAAAACATTTATTATCAGTCAGTGAGACCTATTTCCAACAAATCTCAGTCTTCCGTAGCACTTGTAGCTTTCCTGTAGCTCTCATTGCTCTTCAGATTGGGTCAGTATGTCACACTTTAGGGGGAGGGGGTGTGTTGTGTGACAAGGGGTGGGAAGAGTCCTAAATTTCGTAACGTCACTTTTCAAAATCGAATAATTTTCTTCTAGTCAGGCTTTCAATTACGAGGAGTTCTTAGTATTAAAGAGTAGAGGACATTCATCTTAAACTTTTGCATCTACTCTCCCGTCCGAAAATCCCAATGTCTGTGACTCAGATTAGTGATATAACAAAAGGTGTGAAGGTTCTCCCACACCTCTTGAATGTCATAGAATTGCGTTAGTAAATTGGTCCTTACCACGGACGTAAAAAAAGAATGGACGTAAACTTGTCTAATCGAGAGTGAAGCATAACAATGACAGCTCGCTTACCATGTGTGCGTAATTTTGTAATTTTTGATTCACGATGGTGTCAATGTCATAGCAGTATGGTGTCAATGTGTGGGTGTGTGTACTTGTACGAATACAGAGTTGGTATTACTATGGGTGCTTCACTGAATTTGTTCTTGGGATTACGTCCGTATTTTTTTTACATCCGTGGTCCTTACGTATGAATTTAATCGTCTGAATATAGGTTTGATAGGATATTTTATTACACGGTATTTTTACAAGATCTATTCGCTTACCGTAGAGAGTAGGTTAAACTAGGACCACAACGTCTATTACTTTGTAAATGTTTATTCAAATCATTTTATTTTTATAAGAAATAAACAAGGATTTTCAATAAATAACTTTTTAGTTATAAAACCAATTTTAGATGTTACGACTTTCGTCGAAAAACATCATTAGGTATCTACGGTCTTCTTTTCGGAAAAGTTCTGAAATAATTTTAAACTAGCACTGCCCGCGGCTTCGCCCGCGTTTACCGGCATATCAACTACCCCCCAGGCCCCATATCCCCAATGAGGCCCCATATCAATATTTGTTGTGGGGCCCCCTCAACGTCAGCTGTCAAATATAAAAGGAGTGCCAACTGTAGCGGTCGTAGGCCGCTGGCGAGCTTTTTTTTGGGAGTGATAGTGGGGGCCCCGTATAATTGATACTGCTGATACGGCTGTATCCTAGATGATGGTCTATCTGTATGCTAAACATGTAAATCAATTCAATAGTTTTACGTGAAAGAGTAACTAACGTCCATAGATCCTAACAAACAATCTTCAACATTTATAATGAGTAGGATAACATTCCGTCGTTTCCGTTCCGAATTGTCGCCTTACGTTTGAACTTGCTTATTTATTAATTTATTAACCGACTTCAAAAAGGAAGGAGATATTCAATTCAACTGTATTTTTTATGTTTCTCACCTCTAAACTTTCGACTGGGTGAACCGACTTTGATGATTCTTTTTTAATCGAAAACTGGTGTTTGTCATGTGGTCCCACTTAAATTTGACCAGTATCTGTATATTGTGTAGTGAATCTGACCAGTAGTTTTTGAATTATTTTGAAGTCCGTTATTTTTTCTTGGTAAAATTCAGATTATTTAATGCTTTATTGTACACAGGTATTAAAACATGACAATATCAGAGTTAGTACAAAGGCGAGTTTATCTCTAAAGATAAGATAATCATCATAAGACGTTACCTGATATGACCCCTACAAGTTGTTTACGGCTCGGTTGCATTTACTTTGTTTTAACGCATTTGCGTTCTTATTTACTCAAAAAAAATTACCTCAAAAGCAGTCTATATTGGTACGAGAAGGAAAAATTCTGATCACGTGATCTGATGACGGATTGGTGAAAATCCGGTAAAATCCGGCCGCATTGAAAATGACACCGGATTGCAATCCCTACTTAAATGTGTACGACAAGAATGTGACTAGCATATTTTAAAATTGCTGAATAGAACAATCCTTTCCCTAAAATGGTTTGTAAGTAAACTTAAGTTTTTTCTCCAATTTCTTGTTAAAAAATATTATTTTTTACAACGAGTGCCACGTACGCATCCAACTTTGAAGCTGTGTTTTATTGTACTCATCCGAAAAGACCTATAATATTCTGTGACCAGGCCACTCACTATATGAATAAGTGCATTGCATGGATGCAACGTGAGCAAGTGGGTGAAGAGATATTCACAAACAAAAACCATAGATGGCTCACCAGATCGCGATCGTGGCAAATCAAAAAAGTCGTCTGTCGCAGAAGATAAACATATTTTTCAGCTGTTTGCCAAGAATTCTTTACTATCACTTCGCTCTGGACAGGAAAAGTTGAAGAAAAAGGGTCTGAATAAATCATTAGATTAAACGACATTAAAAGGCGTTTAGTTGAAAATGGAGTGAAATATCGAAGCACTGTTAAGAAGTCTTTCCTTTCCGGAACGCATATTGAATAAATCGGTTTAAAAAGGTTGTAAAAACGGACGTGCCAAAATAATGACCGATTGGAACAAGATATTTTTTCCAATGAAGCTTCATTTTGAACAGCCTGTTACTTGACTCGATTTTGGACTAATGCTGACAGAATGGTGGATGAACCGTAAAACACTCATTAATCCTTGGGGATGCTTCACAAAAAATAATTTACAGTTAAAAAATAATTTACAGGAAATTTACAGTTGCGTATTTGTATAACTTTGGATATTCAGAAAATGTCGAAAATTTTCGAAAAAGCATTTTTGCTGTCGGCTAAGACGAATTTTCCACGTCATAATTATTTCTGGTTTTCTAAAGAGTTTCTATTAAATAAATATATAAATAAAGAGTTTAACGATCCTAAACACCGAAGTCGGCTTTGCATAGCTTGAAAGGCGGAACATGCTATCGACGTGCTGGATTGGTCCTCACAGTCCCCTGATACCAATCCAATTGTAAATTTTTGCTCCTAGATGAAGATTAAAGGAAGGGCAAAAGATACAGTAACCGTAACTGAACTAACTCGTGAACTGAAAACTGCGTGGGGGTCTTTACCTCGCAGTTATCCTAAAAAAATTACGGAAAATATGCCACGAAGATGGCAAACGATTATGGACAATAGTGTAGATGTGATGCCATATTAATATTAAAGCATCCAGCAGCAATAAATAACTAATTGATAACAATTTTATCGTTTGATATTTCTAAGGTTTTCATTAAAATTTGTCGATCACGCTCTTTTCGTACATAGTGTAAAATAACATTCAAGTTATTTTTTACAATCAGTTTTTGAAACACAATATAATTATTTATTTATATTGATTCGGGTCGATTCTCGGCTGGATCAGATACTAACGTGGTTGGTAAATGTTTGTGTCAATACATAGCACACAACACAGGAAATCCTAGTACGATTCCGATACGATCTATACTAATATATAAAGAGGAAAGATTAGATTTTTTGTTTGCATTGAATAGGCTCCGAAACTACTGAACCGATTTGAAAAATTCTTTCACTGTTGGGAAGCTACACTATCCCCGAGTAACATAGGCATATTTAAAAAAAATAGGGATCCTTAATAAAACTCGAATAATGTAACCCAAGGTGTAAAAAATAAGAAAACCGAAGCAAAGCGAGGGTGGTTACTCGTTTATTATAAATGTAATTTGTTCCTGTTACCTTTCAGTAGGTACATAACACCTATAATATCCCATTCGAAAATCGATGAATCGGGGAACCTTTAAAAATGCAAACCCTGCGGTGTGGATTGCGTATATCTTGTTAATATTAGATACCAATTCTCGATGGAATGTCCCAAACCAAATTGAACCAAAGTGAGTCTACTTTGAATATGTCTACTTCAAGTAAGTATAATAAGTATCTATCGTATAGGCTATCGTATCTGTAGATATATTATTATCTGTCCATCGCAATCTATTTTGCAAATGTAGTAAATGAAAATGTGTTATTTTGGTTAATTAATAGACTTAAAAGCTTCATGTTTAGAAATAATAAAAATATTTTCAATAAAAAACTTCAGCATCATAAAATGACTTATCAAATCTAAGAACTTAACACATAATAAAAAATAACGAATGACTGGAATATAGAAGAAATAATTATAACACACATAATATTAGACTATAAAGCATAACACTTACATAGTTTAATTAAGAGTGTTAATTACTAATTTTCCGTTATATCGGATTATGCATAGCGTAAATTAAAAGAAATATACCAAACGTTTCTGAATTTATTACATGAATGACTACCTAATTTAATTCAAAACAAAATACTTGATCCCCGTCGAATCGTTCCCGCATCGTGTGCACTAAACCGGACTAAGTAATCTAGAAGAATTTCTTTCGCTGGAAAACTTTGCTGGGATATTTTTATTGTTATTTAAATGTATCGAAGAAAATGTAAAAAGGAGAACGTTGTTAACAAACTTCTGGAAAAGTTTACATGCAATCGTTTCGGTTGTACTTGAACGATATTCGATGGAATATAGAGCGGTTACACAATACTTGTAGGGAGCAAAGTGCTCATGGAGATTTTTTATTATAAATACCAACGTCTTCCGTGGACCAGAGGGTGGTATAGAACCGAGAAATATCGAACAAAATTGACTTGGCGTCCTTGAGTAAATTCAGTTGTCCTATTCATGGGCAGGTTTGGTCGAGGAAAAGTTGACTTGGAATTAGACTTATAAGCTATATTGAATAAATGGTTCGATTTATATTCCCGCGATTAGATGTAGGGTTCGCGCGCACTCCGGTCTTCCAGTATCCTTCGCACTACACAGATGTTTTAGCGTATTTCTTAAGATTTAACAGAAGAATCAAAAGAAACACGTAGTTCGACATGATTTAAGGCCAATGCATACGTAGCGGGTTTTTTTCCCGTACGGGACGGGACGTGTAGTTTTGGAAACATAGTTTCATAGAAAATGTATACGATAGTGCATACGCAGCGAAATCCCGTACGGGACGTGGCGCGTAATGACTTGTGAATGTAACTTTGTTTGTTACGCTTTCACGCAAAAACTAAATAACCGATTTGGCTGAAATTTGGAATGGAGATAGCTTATACCCTGGATTAAAACATAGGCTACTTTTTATCCCGGAAAATTTCAGGGTTTTCGCGGGATTTGTAAAAATCGATCTCTACATTTTTTTACATCTCTACATGTTTAGTACATAAATACGACCTCTAACACAAATTGGCCCCCAAAGTTTACTAATTTCGACCGAGGCACTATCTAAATAGGCCTGTCAATTCAACTGAACTAAGTTAAAGGCTAATATATTTATTTATTTATTTATTTATTTTGGATTACCAACATAAGATACAGCGTTAACAATTCTGAAACATTATTTTTTCCTTATTACAACTATCAAACTGTTCTTACTATAACAGGTAACCACAGCATGCTTTGTGAATAGGGTTTACAACTCATTTAAAATAAGAGTACAAAATAAAATTTAAAATAACATCAAATTAATCAAGATTAAAATATGAAATAAAATTAAATTAAAATTTTTAAAATTAAAAAAAATTAAAACATTAAATTAAAAACATTTAAAATCATAGCAATAAAATTTAAATTAACATCAAATTAAAAACCAAAATTAAAATACCAAATAAAATAAAATTAAAGTAAAATTGGATAAAAAAAAATTAAAACATTAAATTAATAACATATAAAACATTAAAATTAAAACATTAAATTAAAAATACAAGCATGGAATCAAAATTTTCGTCCAATAGATAACGTCAGATTAAAATTATTCAGAATCAATAATAAAATATAAATTAAAGATTGAAGGCACACAACAAAAATAAAATATTCAAATTCAATATTTGACTAAGACTAAAATTAAATTAAAGCAAAACAGAACTAACACAACACAAACATAAGTTAATCAAAAAGAATCAGGATATGTCAACTTTTTGAGCTTGAGTCTAAAATTCGAGATGCTATCGAAATGAATGTCAAGATCTGGGTAACGTTTGGCACACTCGTTATACAGGCGAGAAACACGGACCACAGGTGAAGAGCGACCAAGGTTTGACCTGGTCAGAATATTATGGAAAACAGTACATGGATTTCTCGGTATTTTGCTTGGAACATTATATTGCACCATGCATAGTAGGGGCTGACAATCTGTGATATTATTTATTAATTTATAAAGAAATAATAAATCTAACTGACTTCGACGGATGTTAAGATGTTCCAGTCCAAAATGCTTTAGTCTGTCTGCGTAGGACTTTACATCTCTAGGTGGCCTGAAGCGATATGCTAGGCTGCGCATTAATTTTTTTTGAATCCGTTCTATTCTGTTTATATGAGTTTTATACGTTGGACACCAAGCTATGCTACAATACTCTAGCTTACTCCTTACGAAGCTGTTGTAAAGCTGAATGACAGTGGCTGGTCTTTTAAAGTTTTTCGAGGACCTAAGTATAAAGCCTAGTGCTTTGTTTGCTTCTGTTATAATTTTGTCAATGTGGTCTGTGAATTTAAGTTTGGTGTCCATCAACACTCCAAGATCACGTATGGTAGAGACTTCTTGGATTTTTTTCCCACCTATGTAATTTTCTGAAGGTAAGTAATTATGTTTTCTGGTGAACTTAATATGAAAGCATTTTGAAATATTTAAATACATTTTGTTATCATTACACCATTCATAAATTTTGTCAATATCTTTCTGAAGGTATTTTGCGTCTGTAGTATTAGTCACTGGAGACATAACTTTGAGATCGTCAGCAAAGAGATAAATTTTACAGTTTACTTTTTCCTTGATGTCGTTTATGAAGACATTAAAGAATAGAGGTCCTAAAGTTGATCCCTGAGGAATTCCCGAAGAAGCATGAAAAGGAAGAGATTGTTTACCATCTACTACTACACTAGAAGTCCGATTTTTGAGATATGATGAACACCATTCCCACATGCTACCAGTAATTCCGAGCGCAAACAGCTTGGCAAGAAGAATTCTGTGATTGACCTTGTCAAAAGCTTTCGAAAAATCTGTGTATACAACGTCAACTTGAATATTTTGATCAACTGCTTCTTTAACTTCAGATGTGAAAAGAGCTAGATTAGTATTAGTCGATTTGTTTTTCATGAAACCATGCTGATCAGTAATAATATATTTATATAAATGATTGTACATAACGGGATGCACCAATGATTCAAATAGTTTTGATATCGTGGATAGAATTGATATTGGTCGGTAATTCGATATCAGCTCCTTTTTACCATTTTTGAATAATGGTAGTATCCTAGCCTCTTTCCATTTATCGGGGAATACACCTGTCTGGAGAGATCGATTGAATAGAAAACTAAGTGGAGAAGCCAATATGTCTGCACAATTTACTAACAGTAGTGGATGTATATTGTCTGGTCCAGTCCCTTTTGAAATTACAAGTTTTTTAAGTTTTTTTTCAACTTCCTTTGATTTAAATTGTATGTCCCCTATTGTATCAAGAGATTCAGCGTAACACGGTAATTTACTTTTGTCATCGTCATCTTTTTCATACACAGAAGAGAAATGGGCCGCAAACATGTTTGACATTTTTTCTTTATCGGTGGTTGAATAACTATTCTGTGTGGTCATTGTATTTGGATAAGATGAGCAATTCTTACGTAAATTTTTTATGTGAGTCCAAAACTTTTTTGGGTGCCGCAATAGTTCGTTTTCAATGTCATTTATATATCTATTATAGCAGTAATTTATCAATTTGTTGCAGTCATCTCTTAAATAATCAAACTCCAATATATCCAGAGGGTTTTTGTATTTTTTTACTCTGTCATGGTATTTCTTTTTTCGACGTAATAAGTATATTAGATGGGGAGTAAACCAGATGGGTTGAGAACCGTTTTTGGTTGATGTCAACGGAACGTGGAGTCTAATAGCCTTATATAAAATGTCGTAAAATCTAATTACCATATCATTATACCATATATTAGTGAAGCTATATTTCAAATCTCCCAAATCTCTCAAGTATTTATATATTTTATAATCTCGTATCACAGTGTTTGTGGTCGAACTCCTCCGAAGCGGCTCGATTGATTTTTATGAAAGGGCTTCCAACATTTTTGTATGGAGCCTGGCATACCTACAAGTCCGCCATTTTGAAAAAACCTCGATTCGGCGGCCAGTAATGAAACATGTGTCAATCGATAGACTAAATGATTGTGATCAAAAAGTATTCAGTGATGAAATGTCGTAAGTGGTATACTTTCTGAGATATTTGAGTTCAAAACCGTAGGAAAATAAAGCAAAAAACATCGTTTCGGCCGATATTGATAAAACATGTGTCAGTCGATAGTCTAAGTGATTACGATCAAAAATTATTCAGTGATAAAATGTCTTAAGTGATATGGTTTCTGGGATATTTGAGTTCAAAACCGTACAAAAATAAAATATTTGTAATTAATTATCTTTTTATTTCTAGTGTATCTGTAACTGTATCAGTGTTATGCCAGATAAGAAATATTATGAATATTTAGAATAATTACTATGCCATCAAAAACATAACTTGTAAAAAAAACCAAGTCTCGCAACTCAGTTCTTCTACCGTAAAAAGTTGTGAGATCCATGTAATACCAAGTCGGTTAATTTATTCAGTTCCTACTTAAGGGTCCTTCTGTCTTAAGTTATCACGTAATTAGCTAACCTAACAAATAACAACATCTTATAGTGACCATATTATCAATATTAAAAATCTTTTATGTTTTAAATAAATAGATCGACTTGGCCATCGCATGAAAACACAATATATCTCACAAGTAATACCTACATATTATATTAAATTTGATTGTTTAGTGCGATTGCCAAGTCAATCTATTTATTTAAAACATAAAAGATTTTTAATATTGATAATATGGTCACTATAAGATGTTGTTATTTGTTAGGTTAGCTAATTACGTGATAACTTAAGACAGAAGGACCCTTAAGTAGGAACTGAATAAATTAACCGACTTGGTATTACATGGATCTCACAACTTTTTACGGTAGAAGAACTGAGTTGCGAGACTTGGTTTTTTTACAAGTTATGTTTTTGATGGCATCTCATTTCTTTTTGTAGATAGTTCTACTTTTTTTCCTTTTACAAGTTACCTTTGAACATAATTATATCTAGGTACCTATCTACACCTATTATTCCATTATATTATATACAGGTACACTGATTCTTTCACTGCAAATGTTACTTTGTTATACAGGTACAGTAATTCATTAACTGCAAATGTAACTTTGTAATCCTATACATTTATATGGGATTACAAAGTTATTTATGCAGTTGATGTATCTAGAAAACTAGACCGAAATTGCAAAATGTTTTAGTTTTTCCTTGATCTATATACTAAACACTAATTGTGTTCCAAATTTGAAGCTTCTATGTCTGCTAGAAGTGCCTTAGAGTTTTGATGATCGGTCAGTCAGTCAGTGAGTGACGAAATTAAGAAACTTTGACTAGTTATAACTCTTAAACTACTGGTTCAAATTGAATGAAATTTGAAATATACCGTGTTTATACAATGCCTGCTTGGTTACTAAAAATTCAGGCTTCTAGCTTTATCCACAACGAAGTTATAGGGGGTCGAAAATGGCCTGAATTGCTTCGAGAAAAGGATGGTACGGCCGTGCCGCTTTTTTGCTCGACTTGGCGGGGGCACTGCCGTGCCCCCAGATATGTATACATATAAAATCACAATATACATAAACAAAATTAAATAAATACAGTTTTATTCAGATTTACATATAAACATCTTATATATTAAGTAAATAAATATATATAAATACATATATAACATCTGGTTGAAGACCACGGGCGACAACATTCTAATTGCTTCAGGTAGTGCTGCCGGACTTCTTAAAGTAGCTTTTGGTAGTCTATGATTTTTTGATGTCTACAAGCAAGGAGTTCCAGAACAGTATGAACTGTATTGTGAAGGAATTCCCGAAATAAGCAGTGCTATATGTAGGTTTCCTTTAAATAAACAGGAGAAGACACATTATTCAAAATGGCATAAAATGTTGAGAGAATTCTGAAGTTTCGCCTGTATCGAATGGATAGCCATTTAAGTTAGGAATGGAACTGGGAAATGTGGTCATACTTACGTAAGCCGAAGATATATCTAATACAGTTATTAAGAAGGCGCTCCAATTTATTCAAAAGTTCCTCTGACAAATCTGTACAACACACATCAGCATAATCAAGGTGAGAGATGACCAGAGTGTTTATGGCGTACTTATGGTTAAGTTTTTATGGCGATACAGCAATTGAAGTGTACCGGTCACTTTTTTCCTTACCTCAGTTACGTTATGTATTATAAAAATTAAACAAATTCGTCAAACAAACAACTTAAGGGTAGAGATAAAATCGCGGGATGGTACTGCTCATGCATAGTGGTAAAAAGAACCTTGTCATGTTGTTCCCATATAATGTGTGTTATATGGTTCTTGGCATGGGCTTGACATCAGGAAACATTGCCTTTATCACCAGCGGAATTTTTAGATTCAGTGATTGTCAGACATGATAAAGAAAACTAAGCCAATAGTGAATTTTAACTTTTGGTTTAAAAGTAATTGACAAAGCTGTAGCCGCTGGTGGCAAATAAATTATTTATAAAACAACCTAGTAGTTTGCTTTTGCTTTGCTTTTTTTAATTCAAACCTACCCGTTATTAATAAATCAAGTACCTATGCAGCACATACACATATGACATAATATACTTATTTTTCATTATTGACCCAATAAATTCAAAATAAGTAAATGATAATTTTTAATAGGTACATTATTTTTGTACGGTTTTGAACTCAAATATCTCAGGAAGTATATCACTTACAACATTTCATCACTGAATACTTTTTAATCGTAATCATTTAGCCTATCGATTGATATATGTTTCATCAATGTCCGCCGTAACGAAGTTTTTTTGCTTTATATTTCTACAGTTTTAAACTCACTTATCTCAGAAATTATATCACTTACAACATTTCATCACTGAATACCTTTTAATCGTAATTATTTAGCCTATCGAATGACATATGATTTATCAATGTCCGCCGAAACGAAGTTTTTTGCTTTATTTTTCTACAGTTTTGAACTCACTTATCTCAGAAAGTATATCACTTACGACATTTCATCACTGAATACTTTTTGATCATAATCATTTAGTCTATCGATTGACATATGTTTCATCACTGGCCGCTGAATCGAGGTTTTTTCAAAATGGCGGACTTGTAGGTGTGCCAATTAGGTTCGATGCCCTTTTTGTCCATCTTTCGCATGTCGCATTACAGCCGGATATCCAATATATGGGGGTAGGCCAATATGGCGGCGCCCATAGCTTGCATCAGCTGACCGTGTTTATATTCTTAATTATTATTCGTGTAAGTGTTCCGCGGTGTAGTGTATGTGCGATAGCATACATACACTGCCTCGTGTGTCTCTCTAATAAATGGCAAACGTCATTGTCACTTACGAAGTGGTTACGTACTCAGAGTTGTGCGCTGGTGTCGCTAGATGACGCCTCGCTTGATGATCGAATGGACTCGTCCATTAAATGCCAAAAAACCTAAAAAAATTTCACTTGCATCGTGGTTTCATAAAAGCACATCTTTTCTTTTTTATATTTGGTAGATATGAGAAAAGGTCGTTAAGTATATTTCATACCAGTAGGTGATTAGATTTCCCAGGGGATTGGAATTTATGCGGGAAATGCTCCCGCGTAAACGAAGTCGCGGGCACACCTAATTTATTTACGTAACACAGTTTCTTTTATAAAGTAGGTACTTCACACCGATTTTGAGATACCTTTGCTTGTTAAACTTTTTTAATTGCCTCGGATGGCAGCCGGTTAGGCCGTTATAAGGACTGAATGAACAATCACATAAAAACAGAAATAAAAAATTATAAAAAACAGGTTTTAGAATGATTCGTTCAAACTTAATTTCTCCTTAAATTTAAAGTCGTAGTGTTACTATAGACTACTATTTATGAGCTATCAATTTAATCTCAATTAAACCTTATAATCTCGGAAAGGGGTGTAAAGCTTGAAGATCAATTTGAAATATGGCCGTTGTTAGGTGTAATGAGGAGAGGGTAGTTCCCACTTTCATTAAATACCGCCATTTCTCTCAGGGCTATTTGTAAGAAGTAATTTGTATCATGTTATAATTAATGGTCAATTTACGAAGTTCCAGAAGATTTTATGTACATGGTACCTATTTATTTGTAATGTATTTAAATATTAGAACATTTTTGAATCCTTATACTCTTATCTTGTTATCCACTATCACACATGTCTCGCCACCGCAATTTCTCACCATCACCCTGGGTTGATTTATATGCTCTAGGTATACATGTTTGTGACTGAAACATTTATTTAACTGTACTTACGTGGTACTTACAGACGAAATGTTATGATGCAGTTTTAGGATACGTGCACCGTTGAATTAAATATTTTATACAATCGTTAGTTCTTATTTTAAGTTAACAGAATCCTAATTATCTTGAAGGCTTCCTTCAGGTACCTCTCAACCAGATACAATTTTTCAACGTGCATACACGTATTGTGAGTTGTGACTTCTTGTGGTACAAAAACAGATTCGAACAAAAATATATCTGGGTATATACCTACATGGATATTTAATTACCTATATGGATTAAGAAGCTATTTTTTAACCGACTTCAAAAAAAGGAGGAGGTACACAATTCGACTGTATTTTTTTTATGTTTGTTACCTCAGAAATTTCGACTGGGTGAACCGATTTTGATGATTGTTTTTTTAAACGGAAGCTGGTACTTGTCATGTGGTCCCACTTAAATTGTATTGAGATCTAACTATGGCATCCATGAGAAAACCATATAAGTCTTAAATTTGCATTAAGTATGTGCGCGACAAATGGACGAATAACTCAATATCACGCCAACCGATTTTGATGATTCTTTTTTTTTATCGAAAGCAGGTGCTTGTCATGTGGTCCCACATAAATTTGAACGAGATCTGACAAGTAGTTTTTGAGTAATTTTGAAGTCGGTTATTTTTTGTTAGTAAAATTTATTAATACTTTGGACTACTTTTGTATCACTTCGTTACCTGACTTATTAGTCTTTCTAAGGAATTATGCAGGTACGAGCTGCTACGTAGCTCGTCATAAACACTGTACTACACGAACGTAGTCTAACTATATAAAGTAAATTAGCTATTAAATCGACTTATTAAAGTAGAAGTTACTAAAGTACTGGTTTGAAGTTTAATTAAAAAATATAAGCTGTTTACGGAGGGATTTATAAAGCCCGTAGAACGACGACCCCGTCTCTAATTGGCACCCGTCAACCTCGCCGCGAATCACAATACTTTCGTTCGTCACCTTTTCAATTTGAAGCCGTCTCGTTCCCTTGCATTTAGAAATTTTAATTAATTACTGGCCATTGAAGTGCTGTTAAGGCTGCGCGAACAATGAAGATGGTGTTAAAAAGCGCGTATTGTGATATTGGATTTAGAATAGTTTTGAATTTGAATATGGAGTGCTCTATGACTGTGAAAAGGGTGGAAATTTATATCAGACTTTATGTGTAGAAAAAATAGTGTACACTTACATATTTAGGTACTTTTCGTATTTGTATAGAAATAATAGGATCTGTCAATTTAAATTCCGCAACAAAAATATTCATGATTAGAATCTAAAGTACCTAGCTATAACCAACAGCAAAGAGCAACAGGTCAATACAAATCATTTTCAATAAAAAGACATAGGTACCTACTGATAACTTTTTAAATAATTCCTCCTCTCTCAATTCAATTTAGGGTTTAGCAAAGGTAGATTTCCCGCCAGGCTAGGTAATCTTGCCTGGGGAGCGGCCGTGCTTAGATTTATTTATGTTTGAAACTTGTATAATAGGTATATTATACAATAAACATATACAGTTGCGTTGCAGCAAACTTCTGTAACGTGATGTGACGTCACTTTAACGTGTAGTGCAATGTCAAGAAAACATACGGTAATTATTAAAAAAATGGAAATAAATAATTAAAAAATTATGTCCTGTTTCGGACCTTATCCAATCATGCTCAATAATCGAATGAAGAGAGTAATGGTCCTTTTATTGATATAATTACTACACTTTACCAATCAAAACTACCTGCATACCTTATAATTCATAAAAAATATCGACGTATCGAGTCTTTTCTACAGTCGTAAAATCAGAACATGCATTAAGAATTACAATCACTATGAAAATTACCATACAAATTTTTTACTAAGGAGCGATTTAGGTAACCGTTAAGTGACTGATGCCCCAACTCAGAGTTACTTAAATCCCTCCTTAGTACGGAATTAGTATGGTGATTATTTTTTATTTAGGAGCGATTAAAGTACCTAACCGTTAGTTGGGGCGTGAGTGCGGCTGCAAGTCTACAAAGTTAAAAAATTTCTTTTTGGAAAAACAAGAACCACGAACATAAAAAAACACTGTGTAATGCTTCCTATCTCATTTTCTCCCACGTTAAATCTTATGAATTTATGTGTCTGTCTCTTTTTACTGTCCCTTTTTCGTTTCATCGACTTTCAAATGACAACGATGCAAAGAAGTTTTCACTTCAAAAATATTTACGTATGATTGAGAAATTAGAACACGTATTACTGAACGAATGATTTATTTGTTCACGTCATCCTGAAACTGACTTCCAAACTTGATGGAGACCAGGGATCTAGTTGATGTGGGTCGCCAGGAGGAAGTTTCGAGAAGTTTGGAGAGGTCCGACCGTAGTTAACTTCGATATGTCGATCGTGTTCTCAACTTTACACCACTGAATATTATTAACCTAATAACATTGTAAACGTGAAAGTTTGAAAGGATGTTCGTCACTCTTTTACGCAAAAACTACTGAACAGATTTTCTTGAAATTTTGCACACAGGTAGATCATGATCTGGGATAGGCTATAGGATACTTATTATCCCGAAAGATGCTGGCAAAGCGGCAGAGATACAATGATTCTTTACTAACGAAGCATAAATGTTATGTTTCATTTGACCTTATTTAACAAAACTTCTTCATTCTCTGCATTCGTGTCAGAAAGATACAAACAAAAGAGGAATCACAACACCTACGACCCGAGGAAAAATCTATCTGTCATATAATACCCACAAGTCTACCCTGGCCGGGAATCGAACCTGGGATTCCTCGTTTGGCAGGCAGATATCACTAACAGAGCTATAGGATCTATTCTATTATATTATGTTGTGATATTATATAAAGGTAGCGTAAACAAATAATAAACACGAAGTTTTAAACGATATTATTATTAAAGGCCTGAATTAATTTCTGTAATGCCAGATTTGTTTTGGTTTTCAAGAGGATTGTTTATTTTAAATCTTCTTACTTCCTTGACAAGGATGATAAAGAACTACACCGTTTTAAAAATGATACGCGAAATATTTTTATGCGATTACAGTACAGGGAAGAAGAAAAAGTTAAAAGCAGGCCATTCTTCTTTGGCTGGTAACGCATTGGTAACTTAACATTTGTGCAGTAACAGTGATCAATTAAAATTACCGACCATGTCCCGACATGACAACATGATACGTACCAAAGCAAAGCAAAGCAACAACCCATAATTGTCCCACTGCTGGACTCGGGGTCTCCTCTCACAATGTGAGGGGTACAGGCCATAGTCTACCACGCTGGCCAAGTGCGGATTGGTAGACTTCACACACCTTTGAGAACTTTATGGAGAACTCTCCGGTGTGCAGGTTTCCTCACGATGTTTTCCTTCACCGAAGCAAGTGATAATTAACTTCTAATACGCACATAATATTTGAAAATTAGAGGTGCGTGCCAGGATTTGAACTCGGGCCCCTCTGTTCGAGAGATCAACGTTCTAACCGCTAGGCTATCACTGCTTTATACGTACCATATACGTACCATAGCAATGATTTTATTAGCATTTTACGCTAAAGACACAGGCTATCTAACTTTCGCGTAAACTGTACATTATGTAAAAGAAAATCGAATTGAATAAGGTAGCTTCGGCTTTGAGGGTACATCATTATTTCTCTGGAATTGTGGAGTAATTTCGTCTTTGAAGTTTAGAGAACTTTCTGCGGTTAAAGTCTCGCTTATAAAGGTTTGGTTTGTCAATTCTAAAGAAGTCACGGGTCAATTCCCGTGACTTCTTTAGAATTAGAACAGGCGGGTACTAGACTAGTAATTCAATGAATTACTAGTCTAGTACCCGCCTGTTTTGTATAAAGAAACACAAGTTTTAGTACCCGCATCTAATTTTGACCTTCGTTAAGTAAGCTGTTTGTTCCTTTGACGAAATAAATAATTTGAGTTTGAGTTTATTGCAATAATTGCACAAAGTCCGTCAATATATTACTAACATCTGACAGACCCCCATACAAATTTTATTGAGTCGATACAAATTATCATATATATTTATAAACAGCTTCATGAGTAACCAAAAACCCAATGAACCCTAAGAGAACTAAATTCCATAAACCGCCGATATCTTTAGGGAAACCATAAAATACCTCCGGAACGGGTCGGGACGCCCCGAGGGAAATTTCACTTGCTACTTATTTGCGTAAATCGTGCATTAAACATATCGCTCTTGTACAAAATAACTCGCGGGCTGACCCTGCTTGATACCGGTATATCATTTAATAGGTTTTTTGGAAACACGTTTTTTTTGTAAATATAGGTACGATAAACTTTCCAATTAATTATTATCATGCATAATTACAAGTTACTCTCTACTTTAAGACAGTCCGTGAGCAACTTACTGATGTAAATACAAGTGGTACCTCACTTCACGAACAATAAAATAAAGATATATTCTAACATACGTACCAGGACTAACACGTACTAAACTAAGATACGGAGCGTCATCATGAATAGTCGACTGTATAATACGAGATTTGGCAATCAACACATACGTTGACACTACGAATGTGAAAAATTCTACATGAATTTGCAACCGACACATGTTGACTCTATAACTATAAGAGACTCTACGAGACTTTGCGACTAACACACGTTGACTCTATGAGTGTGAAAGATTCTACGAAACTTTGTGACTAACACATATTAATCATCGGAGTGTCAGAGACCGTACTAGATTTTGCAACTAACACAATTCGTTGACGCTACGAGTGTGAGAGATTCTACTACCCCATTTACACGCGCGCGCGAGCCACGAGACAATCCGCGAGACGCGCGCATACGCGCGCGTGTGAACAGGGCGCTCGCGGACCAGACCGCGGCGCGTCTCGCGCTCGCAGGGCTCGCGTCGGGAGCGGTTTTGTATGCGCGCGCCAAAGGGGCTCGCGCGAGCGCTCGCGTGGTGTTCACATGCGCGTAGGGGGCGTGGCTTACGGACGCGCCACGAGACGGTCCGTGACACGCGCGTGTAAATGAGCGGTACGAGACGCGACAAACACTTTATTCTTATTCTTACATATGGGGTTCGAGAATCACGAGACAGGACTATCCCTTAAAGCGCTAAAACGTGGATTTACTATAAAAACGTGCCTGAACACTTTCGACGAAGCTTAATACTTCGTGCCCTTCGTGGGACGATAAATGCGTATATTGACGTGGCTATTATTAAAAAGTGTAATTTGTTTTATTGTTTATTCTGCACAGATTAGGTATATCTCATTGCGGATCACGTCACTTGATCTTCGGTGTTTGTACGACCGATCGGAGACTGCCAAAGGCCACAAAACGCATTAGGGATAGCTACTCGTCAAATCTCACTCAAATTTAAATGAGACCATAATAATATATCAAACACCAGCTTTATTTATTTATTTATGCTTTATTGACCCTTAACAAATAAGTGGTACAAAAGGCGGACTCAATAAGCTTTCGTATAAAAAAAACATTAAAATCGGTACACTTAGTAAAAAGTTGAGGTGTTACCTAAATATAAATAAAGACATAAAAATATAAATAAAAAATATACAGTTCAATTAAGAACCTACTCCTATTTTTGAAGTCAGTTAAAACACATGTATGTGTTCGACCTAATAAGGCCTTAAAATTGTGCTGCGAATTATAACGATATTATTTTTTTTTTTCAAGGTTTATTCAGTACCGCCGAATCAGTACCGTCCATTCAACCAACCCTCATATTCTAGCAACTTCTAACAGCAGGGATCTTGGAGTCAAGGTGAACAGAGCTTCTTACATCCTTTATCTAGTGCTTAGCCAGCCTATAGCCTTCCTTCTAGAATCTAAATTCACCCAAAAGCTAAATAAAAATAGCTAGGAGGCGCCAAAACTTCTTGCCATCATTACGTGCAAAACCATGAATAACTGAGCTCCATTATTCCGTGTAGAAATTATAAATGACATTAATTTCAAATATACCGCGTGATCTACTGACTGAGAAATATTTCCATACCAAATGTATAATAATATTTAAATACTCAAGTTTAATTGCGAGGCATTCTAATATAAATAAATTATTTCATTAAACAAATATGTTTCTAAATATTTATCACTCAGTTTCATTGAATATCAGGCGACAGAAGAATCAGGCGATTCCTTATCAACATAAATTGTTATTTTAGTTCCGGCTAGGCTATAGGGTTGTCAGTCGTTTATAGAATCCTAACTCACCCAGTGAACTTCGTGTGGCGGTGACGCCTTGCCGAGCGAGCTGAGTTCAATTCTTGGCCGTTTCAGTGATACTGTTGGTGATTGTCATTTACCCGGGCTCGGAATACTCGGTAACCGAGTATTCATGGTATCATGGACGGTTCATGGACGAACTGAACGTGGACTGTATGTTTTAATGATTATTATATTATATTACCCTTTCTGGCCAATACACAATAATATAATTAATTATAAATGTACACACCAAAAAGGGAATCCAAAAAGTCACGTGGATTCGGTCGATACCTCGGTGCTGAGATGGTTCTGACTGTTGTCCTGCGTTGCACTAGTTTGACTTCACTCGAATTATCGAAAAGATGACGAACAAAACAAATTGCAGCGATCCACCGAATTATGTACTCAACTGCACTCTGTCGCTAACCGAACTGCGAATCGAGCTCAACCGACGCGGTCGGCGCCGCGGCGGCGCTTGCGCACGACAAACGAAAAAGGAGGGTAGATTCCAAACCGATGCATAACAAAATATTTATTGCGAATGTATTGCCGGACGAATAAACTACATTGATACTACCAAGCACATACGGTAGATTCATAATACTTGGGAACACAAAGTAGGTAAAGTTGACTAAGACTCGCGCGCATTAAAAAAATGTAGTGCTATTTAAACTATTAAGGCGTGCGAATAAACAAAAGCAAATGGGTTCATTATTGTCACAGAAAAAAATTAAGTAAATTTTTCAAATTCATTAATTAAACGGTTTTATTTAACTTAGGGCAAGTTAAATAAAACCGTTTGGGTCAAATCTTGCAAACTTAATTAGATCTACTTCAACTCATCCTAATGAGTTGAAATGTTACATATTGCTTTAGTTCAGAGGAAAATGCTGATAAGCATGACCTGATACTATACATAGGTTTGGCTCCGTTTGGTTTGTAAGTGCATCATGTACCTTCATAATGTAATTAAACTACGTTTGCCAGATAATGTACCTAACTAACGACTACCGTCGAGATATAATTAGAAATACATATAAGAGAAGACTTGAAATTATGAATAAAGTCTATTGTTAAAACTGAATAAAACCGTACGATTGACAACCCTATTGTTCCGTCTAGTATCGTATGTCAAAATTGTCAAACTGTGATGAGGCGACCGGTGGCGACAGTTCTCATTGACAGTATTATCACGGCTAATTATCAGTATCATTGACCTTACGTCTGACCCGTGGGCTCCCGGAGGTGCATCAGACCTGATTCTATTCGGTGAAGATAACAATTTTCTTTCTGTTTAGCACGGACCTAAAAAAAGACTGACGTAATCCCAAGAACAAATTCAGTGAAGCACCCATAGTAATACCAACTCTCTATTCGTACAAGTACACACACCCACACATTGACACTTCAATGCTTCAATCGCGAATCAAAAATTACGCACAAACGGTAAGCGGGCGGCCATTGCTATGTTTCAGTCTCGATTAAACGAGGTTACGTCCGTCTTTTTCCCTTTTTTTCAGGTCCGTGCTGCTTAGGTATCGTTTTATACAATTTATACGCTATAGGCCATTATAGTACCTATATCTATATCGTAATTCGTAGCTATGACCCATAAACCTACTCGAAAAAACAACAAATCTTAACTTATGGTAAGTACTTAAAACAATGTATGACTGCTGTTGGTTATGGAGATTGACGATCTGATGTGTCTTCCATTCTCCGAAACTAGTGATCCAATTTTAGCCATTCTTTTTTTAATGAAGAACAGTAAAGATTTCATGAAAATCAGTTAGGGATTGAAACTTAACAGCCTGTCTTATTGATATGATCTACGGGGTTGTTGTAAACTCATCACAAAGGCGTGTGGTGTTGACACTGCTGACAATTGACATCCACTACACGAATTTCGCGTTGCAGGCGTTCAGATCACACTTGTCAGCTTTTTTTTTCGCTGAATACACGTTTTCAGTATTTGAGCGTAGCAATCAAATATTAGTAGTATACCTATTCAGCAATTAATAAATTAATTTATCTATTTTTTTTTTGTGACCGATGCAGTTATTTATACCTGAATTGGAAAGTTGTGTTCGCATCAAAATTAAAATATTTAAGTCCTTAATTTGTTATTTTATAATTTTGAGTTGAAATCTATATAATTAGGTTCTACCTCATTAAATTATACCCAAGTAGGTATTTTTGGCATTGGCATTGGCGACAACTGCATTTGCTAACCATAAGGTCAACGCCTGTCTGTTTTTCTTAATTAACAGCATTGAAGTTGGTATAGTGTACTAACGTAATAGTTCAATGATTAAAAGGGTTAAATAATTATTCTGTACACGGGCCCAGTAGGAATTCGGTGAGTATAGATTTTGTGTCATGGCTGCCAGGAAAATAACTATAACACCCCAGTATTAAACTTATCATTACTACTTGAATTACAATATTTGAGTTGCGTTAGATAAAATAATCATGTTGTTATTATAAGATGCTTCAGAAGCGTGCCATAGTTCGATTGTTTGTAATAAACATTAATAACACTCCATCAGCACAATCTGAGTCCAATTCAAGTCAATTGTCCATCGGACACCAAGGCATTCGCGCGCTTCTGTGTGTGTTTTTTTTTAATTGACCATAGATAACGTAGATTCAAAATGTTTCGGCCAGTGTTTCATTTATGTGCGATCGCAATTAATTTGTATACAATAGCGTATGACCAATTGTATATTGTTCTGCCGTTACCGGCGAAGGAATTAGAAGATTTACCTTTGCAAGCGCGGAGTATGTTCCTCACTTTCTGGTGCCTTGTAAGTTAAATTATCTGTATTGCTTAAATTATAGTTTTATAGGGCTTTGCTTGCGGCTTTGCCCGCATTTTCCAGGATAATAAGTAGTATAAGTAGATATCCTATGTATTTTTCCAAATCACGATCTACCTGGGTGCTAAATTTCATGAAAATCCGTTCAGTAGTTTTTGCGTGAAAGAGTAACAAACACAGTGTTTAGAACAGAGTTTTTCAAAACAGAGTTTCACATTAACAATATGAAGTAGGATTATCCTGTTATTGTAGGAAAATGCGTAGGTAACTCTTAATTTTTTATGATTATTTAACAAACGTGCATATCTACGGGTCACTGGTTTCTAAATGTTGCTAGGAAGGCCTTTGTGCCCTAGCAAGGCCAACTGTAAATTTTTAGATCGGCCTTACAAGGAAGCATTGGCTTTCTTAGTAACACTACCAATATTTTTAATTAAAATGGAAATAAAGTCATATTTTTTCTTCAGTACCGTAGCAAATCCTTATAATATTATCAATTTAGAGTAAAAAATAAAGAAAACAATAGTTAATTTACTTGAAAACTTACGTTTTACTAACAATATTATCATCGATGACCGAAGACATCAAAGAGAGGACCCGCATTGATAAAACAGTGGCGTAAGGGACTCTCCTCCGCGTCTGTGTACTTGAATTCGATGGATTACGTGTAGTGTAAGTGGAAGGAATTTTTCATCGGATGGCAATAACTACGACCTTTAAATAATAGGCCTTACGATTATTTAAAAGTCCATGCTGGCCTTCCATGGTCCACCCATCTTATGTGGTCCTATGTGGTCAGTGTGGTCACCCTTTGATATCAGTCATCATCATTCATCATACAGGCATCACAGGTGCGTTGCTGGTCAAAAAGGTAGCGGGAACACGCATTATCTGACAGAGCCTGAGTTTTCAACACTACGATCCAAGCACATAAAAAAAATCACGACCAAGAAAGGAGAGATAACCTAAGCTATCAAAACTCAAAGGCGTACTCTCAGGCGTACCACTCAAAGTTCACGCAATAAATTTTCCGTAAGGAAGCGTCTAAGGTAAAGGTATAGGTAAGGTAAGGATAAGGTCTTAAGGAATAACGTATTAAGTGATAAGCCCCGCCCATCTACTTAGATAACAAAATAGAAAAATTTCTAAATTACTTGTCTACTTCATTACCAAACTACTAAATTACTAAACTACTAAATTGTCTGTTTACATGTATTAATTTACTTAAAATTAACTACTTAACTACTTAATACGTGTAAACCAAACATTACTTCCACGGTCCGCTAACGTTGCGCCAATTGCTAGAACATTTACCGTCCCTTGTCACCTACTACCTGGCACCTACTGCGATGGCTGGAATTCGGGACACTAAAGTCGCATTACTCTAGTATTAACACGAGACTAAACGCATATATGTATTTGGGACATCCTTGATTTTCTGGCCACCCGGCAACCCTACGTCTATTGCATAGCAATATGGATCTTGCGCCCTGCATGTAAATTACACTATTTATTACCTGCGGTAACTAACATAAAAAAGATAAAACAATCACGGTAATTAAAATGATTGTAAGGAACACTCAATGCTTATAATTACCTATACGTAAAAAATATAAAACGTGTAATGATAATTAACAACGGCAATCAAATGGGTAATAATTACTGTTTATGTAAGTCAAGACAAGACTACTTACTTAGTCGACAGTCAATTTTATTGCCAATCGGACGTGGTGTAGTTTTTAGCGTTTTTTTTTATTTGTTTATTCTTTACCATAGTGAAAAGATGTTTCGGCCAGTATTCCATTTGAGTGCAGCTGCAATTAATATATATGCGTTAGTGTATGACCAATTGTACGTTGAATTACCCTTCGCGAATAAGGAGGTAGCGAGTTTGCCGTTTAAATCGCGGAGTATGTTCCTCACGATATGGTGCCTTGTAAGTCTGCCTGTTACTTTATTGCAATCTTTAGCGAATAACTACTGAGTAACTTACTACTATGAATCGTAGTGTTCGCTATTAGAAAGTAACAAGTTTACTGCTATACACACAATTTAGTGCTGTACAAACGACAGGTAACTTTATAGTTCTATCTGAAACGAAATATGAATGATTTTTTTTAGATGAAATATTTGATAGATATGTATTTGCCGTAGCACCTAATTACCGAATTAAACAATCGTTATCAAATCAATTTCAAGGCGAAAAGTCAATGACTTATCAAGTTTTAAATAATATTCGATATTCGTAATGGACAAACCGGCTAAAACCGGACTAAAACCGGCCCGCTGGTGGTAGGGCCCCTCGAGGGATTAAATTGGTAATGTTGATTTTAATTGTTAATTAATACCATTAATACTATCATTATTTCTCCATGGGGTTCGCCTGGATAGCTACCACCCTTGAGCATGAGTCAGCCGCCAAACGATTCGTCGTGTTCCGGCTGGGGGCTTGAAAGCGTTAGCTCGTTTGCCGGCTATTTCCATAAAAAAAAACATTAAGACAAGCAATAGGACCGTAAACGGTTAATTTGTTAGTAGTTCGTTTGTACCTTTATACCCTTACCTACCTACATTTTAATTAAAAGTATCTACATTACATAAAATATCTACCTATAACATCATCTTTATTTGTGTAGATAAGTAGGACCTAAGAGATTACTGGAAGCGCTTGTAGTTTGTGTCGATCCTAACTAATCCTAAGTATCCTACATAGGGTTCTGGATCCCGGGTCCTAGCCTAGCCTTACCTTACCTGCCTAACCTTACCTTACCTTTAACCTGGAGCCATACCCTCATCCGTTGTCCAGCTGAGCAACAGTGGCTTGGAGCTTGTACTTAAGGATGGATGAAGCCCCTTGGATGGATCATAACACCGCATTTTTATTTTACATTTTGTGTTACAGATAATGCAAACGATCTACTTTTGCATCGCTCTACTAAATGACATCTTTGGTTCCAACGCTGAGGCGCCGAAACGCGCGCCAATTATTCGAAAAGTGAAAGATACTCTGTTCTCTCTGGCATTTCCGGTAGCCATCTACGTATCTCTTGCTTTCTGGGGGATATATGGCGTGGATAAGGAGTTAATCTTTCCCGATCACATTGAAAGGTAATACATTATTTTGTTGTAAAACTTACTTAATCTATGACTGTAAATACTCTGTAACTGTAAATGTACATAAATCTTTCAGTTAAAAACTTTGTATCTCCGCCATTTTCTCAAAAACTACCGATTCGAAAACTACCGGGGCTTAAATACCTAAACCTAATGTATTGTAAGTATAATTTATTCGAAGTACCTACCAGACTGCTAGGATTGCTTGGGTTCTTTATGTGGTCGCACCTCATAAATTATGTAAATTAAGAGTAGGTATCTTACTTAAATGTTACATAGAACTAATTTAGCGCAATTGAAGTACCTATAATGTACCAGGTCATAAAAGACATACAAGCACATACAGAAGTCCAGAACAGACATCGCAAAACGAAAGTCGCACCGGAAGGTTCTCTTTTCAAAATCGACTGAATCCACTGAAAATTGTAGCCAATTGTCTACAGTTCATTGCACAAACATCCGGTTCGTGGTGTCAGTTCTATCTCCTTTATCTTCAAATTCCTAATTTGCCCTCATCAAGAATAAAAGCTGATCAAGGGAGGATCAATTATCTATTATTATTATTTTCCATTATCTCGAAATGAGGTCTGCAATATTAGTCTATCGTGTGCTGACACAAAAATATTGTTTCAGATTATACCCGAAATGGTTGAATCACGTGATGCATACAACGGTCGCCATCTTTATTATCACTGAACTCCTGTCTTCATACCGGAACTATCCGTCCAGGAGGACTGGCACGGCCATCATAGTCACCTTCAACTGTAGTTACATCCTGTGGATGATCATGATTTACATGAGAACGGGAGTGTGGGTGTATCCCATCTTCGACCATCTGAATTGGTTCGCTCGCGCGGTGTTTATTACAGCAAGTTTGTGCGTTGCCCTTTCTTTCTATCTTCTTGGAGAGAAATTGAACCAAATGGTGTGTGGCACTGCTAGGCCTAAGGGAAGTTATGTAAACGGCAAATCCAAAAGTCATTAATGGAAATGGACAATGTTAACATTACACTATTTTAGTACTTAAGTAATTAGTAAAAATATTTATACTGTCTGTGGTGTTTCTTTTTCGTTCTTGAACGTAGGAAAATTAGGAAATACAGAAAAAAGACAAGGAATTCAAGCTGTATTCCAACTTTTATCTACCTACCTATAGGTACGTACTGTTAAAATTTGTCATCAAAATAACTTAACTACCTAACTACCTATATTTTAAAATTTTAAAAAGTCGAAGTACCTAATAATTATAACATTTGATCTTTTAGTTAACTAATAGCAAAGGGCATCGAACCTAATTGGCACACCTACAAGTCCGCCATTTTGAAAAAACCTCGATTCGGCGGCCAGTGATGAAACATGTGTCAATCGATAGACTAAATGATTATGATCAAAAAGTATTCAGTGATGAAATGTCGTAAGTGATATACTTTCTGAGATAAGTGAGTTCAAAACTAGAAAAATAAAGCAAAAAACTTCGTTTCAGCGGACATTGATAAATTATATGTCATTCGATAGGCTAAATAATTACGATTAAAAAGTATTAACAATACAGTGATAAAATGTTGTAAGTGATATAATTTCTGAGATATTTGAGTTCAAAACCGTAGAAATATAAAGCAAAAAAACTTCGCCACGGCGGACATTGATGAAACATATGTCAATCAATAGGCTAAATGATTACGATTAAAGTACCAAAATAATGCATTAAAAATGATCATTTACTTATTTTGAATTTATTGGGTCAATAATGAAAAATAAGTATTTTATGCCATAATTATGTGTATGTGCTGCATAGGTACTTGATTTATTAATAACGGGTAGGTTTGAATTTAAAAAAGAAGCAAAGCAAAAGCAAACTACTAGGTTGTTTTATAAATAATTTATTTGCCACCAGCGGCTACAGCTTTGGCAATTACTCTAAACCAAAAGTTAAAATTCATTATTGGCTTAGTTTTCTATATCATGTCTGACAATCACTGAATCTAAAAATTCCGCTGGTGATAAAGGCAATGTTTCCTGATGTCGAGCCCATGCCAAGAACCATATAACACACATTATATGAGAACAACAGGACAAGGTTCTTTTTCCCACTATGCATGAGCAGTACCATCCCGCGATTTTATCTCTACCCGTTGTTTGTTTGACGATTTTTTTTAATTTTTATAATACATAACGTAACTGAGGTAAGGACCGGTGAGAGAAAAGTGACCGGTTCACTTCAATTGCTGTATCGCCATAAACACTTAACCATAAATACGCCATAAACACTGGTCATCCCTCACCTTGATTATGCTATGTGTTGTACAGATTTGTCAGAGGAACTTCTGAATACATTGGAGCGCCTTCCTAATTAAGTATTAGATATATCTTCGGCTTACGTAAGTATGACCACATTTCCCAGTTCCATTCAGTGCTGGATTTAGGCCTAGGCCCGTGAGGCCCGAGCCTAGGGGCGCCATGATTTTGGGGGCGCCAAAATTTTCAGAACCCCAAAAACTTAGGAGTGGTAAAATGTCAGAATTGTTTTTATCTAAAATATTTTTATATATCGACGCTAGAAAGCAAACACGTAGTAACCCACAAATATCAAATTGTTCACCAGAGCCGAAAAACTTTTTGATTTCTCGAAAAAAATTCATAACTTCTATATTTATCGAGCTAGAGTTGCCATTTTTGGACACAATAGTTATTATTTTTTTCCAGACAAATGTACATTATCACAATTATCCTAAAGTTATTTGAAAACGATATTTTGCGGGTTACGACAAATTGAAAATATTTTTACAGACCATTAAAATGTAGTAAGTGAAGTGAGTAAATGTATGGAACGATGTCAACTGCACTATTTTATGGAAAGCAAAAATGTAGTAACCTACGTTACTTTCACAAAAATTACCTAAAACAACGTCGTAACAGTACAAAACCTATGAATATCCTGTTATCAATATGTTGTAACCGGCATTATAATTTCGAATCCTGAAAAGTGGATTGTCTTAAATGTAAATTAATTAAACTGAATATGTAAAAACAATTGTTGTAAGATCAAAGAAAATAAAATTCAGTCTATTTTAGAAATGTTCGTGTAATAATAACGACTTAAATTATTTTTATTTTATAAATAATGCTCTGTTTTGGCATCTTTAAACAATCGTTAATACAATTATAAGAGAGAAGCAGCTGAAGAAAAAGCAGCTTTTATAAAAAAAGTAAACTAAATAATGTTAATTACTTAAAAAAGTAATTTTCCTCCGTAATTTAGGAACTAAATTCCAACCCATCCATCCATCCATCAATCAGCTTTTACGAGTTCACTGCTGGACATGTATGTAGACCTCTCCTAATTTGCGCCACTCTAACCGGTTTTGAGCCTTCCGAATGCAGCTGGATACCCGCTGTCTTCCTCTGGTCGCCAGTCCAAGCCGTGGTCTCCACTCGAGAACCTTACTTCCGTAACGATTATCGGTCCTTCGCACGATTATCAGCGCATTGCCACTTTAGCCGGCTAATTTTTTGAACTATGTTGGTTACCCTTGTTCGTCTACGGATCTCCTCATTTCTGATGCGATCACGTAAAGCACCATGTCTCGGATCCGTAGGTCATCAATGACAGCATACACTGCTCAAACACCTTCGACTTCAGGCGCTGAGTTAGTGTTTTGGATTATAAAATAAAATGACGCAGTTTCCCGAACGCAGTCCATCCGAGTTTGATTCTATGAGTGACTTCTTTCGCAAAGTTGGACCATTTGGATCACTTGTCCCAGGTAATTATATTTATCACGACTTCTATCGCCGCCAACAATAAGTGATGCAGGTATGACATAGACATTCAACATGATTTTCGTCTTGTCCATGTTCATCTTAATAAGACTCACCCATTGTGAAGCGCTGTTCAAGTCCCCGAGCATTGTATCAAGTTCCTCCAGGGAACTTGCCAGGATGACTATATAATGGCATATCGCAGGTGTGTGATGTATTCGCCACTGAAGTTAATGCCACGTCGTTTCCACTCAATCAGCTTGAACACATCCTCCAACGCAGAGGTGAAAAATTTTGGGGATATGATGTCGCACTGACGGACATAGTGACTGATGTGTAAAAGTACTTCAACACCTCGACATACCCGTAGTCAATCCAGCACCACCGAAGAGACTTTAGTACTGTCCAGGTCTCTCAAGAATCACAGACTTTCTCATAGTCCACATAGGCAACACATAGCGACAGATTATACTCTTCGGTTTTTTATATAATTTTTGTATCGTGCAATGGTCCTGTAGTTATTTTAAAGGGCTTTAGCACTCTTCTTGAAGAACAGAGTCACCACACTTCCGTTTCTACGTTTCCGGGGTATTTCCAGTATTGATGACGGCATCGAACAGTTTTTGGAACGCTAGAAGGAGGGGTTTCCCTCCAGCTCTTAGTAGCTCTGTAGTGATTCCGTCATCTTCCAGTGCCTTGTTGTTTTTAAGCTGTTTGAGAGCCGATCTAATCTCATACAGGCTGATATCTGGAGTATATTCTGTGTAGTGTTGGGTCAGATTAGCTCGCTTGTCGCTCTCTTCTGCGGGAGCTGGAGCTCGAGAGGAGGTATACAACCGTCCGTAGTATCTCTCAGGTATGTATTCTCTCAGAACTTCGGATTTCGACGAGACTATGGTGCCGGACTTGGTCTTCAACGTCGTAAGCTGACTTTGTTCAATAGACAGATCCCTGGCGAATACTTTGGAGCCCTGATTTACATCTGTTCATTGAGCCGTCGGTACTCTGCCGTAGAGGTTGGAGACTGCACACAAAGTTCCCGTCGATCCCTCAAGACCGAGAGTTTGTTCTGAGAAAACTTGAGATCTACACTATCAAATTAAACCACTATTGAATACAATATTATACTATAATAAAATAAATACCACTATTAAATACATGCCGTTTGTTTGTCAGAATGAAGTCTATCTCGCTTTTTGTTGAACCATCAGTGTTTATCCACTTTTGTTGCGGCTTCTTCCTGAAGGAGTTTATCATGAATAAGTCCTCCCTCCTTCTCAATGAAGTTTGCAAGAAAGTGTCCTTGGTGATTTCGTTGTCCAACTCCGAAGGTTCCCGCCTTCATCTCGTTACCATTTTGCGTGCTTAGTCTTGCTTTAAAGTCCCCCATCACAACTGTGAAGTGAGTTTTCATACATAACTCATACATAACCTCAACCTAATCGTTGGGATGTGTCGAAGTCGGCGCATATACTTGTACGGCTTTCAACGAATACCGTTTAGATATTCCAAGTGTAAGGTACACCACCCTGGTCATCACGCTCCAAACCTGCATATCTTGTTGATGAGGCACTTGTTGACGAGAAACCTTGAGACAGATGTTCACTCTTTCAGTATTATCGTGTCCTCTCCCTATCTTTGGACTTCAGATAAAGCCACATTCCACAATACTCCAGTTTAAGTTGTCTACCTCTTCTTCCATTATTTTATGTAGCCGTTGGTCCCCAGTGTCCTGGTGTTGTATATTGCCAGGTGCAGAAGTCGTTGCCAATTTTGGTAGCCCGATCTCTGTCAGCAATTCTTAGTAACCTTGCTCCGCCGTTACCATAGCTGCTAGCGTAACTAAGAAAAGCAGGGCTGCCGGAGACTAGGGGATGGAGTGTACTTGTGGAAATCATAAGAGTTTCAGTCAATAGTCACCACGTTTGGCTAGTGCGTGTTGTTGACCGCAGTAGATGATAATATTTCACAAGGAGATGCTGCTTACCGTCTCCTGGAATCTCCCACTTTTTTTTTATGGAAATAGCCGGCAAACGAGCTGACGATCCATCTGATGGTAAGTGGCTATCGTCGCCCATGGACATCAGCAACACCAAAGACATCACCGATGCGTTGCCGGCCAAGAAAGAGAGAAGAAAATGAAAGAAAGAACTAGCTCTCAAGCCCCCAGCCGGAACACGACGAGTCATTTGGCGGCTGACTCATGCTCAAGGGTGGTAGCTATCCAGGCGAACCCCATGGACAAATAATAATAGTAATAATGGTATTAATTAATAATTAAAATCAATATTACTAATATAATCCCTCGAGGGGTCCTACCACCAGCGGGCCACTAGTCGCCTTTTACGACACTCCAGGATGAGGTAGGAGTCTAAGTAAGTGCTACTATTCTATTCTACGTAAGTGGACCCGGCACCACACGTAGGACAAGGTCTTCTCGAATGGAGGCCTCCTTTCTTTCTTTTTTTAAAAAGCATGAAACACCTCCAGAGCCGGGAGGCAGAGGACCTGAAAAAGATAGCGGGTAGTCGTTGGATTCAGAAGGATTAGGACCAGACAAAAGAGCATGTATTAGGAGAGGCCTTATAAAGGCTGATGTAGCGATGATGATTCTATAAATTTTAATGTTTTGAAATATTTAATTACTTGTTACATCTGAATTTTATTTTAAAACGCGCTGATTTTTAATACACAAACCCTTACTACAAATCATTTGCATACTCCGGCTCAAAAAACCGCCAGCGGAGGCCCAAGTTAAAGGAAGTAAATCCGTGATAGTTTGAACATAAGAACCTTTAGTAGTGAAGTAAAAGAAAGCAACCTATTATATTTGTACATTGAAAATAGTGCAAACGGCACCACCAAAAAAATAACATATCGTGCAAAGTGTATTTAACACCACTATTTCAGAAAATATCACCCAATAAATGGCGTAAATGCAAATTATCAAAATTTACAAGCTGCAAAAATGTAGTAACCCACACCTCAGATAAAATTACTGACGTGTAAGTAACAGGTGTACAATTTTTCTAGAAATCGAATTTGCTGTAAGTAACAATGTAAAAAATTATAAAGGTTTTTATGTTACTTACAGCATTTTATTGGTCCAAAAAATGAAAAAAATGCCAATTTTTGAAATCCTATTTTCGTTATTTTTGGTCGTATGGATACGTGACAAAGACCATTCGACGCAGTATTTTTTTCTGATTCTAATGATGTAATAAAAGAAAATTACGACATGTGTGGTTTACTACGTGTTTGCTTTCTAGCGTCGATATTTTCGCTTCAAATTAATAAAAAAATATAAAATATTTTAAATGTTTACCTTTTAATTTGTCGGTGCAATATGAATTCTTTTTGATGTACATTACTTTGAAAACAATAATTTTCTGATTTTTCGCAAATTCTTAATTTTTATAGCGGATAGTTTAAGATTATATACAATTTCTCAATAGCCTTTATGAATAAATTATAATTAAATTAAAAGTTTTCAACCTAACTTGTAGAAATTATTTTCGGAAATGTTGAAGCAAGAATTCTTGTTATTTCAAAATTCTATTTATCATTCAACTGAGTGTGTTTTTCGAAATATTGTGTTCCAAATGTCAGAAGGGTGTATATTTTTTTTGCCAATCGTTTTGCAAAAAATTTTTAAGTGAAAAAATTAAAAAAAAATCCAAAGCGAAAAATTATGTCTCAAAGTATCCACACATCAAATAAAGTTTGAGATCAGTAGCAAAAGATGGATTTTTTTTAATTTTACTTTTTTAAAAGAATGTTGCTTACGTAACATCTTTTTATGAAAAAGATAAGTACACTTGTTGAAATAAAAAAAAATTATTAACTAGAATTGAATTTAAAAGTCCTAGTGCAATATTGACTAATAAATAATTGAAAGAAAAAGAGGATTTAATTACTAACAATAAATATTATCAACATTTATTATTAAACAGTTTTTCTTTAGTATAAGATAACTCCTCCCCTGGCTCGAACACATGCGGCAATCCTTCTTGGCATGCGGAGAATTAAGTTATCCAGCATTTCTTGCGGTAACCTGTCCCATTCTTGAATAACGGTTTCCCTGATCTCTGGCACTGTCTGGGGAAGTGGCTGACGGTTCTAAATAGCTCGCTTGCTAGCATCTTACGCGTGCTCTATCGGGTTTAAGTCAGGCGAGCCGGCAGGCCAGTCTAACCTGGTAATGTCGTATTCATGCAGAGCAGCGTTGATTCGTTGAGCTCGATGTGCGGGTGCATTATCGTCAACCAATACGAATCGAGGGCCATGGTTTATTTTAAATGACCTGACAATTTCATCAATAGCAATGGTTTGGTACAAAGCTGCAGTCATCCAGCCACGGTGTTCTAGCACCAATCATTATACCGCCCCAAAAGGATACCGATTTCCCACCTTGTTGAACGGTTCCGGTGGCAGTTCTTTGTCTTTCAGCGTTCCTATGTCTTCTCCAGAATCGGAGACGTCGGTTGTCCGGATGAGTGCTAATTCTGGACTCGTCAACGAAGAGACAATTCCGCCAAATGTTTTCCTCATCGTCTTCTTCATTTTGGCGGAGTCTAGCCCACTGCAATCTGCGTCACTGTCGTTGCTGTGAGTTCAGAGGTGCTCGCTAGGATCACCTCGCTCGTAATCCAACCTGGTGTAAGCAATTCCTGATGGTCTGAGTGCTAATTTCTAGTCCAGTAGCAGCTCGCAACTCAACTCTTATTTTTAGTGGCATTGATTGTTGGAGTAACGCTTCTGAGCAGCAGTAAGAACAGTTAGCCGACCACTGCGAGGGTGATCAGCAAAGTGATCCACGCCGCGATACCTCCGTAACGTGTTCACGACACAGGATTGGACTACAGCCACTCTGCGTGCTATTTCTCTCGTAGAATGTCCTTCTTCCCCCAAAGTAACAATTCTTGCTCGTAAAACTTCTAATAATCCCCTCAGCATCTTTTTGAATGAACTCCTTCTTCGAAAAGTCAGAAAAAACGCTTGAATCAAGTTGGTCAGATTTCTGATGAACGTAAACAAGGATTTAATCTCTTTTTATACCGATAAACAATTGATATTTTAAATTCTTTTGTTATTAAAAGATTTGATTTTAAATGAAGAGTCTTAGAAGAAAAAGAAAAAAACGTTTTATTCTAACGTAATAAAAAAGATTTCGTATTTTCAAGTAAGTGATCTCAAACTTTATTTGATTGTGTACGCCCTTTTGGTTGTAGAAATAAAAAAAATGTGCTAAAGCTAAAAGGACATTAATTTTTTTTCCTAATGGCCTGTCAAACATATTGACTGTATATACATGTTTTAGAAGCATTTATGAGAATAAATTCCAGCAACAAATCTTTCTGGAGAAAGATTTTTTCTACCCTAAAAAGGGTGAAAAATTATTTACGTGCAAGTATGGGCCAAGGTTCAAGACAGGCTTAATGCCTTTGCGTTATTATCTATTAAAGCTCAATTAGTACAAAAAATAGATTATAAAATAATATATAGTGTAGAACCAAAGCCTGAAAGAAGAAAATGTAATAAATGATAATTTAAAAAAGTTTATTTATTTATCTCCGAGACGGTATACTCAGATTAATAATAAAAAAACTATACACGATAATTATATATTAGCTAATAAAACGTTGTATTTAAATTAATAAAGTTTGATATGTATTTTTTTTTAATTGCTCATTTAATTTCGATATTTACCTCCTTATAGAGCAAAAAGGGCGGCATATCCTTTGGGGCCTAGGGCGACATCAAACATAAATCCGCCACTGGTTCCATTCCTAACTTAAATGGCTACCCATTCGATACAGGCGAAACTTCAGAATTCTCTCAACATTTTATGCTATTTTGAATAATGTGTCTTCTCCTGTTTATTTAAAGGAAACCCATATGATAGCACTGCTTATTTCAGGAATTCCTTCACAATACAGTTCATACTGTTCTGGAACTCCTTGCTTGTAGACATCAAAAAATAAATCTAATAATAAATCTAATAAATCAAAAAATAGACTACCAAAAGCTCCTTCAAAAAGTCCGGCAGCACTACCTGAAGCAATTAGAATGTTGTCGCCCGTGATCTTCAACCAGATGTTATATATAATATGTAGGTATAATAAAAATAAAAAATAATTTACTATAAAGGTTTTATTTTTATACGGGTTTGAACTCAAATATCTCAGAAATCATATCACTTACGATATTTTATCACTGAATACTTTTTGATCGTAATCACTTAGTCTATCGATTAACACTTGTTTTATCAATATCCGCCGAAACAAAGAACTCAAATATCTCAGAAAGTATACCACTTACGACATTTCATCACTGAATACTTTTTGATTATAATCATTTAGTCTATCGATTGACACATGTTTCATCACTGGCCGCTAAATCGAGGTTTTTTTCAAAATGGCGGACTTGTAGGTATGCCAGGCTCCGTACAAAAATGTTGGAAGCCCTATAATGTGTGAGTAAAATAAAAAATACGTCTTATTGTTGTTATTTCGTTATTTCCATTGATTGCACTATGTAAAGCTGTCCATACTCAATCAAGTTGGCTATCTGGCTATACAGGATGGAAATTAAAGACTGGAGTTGGAGGAAAATTACCCTGAATATTGATGACGGCAAATTTTACTGAAAGGAACTTCCTTTATTTTCAAAAATAATTAAAATTGCATTTAAAGTTTTTTGAAAAATCACGTTTTGTGCCGGGAATTGCATTGGTGAAATGTGAAAAATAAAACATCCTGTATTTTATGATACCAACCGAAAGGGTCATTCATAAGAATTAATTTCTTTCAGGCAACAAAGTATCTTAAATTAAAGGAAGACCATAAAAAATATGAGTTAAAAAAATATATTGTAAAATTCCTACTTTATACTATCTAAAAAAATGGTTGACTCGTATTTAACCTATGAAATGCTCAAAATGAGAACCATTTTCACGGATTTATTCTACGGCTGATTTCACTTCGTGTCGCCTTTTGTATAATTATTGGTACCCATTCATCTTGGAAAAACTAAATTAAGTAATTTGGTTAGTGGAACTTCTACTATTATGGGCCGGAGCACCGACTTGTTGAAAAATAATATTAATAAAATAATAAAACCAAATTATTTTAAATTCACCATAACTCGATACAAAAGGCGACACGACGTGAACTCAGCCGAAGAATAAATCCGCGCATACGTGAAAATGGTTCTCATTTTGAGCAGTTCATAAGATAAATACGAGTCAACCATTTTTTCGGTTGGTATCATAAAAACAAAATGTTTTATTTTTCACATTTCACCAGTTCAATTGCTGGATCAAGCAGATTTTTCAAAAATCTTTGAATGCAGTTTTAATTATTTTTTTAGATAAAAGAATGTTCCTTTCAGTAAAATTTGCCATCATCAATATTCAGGGTACTTTTCCTCCCCTTCTTTAATTTCCATCCTGTATAGCTTATCTCATACAAACTGGATGCCGCATCAAGTCCACTGCAAACTTGACAAGTAAACTTGATTGTGTATGGCCACCTTAAATGGCATGTTCATGGCATATAAAACAAACAAAACACTACTGGTAACAGTTTATTGTAACTTCTGATTATTTATAAAACTCTGATTGATTATTATATTACAACTTCTGATTCAAATCCTTTAACAAGAAAATTTATATCATCGATTTCTGCTTTCTTTTTCTTCCTTCCACCTCTTGATTTTTTCTTTGCTAAAAACTGTTTCGTTTTCAAATTCATTTTCTGAAATAATCTATCAAAGATTGAACATAAATTATTATAAAACAGCAAAACTGTATCAGCTCCTTTAAGGTATTGTCTGACAAAGTCTGTGATGTCATTTTGATTCTCCAACCGTAATGCTATGTTGTACACAAAGGTACCATTGTAACTCTTGGAGTAAATGGTACTTTCAAAAGGCTTATGGCACAATCTATTTAAACTGTTCAGCTGTCCTAAGCAACACTGAAATTGAGCAAAAGAGTGTATTCTTTTCACATCATATGATTTAGGTTTTTTCTTAATTGTAATGTCAATTTCAAAGTTTTTTAAAAGCACACTGGCCGCTATCATACAGTCTTCATATTGAACTTTGTTTTTATTTAAAAAAATATCATCCATTACTTTGTTTGGTGGTCTTCGTTTCAACTCCTCAATTTTCTTTGAGAACTTGTTGTTAAAGTGATTATGTCCTCGAAAGGTTCCAGTTTTATCATCAATCACTTCTAAAACTATGTAACATAGTAACAGACTGTGTATATGACTTAATGGCACTTCACATTTGGCTATCCACCATAGAATTGATATCATGTATATCTGAAAATTTGGTGGCAGCAAGGCTATATCATCAAAATCAATGTTCGTTAAATGTTCATTCAAAAAATGAGTAAAACATGCTTTTAGATCTTCCACAGCGAGTTCATAATAAGGTGCATCAATTAATCTTGGTGTTTGATATTCATTGCCTATAAATATTCTTTTATATTCACTACTGCCCTCTCGACTTACATATGTAAAGCCATCGTGTGAGAAATTGGTGAGAATATCAAATGCATATCTTAATATTGGTAATGCAGGGATGAATGAGTCAGTGTCAGTATAATCCTCTGCTTGTGGGCAACAAAAATGTAAATGGAGTGTATACAGATTTAAGTAACAGGGAGGAATAAGGTGCTTGCGAACTCCATCTGCAAACCACTCCGGTATGCAATGTTCATCAGATTCTTCTAGTGAACTTGATTCACTGGCTGAAGAAGAAGCACTGTCGTCTCCACCTGCTTCTGTCTGCTCTTCTCCAGCTTCTGGTTCTTCCCCATCACCTTGAACATCAGCTTCAAAATCATGGTGACTTTGTGACTTCGGAATATTGCTGGTTAATGCTTCACTTGGATCTGTCTTTATATCAGGGATGTCAAAAAATATTAGAGACCTACAATCTTTACTATTATAACTCTCAATACTCTTCTGTATTATAAGATTTATTCTATCCTTTTGATGCTTTTTAAGCCTCCCTAAGATCTTTTCAATAGCAGAGTCCAGACTCTCATTTTTTAACCAATTAAACATAGCGTGGATGCATTTTTGCTGATCATTTTTCCTTTTTCTACTCTTTTGTAACTTTAGTTGAGAGAAGAATTTGCGAAAAATTTTCTTTTCGGCATAATCATTGCCAAGCAATGTAGCTAATAATGGCAATAACTCCTCTTTCAAGCCACCAAAATGGTCACATAGACGTTGAACTGTGTATAACTTGCATTCTATAGCATACACTTTGGTGTCATTCACTTCAATCGGCTTCGGTTTTATGTGCAATGTGTTATATGGTATGTACAGCACATTGTAGATAAAGAAATCAGAATCGTAACTCAGCACAGGGCAATTAAGATGCCGGGCCAATGATGCTATTTCATCGTCAGCCTCAAATTCACAGATGGTATAAGGAATATTCATTTCATTCAGAGCTTCTTTAAAGACATAACGAAGTAAGTAAGGAAAAATTTGTAAACTGTCTTGAGTAATGGGATCGAGTCTGGACGCGCCACTAATCTTTGATCGAAGCCTGCTGTACGCAGTACGCAGTTTCTTCACTTCGTAACTACCATCGAAAATTACGTAGGAGGTAACGTTGCACTTTCGGAGATACTTAAAAAAGTTTTTTGTATGAGCAGCATATTTATCATAATCACCCCCAAAAGCAGAGAAACAGTTGAGGGTTCGGTACAACTGTGCACAAAGGCTGTTTCCATCAATAACGAGGTATCCATCGTGAAGAAAATACTGCTGCATGAATATTTCCTGGTTATAATTTACGTATGTGGTCAAACCTCTGACTCCCATTTCGTATTTTGAGTAACTTTAACGTCCTTAAGAAATATAATAATTCACAACTATCCACATTATGCTCATTTTAAACATTTTAAAGAAACCTAAAAATGTATCAAAAATAAAGAAATTAAAAAAATGCAGATGAGCACATCGAAAAATAAAATTACAGGCCTGTCACAGTGTTACGTCAATGTCTTGCTGTGTCACTGTCACTGTCACAACGTGTCATATATGTATATACAGATTACAGACAGTGCGACCAACTTATCTGTGAAATGGCGAAAATTACTAATGCCGCCCCATTTATAAGTTCTTTGTGTTCATTCATTGATATTTACTACGTCTCGAAATGCGTCCAATGATTGGTCCAATGCGTTCGACAGCGCCCTCCGTCAGTTCACAAATAAGTTGGAGGCACTATACAAGAACTTTAAAATACCCATCCATCCATCCGTCCATCAGCCCTTGGAGGTCCACTGCTGGACATAGGCCTCCACTAAAAAATAAAAATAAATTAAAATACCCAGTAGTAAAGAACTCTAAAGGACCCCCAAGCTTTGAAGAGATACATGACATTGGATGAATATTATCGAGCAATCACAGTCCCAAGGATATTATAGTCTAACTGGATAACAATCTTCGTAGCTCTAGGTACCTGAAGACGGATGACGTAACATTGGATAATCATTTTCGACCAATCACAGGCCAGATTGAGGTTTTCGTAATTGTAGGGTGTCCAGTCCATACTTACTTAGACCAAATGTCCTAATTTGATAAGGTTTTTCAAAATCTCAGATTTAGGATAGATGGAGTTATCATTTGGGTGTGTCTATCCGTAAGGGATAGAAATAGAGTTTATTGAATATTCAGTGTTGCCATAGATTTTATAGCATTTAATATTCTATGGCATAGATGGGAAAATTATGTTTATATTATGAGTTTGGGACTTTTGGGAGTAATTTTCTCAAAATAATTACATAAAATATTTCGAAGAACTTACAATATAATTAAACGTGTTAATATTATATTCATTTACCAATAGAAAAAAATTTGAAGAGCCTTATCAAATTAGGTTATAATTGGTCTAAGTATGGATACCTACAATTATGAAGGAAAACCTTAATCCGACCTGTGATTGGTCGAAAATGTTCAATAGTTCATTCAATGTTACGTCATCCGTCTTCAGGTTTGTTCTACAAAGATTTGAAAGATTGCAATCCAGTAAGTTACAGTAATATGACATCATCGATCACTACAAAGTCCGTGATCCAGATAGAGTAATATATCCATGGATCTGACACAAGATATAATTTATTTTTACATCGCTGTGATATCAGAGTCCTGTCTGTGTCTGTAGAGTATAGAGAATCTGTAGTAGCTGCGGACCACAGAGTACTTTGTTATCTGCGGACATTGCAGTTTGCGGCTTTTTTGCGGGTGCCTCGTGTTTCGCTACTACATTAAAAACACGTGTTTTGGTTACGGCTACGCTGCTAAATGAGTCAAACATTTTAATTTCCTTCCATCAGTTTCCTAGAATTGAATCGGTCCAGTTTAAGAACTAAGAAGCAGTAAATACTAAAGCTAAAAAAAATAAGTATACCCAGGCGAAAATACTTCACTGGTTAAAAAATAAACGTCGTGAAAAATGAGTGACGAAAAGGAGGTTGTGCCGGATACCAATGGTAAAGAACAGAAGGAAGAAGATCACAACGATAAAGAGGCAATGGCTGAAGAGCCAGACGCGAAAGAATCAAATGAAAAAGAGAAAAAAGAAGACTCAAATTTAGAAGCTGAAATTATTCGTCAGGTTGAATACTATTTCGGTAATTATGCTATACATATACCAAACCGTCCTTTTTACGCATAATTCTATCACTGGATTCCTTCTCATTCAAAGACGATATCACAATCTTGATCATCTTTGGCCCACTTCCCGTCTATCTTTAGCACTTCGTATTGTTATTCTTATTATTTTATGTAGAACACAATTTTCCAAGTCATTCACATTGCACTTGTGTTATTGTAACTGAATGAGCATTATATTTTATATTAAGCTAACAACATAAAATATGGATAGATAGTTTTATAGCTTTATTCTGAGTTTTGTAGTTAAGTTCACGTGCGGTCCTCATTGCATCATTTTATTGCTAACATCAATATGTTTCACAATACTGCTCTTAGAAGTGAGTTGCATAAGCTCATTTACCAAGTGTGGTAAATGATTAATCCAGTCAAACCATTTGGATATTCTGAACATCTATTTGCTAAGAAAGCGGTATTCAAAAACGTGTTGTACACCCCCCCCCCCCCTCACCCCCCAAAAAAATTTTCATCGAAATTGGCGTAATTCCCTGTTCTAAAGTGCTTCCAAATATAATTACGAAAATTAAGCATCAAACCCAGTTAATCCTACTTAATTGTTAGGTTTTATATATGTATATTTATGTGGCATATTGTCATTTAATTACACCTTACCATAACCATATAGATCTCGATGGCTCCTATGTATAAGGGCCAAAATGCAAAATCATTACAGGAGAGGCTCCGATTGGTAAAACTGAAGTGTAAGAAAATTTGCTTGTTTAACTCGTGAGAATCGCGGCGGCGGCGGTACCTTTGAGTTCGAACGTGCATCCACGTTCCCGGTAATCGACGAGTTAATAAGTTTATATTATCTTTTTTTTTCTTTTTACTGCTCATTGGCCCTTATACATTAGTTTTTATTACATTTATCTTTTTCCAAAAACATCTTAAAAAGGCCAATGTGTCACGTTGGCATTTATATGCATATTACACTAATTAATAGAAAGTATCTCCTTATGATTGTATAGTAATTGTTACTCTTGGTATTATAATTTTCACTTCCTAATACCAAATTAATCAAATTTCGATATAAACTAAGCATGATATCATCATCATCATTATCAAATTGTTAGTTTGGCCCATATACATAGGACCTATCGATAATTGAAGCCATACTTATTTATCTAATGAATGTAATAACACAGTCTTTTTTTGGCAAAAAAGCAGATTGGCCCAAAACATAAACAAATGTGCGGTGGAACGTACTGTAAAAAAATAGTATTTCAGTATGCAGAAATGATTTTTTTTAATAGCTCACCTAATTAATAACATTGATAAAATGTGTTTACAACAGAAAAGTCAAATTGGCTAAATTGTTAGTTTGGCCCATATACATAGGACCCCATCTATATTCTGAACATCATATAAAGGCTTATGACTTTGGGTGACATAATATTTTCTAATACCAGATAAGCCACTAACCAGTCCTTTAATTGCTGTTAGGAGCCCTGAATCCAAATAAATGACTTCAAATCCAAACCTGAACCAATCACACCTATTTTCTGTGACTTTCAGTATTGTAATCATAATTACTAATGACCCATAGAGTGTTTAATTCACACTTATTAGGTTCTATAAAAAGTTGTATCAGAATAAGGAATGTATTCTTATGGTGATCAGTTGCAGCCCATACACACAATTCTATATATAAACACACAATATAAATAAATAAATGCTTACACACTCATATGTGGCATGAACGACACAATACATAAAATAACACCCATGACCCGAGTACAAATATTTATCTGTCACAAAATATCTGCCCTGACCGGGAATCAAACCCGAGACTCCTCGTTTTGTAGGCAGGGTCGCTATCAACTAGGCTACAGGGTTGTCAATCTTATACTTCTAAACATAAAAAAAAACTTCAACATGCTCATTTGATTGAAAATTGATGATTGTTATATTTGTAATCATACAGACCGTATTTATTGTTCATGTTAGTATTAGAAAGTCTAAATTTATTACTTAGTGACTAATTTTCAGGTGATGTCAACTTGCCTCGTGACAGGTTCCTCAGTGAACAAACCCGACTAGATGATGGATGGGTGCCATTGGAAGTACTTCTGACCTTCAACCGTTTATCTAAACTCAGCTCCGATGTTGATGTTATAGAAAATGCCTTGAAAAAGTCTACATCTGGTCTTCTGGAGGTTTGTACAAAAATATAATATATTATGTACATAAATACACCTAGAAATTATTAAATTAAAACAGCAGTTACAAAATAAGTTTTATTTCCATTAATTGTTTTTTAATATTTACCGTAAAACATGACCTGAAATTTAGTAAGTGGCTATCGTCGCCCATGGACAACAGCAACACCAAAAGCATCACTGATGCGTTGCTGGCTAAGAAGAAAAAAGAAAAAGAAAGAACTGGCTCTCGAGCACCCAGCCCGGTACACGACGAGTCGTTTGGTGGCTGACTCATGCTCAAGGGTGGTAGCTATCCACGCGAACCAGTGGAGAAATAATAATAGTAATAATGATATTAATTAACAATTAAAATCAATATTACCAATATAATCCTTCGAGGGGCCCGACCACCAGCGGGCCGGATTTAGTCGCCTTGTACGACACCCATCCGGCGTGGGATTAGTGGATTATTTATTTATTTCATCTTTATTGACCACAATAAAATATCACAGTACAAATAGTGTCTTCTACCTTAGTTGGAAACACAGGTGATGACTTTGGTGTTACAGTGCCTCCAACTTATCTGTGAATTGGAGGAGGGCGCTGTCGGACGCATTGGACCAATCATTGGACGCAATTCGAGACGTAGTAAATGTCAAATGAATGAACACAAAGAACTTATGAATGGTGTAGCATTAGTTCCAATTTTCGCCATTTCACAGATAACTTGGTAGCACTGTACTGATCCAATGATTAGCAATGGTGACTACTTAGCATCAGGTAGCTTACCTGCTGTCATCATTATAAAAGGGAACATGACATCGTAAAGCCTCATTTATTTTCATATAGCCAAATCTTAATTGGTTCATTTTTAGATTGCAGATAAGAAAGTTCGCCGAAATCCAGAAAATCCCATACCAGAGATGAATGAAGACCGTCGCAAGGAAATTATAACCAGAACCATCTATGCCAAAGGTTTCCCGAAGAACTCTACACTAGACGAGATACTCAGGTTCTTCAAGAAGTACGATGAGGTGGAAAATGTTATCATGCGGAAATATTTAGACCCACGCACGAAGGTGCGCATGTTCAAAGGATCAATATTTGCTACTTTCAAAACAAAGGAACAGGTAAAAAAAAAATTAAAGTTCTCTAATGCCCCAACTCAGAGTCACTAACAGTTATTTTAATCGTTCCTTAGTAAATCACCATACAAATTCTGTACTAAGGAGCTATTTAAGAAACCGTCAGTGACTCTGAGTTGGAGCATAAGTCTTTTAGTGTTAGTGTGTGTAAGTATCAAAATGTAGTATTTCTAAATTAATTAATAATTGAGTAAGATTAAAATGTAATGGGCCTACATCTATATTTTTTAATTTATGTAGGCTTTATTATCATTAAACAGGCCAAAGCATATTTTTTGGAATTGAAAACTTATATTAAACCTTTATTTTGGGAAATAGATTTGTTGTAGCAACGTAAGAGAAAGTGAGTGTTATTAGAAATTCTTGTTATTTTCACATGCAAATATGTGTCCAATTTGTAAATAAAACACATGATAGAAATTAATAATAATATTTTGGTGTAAAGCAAATATGTACAATGATGTATCAAAATTTACTTAATAATTAAAATATGTTGCAGGGCTTCTTGATATTTGTATTAAAAAAAAGGTTTCAACTGGTAATTTTATGTGAATTATAAATTATATAAATATAAATTTGTTTTCAGGCTACTAAATTTATAGAATCAAAGGATTCTGTGAAATATAATGATACAAATCTTTTGATCATGTGGCAAGAAGAGTATGTACTAGTAAAACAAGATGAGAGGAATAACAAGCATAAGAAAAAGGATAACAAGAAGGTTCTAAATGTAAAACCTGAGGTAATTTTTTTAAATATACTGGTATAGCTTAGTATCTATATATATAAAAGAAAGTCGTGTTAGTTACACTATTTATAACTCAAGAAAGGCTGAACCGATTTGACTGAAAATTGGTGGGGAGGTAGCTTAGAATCAGGATACGAACATAGGATACTTTTTATCCCGGAAAATAGACCTGTTCCTGTGGGATAAGGTAAATTTTTGTTATATGTAGTTGATAGATTACTTATTTATACAGATATAAAATAAAGCTCGGGGATGGATATAGGATACTTTTTATCCCGGAAAATAGACCTGTTCCTGCGGGATAAGGTAAAATTTTATTATGTGTAGTTGATAGATAGCTATTAGTTATTATTATTAGCGTCTTTTATGACTCCTTTTTTTTACTTGGGAGCGGGAGCGGGAGAGGGAGAGGGAGGAGCACACAGAAACTGTAACGGCTAAGAACGGCTGTACCGATTTTAATGATTTCTGATTTGTTACATTCTTAGGCGATACGAAGTTCGGCGAACTTCGTCTGCTAGTTTATAGATAAATTTCGAACCTTTAAGAACAAAGTGGAGAATTCTCAGATTATTAAGACTTATGGAATTGCAGATAGCAGAATGAAGTGATAATTTATTTTTAATGCAACCAACAAAAAAATTGTATACACTTACAGTAGACTCAATACATTTTTTATATAATTTCGACGTACTGTTCTCTCTATCAATTTCAAACTATGCATAAAGAACTAAATTATAGAAATATTTTGAAAATACTTTCAAAGAAAGCTTTTAAAAGTGTTTGTGCTGTTGAACGCTGAAGAGTTCCACCGCCTGAAGCCAACCCTGAGCATAGTTCAGGTCACCATCATAAAAAATGTATTGTCATTGGAACCAAATCAATTAATTTCTGAAATTTTAAACTCCGTAGGATAAAGTTCAAATTCAGCTTACTTGATTTGACCCATATAAAATATTGCTACCGAAGAAAGCAACTTACATAAAACACCTTATAGAAATTCATGATGCTGCTGAACGAATGTGTATTAGGGGCCATCCATAAATTACGTCACACTTATTTCATGACTTTGACCCCTCCCCCTTGTCACAGCTGGTCACATTTGTGAGACCTCCCCCTCCCTAGTGTGACGTCACACATTATGAAATTTTACACCTAGAAATTATTAAATTAAAACAACAGCAGTTCCGAAATAAGTTTTATTTCCATGTATTGTTTTTAATATTTACCTATACATACTAGAATTATTCGTTATTTTGAAATGTCACGTCACGACCCCTCCCACCCCTTGTCACACAAAGTCACACTACATCTACCCCCCCCCTCCCTAACGTGTGACGTAATTTATGGATGGCTCCGTAACGATTATAAGTATATATAAATTACTAGCGTTTTGTCCGTGGCTTTACCCGCATTTTCGGTTTAATAAGTACCCCATATGTTATTGCAGATCATGGCCTACATGTGTGTTAAATTTCATAAAACCTCATTCAGTAATTTGTGCATGACAGTTACATGAGTAAACATCCATACGACCGAACAAAAATCTCTCATTTGTATCTAAAGTAGAAAATAGGATTTACGCCCCAACTCAGAGTCACAAATGGTTACTTTAATCGCTCCTTAGTAAAGAATCACCATAAAAATTCTGTACTAAGAAGCAATTTAAGTAACCGTTAGTGACTTTGAATTGAGGCGTTAGATTGGTGTACGTTTTTTTTTCCTCAAATATCTTACATGTATAAACATCGATTTTAGACATTTTTTTTCTATTTTTTTCATTTATGTAATACTAATTAAATATTTTTCGTACATTGTAGAAGCCACAGGTGATATCGCTACCCACAGGCTCGGTGCTATACTTTGAGGATGGTCACGAAAAAATGACGCGAGAAGAAATCAAAACTGCATTCACTGAAATAGGTATGATAAATGTTTATCTATATCGAAACTATGTTTTCCTATAGTAGGCCACTCGCACTTAGACCTAAGACCTAAGTGTGAGTGAGCGCGCAATATGCTTCGCCCTGCTCGCACTTTATATCAAGGAGTGCAGCATGATACTAGACTACTATATTTAATTTTTGTTCTCATAATATATATAAAATGAAAACACTTAACACCTGTTTTGGTCACTGCACATTGTGTCCGGTGACGTAATTATTATTATCGGCATTTCTAAACTAAATTTCTTTAAAGGCTTATCCTAGGAATGCAAATTGAATTGTATTTTTGTTGCTTACAGATAAGAAATTCGACATAGCCTTCATTGATTTCAAGATTGGTCTCACGAAGGGCTGGATTCGCTTCAGCCAGGAAAATGCTGCTAAAGAATTCCTAAAATTGTTAAAAGATGGAGGGAAAATTTTAATTGGGAACCACGAAGTTGTTCTAAAGCTGTTGGAAGGTGACGAAGAGCAGGAATACTTGAACAAAACTCTTGAGGAAATGGCCAAGAGACGTAAAATGTCTAAGACATTTAAGCAAAAAACCAAGAGTTACAGAGGGAGACATAACAATATGAAGAGGAGGCGAGGGAATGATAATGAAGACGCTCCACCGGCTAAAGTAAAGTGCGATAGTTAACCTGCAACCCATTAGTGGAAAGCTTATTTAATTATTGTAAAGTTTTGGCACTGTGACAACACGTAAACTTCTAATTGAAACCTTCTAGCAATACAGGGCAACAAAAGTTAAATAATTTCAATAGCCTTACCATAGATTATTTTGTTATTGTATATCCTATATCCCTCATCATGTAATAATTACGGATTGATGAGTATTCAATGATTAAATACCATATTTTGCAAGGATGTAAGTATGTAAGTGTTCGGAAGAATGTAGGACAAAGTTTATAATTGCCTGTCGAAAATGAAAGTTGTGATTGTAGCAATTGATACAGTGGTTATCTAATCAGTTTGTATTGATTTTATTAAAGATTATCTTTTGCAAAATTGTGTTTCATTTCCACACAGTCGATTTTGATTTCAAAGCTATGGTTTTTCATTGTCTGGATCAAACAAAAGCCAGCCAAGTCCGTGTCTGGCCGCCCGCAAAGTAGGGTTCCGAAGGTGTAAGTTTATCGATCTATTATTCATTAACTACTAATGATAACATAGCCGAGATAGTTTTCCTTGTAAATTCATTATATAACCAATTTTTGAGATTTTTACTAGTTCATCTCCAACCGTTTAGCTGGCAGGGACACCCCGTTCACACTAGTCGTAAGTCGCATATGACTAAAAGTCGAATGCTCTGGTCACCATACACTTTATATGGAGCTGTTCACATCGGATGAGACGCGATTTTTAGTCTAATACGACTCAAAAAACCATCCGACGGGCCAGCGCCCATTGTAAGACTAAAAATCGCGTCGAATCGTGCTCGCATAGGTGCCTGCTTGTTGCTGTTCACACTATAATCGACTCGAGCGCGTTATTACCTCTCTCCCCGCCCCGCTTCGTAGATCGCTACACATTGCTTGCTCACTCCATTCGTGTTTTATTCGTCGTGTTGGTTGCGCGCGAATCAATCGTTGCCTCAGAAATCACACTACAACTGCTACAATCAGACTACTATAATACAAATACAATCTCAATATTTGTAGCAGTTGTAGTGTGATTCTAAAATAAAACACACACCTAAGAAATATCGACAGTCTTTCTTCAGGACAAATACAGTCTCTAAATGTCGTATTCCGATACGTGATGCTCACAGAAACTCTTGACAGTAGGTCGTTGAAAGTTGCTTGTGACATTCTAAAATAATTAAAGAATTTTCGTTCGTCATTTTTTAATTCATGTATTAAATTTTTATAACTTCCCAAAGTCGATCTTTCTGTTAGGATTGGGTGCATCCAGTATTTTCTTGGAATTGACTTTTTTTTCAACTTTTTTATTTTATTCGTAAGTAGTAGAGCACAACAAGTTCTTCGTCGGCGTCCATCTCGCGAGTTCGCTACTTACCGAATGGCGCGAAACTACGACCTATACGACTCGCGACGCAGTGTGAACAGGTACATCAGACTTTCGACTTTTAGTCATATGCGACTTACGACTAGTGTGAACGGGGTGTGAGGGACACCTGACTAAGAAAAATTGGCACTTTAAAACCAAATATTTCGCAAACGAGGCCCTGAAAACGGTCTTAGGAAACCCATAATATTTTTGAATATTATTTTGATACCCTACACTATGGGGTACGCGACGAAAAAAAAAATCCATCCCCATGTTAACTGTTTGGGAGGTACCCCGAAAAAAATTACGATTTTGGAGTTTTAATAGATAATATGTATATTCATGCCAAATTACAGCTTTCTAGGCGCTATACTTCGGATAGACAGACGGACATGACGAAACTATAACCGCTCATTTAGATGCGCGTCTCGCGGATCGTCGCGTGGCGCGTCCGTAAGCCACGCCCCCTACGCGCGTGTGAACTAGTGTTGCCGATCGATAGTCGACTATCGATGATTAATCGATAGTCTATCGATAACCAACCAATCGTAAGACTATCGATAACACAGAACAAGGCAATACTATCGAATGAGTGCAATACTATCGATACGGTCGATTTTGTTTGGAACAATACTATCGATAGTATTATTGCAAATAAAATCGACCGTATCGATACTATCGATTGTTTTGGACTATCGATAGTTTAACAATTTGCAATAGTATTAGGTATGTTTTAACAGTAATGTAGTTTAGTCCAAAACAATCGATAGTATCGATACTGTCGATTTTATTTGCAACGATAGTATCGATACTTTCGATAGGCCTATCGATAGGGTACATGATTTTGAATGAAAACTATCAATAGTTTTAATATCGATAGTTCGGCAACACTAGTGTGAACATCGCGCGAGCCCCTTTGGCGCGCGCCTAAGAAATCGCTCCCGACGCGAGCCCTGCGAGCCACGAGACGCGCCACGGTCTGGTCCGCGAGCGCCCTGTTTACACGCGCGCACACACGCGCGTCTCGCGGAATGTCTCGTGGCTCGTGCGCGCATGTAAAAGTGAAACTGTATTAATCACGAACATAATGTTTTATTCGTATTTTCATTTTTTCGAATGTTATTAAATTACTATCGTCTTCTGAATAACTGTCAAGGATATGACGAAATTGACGAATGGTTCCTTGTGCTCCAAGTTGCCGGTCTCGTTTATTGCAGACAGTGTTCGTACGTGGTGGTAGGGTAGGGTAATTATTAATGGTAATTATAAAGAAAAAGACCCACTTAGGGAACAACTTATTACCTCCTGAAATTGACCACCAAACGTTGTTTTACGCATTTTGGTCGTCGGAGAGCTAGTAAAAAGGTAAAAACGGATAGGGTAGTAGTGGTAAGGGTAACACTCATTGTCACTATTGTCACTCATATTCCATAGCCCATATGTTAGCGTGCTTTCTATTATTACAGTGTAAAGTACCCTTGGGGCTATTATTTTGTACTTATTGTGAATATAAGTATGGTGTTGACTAAAATATACTACTAACATCAGTCGCCACTTGGTGGCGCCAGTGAGCATATTGACGACATTGATGTCGACGTTAGAGCATAGAACTGAGGAATCGAGACATTCGCCATTCGACAGTCGACCTGGATGGTCGCATGCAAACCCGAGGCAAAGGTTACTTCTCTGTTGAAGTCTGTGATTTTAGTGATAACTTATTTTGTGATAAATATAATGGAAAGTGTGATTAAAATAATTGTGAAATATCGTCGTTTTATTGGGCCGAGCCTACAGTTCAGAAGAAGGGATGGACAGATAGAAGAATCTCTCGCCACGCCCCAAAGAGATAAAAACGTGAGTATTTTATTATTTTTTCCTGATGACACGTGCTGAATTTAGGAAAATGGAGAACTATGCGATTATTTTTGAAGGTTAAATGTCTAGCCACGCCACAAAGAGGTGAGGTGAAATAAAAATGTGAGTAATTTTTTTTTCTCTCTTTCTTCTGATAACACGTGTCGAAATTGGAAAAATGAAGAAATATAATTTTTTTTTTTTTTTTCTAATTTGCGCTTGCTCTTCAATATTTTTGTCTGTCCGATAACGGATGCGAGTTGAAAGTCAGATTTTATTGTGTGCAGTTAATCATAATATATGTAAATAGAAAAACAACGAACACCATGAAAAGTGTACTAAACAGATGCTTTATGTATGTGGCAGCCATTGCATAGTAAGTTATTATTGAGCAGTCAAGGCTTAAGGACGTTGCGCACGCGCTTCACATGTTCAGGTGGAACGTTGGTTAAAAAGTAATCGTTCCGTATCCAAGTGATCCGTTAATATTATAACTAGTAATTGTTGATTTTGTAATCTGTATATGAATGTCTTTTGAATCTACGATTTATTTTCATTATAATGAAGGCCTGATCCCCTCACCCGCCTACCCACGTAAATAATCATGGATACGCAAGAAGACACCGATGTGCCTTTTATTTAATAAAGAAGGGAGGAAAACCAATAAAACTTCCAGGTTATTAAGTAACTTTTATTAGCTAGACTAGAACTGATAATACAAAAGCCTACCTTTTATTATTAGCTACTGAATCAATGTATCAAATTGAATGATAAACGAACTGTGAAACAAGCATCCAAAATATTGCTCCGCTATGATGTGGCGTCTTTTATAGAGTAGGTACATAATTACATATTAAGTTTCCTTCAATCCACGGCCAACAACGCGCTTGGGCTCCCTCCATGTCCCGCGAATACATCAATAATTATCAACCTAATAGTTAAATGGGTACTGTAATGCAATGTAAGAATTTTGGAAGCAAAGATTAAATAAACACCAAGATATATTTCTTACAGGATTTTTTTTTATTACTTGAGTATTAGCTAAAGAGGTCACCCAATACAATATTATGTGTATGGTAGTTTCAACTTGATGATACTCTGAAGAGATGGACGTGATGGTAAATCATGAGATGGACAATACAATTATTCTGCCGTTATTGAGTCTCCTTGACTTTGAGATCGTTTTGCTTTATTTTGTTGAGCTAAATTTAACCAAGTGGTGGGTTAACTTTATCTATATACTGGCTGCCCGGACGGACTACGTTCTGTCAACGGTTTTTTTTTATTATTTTGAGATGTACGCTATCCTATCTTTCAGGTTGGATCGAACTGCACACGATGTGCAAATTTGATTGGGAGTCCGTTGCGGACGGACGGCGTGACACGTGATTTATATATATAATGATATTATATAAACCGCAAAAAATGCTTGTACGGATGTCTTCTATATACTTTGAAACCATTCAACTGATCTTTCTAACTTCAAAATGGTTTCATTTGAAACGCAGCGAAGATGGTTTGAGACCATTAAAATTATTATTAAGCATTAGGCACATTTTCGATTTCCGACTTTTCCTTTATACAATCTTTAGCCTAGTGGAACACGCCGGGTATCCGCTAGTTTCTCATAAAACAATTGTCACATATGAAATCGCAACATACCAACCATTATAGCAAATCCGAAAATGAACATGCGGGTAGTTACACAAAAATCTTTTGCTGTCATCAAAGAACCTTTCCGAATTGTTGGTGGTTATGAAAGAAAAATGACGTGCATTAAGTATATTAGTGACGAGTAACCGCCCTCGCTTTGCTTCGGTTTTCTTATTTTTTTACACCTTGGTTTACATTATTGGAGGTTTATTAGGGATCCCTAATTTTTTTGAAAATATAATATAGCCTATGTTACTCGGGGATAGTGTAGCTTCCCAACAGTGAAAGAATTTTTCAAATCGGTTCAGTAGTTTCGGAGCCTATTCAATGCAAACAAAAAATCAAATCTTTCCTCTTTATATATTAGTATAGATACCTACATGGATAAATGATTTTGAATTTAATTTTTGACCCTTGATGCTACTCCGTAATGGATCTTCTCGAGTCATGATATTATGCACAATAGACGAGCTCGATTTTATTTAATACATATTATTATATCTTATATAAAAAAATCTAACAGAAATCTCGTGTCACGGAGTTTGTGGTGTGTTTGCATTATACAGTCACATTAACCAAGCGCTTGTGCCGCCTTTCAGATCAATTGGACACTGGGAAGTAAGTCAAGTTAACCTTAACTTACAGGATTTGATTAGACACCGGATAGTTGAAAGTGTTGAAATGAAATAAAAGCTTGTTATAAAATAACGGGTTGTTGAGGTAAGACATGTAGTACTATTATCTATTCTGTGGTAAGACATTTTTTTGTATTTTTGTTAGCAAGCCAAGAGGATTACTTGAGATGGTTTCTTGTGATATCTATTTGATTTACGTAACTAAGGTACGTTGCAGAATAAGATACAATGAATGCACACTTAAATGACTACCGTATTCAATTAATTCGGTTATCATAATGGCTTCTGTGCGTTGCACGCCAAATACGAGCTTAGATGGCTACTCTAGAATATTTTGGTGATTCCCGTTGGATGTTAAAAGTATTGTTTTTATGGGTTTTGGTTATGGCGATGCCGCGATGTTTATTGTGCTCACTGTACAGCGGTACAATACGTATAATTGACTACTCAACGGATTCAAAGAACTGGAAAGCGATAGTGACTGAGATTAACTAAACCATGTATTATGATTACAGATTTCTTTGTGACAAGAGATTGCCGGACTGCGGTCGGGATTCTACGGTAATTGATTTAATTATGCAGCCTAATCACACATGAGATGTGCCCTACGTGCGTGCATTGCTCTTCTAAGTAGTTACAAGGTAATGTAAAGACATTAGTGATATTTTATAATGCTACACACTCATAGCCCCACAGCAGTATGTGTAACAGTGTGTAATGAGTACCTTGGACGGACTGAGACCAGCAACTCAAACTTATTTAAATGTACGCTTCACTGGAATTAAACCCAGGACATGTGGCGCGACAGGCGGTGGACCGTAAAAAAAAAAATAAAGGCTTGTAAAAAAAAAATAGACATGACATGAACTTCTTCTTCCTACTCTATCGAACCGACTCCAACAAAATTTTGTGAATGTATATGGTTAGTTCTAGGTTGAAGAGGATAGTATTGACCCGATAGATGGCATTTAACGATAAGAGCGATTCGCGGAGCATCGGGCAAACTCTTAGAGACATATAAATTGAGTTTAAACATTGCAATTATTGTTCAATGTGATGGAGTATGGATCTATATGTGTGATGTGACAAGTGTTTCTGCTATGAAACATTGAGGTATCAAACAGGCTTCAAAGCCAAAGCGAATAGAATGGGAATACGCAATGCGACATCCGTTAATATTATGTATATCAACGAATTATATAGATTTATTTGATGATCATAATTATTTAGTGACTTGCAGTCGAAGAGGGAATTCGTCATAGGAATATCCATGTCTAGGTACTATGTACATAAATATTATGTACATAATTATTATGGTATTATTTGTCATAATATCATATTGATATCCTTTTCCCTTGGAAAGCGATTATAAAACCTGGTCAACTAAAATTACTAGACTACTTATCGGGCTATTAATATCCTGGTGGACGATACAGACAGGTAGTACAGATTTTCTTACAGGAGTTTAGGGTTATTTTTCCCTATAATGAAGCGATTATTCAAAAGGAGTGATGAATATTGACATGAACCATTTTATTGGATTGATTTGATGTATTGTTGTTAGTTTTTCGAGCATTGAAAGTAATGGAATTTAAGATTTTATTTATTTATTGATATTATTATACAAGTAGGAGTACGTACTACTGTACTAGAAACATTTTATCTGAAGAGTAATTTCTTTTGTTACATAAGCGCCCACTTATTCTTAATCTCCAGATATAAGTAAAAAAATATAGGAATATACTATTGATTTTTAGTTGCTTTGTCTCTAACGTTGCTGGAGACTGGACTGACAGAATACAGTTTAACATGTATCCCTTTTTAATGATAAACATATACCCTGATTCCTAAATAATGACGTGACGATATTATATCATGGAGTGCTTATGATTTATGTCTATTTGCGTTGGTGTATGAATTCGCACTTATACAGTATTTATAAGTTTCAGATTGAATATATACATCGGCGTCAGGGGGTACTGCGACAACACTGAAAACCACGATACTGACGAAATTCGATGAAAAACGATTAAGCACCTGGAGACCACCGGCACCAGAAAGCTCTGGTAAAGAACATGCAGTAAGTGAATTAAATCGAGTTGAATTGAATCAACTTGAAACAAATCGAGATTGATCGAATCGAATTGGATCCAATCGAGTTGAATCGAATCGAGTTGAATCGAATCGAGTTGAATCGAATCGAATTGAGTCCAGTCGATTTGAATCGAAATGGATTGAATCGAGTTGAATCGAATTGAGTTGAATCGAATTGAGTTGAATCGAATTGAGTTGAATCGAATTGAGTTGAATCCAATTGAGTTGAATCCAATTGAGTTGAGTCCGGTTGAGTTGGATCCAATTGAGTTGAGTCCAATTGAGTTGAGTCCAATTGAGTTGGATCCAATTGAGTTGAATCCAATTGAGTTGAATTGTTGAATCGGAGAAAATTGAAATGAAGCAAATTGAAATGAAGTTAATCGAAATGAAGCTAATCGAAATGAAGCTAATCGAAATGAAGCTAATCGAAATGAAGCTAATCGATATGAAGCTAATCGATATGAAGCTAATCGATATGAAGCTAATCGATATGAAGCTAACCGATATGAAGCTAATCGATATGAAGCTAATCGATATGAAGCTAATCGATATGAAGCTAACCGATATGAAGCTAATCGATATGAAGCTAATCGATATAAAGCTAATCGATATGAAGCTAATCGATATGAAGCTAATCGATATGAAGCTAATCGATATGAAGCTAATCGATATGAAGCTAACCGATATGAAGCTAATCGATATGAAGCCAATCGAAATGAAGATAATCGAAATGAAGCTAATCGATATGAAGCTAATCGAAAGGCGTCAACTGAATTGCATTAATTGAAATGGATAGAAATGAATGATATAATTTGAAATAAAATGATGAATTTGATGAACGATAGGAGACAAGACGATAGGAGACAAGACGATAGGAGACAAGACGATAATACGAGACTAGACGACATGACTAATACTTTTCAGGACCCTACGAACAGACCCCTCTTTCTCACTGAGCACTCTGGGCACGTGCCCAGGGCCCCGTGATTGATAGGGGCCCCCTAGATGCTGCCAGCTCACTAAACGATAACCGATATTTATTACCGAAAAACTTTTTTTAATTCGAATAAATTGAACCTAAATTACTGACTACAATACCAATTTGCTTATTAGCTTTTGCATAAATCTAGAGGCTTGCATATCACTTTTTTTTTGTTTATTCTAACAAAATAGTGTTTTGACACAGTCATTGGGGCCCCATTAACTTAATATGCCCAGGGCCTCCAGTAGGTTAAAGACGGCCTTGCCTACGAAACAGACAATATTTGATGAAAAGATACACTTATTACCACCACCGGAGAGCTAGAGCAACGGTGAGAAAACTGAGATACGTTCCGGCGGTGAGCTTGAGCGACGACCGATGCGTATGCGATATCACCACGGTAATGATATGGTTCACTGAATTTCTCAGACGGTGAGCAAGAGCGACGTCTGAGGTGCTGCCAAAATGACAGTCCGAGCGATGAGCCTGAGCAACGGTCGGGTTTAGTGAACCAAGTGGAAAAGCTTGGTCGTGACGGACGGTGTGGTGAGCTTGAGCGACACTCCCCATCGCGGCCAAGTATGAATTGAGAGATGGATCTGATCAGAGAAGAGAGCCAAGTAAGGAGCATGACCGACGTATGAAGACGTCCCACGCGGCAAGGTGGCTGGCGATTTGAACACGTACCGCAACCGTAAAGGTTTGATAGTAGGTAGCTCTAACAATAATAGTTATTATAGACTTATTAAGCCATTTTATAGATGTTATGAAAGGTTTTTCTGGGTCGAGTAGCCACTGTGTGGAGAGTGTAACTATATAGCTTCGGTATGATCATCGATTCATGTAACAAGGTTGAAATATCCGTAGTTATAATAATACACAACTTTCATTATTAGTAGTCAATTTTTTGCTTGATTGAAAGAAAATTTGAAATATTGTGTTATTTCCCATTATTCAGTTAATATGACCCTAATATTAGATCTTAGCAGAATAGTGTGCAAAGTTTACTTCATAGAATACTCATTAAAAGTTTTATATTTTTACATATTGAACATACTCGTAGATGATTACGATGAAAGTCATTAAGTTGAAAGTATAAAGTACCTATTGAACCTGAAAACGAAAATGAATATCGAAATAACAATTGTAATATATGACCGCTCTTACGAAATAAAGATTTTTATAGATGTATATTATGATATCGATCAAGATTTTTCTTATAGATTTATATCAAGTGTATGATATCGATTTGATCATATTATATTTAAATTTTTTTTCGAAGGCTCAAAAATTTATTTGAGAAGGATAGTAATTGTTCTTGGGACACTATTATTAAGATCTATTAGTTTTGATTAATAACACAGTTGTGATCAATATATTTATGAAAACTCATTTTCATATAGATACAGGCATAGCAATATTAGCATTTATCATAATTTCTTGGATTGTTTAAAACTTTGATGGAGAGCACGTTTAGATGATGATTGTACAGTATTGAATGCAAAATATAATGTGTATCACGTACGAGGACGTACGAAAAGTCAGATGGCCGAGCTGTTAGCGTGCTTTCTATTATTACAGTGTAAAGTACCCTTGGGGCTATTATTTTGTACTTATTGTGAATATAAGTATGGTGTTGACTAAAATATACTACTAACATCAGTCGCCACTTGGTGGCGCCAGTGAGCATATTGACGACATTGATGTCGACGTTAGAGCATAGAACTGAGGAATCGAGACATTCGCCATTCGACAGTCGACCTGGATGGTCGCATGCAAACCCGAGGCAAAGGTTACTTCTCTGTTGAAGTCTGTGATTTTAGTGATAACTTATTTTGTGATAAATATAATGGAAAGTGTGATTAAAATAATTGTGAAATATCGTCGTTTTATTGGGCCGAGCCTACACATAGGGTGGGTACCTCACGTCTTTTTTGAGCGAGGCGGCAACACATTGGTGATGACTGATGAGACGACTAAGGTCCATGCCTCCTCGTTTGTTCGATCGATAGCTATTTGCTTAAAAATAGAGAATATTATAATAGCTGCGTTCAGACTCCAGACCGACCGAGCACAGGCCACGGGCGCCACGGCCCGCGGTTCAATGCCTCAGCTATGTAGACTACTGTAGAGGTGGTATGGACGCATCCCCCTAACCCGCACGTTGCCTCTGCCGAACGCTTTTTATTGTGTTGTCAGTTTTTTCGACGCTCAAAAACTTCTCTGGTTTAGCCTGAGCCTTTTAAAATGCACTCTTCACAACAGACGCAGAGTATTTTGATGTACTCTTTGGTCTGACTGTCTGAGGTCTGAGCCGCCTGAAGGCCCTGAATGTGGTCAGCCGCGTCAGCGCGAGCGGTAGCCTTCGCGAGGCGGAACTCGGGAGCCAGTATAAAATTTCGTTTAAAATTTTTTGAGGACTCTGTGGTTTTTAGTTCCTGTGGAGTGGAGTAAATTGTCAAATTCCAATGTCAATATTGTCAATCACAGGCAAGAGTAGACTGTAGAGGTGTTATGTCAAAACTGTCAAATCAAAAGCGGGCGGTTTGTGTGCTTGTATTGTGTTGTGTTACGTGTATATAAATTTAAACAAGCAAATTAAACGAACCAAAGTAAGTTCGTACTTAGTTAACTGAAATATAAAAAATTATACATCATAAATCGCTATGAAACCTCTAAATGAATCCCCGGACAACCCAGGGACAGACGAGGCACCACCACAAGTTGCCGGAGACGTGATCGGTGATACAGCCTATAGTGAAAGATTTGTGCTAAAAATTCTACTAAAATTAGCCAACTTGGATTTATTGAAGGAGGAAGTGCAGGAGAAGACCTTCGAGGAGGACCTGTGTACTCTTTGGGATATGACAGCGGAACGAGACGTCGTTCTTTTCTTACAGAAACATGAAATATTGAAACTACTGAATTTTGCACTACCAACAATTGAAACGCCGCGTATTATTGAGATTGTAATCGGTATCATAGGCAACATGTGTTGTCAAAAGGAAGCTGTGGAAACTCTGCTTAAGATGGACACATTCATGTCATTCTTGATAGAGTATATTAAGTCTGATGATAGTCTCGTGCTCATACAAGTGATACGCCTCATTAATTCCTGCCTTTTCCTTGCATCAGATGACAATGTGACCACCTGGACCGATCTGTTCATTAACGTTGGTTACTCAAATGCACTGTACTTTATTCTTAAAAATTCATCAAACAAAGATCTCCTTGTCACAGCATTGGAAAACTTTAACACTATTTGCTCATACTGCAACACTAATACGACAAGATCTAACTTCTTCGGACACTTTGTCACCGTTGACGCGCTCGAGTCACTGACCGTAGCATTCTCCGAGGTTGTGGTGAAACAGATAGACCTGTGTGATAAGAATGAAATAGAAAGAGTGTTGATAATAAGTTTACAGATCACTTTAAACTTGGTAGGGTTTGACACAAAGTTGGACATCAACAATGAGAACATGGAACAAGTGGCATTCATGATTATGACAGTATTAAATTATTATGAAAGGAAAATAGTTATCCAAAAGGAAGTGGATATGGATTTGGTGGATATAGTGGATTCTACTGTCACTATCGTAAAGATTCTTCAGTTGAGTGAAACCTCGGAGCCGGACAAATATTTCAATCCGAGTTACAACATGTGGAAGGCCTTGAATACGATGGAAGATTATGATAAGAATGATTCTTCAAAATTTGAAGAAGACGAGAAAGACGAATTGAAAACATTTGCTTGTAAGCTGAGAACACCTTTGTGCTCGGTAATATGTCTTTACCTAGAGAAGTGTTCAGATGAAAACCTGGCTAAGTCCATAGAGCTGTTGAATAATGATTTGGATGAAATTTTTATTTCAGTAATGGACTCTGATTTGGTGTCAAGTGTTACAGAAAGGATGTCTTATTATCGAACTAGAATAAAAGATTGTTGATGTAAATAGAATAATTGTTGTTAGTAATCTTTATTTTTATAATATAATATAATACATAAAACAATAATTAAGTAACTAATATAAAACAATAATTAAGTAACTAATATAATTTAACAAACATGTGTCTAATTTAAAAATTGATTTCATCTAAATTGCATCAAAAGTGAGGTAGAATAGATTTTAGAATGATGAATTAGTTGATGATTGGGTGATGAAATAAGCTAAAATGAAAATCAAGTTTGAGGCATTATTTGCTTATTCAGCATCTTAAAACATTAATAATTTTGTATTTCATTTCTTCATTTGAGTTTACCACTATTTGTCTCTTTTGTATGTTTTTCTTTATAATAACTTATGAATTCTTTTAACAAACAAGTTGAATAACAAACATATGTATATAGTGGTACTCTGTAAGAATAACTTATGGTAAATGACCACCATTGTACCTATGTTCAAGAGTACCCCTGTTAATTTGCAATGCTGACACTATAATTTGATTAATTCGGGAAAAGGATTATAAAATAAAATGACAACATGTATATAGGATTATATATTTTGTAGACATTATAAAGCAACATTTACATTACCATAAACGAGTTTTACACCGCCCGGAGGCGACTAAAACTATTCGAATGTAACAGTACACGGTAAACAACGCGCCCACTACGCTTCTCACATAAAAAACGTACACCACAAATACTGAAAGGGAGAATAGAGATTAATAACTGTATAATTTACATCAAATGTACTTACGCTAACTAAACACGAGCCTAAAAACCCCAACCGGGGCGTAATCGCACAACTTAAAATATCATTCGTATATATTTATAATGTATCGTTAAAGAATAAAAACAGGATAAAGACTAGACTTTACACTGATCAACGACAAATGGCTAACAGCAATGTATCGCGAGTGGCGCCCCGCGGCCGGCGGGGACAGCCCCTAACTTAAACATAGACGCCGCTAGCGACAGCGACTTACTAAAACATAACATGTGACCTGTCACCACCGCCGACCGCAGAGACAACTCAATATACAATATAGTACCTACACAATAAATTACATAAATAATCTGAATTTAAAAACAAGTCTTAGGCTTTTGATAAATTATTAACGTCTTATGTAGTACCTTGACAAACTTCAGTTTCGTTAGGTTCCTACCTCGGCCCATCAACGCTGCGAGCGACTAAACAAACAAACAAACATATTACATATGGCTCACGATATATGAGAGAATAAATTGTGAACAGTATCATACTGATGCAACAAGCTGTACAAAACATATCAATTATACAATAACCATCCCGTTCCTAGTCGGCCAACTGTATGACTAGAGAAAATTGTCGTTCAACAATTTTGTTTATTTCACGTGTATTTGTGACATTAGGTCTGTGAATCTCTTATGTATGAAGTATGATGGGCATTGATGGGCGAAAGTAATAAAATAATATTTACAGAATCGCAGATAAAAATGAGCTGCATTAAGTTAATTGATGATTACCGATACTGACGGATATCCTGTTTTTATTTTGTTTCATGATTGCAATTCGTCCGCTATCTCCCAGTGCCAGTAATCATCGATTATATCACTATGATATGAAACAAAGGTAAGCCCCTTTGTACTGCAGGGATATGACAACACCTACCTACACAACGATAGAACATTAATATTTCAGTTTGATACACAAATATCAGAGAATTACATTTAGTAATTGCGAAAAATTACGAACACGCCTACCTAGTTACGTTGCAAATATTTTCTCGACTTGCTTTCAAGAGCATTTTTCATGCGAATTCTTATAGTATCTTATATTCATTATTGCAATGCAAAGGCATTTAGCGACATCTATAATTAAATTCTCGCCCGAAGCGATCGTGTGGCAAGTGGCAACACACCGATGGCTATCGTTTCCTAACGCTTACAAAAATGCTCGCAAAAACAAGCTCCAAAGATCAAAAATACACTTACGTTTCGTCAAATTTATGAAAATACATAGAACTACACACCGAGTGTAAACCCTAACGAATGTTTACAGGAGAAAGCTATTCAGTTACACAAAACCGTTGACGCCATTTTGTTTTCGAATGGTCCGTTTTTGGCACATCGCGTTCCAAATATGCGTACAATAATACTTTGCGTTCGGTAGCGATATAACCGCCAATACTTAGGGGTTACTATAATTTTGTTTGTAATAAATAACTAACATACATACTGAAAAATAAGATATTGGGAAGGAATAATAAATATCATTTTTTCACATAAATTAACAAGTATTTGTTATAGATACAATAATTTATTGTAAATGTAATCAAAAATAGCAACCCCAATTTATCATTCGATACTAACGTTTGAAGATAATATCCCTATTGAAGGCACGCCCGGTTTTTAAAAATATATATGAGGCATTGCATATTTGTGCGTATGACATTACGAAGGCATTTACTTTAATATCTTTCCATCTCGCTCATACGAATTACTAATTATCTTCAAACGTTCGCATTATAACATAGTACAAAAATTATCATTTACATCTTTGGTACTTTATTTATTGTGAGCAAAGACACGCGCTAACGGTTTGCGTATACACTATCGACAAGAAGCGAAGCTATGGGGTGCCGCAATAAGGACCTTACGCTTATTACAATAGACAATATTCTTTGTGACAGAGTGGGCAAGCCTTTCAAAGCTTTCACTGGAATGTTCGTCACTATTTAATTTTTTTAGGCCCCATAATTCGACATCAATTTTGACAACGCGTAAATTACAATCTTTGAATAGTTTTCGAAACATTTCGCTATGACGCTGCTGAAATTTTTGATATGTTTGACATTGTAACACGACGCGGTCCATGCTAACTTTAATTACTTTCAAAGTTCGACATTATGATAATCCAACGTTACCTTACGCGTTGTCAAAATCCAAAACACTTCACCAACATATTGCTTTAACGTAAGCGTATTCCGGGTATTAACCTACGACATTTAATTTGTACTTACACGCGAACATATAAAACGATTATATGTATACATGTAACAAAACAACCTAGGTTCCCCGTATTTCGTTGTTCTCGAACGGACTGCCGTTAATATTAATCTACGGGGTACAAACACAGCAGGATAAATTTAGGAGGAATATATTTACAATTGGTTTTGACGGCCACATCAATGATCACGATATCTCATCGATCTCGCGGGGATCAACCGAAATATGAACGTCGCAAGGACAATAATAATTAAATTTTATGAAAACATGATCATTATGAATAAATAAATAGTGATCGCTGTGATTTTCTCGGATTGATTCACCGCGGGATAAAGACATCAGACATCTAGTATTAATATGGTAACACTTATCTGAGTGGCTATATTAAAACTATAAACTTAAGTGTGGCCGTCAAAACTTACAAATACGAATAAACATGTTACACTTAAGAAAATCGCATGCATCATCCGTTGCACCTCAACGGAAAGTTTCACTAAGCGTATAACTCAAACAGCGCGATGTAAGTGAATCCGTAGAAGCCCATAATGTGATCAAACAACAAAATATAGTAATCCATTGTTTCAAAACAGAATATCAATAATACTTAAACAAAACTTAGCTTGTCCAGTTTCAAAACGGTAAAATCAACCACACACAATTTAGCCTCAACATAAAAATAATACTGAATTTCATATCAAACGTTCCTGATACATATGGTTGGATAATTTCGTTCAACCATAACAAAATCGAACACTTGATTTCCGTATACCATCGTAATAATAATAAAAAAAATCCAATTGATAACTATTTAAAACTGCCACGATTTATTTAAGTGTCCGCTCGGCGTGAGGAAAATGACTCCTAGAATACATGAATTTGATCGATTCACAAACACCGCGCACGCGCACGCTTCCCGGCCGAAGCGATCGCATCACATTACATCACTCGGGGACGCGACGAGAGTATCACTCCGCATATCGTCCAAGGCAAGCCAAGGCGGAACGTAGCGATATCGACGATAAATATCTACATCTGAGCGATACGTAGCGACAGATTCATCTGGAACAATATGTCTGGAACCGCCATCGATTTCTTCGTCAATGATTTATCTCCTGATCCATAAATGTAATCGATTACAGATCATATCATAATTAGGTATGTGTCAATTATTGTAGTCGAGAACCGGCGACATAAAAATAATCGATTATGTAGAAAAATCGATGTATCGTCGAAATTGATCTTAAATATTCATATGTCGATAAATTCATCGTTCGATTCCCAAAGTGCATAGCGTTACATATAAAAAAAACTTAATACACTAATAAAATGTGTTTGCAAGGATGTAAGCTCCTAGAGCTAATACCGAGTTCAAGAATCTATATCGATTTTGAACAACTTATCAATACATCGATGCGTCATTCCAGTTATCCATCGACATCCGTTCTCCGATATTGTGCTTGCGATTAATTGATTGTGGATACATCGATGTTTCAATGCAGGGGCAATGGAAAATCGATAATTTATCAATTGCTATTGTCTGAGATCGGTTTGTGAGTTCCCTGTGTCGGCGCAAGTCGTACATCGATTGATATCGATACCCAGGGGGGTGTTTGAGGCTTAGGCCCCGGAGAAGCCGTAGACCTCCAGGACCCGGATCTCGAAGTCCCCTGAGGGGCACAGCGGCGGATTGTTGAAGGTAGAGCAGCGGTCCGTTTTCCCGAACCTTATGTTTTCGTCCATCCAGATCGCTTGGCCGTCCCTGGAAAAGGTTAAGTGGAATTTAATAATTATACTTCACACTGAGTAACAGAAATATACATAGATATACTGCTACTCGTAACATCTGATATAAAACTTCAGCTTGCAAACTGGTTTAAGAATGATTTATTGCGAAGCGTAATGTTTCATGACTCAACACGTTCTACGGCAAAACTGGCTTGTAGGATGGTGATCTAGTCACATAAGATCTGGCTTTGGTATTTCACACGGATATGTCTTACCAAATTCAAATGCATAGCAAGATATTAACTGTTTATCTACAAGTTCCGAATAAAACAGTTTGTTTTACTTTGTGGCCAAATTTCTGTAGTTGAGATTCTAGACGATTTGGTTTTGATCTTCCAGTCAAGCTAAAAAAATATCGTACTACCCACGACATTCCTAAAAAACGACATACCCTCCACCAATAGTGATCATCGTATTATCGGCGGCCATGAAGAGCGAGTTAGCGTGTGTCGTCTTCGCGTCGCCTTCCTCGACGGCTTTGTCCTCCAGGCACCCAACCCAGGGGTACTTGGCTCGGACCGGATGCAGGCTGAAATGTGGCCAAGGGCCAAGTTAAGCCAAGTGAGGGTAGATTACGAACCCGCCACCAATGGTGATCATTTTGGAGTCGGCGGCCATAAAGAGCTCGGAGCCGTGCGCGACTCGCTCATCCCCCTTCCCGTCGGCGAGGGCGGCGCACCCCACCCACGGGTACTTGGCGCGCTCCGGGTACAAGCTGCAAGGGCATTTTTGTTCACGCTATGCTCAATGACGGTGACGAGGGTAATTGGGTAAAACGAGGGTACTTTTAAAACATTTTTTTTTTATTTCGGGACTGTCAGTGGGGGGAGGGGAGTGAAAGACTATTAATATTGAATGCACAAAGAAATCACCAGTATCAACAAGTTGTTATACGTAGTTAAAATAACTCTAATAAGGGATTCACACAAGTTAACTGTTACTCAACAGTTTAGCACAAACTTGAGATCACATTAACAATTCGGTGTTCTCAATTTGTTTCAAAAAATCTTAACAGTATACACGGTAGAAAACAAATCAATAAAGATCAAAAGAAAAGCATTTATGCTTATAATATATATATTTAAAATATCTTGTAAAGTTAAAAACAGCATAAATTACCGTAATTATAAGCATTTAAAGCCGAAGAATTCCTAAAGATACAATTTACAAAAAAGCGTTATCAAGAAGCGTCAGCAAAGAAAATACTACTGCAGTAAAGGTTAAGTATACGGAAACATAAATAATAGATGTATTTAGCAAATGAAATGATGTATTGTGAATGAAGAACGTGCGTGAAGAAAAATGTGCAGCAGAGAAATATAACAAATATTTTAGCTATAACCCGGAGTGCCCAAGTTATTTAATAAAAAAAATAGATTATACTGAGTCTGGTTGTTCATTGAGATTGATTTTATTTTAATTTTTATATACTAATTAATGATGCAATCATGTTCCCCGATATTTACCAAAACGTTTTATGTTTTTCTTTCAAAAATTGATGTATTTTATAATCAGACTGACCAGACTGTTTGCAGCCTAAATTTCTGTTATATATTTTTAATTTCATTTTATTACATGATCCGTGGAAATTACAATTTTTTTTCAATTTCAAATTTAAAATAGGACTATCGTCCGCGTCATTCGATAACATCTGTATTGTAATATGGTTCAATTCAATCTTAGTAAGTATTTGTCAGACTCGAAAAAGGTGTGATAAAATAGCAAAAATAAATATGTATTAAATTAATAATACTACACAAACAGAAAAGCTCGCTCTGACGGCAAATGTAACACATATTATTAAACATAATATTGTTATTAACAAATTCATAATTATAAAACATTGATACAATTTGCTTCACTGTACGTCTTAACAAAAAAATAAATAATTTATCAAAATGCCGGTTCTTAAATTCAAGAGTAAATTTAAATCACAATGGATAGAAACGATCCTTTATGTTTACATACAAAAAGACATACGAATAAGAAAAGGTATAAACGACAACACAGTGAAACAAATGTAATAAGACAAAAAATTGGCAGAAACATTACAAGCATAGTAAACTTAATATAACCACAGAAGAAATAATAGTACTTATAATAAGTAATACACATATAACTTGTAGTAGGTCTGTTAGTTGTTTTGACAACTGTCAAAGTAGATGGTTTCTCAATACGATTTCGTACATCGAAGCATGTGATATTAAGACATAAGGTTAAGATTGAACCGATATCAATCGAATAACAACAATTATAAGAAAACTTTAAGTTGAAGAAAGAGGAAGATATGTTTAGTGGTTCTAGGACTAAGTTTTTTTTTATTTATGATAGTTAATAACTCGAAAAGCACAAGTATATGAATCCTCTCAACTGGAATCCAACCAGTCTATTAAGACCCTCAAGCCCTCTCCCACTGAGGCCAGCAACGCGCCAGACCCCAGCTCCGTCATAGCTGGTCCCCCCCCAGTTACCTGAAGAGGAATGTCTCGCCGGTGCCGAAGTAGGCCTGTCTGTTGCCGCGTTCATCTTTCTGGTTGCGCTCGAACCACCGCGTCGAGCAGTACGCGCCAAACACCTACACACAATGTGCTTTATAGATTGATGACGTATACATAGTACATACATACATTTGCAGTGTAAGAACCATTCTGATACTAAATATGATAAGGTGTATTCTAATTCCTGGTAGTTTTATTAATTAATTTATATTAACATTCACGGGTAAATGACCGAAATCGTCACAAAAATAATAAATAAAGGACATTCACTAGTAGACTAGGTAAATAGCTATAGGTACACCAATGTATCTTTGGATATTCACAGAAACTTACAGAAAAAACTAATAGAAATCAAATCGCTAAAAAAATGGCTTGAGAGCCAGTTCTTTTTTTTCTTTCTTATTCTCTTAAGAAGAATCTTATTGCTGATGTTCACGACGGGACCACTCCCTATCAGGTATATGTAGATCTACAGCTCGTTTGTCACACATACATAAAAAAATCGATGCATCACCTACCTCATTATTACAAGTCTTGATCATGAGCAGCGTGGGCTCATGGTGCTCCACCCTCACATAGAAGGTGGTGAGCGAGCAGCCGTGCTCCTCCGTGGTGTACAGCAGCACCGGCTGGTACATCGTGATGCGCACCGGCAGCCACGACCACAGCGTGAACAGCTGACAACAAGCTAAGTGTTAGTCGACGAACGAAACGTGTTATGATGATGATGATGATGATGATTGTCTAATTGTCCTAATTTTACTACAACAGAAAAGCTAGAGCCGGAAAGAACGATGTATGTTTTTTATTGTGACCCAGTGTCCCACTTTCCGCCGAAGTGAGAAGAGTGAAGCGGAGCGAAGACGTTTGGTACACAATCAATCATTTATCTAAGCTAAGCCTAAGGATAACTAAGTGGTTGTTTACAACAATGTCATCGCTTTACCCTTCTCTGCTTTGGCTAGAATCTGTTCGGGTAAACACTAGTTATGAACGATCGACGTCGTAAATAGATCATAATTTTCTTTCACGGTCCTGCTCCAGCGCATTCTATTTTAATGATCAATGAAAGTGGTGATCAAATTAAAATTTTCTGAATTAAACGTAAAGGATAAATAATGATATTATAACAATAAAAATATTAAATCAAAATCAGTTTCTATTTTTCTCTCCTACAACATGATTGATTTAACTTTTGTTTTAGTACTTGAAAATACTATACATAAGTTTGGTCTAAGTAGTAATATGATAAACTCATTTACAGTTCTACAGCATTTCTACGTAACTGATTTCCAACTAGTGTCTGTTGCCTTGCAAAATGACGAAAGATGAATACAACTTTCATTTCAAACTCAATATTTAAATTAAGAAGTAAATATACGCATCTATTACGCATTGTTTATGAAATCCATTTGCAATAGGCATAAGGCAACTGTTTAGTATAAATTAGAAGTACCTACTAATTTAAAAATAAAATAATAAAAAATGATGACATGTATTAAAATTCTTAAAAAATGAATTACAACTCGTAATTAATAGTTATAAAAAAACTAAACAAATAAAACTCACACGCGAGCTTTAATGAAAGATGAAAACATGATTGTTTATCAAAGTTAACAAATGATTACGTGACAGATTGAAAAAACATTTAAAAATTCATGCTATTAAAATAATTAAAAGTACACAAAAATATTAATATAATTAATATGTAATCTATTTATACTAGTGACTGGAAAGTAATAGCTGGAATAGAAAACATATCATAGTTTTGTGAAACTATTCAAACTTAACAGATAAAGCTACACAACTACAATAGCTGATGTTCTAATGGAGAGCGCAAGAGTACATCGTCAACGATAGTTTTTAGACAGCGGGCCCCAAATGTCCTCCTACCATGCTGATATATAATATCTGTGGCCTTTAGAGGTGGGCCACAGAGATTTTGAAGTGTAGGCGAACAGTAAAGCCCGCTGCGAGTTCCAAGTGTACGTCACCACAAACGATAAATAATAAAATGCATTTTTTTTGTACATAAAGCCCGTTACGCACCATCCATCTCTGCTAGTCCGTGCCTAGTTTTCCGACTCCATAGATGCCTTTTTAAGTTCGTGTGCAGGTTATTTAGGACACCACAGTATGACTATCAAACAGCAGGTGTCATATAACTTTCACGTCATGTGAAGATTACAAGTATACGGAACACAAATACGGACAAAGGCATCGATATCCACTGTCCATTGACCATATTACATCTTCGGACAGCTATTTATTAGACGAAGATCAAGCTTAATGTACATTAGTGTTCTTCGATTAGTAGACGGCCAGTAGTGGCACGATGTGCTCTTAACATTCGTAAACAACACAATATAAACGGTACGGTGGGGTGAATACTACATGTACAGACAACATACAACACCGCATGCAATAGATATTGTAAAGTAAGTTAATACAGTGAATCTAGCTGGAAAACCAAACGGAGGCATTTTAACCAAAGCCGATCTAAATAAGAAATTTTCAACACAATACAGAAAACTTAAATTGTCTTTTTTAGAACCAATACTGTAGGCAAGGATTTTCAAAATAGTTCAAATAAAATGGATAAGAAAACTACTAACCAATATTTTATTTGACATAATCAATCATTTAATAATGGTAAAAATGACTCCAGCCATTTTAACTATGTGCTAATTACGATACTTGAAATTAAAAAGAATAATTTACAAAAAGAACAAATAAAAAATCGAACAAGTAACATTAGTGATACCGTACACGGAATCAAATTCGCAACTTACATTCAAATTAATGACGAAAATAGTAACTGAAATAGATACAAGGAAGAAAAATACCACCAGTGTACAATAAATTTAATTAAATATTACTCCTTTGTATATACACCCAAATCTGGATATCAACACTCATTTGTATATTCTACTCCACCAATGTCATGACAAAGGCTATTTGTGATATTCAAATAACGTATAGGACCCAAATGTACATATTTTACACGGCCGAATTACCACGATCTACAGCCTAATTTACAAATACCAGAGTAGACAGTGTGACCCCCGAGACGTTAACTACTGCAAACCTTTTGTCTCAGATCTGAGGAGTGGTGCTCCTGGTCCCTAAACACGGCGTTAGGGAAGGGAAACCACAGGGCCTTGTGCGAAGTCCGCGGGCTCTGCGAACATGCCCTTTGTCATGGTAATATTTAAGGAATTCAATAGGTTTATATCATATTACTCTTACAATAAGATTCCGCAAGCGTACAGCCTGTCTAGTAATTTTTTGGGAGTATTTTTTTCGTTACATACTTTTAAGTGTAATGTAAATTAATTACATTTGAATTCATATGGTTTATATTCGCTTTCGATATAACTTTGATTTGTAACGTTAAACCTAATAGTCATAATTTTAGGGAACTTTCCTTGCATTACTTGACTAGATGTTGAGTCATTCAAACGACAGAGTAAATTAGTTAAGAAAATCATAAAATAAAAATAAAAAACTATTAAAAACGTTACAATAAAAACGAGCTCTCATGCATAAATCTAGCATGTAAAGATCAAATTATATGAATCCTTGGCTAAAACATTTAAAAATACCATTTTGGTTCATATAATCTGAACACAATTAATACAAACAGGACAAATACTGCAAAATAAAAAAAAGTAAAAATATTAAATCGAAGCGACGCAAATCTGGAAAATTCTCGAAAGCCACGTCTTGCTAGAGAAACGAGTAAAAATATATAATTATTAAATAAAAAAGTAAAACACCTAGATAGCAAGCGGTGCATCTAAACATCGACGTTGGTCGCAAGCTTAAAGGAGCGACACTTAGATTTGTGACATAATCTACTTAGTCTTACTTCGCTCTGGTCTAGAATCTGTGACTTGATCGCTTGGATTGGATAAACGCCCATCGAAAGGGCGCGCGGGCCCGGCGAATGTGACCCCTAACGGGAAAATCGACATATAGTTAGCACTCACACAAAACAATCGACTACATGCCGTCGCATCACTATCAACAGCATCATCTATAATATCCTCATCGAGTGTTAATATAATTCAAGCTATGTTCATTTGCATATAGCATCGCAAAATTCAACTTACACCTCTCGTTGAAATCGAATGCAATATCTAACGCATGCCAATATCGCACGTGTACCGAATATTCAGTTAAATTAAATTAATATCTATATATCGTAACGTCGTACAATAAACAACACAAGACATATTAAAGGAAATATAAGAAAATCCATTCAAAGCCAATGAAATGAACGACATTTGATTGTTTCTTTGGTTTTTTTTTAATCAGTCTGATGTGGATAGTGTCGTGTCGAATGGTAACATCGATAAACACAACAATATAATCATTCACAAATCTCGCGCTACACCGACCGAAACATAACATAATAACGTGAAGTCGACAAAGGAAAGGAAAAAAAGGAATGTATTTTACAACAGAACGGGACTCTATAGCCCCTCGATTCATCGAATCTGTACTCGAATTCGATGTATTTGAAGTTAGTCGTGTTAGAATCGCAACCGAATGGTTGAATGATAAAGAAAAGCCAAAGCCACGCCTAATGTTGCTGTCATGTACGATACCATCTGTTTGCACGTTTCCTCAGACATTCTCTGCAAATCAAGTAAAATAATTTCTAACACATATAATAAGTAACCATAATTGATTAACAGCACGCGGTAATACACACCTCAGGATCACGAACGATATGTCATTATTCCCTTTAAACTTTTTCAATTACAAGCTTTAGTACGAATGCTTAACTGTACCATTACTTATTTATCTTGGTAGTTTAAAGACAGAATGTATTTCCATAAGATAAATAGTAAAAATAAGAACCTTAAGACAATCTGAATCATCGCTTAATATAACCCAAACAACATTTACATAAGTAATATTTCTCAACATTTCCCTGTAGCCATCGTCAACATTACATACATTAGATTCATCATTAGCTTCGTGATCATAAAGTGGCGACTCACCTCGCGTATAGTTAGAGTGTGCGACATCATCTGGATATTGACCTGCGACTGGCTGGTGGGTAGGTTATCTGAGGAGCGCGACCGCACCAGCCGCGACCCGGTGATCACCTGCTTCGACTTCAGCGTCATCTCCGTCTTTATGAATACCCGGGATATGTACTGTGAACTGGACATGGTTTGGGTGTTAGTGGGACTTCAGATTTATTATGTTCCAATTATATACTAGAAATATATCTATCAAAGTTATTAACATTTCTTAGACTCAACATAAATCTCTCAATTTTTGTGCTTTGCCAAATTCCGTGTTCCTAAAATGAATTTGTACTAATGTATCAAATTACAATTGTATCATCGAAGGAATTTCTGCTATTCTGAAAAAAATCTGAATTCTAAGGACTACCTACCTCAGAGCCCTTATACTGAATGCAGTCCGTAGGAGCTTAGTCGGTGAGGCTGGCATGTTCCTGCAGAATTTGTCAATTGCATGGTCAACACCATTCTTGGTCGCCTCAGCATACCACTCTGAGTTCTGATTGGTCGAGTGCTTGTGGAACAGGATCAGGACCGCCAACGCTACCCTGTAGAACACCTGAGGATAGAGAGTTAATCAAGCATTCACGTCACCGAACAGTCACGTACTACGCGTGTACTTAAACAAGCGGAGAAGTTGATGAATAAAATGAACATAATGGCAAGTGAAACAAAATTTGGAAACGAAGAAGGAAATTATAATGACAGAACAAACAGTAACGTGAATGATGATAATTGACAAAGCAAAAAAGGTAATTTCGACGAGAAGTTTTGTGAACTTGTCGTCCAAATTAACATCTTAAATTTTTTGCACGCGTATGGTAAATTGTATCATTTTAATATTGAAAGATCTTACCAGACATTTAGTTCAATTTGAAAATTTCAAAAAGGCTACCGAAGCTGAATTGAACTCTAATTCGCTCGGTTGAACGTTGAAACATCAAAAATCTCACCTTAATGCCCTCGTGGAAGAAGCAGTCGAGCACTCGCACGAGATGGGGGAAGGGCAAGGCGGCGAGGATCCACCACTGCCAGTCGGCGTAGATGCGCTCTGGCCCGATAGCGCCGGAGAGTCGCAAGAGGTGCTGGGCAGCCGACTTCTGCAAACAATCGATTGCACTGTACGGAAACTGTATGAATATCTTAATGCAGATGTTTTTAACGTTTCAATACTGAAATAAACGCAGAATTAGATGTTAGGCTAATGATTTTTTGTTTATAACTTAAAAAAACCAATCAATACCAACGGAATCTAATATAAGCCTGAACATGGCATGAAAAAAGTTACAAATTCAGTCAGGTCAAGTCAGGACCCATCACCATACAAAGGTACATCAATAGTTAGGTAGGTAAACAACCGCGGTCTAGTCTAGAGCGGTGACATCACCAGAGCTAACAACACGAGGTGCGGTGCTAATAAAAACCAACATAATTAATACCTACGAGAATGTCCAGTTATTGATAGTGCTATCATGTGACAGTGGGAACGACACTAACCTAGTATTTTCTTGACGTCGAGGCCAGTTTCGAGTAAATTAAACTGCCGTATGCGTGCATGTTTTTTCTTTAATTGAATCACTTATTCTGACATTGATATAATGGTACGCCTATATCTAAATATAATGTAAGCTTTTGAACTACACAAACGTAATACAGTGGATAAATTCAAAGCATCTGTACAATGACAATATAAAAACAAACTATAAACAGTTTTATACACTTTAAAATTGGTCCTTCAAGTCGGACAAGTAAAAATGTAAATAATGAGCTTACGAAGCTCGTATGAATCGATAAAAGCTGTAAACATAACTTCACAAAAGTGGGATTGCGTGTGCCCCATGTTATTAACTCGCGCTCGATAACGCCACTTTATGGGGAACGATGTCACGCGATTTCTTCCTTTAAGGCCCTGTACACGTTACTAAAGATTACTTGTGAAACAAAATGTATGATATTCATGTAAGCAACAAATTAACTCAGCAAGCCAATCTAGGTAATGTTCTTTACCACATGTCGTGAAGACACATAATTTATGCTCAGATTCGTTCTTGGTAAATTTTTTTGGTGATCCTGATGATTTTTTTTAAATTATATGTCTTAAAACTACCGTAACATCATTTCAAAGTATTAGTACGCTAATGACATGAATGGATATACTGTGTAAAAATATGAAACGAATTGTATGTTTCGATAAAAACATGTGAACTGTCCTAAGACCGGAAAAAAAAAACAATGTTTTGAGCGATAAAATCAAAGCGCAGTCGTTTTTTTACTTTCTCTACAAGAGTTCCGTTTACGAGTAGATCACGTGATTAAACGCATAATAAATACAATTAAGCAATTTTAATAAAGTTTAGTGGTGTAATGTGGAACGTAAACTTTTCTCCCAATATCACAATGCCCAACAATGGCAACATGAACGCATAAATTATAAACATGGCGAATAATAGAAATAGATTAGAACAAAATACTTTAAAGACCCCGTATCTGCTATCTCTATCTCTATATCTAAACAAAAATGACGAAAAACCAATTGTACAAAACTCTTCTGTACGTGCTAAATATTGATTGATGCCCAATAATACATACTGGCACACGAGGCATTCGAGCGGCGCGTGCCTCACTTTACATGGTAATTGACGTTATGCATCAATAGACTAATTAATAGTATTGCTTCAACCATACGCATGTCTTGACATGTAACTATAATAGAAATCAACCAATATTCTCTGAAGTTCGTAAGGTTAGTGCCCATATCCATCTTATATACATCTCCTAATGATGAAGATAACAAGGGTACCACTGTTATGATAACATGTCGCCAACTTGAAATGACTTAGAATTACTTTAGTTCTTGTCATATACGATAGGGATTTTATGTGTAGATTAGTAAAATCGTCAACAATGAAAATATAAGTTAAAACTCCAAACTATGTGAAATTAATGTAATTCAGTTAATAACATTATCCTGTAACCACGAACCTGAAAAAACGACGGACGTAACCTCGTCTAATCGAGAGTGAAGCATAGCAATGGCCGCCCGCTTATCAGGTGTGCGTAATTTTTGATTCGCGATTGAAGCAGTGAAGTGTCAATGTGTGGGTGTGTACTTGTACGAATAGAGAGTTGGTATTACTATGGGTGCTTCACGAAATTTGTTCTTGGGATTACGTCCGTCTTTTTTTTAGGTCCGTGCCTGTAACTAAGAAAGTTACTTACGGCATGCTTCTTTGCGATCTGCATGACCGTCTTCCACGTCACCTCGTTGAGTAGCTTTGTCTGTGTGATGAACATCTTGTCCTTGGAGGCCACGAGGCTCGCCATGCAGTGATAGCACTCCTCCTCTGTAATAAATAGAAAAATAAGTTTAAAAACAACATTGTACAAATTTAAACATTTCGTATAAAACTAGGAAATTAAATATATAAAACGATGAAACATTCAACTTGAAAATAGCGATGTGAATAGAATTAAATTCGCTTCGGCTTGTAAACAAAATGATAGTAAAAATATTACTCCGTCTGAAAGCCAAAACACCATTCAAACATTCGAAATGAGTCCGAATCATAAAACAACATAAACCATGATACATAACGAAAGAAACACACAGGTAGGTGCTGTTGGCAGTGACCCAGAGAAAATAATATTTTGGAACATTTACACCCAAACTACCGTTGCTCGTAAAATAATCGTAATTCATCTGACTATGATTTCCGCTCTACTGTATTGAACAAGTCTGTTCAATATCACCATAAAATCACTAATGTCAATCACCGTTTTATGTATATTAACTTTGATATTATTTATACTTCAGTGCATATTATTATGTAAATTTTAACGCAACGAATTCTACCGCAACATTCGTCAGGGATGATTTAACAAACGCATTTTTATTTCTGCTATTACATAGTTTTACAATAGTTAAGTTTTCAGGTTGCTTATAATTAATATAACTGACATCATACATCATCATCATGATCATCATACAGATTTATTTCTCCAACGCGATTTTCAATAAAAGGCACAAAAGCATTTTCCAATACTTCTTTCACTAAAAACCCTTTTTTTCCTAGTCGTGTTCTTGTAATATATTTCCAGCTACCGCTCTCCGGCGCGATAGTATTTTCCATTAAGTGCCCCCTAGGGGATCGAGTCGGTTAGCTGAGTACTTCCCGCTGTGCGCTTTGGTGCCTAATGACGTTAGCCTGCGCATATCGGACTTAAAAGCTTTATCTCACTTATGGTGTGATGTAGAGTGCACGCTGTTTATTGTATTTTAGCGTTTAGACACTTAAAATCGATTCCATCAAAAAGAATATTAAGTTCTTCGGTAATATTATCGTTTTCTTCTCTTTAAGCAATTATGCAGTTATGCATGTTCACGAGGTTTTTTTTTTAGTTTTAATTTTTCGCCACCATATAATTTACATAAAGCTGCATTTGCCGCATTGTATAAAGGAGCATGCGGAGTGCGGACACTATCAATATTTGTTATTCAAATGTCCGATGTAACACTCGTAACGTAGCTCGGATCGTTTGGTTCAGCTGGTCCAACTATGCTGTTATTTTATGCAATGTCCTCGTTGAATGCAGACTGGACATTAGCATTTATAGTACTTACAGTTAACACACATTGTGTCAAAGCCTGGTTATTTGTGATACTTTTTATATGTATGTACGTAGTTAATGTAATACAAATTGTAATGATTAGCAAATAGAAAAAACCTGAAAGTTCTTCATGGTAATAAACATTCAACCATTATGGCTTTTTATTTCGAGTTTTGTTGGTTTATTATTTTCATTTAGGTACAGAATTTTAATGAATATCTAATACTGCTGTAGCAATATTTTAATGAAATCTAAGCTAGGGCGCTAAAACAAAAAAAAACTGTGCCAGAATTCCAATCACAAGTTTTGTCACACTTGATCGAGTTGTCTCCTTCTATTTAGAGAACTCTCGATGGAAGTTTTAATTGCATCTATTCCCTCGGGATGATGGATTCGATTTTCAATTTGCAAACCGTTACTGGTTTTTGCACTGCACTTTTTAGGTTTACAAAATTGATGTATTAAAGTTTTACAACAAATTGCTGATTTTTTTTGAAATTTATTAAAAGAACAAAAACACGCTATTTCAATATTTAAACACCTTAAAATTTCCGTACTTTTATGTTGGAAATAATATTGATATAATAATGAGATTTGAGATGAGATGGTACTTCATTACCACAAAGGCCGGCAAAGCTTTTATGATTTTAGAGTGCTTTTAATATGAATAAAAGAGGGACACGCTTGTTATAAAAGGTGCAAATTGAAAATCATCTAACTGAGTGAGTGGAAGCGCTGAGTAGAAATATTTTGACGACCCGTGTGGCGCAATGTTTACCATGCCGGATCGCCGCACCAAGGGTCCTGGATTCGATTCCCAGCGAGGCGGAAATTTAAAATGATAAGTTTGAATTTCTGTTCTCGGTTTGGGTGTGAATGTCCTTGTCTAGTGTGTTGTCCATGACACCCACGACACAGGGAATCCTAGTGTGGGGCTATAAGTGTGAAGAGTTATTTATTTATTTATTTTCAAAGTGTACAGTACATACCTATTAATATTAGATTTATGGTGATATTTCCGAGAATAGGCTTTGTTATTAATAAACCAAACTGCAGTAGAAGTACGGTATAGTCGTCAACAGCTACGTCAAACGATCCTTTGCCACTTCTTTGATCTTTAAATATATATATATTTATTTATTTATTTAAAATCTTTATTGTATTCACCTTAAGCTAGGTTTAACAAAGGGCGAACTTAATGCCTATTGGCATTCTCTACCAGTCAACCCAGTGTGATGGAGAGAAGTACTAGGTAGGCGTACATACCAATTAAAATAAATAATATAAAAAAAGTAAAAAGGTAAAGCTAAATAACATTAAATCAATCTTACTTCTAAAAACAAAGTATATAATATACTTACATATTATTATACACATAAATACATACATATTATACATAATTATACATATGTACTTATAGACACATACATATACTAGGTAAACATAAAACTATTAGAGAGTGGATATAAACAAAACTCGACAGACTTAAGAAGTCGTGGAAGTTTTTAAGAAGTGTTCCCGAACTAATCTCTTAAAAATATTTTTGCTGGGCGAGTTTCTGATGGTAAGCGGTAGGGCATTCCAGAGCAGTATAGCCTGAACAGTGAAAGATTTTCCGAAAAAAACACTGTTATGTGGTGGAATAGAGATTTTAAGATTTCTAGAAGAGCGTAGTTCTCTGCTTGGGGAAGAGCAGAGATACTGAAATTTTTCCGTTAGATAAGAAGGAGAAGTTGGGTCATGTAAGATAGAATACAGAGCCAATAGAATCCTAGAGTTACGCCTTTGTCGAATAGTAAGCCATTTTAATTGACTTCGATAGCTGGAGACATGGTCATACTTACGTAGGTTGAAAATAAATCGGATGCAGTTATTTAACAGGCGATCTAGTTTGTTAAGAAGGTCTTCTGTTAGGTCTGAGTAACATACGTCTGCATAGTCAATGATGGGTAAGATAATACTGTTAACTAGCATCAATTTGGTATTAGATGGCAGAAAATTCCTAAGGCGATAAAGAGACTGAAGTGTTCCATTGACTTTCCGGCTTACTTCATAAACCTGATTTCGCCAGCTCAGACAATTGTCGATAAGTAACCCAAGGTTTTTGATTGTAGTGGAGAAAGGTATTACGGAGTTATTATAGATTAATTGTGGCAGATTTTTCAAGTCAACTCTCGCTAACAGTCTGGAGCTGCCCACTAGAATGGCCTGACATTTTAACGGATTTACATTCACACCAAATTGTTTAGACCAAACCCAAATAGAATCCAAATTATGGTTTAATGTACAAATGGCATTCTGGATATCCTCAATATTAGTGTGAATGTAAAGTTGCAAATCATCTGCATATAGGTGGTACGAACAGTCGATGATAGAGGAGATTGAGTTAATAAATAACGAAAATAATAATGGAGAAAGAATACCGCCTTGCGGAACCCCAGCAGCAAGATCAGCCCATTCAGAACAGTTTTGTTCTATACGAACTGACTGCTGACGACCGCGAAGATAAGAGGAAAACCACGCAAGGGCCGTAGAGGAAAATTTAAGATGAGATAGGATGTAGAGGAGAATATCGTGGTCGACTGTGTTAAAAGCGTTTGAAAAGCCAATAAGCACCACAACAGTTACCTTCCTATTATCCATTGCATGACGAATGTCATCAGTGATTTTTATCAAGGCAGTAGTGGTGCTATGACCAGGACGAAACCCAGACTGGTAAATACTCAGCAGGTTATACTCACATACAAAAGAGGAGACTTGCTTGTGCACACAGGCTTCCAAAACTTTAGACAGGAAAGGAAGTATAGAGATATAGTATATATATATAAGTATAGTATATATTATTTTTTTTATTTATTATTTCCCCTGATTTTATTTTTCAGAGAAGTTGATTATTATTTTATTTTTTTTATTGCAATAAATTATAAAAATATAATATACTAAAAAATTATTACTATACCATAATTAATATTTCTATTTATTTTGCTGTGCCACTGCTCTTTAAACATTAAAGGACTGGAGAACATGTCATTAGGAAATCTAATCATGGACGTCTATAAACTTACAAAAAATAGATGAAATAGAACATGGCGTAAGATTGATTATTATTCAAAAAATCAACAACATGGCACGGACATAAAAAAAAGAACGGACGTAACCTTGTCTAATCGAGAGTGAAGCTGACAGCTGACAGCTCGCTTACCATGTGTGCGTAATTTTGTAAATTTTGATTCGCGATGGTGTCAATGTCGTAGCCGTATGGTGTCAATGTGTGGGTGTGTGTACTTGTACGAATACAGAGTTGGTATTCCTATGGGTGCTTCACTGAATTTGTTCTTGGGATTACGTCAGTCTTTTTTCACGTCCGTGCAACATGGCTACAAAGTTACATTTCTCTATGAATAAAACTGCACACAGTAAAGCGCCTTATTAAACTTAAATTAATTCGAACTAGCCTACAAGCTCTATGACTAAACTAAGTTTAACTCCAAGATTAAACTTCAAGTAGAAGATCAGCGATAATGAGAAAACTCCGAACTTTGCACACGATCGTTTAAGTTGCTAAGTTCTTAGAGTTTAATTATTAAGCTTAAGCGACACTTAAACGTGAGCTACCGCTTAATAAAATAGTTAATTAATTACTTTGTATGAATACCTTCAAGCGCACACGTAGTATAAATTGTGATTTCACTTAAACTAGAAATGAGATTATTAAATTTATCAACGTTCAAATATTATTTTCTTTGATGTTTCACAAGATCTCCGGATAATAAATTTAATTATAGAGCGTGGAAAAGGTAGGAAATTTCATTAAATTCAACCTTTGGCATATTTTCTGTGATGCTCAGAGAATTTCCTCGATAAAAAGCTTTGCTACTTCCGTCCATTTTCAATAGTATCCACAATCTCTAGATAAGTTGTAGGTAGGTAATGGAAAACAAATAACACATTTTGATAGTTGTCAACTGTCTTAAGAGTAACGGATAGGTAAAAAATACCTAATGAGAACGGCCATTAGGCCACTGCATCTGGCATCTTCAACCGATGTCTTGCCCACGTGCATCTTTGACCAAACTGGATTTGTGTTAGATTAGGGTTGGTATGAATAAATCATTTTGATTTAAATCATGATTTAAATCACGATTTAAATGAAATGATGTTTTCAATAAAAATCAATGATTTAATCAAAAATGTTTAATTTCACTTTCTTGCACAGAAATCAACATAAAAAAACCGGGAAACCATTTAAAAAACTATTAAAAAAAACAATATACAAAATAAAATTTAAAAAAATCCAAAAAAATCCAAATTTCAATCTTTTCACTAATTAACAAAATTTTATTTTCATCATTCTTTCCATTTATTTCATAACGCGCCTAAAGAAGTATAACTTCAAAAATAAAAAAAAGATTAAAAAAAATAAAAAAAATCACATGGCAATCCCTTAAGGGCACAAAAAAATAAATAAAAAAAAATCACATGGCAATCCCTTAGGATTTTTTTTTAATTCTGTTTTTTTCGGTTTTTTTTTAAAAAATCATGATTTTTTCCAATTCTGGTTAGATTTAAGTTAGATTTTTTTCTATTTGAGTTATTTTAGACATTCGAAGAATAATACAATGTGCCATTGAAGGACAATATAATAACAACACTTTTTAATTGAGTCAACGTTGCAACAGAAACGCCGTTATCTCTGCATTTATTACGGTTGATTAAAGTGGTTTGTAGGCTCCATGCCAGCTTCCTGCATTGATAACATAAAAATATCTTCAAAGCATTTCATATAGCACAATATTGTTCACAACCGTTTCGTAATCCCCGGGAATGGTCGCATTTTTACTGGACGACACGACAACGACATCGAATGTATTGTGTGTACACACAAACTTACATGTGTGCATGCGAGTGACGAGGAGCTTGAAGGTGCTGCCACACCATTTAATTTAATATTATAGACTTAAGTAAGGTTTAAAAAACATTTTATCCCTGCAGTATGGTAGATACTCTCATGACTAAGGAAATAATAGGTGAGACTATTTCGGAAACAAGCAATGGCATCATAGGCGAGTCGGAGAATACGTAAACTTTAATTATCTATATCTCAGCCACTGATAGATTTCCAAAAAAAATCGGTAATAATATTGTTTTAGATTTTAGTGTTATTACAATATTTTTAACCTTATGGAACTTCTTCATTATCAAGCTGTGTCGTCGTCGTGTCCACTAAAGCAGCCGATGCCTCGCTTGACATTGGCACGGTCGCTGCCGGGCGGGCTGTCGGCAACACGCCACCCGCTGTGCCAACTCAGTACAATTACACTACATACACGTACAATTTAAAGTTTTCACTTTATAACCTGTTCGTGTAAATGATGTTCCCCTACCTCCTCTTTAGGGCATATTCATTTACAATAACGTTGACACCTTTTACGAAGCTTTGATTGTGACCGGAAATTGAAATCATTTTAAAAACCGCACAGAAGAAATTTTTGATTGATTTTAATGAAAATTTATGGAAAATTTGAAATATTAAATTAAAAGTACGAGTGTACATCACCAATAACAAATGTTATAATATAAAAGGCAAAATCAGCTAATTTATTTCCATATTTTTAAGATTAATACAAGTTGAAAGGTTGGAAGGACCAAGAACTTTAGAATTTCTAAAATTATTGAAGCAAGTAAAAAAAAAGAGAAAAATATTACAAAACTTTATTTCCAGCTAAATCGTAAAATTATGACCTCAAAACACAAATAGCACGATGCATAGAAGAAATTGCAAGGGTAACAACACGTCTCAGAGGAAAGCCAATAAACGATTGATTGAAGACATTTCCGCCTTATTGACAATTTATGGCGACACTCCTAGCGGCACTTGGGTCGCGCATAACACAAATAATATGTTTAGGGCTGCCTGCAACAGTAGCTATTTTTACTACTGACAAGAAATACAAATGTATCCTACTAATATAATAAATGTGAGAATGTATTATGTTTGTTATTCTTTCACTCAAAAAGAACTGAACGGATTTTCATGAAATTTAGCACTGAGGTAGACCAAGATTTGAAACAAGGTTATTCTTGAAAACTCAGGCAAAGCTGCAGACAGAGCGCTTGTATCTAAGTAAAGGTGAGTGACCATTTTAATCGGCCGCATGTCAAAAGCTGTTAATTGAAGTAATTTTTATAAATCGAAGCGTAATTGAGGTGACTGCGTGTTTGAGTAAGTGATCGATTGAAGCTACAGGACATTGAATAGTCAATGAATCTAAAACCGTTCATATATTCTTACAAAGTTCATGTATTATAGTATTCATTTTGTATATGGTATTGACTGATAGATCACTTGGCAGTTTTTATTTATATTATAGCCCAGCCCTTTTTTTGAAAAAAAAATCAAAATATCTATAGTTTTTCTACAATAAACAAATATCACCAGATATCATCAAAATCAAATAAAGAAGGGATTTCATCGCCTAATATTATAAGTTTGAAGGTCATATTTTCTAAAAGTAATTATAAATCTTTGCTCGGTATATGCGTCCCTTGACAAGAGAGTGCTCCAAACTTAGAAGGTCAAAAGGCACTCAACTTAGAATAAATTATTTTTAAAGTTGATAAAACAGGCCTTGAATATAGAATAAAATGAGCTATGTCCTAAATTTCTTGAGTACATCTTCGTAACGTTTTAATTAATAAAGAGACTATCAAAATACAAAACCTTATTGATAAAGCCGATTAAACAAGCATAAATTATTAGTTCATTCGGAGATCGGCTTAAGATCTTAGTTGTTCGAATCTTTTTAAATTGGTAATGATGAGAAACTTATAAGAATGATCAGAAATGGAAATGACGGCAAAAATTACACTTTATAACACAGTATAGTTGATTCTTCTAGTTCGAGATAGAAAGACAGGGCAATGATAATAATTCGTAACATTTTGTCATATCCAAACGATATTTATTGAATGTTGAACAACTATAAGCGCCGACTTCGACACATCCCAAAGATGAGGTTGAGGTTATGTATGGGGATATCAGTAGAGCCATACATACCTCTAAAGCTCTTTTCACAGTTGTGATGGGGGACTTTAACGCGAGACTGGGCAAAATGGCGGCGAGAGGAAAGTGAAAGTGAAAGAATTGACGACGGAACCACCGAAGAAACTTGCTAACTTTTTGGAGAAGGAATATCTCTTTATGATGAACTCTTTTTATCCTGCTTTTTTTTCAAGCTGATAGAGTGGAAATGATGTGGCATTAACATCAATGGCGAATACATCACACACAGGACCTGCGACATTCCTGGAAGAACTTGGTTGGGGAAGAATGTTTGGGGACTTGAACAGCACCTCATAACAGGTAGGTCTTAAGATGAACGTAGACAAGACGAAAATCATGTCAAATGTCCATGTCATACCCGTACCGGTTGTTGTTGTCGGCGCGGCTCTCAAAGTTGTAGCCGAATAAATTTACCTGGGACAAATGATCCAAATGTGTAAGTCAAACTTTAAGAAAGAAGTCACTCATAGAATCCAACTTGGCTATGCTCGGTATTTCTCTGAGCGATCGCGTCAGAAATGATGAAATCCGTAGACGAACTAGGATAATCGACATAGCCAAAAGAACAAGCCAGCTGAAGTGGCAACGGACTAGCCACATAGTTCGAAGGAACGATAACCGTTGGGGAAGAAAGGACCTCGAATGGCGCCCACGTCTTGGAAAACGGAGTATAGGACGCCCCCCGGCCAGGTGGACTGAAGACCTGAAGAAAACAGCGAGCATCCGCTGGATTCAGAAGGCTCGGAACGGCTCAGCCTATTCCAGCAGTGGACTTCCAAGGGCTGATGGATAGAACATTTTATCGAGGCAAGACAGAATTTTTCAATCAAAGTTTAGTCGTTCTTACAAAACAAAGACAGAAAATTATGCTAATAGTCTGTATAACGATACAACAATAAGCCGGACATCATATCTCAGTCCGTCGCGACCAGCAATTGACTATAATTCACTCTGCACTGAGATTTCCTGGCCTCCAAATTAAGTAAAAACAGTAAGGAAGCTCATAATTTGTTTATACAGTGAAGTAAGTTGATGCCGACTTGCCGAAAAAATCCGTGAGTCTTGGATTTCACCCTAAAACGACTAAAGTTTAATGCCATTTATTTTGGGGAGCTGCACAATTACCATAAAAATGCAACTTGCCGGACTAGAATGATCGTACAAGAATGGCCGTTTTTTCATTGGACGACACGATTACCTCGAATAAAAACAACAGATGTAACTTACGAATTAACTTCACAAATGAATATGTGCTAACGTGTGTCAACACTGTCAACCGTTCCAACAAAGAGACTGGAAATAATATAAAAATAGTATTAGCTACATCCATGTACACTATTAAAAATATATTTAGCACTTCCCCGAACTAAACAAACATACAAACATAACATACAATTGTTAAACGTGCGGACAAAAACCGAAGCCCAGTCAACGACCGAGAACCATGGGATTGGTACATTAGAACTGAGCAAGACGAACAAACTCTTGGCATTAAACCATCGCTTCGTGTCGCAAGCGATTTCCATCTCTATTCGCATGCGGTAGTTTCGTCAATTGCGTAACAATCCCATCTAAATTGACGATGCTTATAAAACATTCGCGGAATACGTTGGGGAAACAAATACGGGATCCCTGGCTTTCGACAGACATACACCAAATACGAATGAATGCTAGAATAACGATCGCAATGTTTCTTGTCAAGTTAAGCTAACATGTTGATCATGTGATATGCGAATAAGAGAAAGGGACCCCGCTAAATAACGAGATGAATGGGTAACACGTAACACATGTCGCTTACAATTTATTCAATTACAAGCTTTCGTATTCCTGATGGTGAGATAAAGCTTTGTTTATGTCTCTTGACTAGTTAAGCCAAATATAAGGTAGTATAAAACCGTCTAACACTTGGATTGCCCACAGATTTCTACCTCAATCCGCACTGATATAACGAGGTGCAGAAAGCTCTCGTTCTTCTTAATTAGAAGACACCATGCGTGGCCCTGAAGTGGGACAGCATAGGAGTTACAGGCCCGCTTATTTTTAAATCAAGAAAATAAAAAGTCTAACATAATTTCCAAGGACGAGTGCAACTTTAAATTGAAATGCGCGTGCGTTTTACACACTCGCACATTACCAGTCGTGACTCGCATTCGTATGCGTGAAATGAACCTCATTGCGACTACTAAATGAATACAGCCCCTTCGGCAACATTGTCATCGTATCTTTAAAATTCTGCATGTTTCTCTATGGGTGGAATTTATTAAATCTTGTATCAAACACTTTATAATTTAAAATAAAAAATAATTACACCATCGCACTAGTTTTCTGTTTCGCAGATGGCACCGACATAAACAAATGGTATATAACACAAAATCTGAGAGCCGAAAACAAATAATTTGTTACATGCCCGCGCCAAGGTGCAATACCCATTAACCCTCGTTAGGTTGACGGTGTGACCAACCCATAGATTATAATCTATGGACCAACCGGACTTTATAGAGACCCTACAAAAAATAAAAGCAACATTTTGTTCACCCGTAATTAAGAAATATTGTAGTATCCTTTATTACGTATATTATGATTGTTTTCAAAAATCCAAAATGTCTGTGGCTTTAGGATCGACAATGAATAAGAACCGTTTGCATCGATGACATCATCGCGCACAATCTCCCAAAAGGTAAAATGGTCATTGACATGTTACTCGTAGCATGTCGCAAGGCTTGGAGGTTTGGAACAACATCAATATGCGCACTTCATAATATGACCAGAATGTCGATGATCAACTGCTCACTTCTGATATTTTGATTTGGATACGTTAGTTTTTTTATGCAAATTAAAAACTTGAATTAAATTTCGATGCTTGATGGATTTATCATTGTGGGCTTATAAGATGTCAGGAAGTTATTTTAACTACTTGTTTCTACACTTTCTACGGATAAATGCGGGGGGGGGGGTGTATTTTTTTGTCATTTTTATTCGTTCGTTTTTGTTTGTACAATTTTTTTATTAGCAAAAGAAAAATAATTTTTGAACGCTATTTTTACTCAAAACATTGAAACTAATTTACTATTATTATGTGCTGATCTGAAAGCAGTAGTAGTAGTAGTAAGAACATCTTGAAAATCTCTGGGACAGCCAAGAACCCAATTTTATCACTGCAATACCTCAAAGGGCATACCTGGGCATAACTAAAAAACATTTTTCAAATCCGAGCATATCATTCCTTCTTCATTCGATAATCCCCCATCTATCTTAAATAACTGACCATCAACGGGCGACATGCTACAAATGTGTGATCTTCCCACGACATTTGCACTAATCCTTGGTATCAAATGCTGGTTCCTCCTCTAATCGGGCAGAGTCGTCACTCGTCACTGTGACGCACTACATGCGATAATCCAAAGGATAGTCGTCTACAGTCTCTACAGATAACGGATCATACGTGCTGTAACAGTTACGTTGATGAAGATCATGTGACATCAGCTTCAAAGAGAATACCATCGTAGACACGGATAGATTTCGGATAGAACTGATGCTTTTTAATCGAATACGACTTCCACTTCTATTTATTTGGATTCGCACTTGATTTTAAAACTGTATTCCGTTTAGTTAAAATGGGGTTACTATAGCTCAGGAATAGTTTCGTTTGCAACAGAATTATTTTCTTTTTCAGGGATTTTCTATGGATATCAGGTCTTTTACCAACCTATGGATATTTCAATCTTCTGTCTGATAACCTCGCCTGAAATGGATAAACAACAACCAAATTCATCCACAAACAGGTTATCCTAGTGTGGAAATAATGTTCTAACCGTTATAATATTACAAATCCATGGAGTTACCTATATAGATCGTTAAATATCGATAGTCGAATCGTTGTTCAAAGTAAACACAATCCGATTACGACCATAGCAAAACAAATGCATGAGGCTTCCACGTGGTCGCTTACAGTTTTATTATGAGCGGGTTTCAATGCGTTTAAGATAATACATTACTTACAGTAATAAAATTCAATTTTATCTACCAACTTTTGGTAGATAAAGATTTGTGTTAGGCTCATAACTCACATGGATCTTTTCAAAACATATCTAAATATAGAATTAATAAATCACACAATACTTACCAGTGTTACTAATATTACGTTCAATAATACCATTATTAACATTACTGGGGTATTTTCGTTTTCATAGAATGTCACATAATTTACCGCGCGACGTACGTCGTACATAATTATCTCCTATGTATATTGCAGCTTTGAAACAATGAAATAATAATACTGCAAGAGTTTCGCATTTGCATAAAATAATTCTATCATCTGAATTTTGTAATCGCATTCCTTGCCTTAAATGTATCAGCGGCCAACTTAATAATGAACGGATCTCTTCTGAAAATTGTGACAACAAAGTATCTCGCTATACACTGCTCCAGTGCAGATTGAAAGGGTAATTGAAAGGGAAAGAGAAAAGGAGGACGCCTGAAAACCTCTGACGTATTTGTCTGACCACAGAAATGCCTGGATAGATTTCGATATAACATCAAAGGCAACTACGTCGTTGCCTGCTAAAAATGAAAAATTGTCAACTATTTAACACTCAGTGTATGCTGAATAACCGACTGTTACTAAATTAACTTGTATAAGTTAGTATGGAAATGAGTGTCGTTTCGTTACAGTCGTACAACCGAGTAACGGCAGGCGAGTTATAAAAAATGTAAATGTAACTAAATGATTAAGGCGAAGGTCGGTCTTTGGCATATTGTTATCGTACAGTACGATGGCATTGAGATATTGACGCCCTAGTTGTATAGTGATATGAAGAGGAACTATTTAACATGCAGTCTATAGTCTTCCATGAAAAACAGACGAATGATAGTTCTACATAAAATGCAAGATTCCAAAATCTAAAACCTAAAGTACTTGGGCCTGACGCATTACAAATGCAACGACAACCCTGCATAACTCTTTTAATGCATTATGAAGAACCCCATAACGATCCAGAGATATTTTGAAAGGTTGCAGCCAATTTCTAGATTAATGCACACAAATAAAAAAGCAACATGGCTATTTACTTCCCTGAATCGTCTAGTGTGCTCAATTATGCTCTACGTCATGTACAAATAAATAGTACCAGACAACACATTGTGTTACGTCATCGTTGATAGCATGTACGTGATATCAGACACGCTTAATGGTTTTTATTATACCTATCACATAATGTTCCAGTGTTGAGGTTTCTTACATAACAAGCACAAATATAATGGGAATCGATTTTAATTGTTTTTCAAGGGTTAAATAGTTGTATTTAATTCTACAGTATTTAGCGTCAACATACTATTGCCACGATGAAAAGAATTAATTTGGGACCAACCAATTACACAATGACTTAAGAGTACTTGGGTCCCTATACCTGTTTATTTCATTTTGTTACAAAATTTAGATTACTACTGAATGTGTTTAACGTAGAATTTGTTTCCTATTGAAAAAACGCTTGTTTGTAATTTATACGGATTTTAAGAGCTTTCTTCTATCTTTAAATTAAACTCAGCATAATCTTCTCTTCTCGTAGTGAACCTTGCTAAACAACCGACGATGCTTTGTCGGTAGGCTCTGTACTACGTGGCTTATTTCGAACGGCACTGATGTATGAACATGGTACTACCATTTACCGTTATTTTTCTCACTGAAACCGTATTTTTTTTTGTGTTTGGTTGCAGTGTTCTAGGGAGCGCCTTTCTCGTTTTCTTCTTAGCAGTCAGTACGTCAATGATGCCTTTGGTGGTACGAATGTGCGTTGGCGACAGATAACATTTATCACTCGTCTGCTGTCCATAAATAAAAGGAATTTGATTTCCATGAAATATTGCCGACTGAACAAAGTAGATGAAAATCAGGTATTTGAACTACGATATTTGTGTCAGTAAAGTCCGGTTTACACATATTAAGTAGTTAAGTAGATAAGTAAATTTTAACTAAATTTTAAGTGAATAATTTTTAGTGTCCGTCCACACGTAATAATTTAGTAAAGCTCTTAAGTTCATACAATTCTACTTAACTACTTAAGCATTTTACTAAATTTCAACTTAAAAGTGCCTGTCCAAACGTGTTAAGTGATAAGCCCCGCCCACCTACTTAACAGAAAATAGAAATATTTCTAAATTACTTATCTACTTGATTACTTAACTACTAAATTACTAAACTACTAAATTGTCCGTTTACACGTATTAATTTACTTAAAATTTAGTTAAAATTTACTTATCTACTTAACTACTTAATACGTGTAAACCGAACATAACAAAATCCGGTGATTTACGTCAACGTTACGGACTTCGATAAGATATCCCGCGTAAGTGATAACGTGATAAATACGACGAGCACGTGAGCGATCAGATAGGGCAGTCGTATGTAGTGAAATGCCTTGGGAAAAGTCAAAAGATTAGTCTAGTTTGAACTAAAAGTACTGAAGTAGACGACCGGGAACCGGACAATAATCCAATAACTATGCATGAGTTCTCACAGTAGGAATTACTAACCGAATGTGAACAACTGAACTGGACTGATGCAGTAACATACTCATAGCCAAGTCAGTTGTCAACTAACATACTTATAGCGCGAGGTTCCTGGTTTCGTAAGACGTTAAATTTATGAATTTGAATATCGATGTTTATAATTGAATGTCCATGATACCTCAAACAACAGAACTAAACTGAACACTTCTCATTAACGAAAACAAAGCTATAACTTTAAAATTAGAAACAGCCACTCCTAATTTATAATCAGCCTGTAATCCGTCAAATGCGTTTCAGTCATCAATCAATACCACATGGCACACAATGAATCGCAGCACCAGCCGTGATGAGCCGTGCCAACATACTTTAAAATCTTTAGATATTCTAGAACGCACAAACTATTGTTATTATGTTCGCCTATATTGCACGACCTATCTCACTCAAAATTACTTTGACTTAAAACTATTAAATTGTATTACGTATCTCTATCATAGTGTTTTTATATTACAAAGAGAAAAATATTTACAATGAGTAAATAGAGCCATGAAATATGCCAAGTTTGTTAAAGCTAATGCACTAATATCCCAGAACCTCCCGATTTAGTTCATTAAAAAATAATTTAAGATTCATAGTCAAATTGTTAGATCAGTCAAATTTGCAGCCTAATTTTAATTCTTAATTTGCAATTTAGACGTTATTCATACTTTTTGCTTGGTTGAAAGCAAGGCAAATTTACATATTAAAAAGGCAGAGGCATAAAAATATTATGTAACGACAGAAGTTTGCGAGTCGATAAATCAGAATGACTGATTTTGTACCGAAACGAGTTGATCTGCATTTCTATGCGAGTTAAGAGTAAACAAGAAATCCAATCTAATATTTAATCTGTCCCGAGTGAATGTAAAAATATCAGCACATTATAATATGAAACACTTATTATAACGATGAAAGATTTCCCATATCCAAGTTTAAGCTACCGACGACAATTTGCTAACAGGCTGTATAATTCCATACCAGACAGAGTCCTACAAATCAAACCGCTTTTGCAACATTGCTTGACACGTCCCAATTACTAATCGCAAAGTTTGTAATGACGAAAATTGAGTTACATCCATATAAAACGGACTACTAACAGCAAGACATAATTTGATATCAACGAAGCTGACTGGAAGCGGCAAGTTGCTAACTCATCCAATTAACACCAATGAATTGCTAACTCCCAGAAATGGGAGGTCTTGTCAGAAATAAAGCTGACACAGAACAATTTCTAATAGCTAATAAATAATCAAACCATATGAACCTCAATTATAAATTTGAGCTCCCTATAGTAAAATAAAGTACCTGAAATTGTACAGCAATGAGCAATCAAATAGAATTTCGTATGACGTGACATTATGATGGCTCCTATTTTCACAACATTTAATGATATATTTTCTAATACTAATACGATACTTGATAACAATGACGATGTCAACGATAGAATGTGTGAATATGTGATAGCATCAACAGCATGTTATCATTTGTTACAGTCATACAAAAATTCATGCTTTAATTTCATAACGGCAGCGAATAAATAAGTCACAGCTTCTTGACCGGTAATGTATGCGTCACGCTTTTGCTGTTAATAATATGCAAAAAACAATGCAATAAAGTAACTTAAACCACTTCACTACTTCGAGAGGTTCGAGAGGTAGTTAACGAAATTATGAAAAAATGCAATTTCATTTCTTTAAAGAGCAACAAACAATTACTGTTTTAGTTTGCCTGAAGGATTATCTATCTACCCACATAAAAATGAGTAGTAGAGTCCTTTTCATGTACGGATTTTGTCATGGTAATTAACATACACACGACTACAACCATATTAAGATCTTTAAATACAAAAGCATCTGATTATACTATAAGTACCGAAACAGCCTACGGACCACCATTTATCATTCATTATACAACAGTCAATGACAATGGCAACGACCTCGGCTTTATGGATGACTATAAAAATATTGTTTTTGCGTAGAGCTACCACCTGGCATGAATTACAGTTGAGTAAAGAAGAATTAGGAGGAACAAAAAACAAAGAGATGCGAAAATATATTCAAAAAACCGAAACTTACATATTCAGTTGGGTCACATATAAATAATTACATAAGTCATATCATGCATGAGCAATATAAAACATTCAAATGAAAGGAAATTAACTTCTATATGAGAATAACGCAATCGTGGGCCCTTAATATCAGAGTGTAGGTACATCTGCAATATAAATAGAATTTAATCGAAATAAACAAGTATAAAGGTCACAACTGAAACTAGTATGTGTCGTAGGTACGTCAATGGATCATGTCATCTAAGTGGCTATCTTCAGAACTACGGCCATTATCATACCTAATTGAATGAAATTGATGCAATTTATTTAATAAAACCTAAGCTGATGGTGATGAATTAATATCCTATCTGTAGGAACATTGAAGTCGTAGGTTTATTTCTTCGACTTTGAAACTTGGGAGATTCAAAGCAGCATTTCAAAATCTGCGCTTGCAAGCCTCAATAGTGCATTAACGGCCGGTCTCAATAATATACTAACAGATGGAAGACTGTGGATAGGGCTACCATTAGTATGATAACTGTCATATTTGTCAATTTTTGCGTCTGAAAAATTGACAAGTATGACAAATAACATACTAATGGTAGCCCTATCCACAGTCTTCCATCTGTTAGTACATTATTGAGACCGGCCGTAAGAGTACTGCCATGTACCTAAGGTTTTTACAGCCGTTATAAAGCTACATTAAAATCGACGTACGTACAACAGATAAGTTGACCTCGCAATGGTGTTTAAGGTCACTACGCAACTAGACCATTAAATTTATATGCAGTTAAGTTAACGAAGAAACATAAAATAACAAATTACTGTATAAGAAAATATCAATGACAACAACAATATTGTTGACACTAAATCTGTACAAAAGGATAGAAGCATTTGTAAACTTGAAAGTGTTCAAACATAAAGTGAAATAACAGAATTTATGGACAGAGTTGAACGAGATGATTCGATGTGTATAATTAAAAGATCATTCGTTTGGGGCACGTACACGGTAAACACGGGCGCAGTTCGTGGTTCACTCCGCTCGTAAAACTGTTGCTTTGATCTGCTGTACGGCGTCATCGCTATTTATTTGTCGACCACTCTCTTTTATTGGTTACGGAGTACATATCGGGCTAAAAATTATTATTTAGCAATTGGCTGCAAGATAATAAGTGTTTAGTTATAAATATAAGAGCCTAGAGTACGATACCCCTTTTTTTTCGAGGGGAAAATCTTCAAAAGAAACCCGAACCCCAGGTTGCGGGTTATGTAGGATTTTACCCACTAAAACCCCCTCGGCAGCCATCCATAGCATATGGTGAGGCTCCGGGATCTCTCATGAACGCACCGTTGCCTCCCCTGCGTACTGACTTTCCCATTCTCAAACCCGCTTACTTACGCTTATTGCCGTTGCCCTCTACGAGCAGGATCGGCCCTATCCCGATCCCGCTCGGCGGACTCCTTTATCATGATTCATGATCTGTGTCCAATCCGATACAGATACTCACCGAAACAGCCATGTCCGGTGAGAATGAGAATCTGTGTCAGTCTGTAGGTGACGTTGCCTTCGTGTCTCTCAATCCAGGCTTCGAAGCTGGCCAGGATCGCACTAACTATACTCAACGAGTTTTTGTTGGTACGCCCTCCACCTGAGTACTCCAAGCTCATTAGCTACGTTTCCGTCCCTTTGGCGAATGGAGAGTCCAGTGTGAGTCTGAGGTATTATTATTAGTTATTAAGATACCGACCCACCTGGACGTCAACGTCAACTACACAACTCATCGAGCTGGGTGGTTCCGTTCGCCTGGGAATACTGTGAAACCACAGCACCTCCGTTTTAGATGGCGCTACCTTAAGGCCCAGTCCGATAATTTCGGCAACAACACAGGCCACGCCAAGTTAGGCGAGCCTTGCCGTCCTCTCGAAAGTCTCCTTCGGCTAGTACCATCGTATCATCCGCATAGCAGACGATACTGATACCGAACGGGAGTTTAATACTCAGGACCGCATCGTATGCGAGGTTCCACAGAAGAGGCCCTAACACTGACCCCTGTGGAGCCGCCGCAGTTAACAGACCTCTGGTGCAATGATCTATCCAGACCCATACATTGGATATACCTGTCGTGCAGGTGCGCCCCGAAACGTATCCCGTAGGTAGGGAGGCACATAGAGAGTACGATACCCCTAAGATAAAATTTTGTGGGTAAAGTTCTTCAAGATACAAACTCCACTGGAAAACAAGTAGTGGAGCTTTCATGATTGAAAACAATCAGCTTTAGCGACATTTAGAAAATATACCATACTGAATCAAATACCGCTTTGATTAATTTTCCTCATTAATTAGTCAATATATCAAGCCAACACACTCCTATTACAGCAGACAGCGCTAACATTCACAGTCAGCAAGTTGCGAGCGGAATAATATCCGTAATATATTATTGCGAGCCGGCATGCGGCAGTCAACGGCAAGATTAATATGGCGCGCGATTGAGACACGAGGGGAATGCTCAAAGAGGAGCACTCGGGGTGGAACAGGTCATGACCCATATAGCCGTAACGATGCCCTCTGGGAGCGGAACTGCCTATATGATGTTTGAGGACTGAGGACCAAGCGTAATTTTATGAGCATGAACCATAAAAGTAATGCACACTCCTGAGACTAATACATTTTAATACGTTACTGAAGTATAAACTGAGAAAATTCTGTTACCAAATTTTATAACGGTTATAACTTCACAAGTACATTGTGTCTGGGAAAGCAGGGCATCTACATTTACAAATTCTGCCGTGACATAAATTGCTGTAAGAAATATTGTGCTTCGGTTTCAAGTGTTGGAGTACTGAGATCATGTGCGATCTGCGAGATGCAGGCCTGTTAATTAAGCAAAAATTTGCCTACAATACGACTTCAAACAGACCTTGCATTTAGGTTGGTATCAAAATGTAGATAGACTTCGTGCTAAGAAATTCTTAAGAAAGTTTATCGAATTATTATGATATTCAGAGGGTATCTAAGTCTTACCCGTCATGCACTATGTCATTACACTCGTATTACGTACCGTATTAAGCTGTCAATAAACATTATGAATTCTTAAAAGTCTTCCAATCTTCTTTAGCTCGGCACGTAATCAGAATATCTTTTGACGACAGCTCAAAATTAAATCGTTTAAGGCTCCGGAACTCCATTATAACCTGACCCACTTTAAAGATACCTCGTAAGTCGCAAGCTCCAACGTGAGTCGTTAAGATTTGGAGATTTTTCACTCCAGAATATTTCAACAAAAAGTGTATACGTGTCGTTTCAGCAGAAAAATTCCAGGCACGAAACAAGAAAATAGAAAAATACGAGAGTCCCATGTCCCAAATACCTTTCATATCCTTATTATACGACATAAGAAATGACCGAAGCGACGTGTATAGAATGGTAAAGAGAATTGAAGCAGAAAATTTTCACATGTGAAAAAATATTAAAGTTATATTTAAGTTACATTATTACAAATTAATAACGTACCACTGGTAGGATCGGGTTCGAGTCTCATTGTAAGACAAAGTCTGACTTTGAGATCACAGAAAACACGGAAACATTATTTAATGATACGAAATTAGGTATAATTAAAAAAAATCGTAATCACTGCAAATTTAGAGTTCATAAAACGTATATTATCTGTAGAAATAAGTATTAAATAGTAACTGCCCTCACTTTTGAGATTAGCCGAAACAAACGCAGAGACAAACCAAAAAAAAACTTGAAGTCATTGTTAGGGGATCAATTGCGTTAATAAATACCCATACCAATAAATATACCAATAATTATTAGAAGTTTTTCTCAAATATGTTTCAAATACAGACATCGATCAGTCACAGTTTTATTACATGTATGATTATGTGTAGCCATAATTTTTTGATATGAGTGCAAAATTATATCGGAAGTCTAGAAGGTGGAGTTACATTATGTCTGCAGGAGAATCTAATAATGGCGTGTTAACAAACTGAAAATATACCACATTGAGTTCGCAAAGTCGTGTAAGACGCAAACGTCACAAGAAGCGTCCTTCAGAGTAAAATTTGCGACATTACACAATGAGTCTCGTGACTAGTTAAGACTGTTACTGCTAGGGACAAAAAGTTACCGAGTGGCGGACGCTTTACTGCCACATTTTACCGTAATTCAGGTAGGTATAGGTTATTCAGATATTCTTTTGTTAGATGAAGAACAAGCTTATAGCCGTTTGATAGAAAGAGGTCAAGGCTGCCTATGGATATCAGCAGTATAGAAGATTGCCATGTCGTTGAGGTAAAAATTACAAGTGATTATTATAAGAATATTTGCGGAGTAAGTTAACCAACTTAGGGCAGGATGATATTTTTTTAACACATATTTTTATGACTACATATAAAGAATTCTTCATAATTTGATTTCAATTTTCAGTTCTTTAATTGAGTCACTAAAGTTTAATCCCAAACTCAGAATAGCTGCCTGCTTAAACAATTTAACCCTATGACGTACTACGACTTCTAACAAGTATGTCCTAACTTCACACTTGGTCAAACGAACAGACCGATGTACCGATAATTCTAAATGCGTTAGACAAACCTTTAAAACTACTTTAAAACAATAACGTTCATCGCAATAGTAGAAATAAAGAACGCAAAATACAACACCTATACAATGCAGCATGGAAAAATTCGCGACGACGCGACGCGACCGCGACATTAGCAAATTATTTCCTGCGTTTCACAGCGAGACGTATCATCTGTATTGGGCACAGCCGGGTGTGTCTGGGCGGAATTATATCACTAACACTTTACGGGCGTCTGCAATGATGTTGTTTATTACAGCTGGAGGCGAGGCGAGGTGCTGAGCGGAGACGAGCGGAGAACGGTCACACGGGGGGAGCAATGGAGGGAGAACATCGTGTACGACAACTACGACGACACTTCACGATTATCTACTCTTTCACCGGTCATCTTCAATAATTTATCTATACATAATCCTCAACTCAGTTTACTAGCATCTAAAAAATTACCTAATTGACTGTTACTACATTAACTACTAAATTATCTAGAAATTATGAATAGGTAGATATACATATACGGTTAAAGCACTGAGAACGGCGGTTCATCTTCTCTTTACATCAATCCACTGTATGTCCAAGTTATAAAAGCTCTCACGCCAAAAAGTACCTTTTTCCATTTACAGCAGTAATAACAGACCCCGTCAGAATATACGACCCATCATTTTATATACGACCTATCAAAACTTGACATGAACGTTATCGACAGATACAAAAAGTTAGCTTGTTTTCTGAGAGCAAAGTTATAACTACCTAACTTAGTTATCAAAGCGCTGAGAATATAAAACTAAGACAAAGTTACGAGTATAGTACAGAAGGCGTTATGTGGGTAAAACTTGGACTAATTTTATGTAAGTTGTTTAAGGCGGATAATAATATCTGTTAAAACTTATATTACGCCTTAATATAATTTCATAAGTAAAAGAAGAAAGAAAAAGATGTAAGAACGAGTAAACGTAAACAGTGTATTGTAACTTTTGGAAATGCTAATAAATTTTATTTAAAAGACTAGTTCAACTATTGATGGTAAAAATAATGAAAATTGTTCCTTTTTCACATTTGTCTATCTACACGGTGTGCCAACACAGCGACGACCAAAAAACGAAGAACAACTAAGATTGTCTAGAGCCCTTAATAAAATTCACGCATTGTTAGCATGTTGTATCTTGAGTTACAATGCTGTATCAGGACTTTAAACTGGAACAACGAGCCACTTATGCGCTCCAGAGCACCACGCCCCTGGTTGCCATTATGTAACCACTCCAGTGCATACGCTCTTGGGGATCTAAAACCCTCGAGTTAGAAAAGAAGCACTTATGTCGAACGAGCTTCATTATTAAATAAAGAAGTTTGAAGAGCGAAGAGATTAGTCTCAAGATAGATATTTAATGAACTAAAAGAATAACTAACATTTGATAAGGAACTTCCTTAACTTTAAAAAGTCGTTTTGTAGAAAACCGTTTTTTGTAGATTTTTAAAGATTTATATTATTCATGTATGCTTTGTTTTGAAACTACGCAGTGAAACAACACTATACATAACAAGTGTGCTGGTCCTGAAAACATTCAAAAGTCGCGAAATCGAAATTTTCCTTTTGAACTCCTATTACTCCTACCTCCTTGTTAGGAGGTAGTTGTTACATGGTAGGATTTTCGGTTATAAGTTTGGATACAAATCCATATTTAAAATAGTTAGCATTTATAAATTGGTTTTACTTAATAGTAATAACAAAGTATCGTAAAACAAATGTTTTTAATAAAAAAAAACTGCCAAAGAATAAAGTTACTGTACCAATTAGGTACAGTTGAGTTGAATCGTGTTGTAAGAGTAATACTAATACATAAGCGTCATCACACAAGAACTAAATAGAACCGTAGCTACAACGATCACATTGCTTGTTTGTACATAATAGATGTACTGCTCTGGCCGCAAGCCAAGATACCGAAACACAGGAGGCCCCTGTTTATACCAAACCGTAACTAAAACCAACAAACCGAGAAAGATGACATTTTTGCACGAAAACAAACCGGTATTAATGACACAATGTGAACTCTGCACAGCGATCCAGTTGCGACTGGAGAATTTCGATAACAACAGAGCGACGCTCTTGTCAACGAAAATAAAAGTAGTTATCTTAATGACATTGACACACGACGGAGGGCAACAATAAAAACAAATACGAACGATAGAGCTGATTTTCTGTGTCGGACACGTGAGTCCCAACTATTGCGATGCGCGGCATCCGAGGAACGTGACCGGCTAAATTAAACGGATATGGTATACCATCTAGATAGCGGTCCATTTGTCTCTGTTATGCCCGTGGGCAATCTGATACTATAATGAGAAGGTCCCACGGAAACTGCATTGTTATACTATTAAAGAGTAATTGTCGTTAAATTTTCTCCTATATGCTGCTCTGGGAGAGAAAGAAAAACATAAAATTTCAGCTGCTTATCCTCCCGCGCAAGTCTTTCCACCTGACTGAGGGATGTTATAGGACCAGCATATCAACTGCACATTGGTCACCCGTTTGGTGGCGGGAAATTCACCAACAACAGCATTCCCAAGAAGGGTTGGCGTCAGGCAGGCGGCCGGCTGTAAAATTTCTGCTAAATCTTTTTGCAATATGAAGAATACAAATGGAATGCGTGTAAGGGCTAGGGCGTACCCTTCAGGCGACGCGCAGGGGCAGCACCCGGCTCCTGTGGGAAATGGACAAGGGTTGTTGCACCAACCCGGGCGGGGGCAACGTAAGAAGCGAGCTCGGGAAATAAGAGTGAGGTTTGCAAGTTGGAATGTTGGAACGATGACTGGAAGAGCAAGAGAGTTAGCGGATGTATTGAAGAGACGACGTATAAATGTAGCATGCTTGCAAGAAACGAAGTGGAAAGGGACGAAAGCAAGAGAGATTGGTGAGGGATACAAGTTTTATTATTGTGGCAGCGACGGAAAAAGAAATGGTGTAGGAATAGTGTTAGATAACAGATTGAAGGAATGCGTGATGGATGTTAAGAGGATGAATGATAGATTAATAAATGTAAAAATCATGTTAGAAAATTTAGTTTTGAATGTAATTAGTATGTATGCGCCACAGATAGGATGTGATGATACAGTAAAAGAGAAGTTTTGGGAAGATTTTGATTCATTCATGATGGCCATTCCAGCAGAGGAGGAGATTTATGTAGGAGGTGACTTTAATGGACATGTGGGAAGAATGAATGGGAAGTATGAAATAGTGCACGGAGGGTGGGGATATGCGACCCGTAATAAAGAAGGAGAAAATTTACTGCAATCTGCCACTGCATATGATCTAGCAGTGGTAAATACGTGGTTCCAGAAAAGGGATGAACACCCTATCACCTATAAAAGCGGCCACCATATGACGCAAATCGATTATTTCCTTGTAAGACGTCACCGTTTGAACCACATCAAAGATTGCAAAGTGATACCGGGGGAAGCCTTGGTATCACAACATAGACTCCTTATTATGGAGGCAAATATAAAAATAAAGATTAACAAGAGTAAGGAACGCCCCACTCCTAAAATAAAGTGGCACCTGTTAGAACAGAAAGAGTGTGAAAGAGATTTTAGAAAGGAAGTAGTGGATAAAATGATAGAAATGGGTGACATGGCGAATAGAACGGTGAGTGATTGTTGGAATGAAATGGCAGGATGTATTAGAAAAGTTGCGAAATGTGTTTTAGGAGTGTCAAGAGGGAAGGGTGTGATAGATAGGGATACATGGTGGTGGTCAACAGAAGTTCAAAAGGTGCTAAAGGAAAAGAAGATAAGATTTAAAGAATGGCAGAGCGTGGCAGAGGGGAATAAAAGTTTGAAAGCGGAAAAGAAGAATGAATATAATGAATGGAAGAAAAAAGGGAAGAAAGTTGTTGCGATAGCAAGAGCCAAAGCACAGAACAAATTATACGAGTCATTGGATACTCCCGCAGGTCAAAAACACCTTTGCCGTCTTGCTAAAGCTAGGGAGAAAAAATCCAGGGATGTGTCTCATATAAAATGTATTAGAAATGAAACTGGAAAGGTTCTTGCAGATGATGAACAAATTAAAGATAGATGGAAGGAATATTTTGAAAATTTAATGAATAAAGAGAATGACTGGAGCAGAGTGCTTGAAGAAAACCCAGTAAACATGGGATTAGTGAGAGAAATAAGTGTGGATGATGTGAAAAGATCAATAAATGGGATGATGAATGGAAAAGCGGTTGGTTCAGATGGGATTCCGATAGAAGTATGGAAGATTCTGCAAGCGGATGGATGGAAGTGGTTGGCTTTATTCTTCAATAAATTGTTGCAAGATGAGGCGATCCCTGACGAATGGTGCAGCAGCTTGCTGGTGCCAATCTATAAAAATAAGGGTGATGTACTGGACTGCAACAATTATAGAGGAATAAAGCTAATGTCACATACTATGAAAGCGTGGGAGAAAGTGATAGAGAGAAGACTGAGAGAGGAGAGTGAAATTTCACACAACCAATTCGGTTTTATGCCTGTTCGAGGAACAGCGGATGCTATTTTTTCAATTCGCCAGCTATGCGAGAAATACAGGGAGGCACATAAGAACTTGCACATGGTGTTCGTTGACCTCGAAAAGGCATACGACCGAATACCTCGTATGGTATTATGGTGGGCCCTTAAGGAGAAAGGAATACCAGGGAAATACCTACAGTTGATCCGAGCGATGTACAGGCAATGTACAACAAAGGTAAGGTCAGCGGCCGGCACGTCTACTAGTTTCGGTGTGGCCGTGGGGCTGCACTAGGGTTCAGCCTTGAGCCCATACCTCTTCGTCTTGATTATAGACGCCCTTACATCGAACATGAAAGAGGAGGCTCCTTGGTGCATGCTGTTTGCGGATGACATCGTGCTAGTGGCCGAAAATGCACCCGAGATTCAGAGCAGATTGGAGGAATGGCGACAACGGCTGGAGAGTGTTGGCCTGAAAGTAAGCAGAACCAAAACCACTTACATGTTCTGTAACTTCGGTGGTCTCTCCAGTCCTGTACCTATAACACTCAACGGAATGCCCTTACCAGTCTGCTCTGATTTTCGGTACTTGGGCTCTATCATTCAAAAGAATGGTGACATTGACCTGGATGTCACACATCGGATCAATGCAGGTTGGATGAAATGGCGACAGGTCACAGGAACTATTTGTGACCCACGGATGCCCCTTAAATTGAAGGGTAAAATCTACAAATCCGTCATCAGACCTGTCGTAATGTATGGATCAGAATGTTGGGCTACAAAGAAGACGGATGAGAGACGATTGCATGTCACAGAGATGAGAATGTTAAGGTGGATGTGTGGAGTGACGAGAATGGATAAAATAAGGAATGAGTATGTTAGAGGAAGTTTGAAAGTGGCAAAAATGACAGAAAAGTTGAAAGGGAACCGAATGTCGTGGTATGGGCATGTGATGAGGCGAGAGGAAACGCATGTAGCGAGAAGAGTGATGGATATGAATGTGATGGATAGACGAAGGGGACGGGGACGACCAAAGAAAAGATGGATGGATTGTGTGACAGATGATATGAAAGATAAGAGAGTTAGTGCAAAGATGACGGCTGATAGGGAATTGTGGAAGAGGAAAACATATTGCGCCGACCCCAAATAAAATTGGGAAATGGGCAGGATGATGATGATGATGATGATGATGTCGTTAAATTTTCTATCAGTCGTACTAATTCAAAGAACGTTGAAGGACTCATAACTGTATCATTGATTCTGATATGCTATATACAAAAACATTACACACAACTAAAGGAAATCATCACTTTTCGAGCGGTCCGCAAGCCAAATTGACATCGCCTATTACAATCTCCGCTGAGTGATGTACATCGTAACCACCAGAGATCACCGACACCAGGTGTCAGTAATATTCCGTCAGTGCAGAACAATCCCAAAATATTCTTGATCAATGTGGACGCTATGCCGATGTGCCATATTGGTCGCATTCCAATCAATCGTAAGGAAACGTGTTACTGAGACTCGTGTAATTGCCAGCGCAACGGACGCAATGCAAATCTGAGGCGTACCGGCGTTTTATCGCGCGATCAAGACATCTCGGTCACTATCGATCACGACGCACTTCAGACTTTGTGACAAGGTGCCAGAGTCCTATTTGGATTTCGATATGATAGACCTGAGAAACAATCGCGCTTCAGTGCAGACAAGTCCTTAACGTAACAGTGGAGAGTTTAAATTCGATGTTGTGGTCGCGTCTGAGATCAGGAGAGACGAGAACGACAATTTGCCTATTGCCGACTTCAATTATCGCCCCCCGCACTCATTTCTGAATTAAGGCGAGAGTGACTGTAAATTTTGTGACGCCTTCGCAATTCCTCTGAATTGGGATGATGCTTCATATAACCGGTTTTTACCTGACAAACTTGTGGGGGATGTTTGCACACCACGAAATCTTAAGGGTTAAATTAAATAATCTCTAAAATCTGTAAGGTCTATAAAGTAACGTGAAAACGATTATTCGATGATATTTTACAAGCAAAGTCAACGAGCTGAAATTAAATGGAGCTATATTTATTGGGCGTGTTATTAAATTTGAATTTCCCTCATAATACCAGTAATGACAAGCAATAAACCAGCGAGCGGAGCGATCATAATTCATAAACCGAGCTAACCGCAGCCCATAAAATTAACAGATTCCATTCAAGCAGTTGGCGTTAACTTGTTCCGCATTGAATTAGCACATTCCACTATTTGGAATTGAATATATTTAAATATGCCGAAAAATTAAACTTAAAAATGATATCATTGGTAAAATCGATAAAAATAACACTAGTATAAATAGTGAATATTTATGGGACGTTCGTATTTCTCAACGCCCAAATACGACTACAAACAAACACGAAAAACTAAGATTTCTAAGAGCTATTATATAAATAGATGTGCTTATAAAAATGTATAATTGGTACATGTAAGATTCACAAATGTAACATTGTTAACTTTTAAACATATGTACATATGAACACTCATGTATCTTGAATCTCACACTGATAAAATAATACAACCATCTATTAATAAAGTTATAATCTGTTCGTTAGAATTTAATTGATATTACTGAAGTTAAATTTAATGAGATAACAACAAACACATGGGTTAAAACAGTCCCATTGTAGATATAATAGACTATTATTAATTGTTATCTACGTTACTATCTGCTAATTTTCAGATAAGGTTGTTACTGTGTTGGAGCTCACAATCATAAAAATATGTCAATTATTTATTATGAGTTTTATTTTATTATGAGTTTCTTTCATTGCAAATGATTCGTTTATGATGTTTACTCCACTTCGATATCTTTATCTAAGATTCGCTACATTAGGTAAGATGTAAACTTGTGGGTTATTCAAAGGATTTCTTTATCACGTAAACACAGAGATAAGACAATTTTTAAAAGATACTGTTTACAGAAAAATATTGTTGAATCGGAATTAAAATGAGCCGATTTCAACCTTCTCTCAACCGCCCGTTCATAATGTGCATAATAAATAAAATTTTGAAAAAAAAAATCAAACTTAAAAAAAGTTCTTCGAAATATGACCAGTAAAGATATCGCTGAACAATCTGAACATATATCAGAATCGCCACATAAATCCACAATATCACTCAACCTGAAGAAAACAGCGGGTATTCGCTAGATTCAGAAGGCTCAGAACCGGTCATATTGGCGGAAAATTAGGAGAGGCCTATGTCCAGCAATGGACTCGTAAAGGCAGATGGATGATCACTCACCGGGCATAAAGTGCAGCAACGCAGCGGTGATGGGGTACAGACTGGGGCTGTACGTGATGTCGGGGCAGGCGTAGCCGAGCACGGAGACGACGCGGTCGGCGACGGCGCGGCCCTTGCGCGTCAGGTGGTAGCCGAAGCAGTGCGTCGCCTCCACGAACGGTGGAAGCATGATTGGCTTGTCCGGCAACTCCACTGTACCGAATACCTGAGGATGGAAGAGAGACAGTTGTAGAAGATACTAATACATATAAACGATACATTTGAAGATTGGGATGCGATTTTGTCCTTAGTGATGTAGAGGTAGGAATAAGAAATGCAATCAATCTAATGTGAAGTGGTCTCTGAAACCCATGGAATCTTTAATCCTTTTATTTAATTAAACTACAACTTCTCTTTCAGAAATATAATTTAGTGTATACTGTATAATCGATCCGAAATGTATTCCTATTTTAAAGAATTACGATTGATCTGCCACATGTTGCAACTCAAAACCATTCTTAATAACTTACTTTGCGATAAAATTAACGCATGTAATTAAATCAAATGCAGGGTATTTATAAGTGTAATTAATAACTAATTAATAGTGTCAACATACAGCAAACATTCAGAACCTTTATACCATATTTTATCAGCAACTAAGTAAGTATGCGAGCACTTGCTCCCAGTGCCGTAATTGTGAAATATAGCTCGGCAAGTTAACTGCCGGCAGCCTTTCCACATAAATGGTCACTCCACTAAATGCTATTAATTATGCTGTTAGTTTGTGGTTGCTAAATACACTATATTTTACTCTACTTACGCCCCAACTCAGAGTCACTATTACTTAAATCGCTCCTTAGTCACTATCTATACTAATTCTGTACTATAACAGACTACAGAATTTGTAGTGATTCTGTATTAAGGAGCGATTTAAGTAACCGTTATTGACTCTGAGTTGGAGCGTTAGTTACAAAAATTATGCTTAGGTGTGACAATTTTTTTTATGGAAATAGCCTGCAAACGAGCTGACGATCCACCTGATGGTAAGTGGCTATCATCGCCCATGGAAATCAGCAACACCAAAGGCATCATTGGTGCGTTGCCGGCCATGAAAGAGAGAAGAAAAAGAAAGAAAGACCTGGCTCTCAAGCCCCCAGCCGGAACACGACGAGTCGTTTGGCGGCTGACTCATACTCAAGGCTGGTAGCTATCCAGGCGAACCCCATGGAGGAATGATAATAGTGATAATGGTATTAATTAACAATTAAAATTGACAATACCAATATAATCCCTCCGGGGCCCTACCACCAGCGGGTCGGATTTAGTCGCCTCTTACAACACCCATCTGGCGTGGGATTGGGGTTAGTATTCTAAGCCGCCTCAATACGGCTGAAATACAGACAAATAAATTTTGCTAAAATTCCATAATATTCTACATGCCTAAAATTGAAGAGCTACTCGAATATTTTGTATTTCGCAACTGAATGAATTCAATAATATTAAAATCCGCATTTGAGAGTGAACAGGTTTATCCGGTTAGATTGGCAAGTAATATGATTTGTAGGGTTAAAACCGTAGAAAATACGAGTATATCACATGATAACTGTGGTCGCGATCCTTTTCCTAAACATTTATGGGCTTCAAATCGGTAATAAAATTAAAAAATTAAGGCCAACCTATGTGTTCTCCATAAGGTTCTCGAAGAATGTGATGTCTGTCAATCCACAATTGTACCAGTGGACCAAAATGGACCATTGGACCTAGAAACATGAAACTACATACAGAGGTTGTAGTGGAAAGGAGCACTAAGGGTTGAAAATTCAACTCCTACAGAGGGTTAAAATGGGGTTAATAGTATGTGTATAAAAATATCATATTTCCGCAGACGCAGTCGCGGGCATTAGTTTTTCATTAAAGAAATCTAATTAGTTAATCTCCGAATGTTTTAACAAGTCAAAATTTATGCACATTTCGTTTCATAATCGGCACTGGTTTTCAGTAGCTACGGATGTTATGATAAAAATCGTGCGTTACATGTTTTTCGTAGCGGACGCGAATTGATTTAATAAACACATTTAAATCTGTTATCCAATCTGGTACGGACATGTTGTCGTGCTCGTGATTATTCACTTTACGGGCAAGGCCGCCGGGGCTCGGCTCGACCCATACGAATTACATTTTGCCTACATACCTCGTTTAACCCAAATAAATACATACACGGGTTGTATTAACTGCACTTTGTTACTCGTGGGTCATTATAATCAGGATGCACCTTACACGGATGCACGTTGTCGGCCAGCGTGAAGACTTGCTTCTAACATTGATGATGAAATGTGAAAGTTTGTGAAGGTATTTGGGATGTTTGTCTTTTCATCACGCGCTAACCATTGTACGGATAAGATGAAACACACACAGTACAAGGCTAGGACAAGAAACATCAAAGCAATCTTGAAATATTTGAAAAAAAAATATCAAATTTGCTTAAAATGACTTGAGACCGAAAATGCGCCTTGAGAGATGCCAATCGCCAAAAGGAAATAATTACAATCACTCTACTTGAGAAGCAACAACGGTCATTGTAAAATCTTGTACACACGTCGACAATTACGCAACGGGTTCGTCGAACGTTAATCTGTCGGTAGATAACGCCAGCAACGCAACAAATCTAACATGGCCTTCCCACGTGTTGTGTAAATCTGAAAAAGCATCGGACCGTTCTAATGTGTTCAAACATTCGCAGTCTTTCGGACTATCGAAAATTCCGTACAACGGGCGCACAAATCCGCACAATATTACAAACTAGAAGATCTGCAAGACAGTGACTGTATCAGTCAGTACTCATTACTCAGTTCTGATATGTAGAGAAGTCAGTAACGCGCCATCTATCTGTAGTTTCGCGATTTAAAATAACTTTTTATTTGTAATCAAATCAGAATTGGAGCAAACATATTTTTTTTTGTTTTTTCAATCAATAGCAATCAATTGCATATTTTTATTATTTGCAACTTTTTAGCATTAAAACACTTGTCTTTCTTGACCATTCAAGTCTCCCCATGAACTCTTAATTTTTTTCTTAGTATTTCTATTTTCAAAACATAAAGGTACAGTATGATCAGATACTTAGTAGTAGGTTTCCTTTAGCTAAAATCGACCAATAACCATTTTTCATGGCAAATAAGAGTGGACTGGATATAATAATATCGAATTATCGACCCCTACGTCGCGTGATTCAATTTAGCGCTGCTCGGGAATTTGCGGCTGAATGAACTCTATAAACGTCACTGACGAGGAAGTCAACAGAAATGTTAGAAACAGGAGGAAGAACTAAAACTGACATCTAGTAATAAAAGTATTAATTAAATGCTAAGCAGTTGATTTGAACCGAGAAAGATTTAAAATAGAACAATTTCAAAGTGTTTGTGCTAGCTCTAATATTTCAGCAATAAATAATCGTGTTGAATTATGTACTTTCGTCGGCCCAGTTTAATTTTAATTTATGAAAAGAGAGATTGAAAAAAAATATGAGATTTGTTTAATAGAACGAATAAATCATCGTTCATTGACCGTATTTTATTTATATTTTAACGAGTAACCGCCCTCGCTTTGCTTCGTTTTTCTTATTTTTTACACCTTGGGTTACATTATTGGAGTTTTATTAAGGATCCCTAATTTTTTGAAAATATAATATAGCCTATGTTACTCGGGGATAGTGTAGCTTCCCAACAGTGAAAGAATTTTTCAAATTGGTTCAGTAGTTTCGGAGCCTATTCAATGCAAACAAAAAATCAAATCTTTCCTCTTTATATATTAGTATAGATTACCCCTACTTCGGTTACAATGATTTACTTCATGTCAACTGATTCTATATTTCTAAATTTATAATTTGTAGATGTCGTGACTTGGGCAAACTATATTTGTAAAATTGGTAATTTTTGACTCATGCACATGGCATGCAAATCAAAATATTACAATGTCAGAATTGGAAACAAGCAAAGCTTGCACTATTAACATAAGCAATAACAGTAAAATTATATTTGAACACTGTGTAGATACATTGTCAAAATTCCAAGGACAGAAACGGCCAAGTACAGAATCGAATCATCGTTACGCAGGTTCAGTGCCAACAATAAATATGTCTGCTGTATTAAAGAGTAATGATCGTTTTATTTCGCCAGTAACAATTTTTCCCTCGATCGCTGACCTTTTTCAATACAAAACGGACCGCTTTAATTGTGATAACATTGTTTGCCGATTGATTGTAACGATAAAATTCATCGTTTCGAGCCGAATACGCTATGTATTAAAGTGAGCATTTATTTGTAAAGATCTGATCGTTCAATGAGATAATTCAATTACATCAGCTATAAATAGCATGAACTTGTGTAATTTAATTGCTTGTTATAGTTATAGGTATTATGTTTTAATGTTTATTTTATTTTATTTTACTTTATTAGAGTTATCAACAAGACAATTAAATTATTATTACAACCATGTCATGGGTAAATTTAAAACTTAATGTAGTCTTAATTATAGATTACCACGGCATGCATGGTGGTCGAGCTAGGGTTGCCAGATGGTCGGGATTCGTCTGGATTGTCCCGACACTTCACATGATATCCAGAGTCCCAACAAAATACAAAATGTCCCGACAATTCACTCGATTCAACAGAACGCGTTTGCCGCACGCGCTCTAGCCGTTTTTTTTCGTCGTCAGCTCGTTTGCCGGCTATTTTCAAAAAAGATTATTTTTTGTCCCGACAAATCCCGACTTCTTGAAGTATTGTCCAGATATTTCAGTCTTGCCATCTGGCAACCCTAGGTCGAGCTGATGTATATAATTATATTTAATTGGTATATAAAACAATAATTAAAACAAATCAAATCATTCACAATCATTTTTTGACAGCCTGTAATGAGAAATGTCAACGTAGTAAAAAAAATTGTGACTGGGCTGATAACCGTTAAAGAATTTCCTCGACTAGAGCCAGAGTGTACCTAGTATCGATTTACGATCATTACAAAATTGCACTGTCATCAGAACTAAATGCATATAAGGATTCAAAGGCTAATAATAAATTAATATCTAAGTTAGCCAGTATAAATACGTCCAAAGGTTGTTCTGTAGGTACCTACAAGCCAACTCAAATATCAACCGTTTTATTAAGATCACTTTACCGCGCATTGTGACCATTATGATTACTACCAAGTACTAGGGCACCATCAATCATGTAGCGGTGAGCGTGCAAAGATCAGCGCACACGACAGCGTACGCGCACACTTTTTGCAAGCTCGTTTCGCCGACTGTGTCTAGCTAGTGTGTAGCGCGTGCGTGGGCGCATTAATAAACTCGAGGAGAACATTAACATCTCCCCTTGAACAGGAGATGCGATGATTACTGCTGATCACTAGATTGATAATACGTTATAATTATGTGCGAGCTATGATAGTGATAGTCTAGTCACGTGTAGTGATTTAAGTTGATAAGATTTCAAAATTTACTTTCAGTAAGACGTTATTGAAATTATTGAAATATTTTTGTTATTTATTGTAAACCTAAAACCTGTTAAACGTAACATCTTTAAAATGATTACGACTCTAACACAAGCCATGGCGTTTTAATTCGTCTCGATACCATATGAAGACTAGGAAAGAGGAATCACGAGCAAATCCTATTAAGTATTACTAACTCTGACGTGACATTTTCTAACATTAGTCAGGTATTAATGTAAGCCATGACGTACACAGATATCATATTGCTAAGCACTAAAAGGATTAATTCGATAAGAATGTAGATTTAGTTGCAACATGATAAACAATCATTTCACTGGAGTAATGTATTATTAAACATATTTTGTAATCGGCACATTTAAATAGTCTAACATAAACCCGATTAGAGGCACGACAAAAAGCGAATCACGTGTAGGCTGAACTAAGAGCTAAGAGCAGCCAGCCGGCGAACGAATAGAAAAAAAAACAGCGATCATCTCTACAATAGCGTGTGTGCCACGCCCTCTGCGCGCGCGCACCGGTCGTCCTTCGCTCAGTCAAGGCCGCCTACACGCCACACTAAACTCGAAAACACCTCATGTTTACACACGAAACCTTAAAAACCGGCTCCCGTTGCCCACAATTGATACGGTCAACCTTGATATAAATATGCCGAGAGAACGTTAAGCAAACATTTGAAAAAATTTGAAATGAAATACAGACGGTGCAAAACAGACAAGTTGTAAACGAACGTACCAGCAAAATCATACGTGAATTCAGTTTTTTTTATCAAACGACGCGGAAGACCAGCCGCTACCACGAGATAAACGACCGATTACGTAATTGGAATGATTAAACGAATGTTGACTTCTCATGTCGGTCGAAGTTGATTTCAAAATAGACACTGAAACTAAACAATACTAAGTGGCAGAGCTAAATAATTCTATCGGTGTTTGTTGGCAGCTACTGAGTGCTGAGCCAATTGCGACTCAAGAGACGAAAGTAAACATCAACAATTTATTTGTAGTTCTTGTTAAATCCTGATTAGCCGGCGAATGCGGTTTCAACTTTTGTAAATAAAGCTAAAGAGCAATGAAAAAGAGGTGTAAGTAGGGCTTACTATCCGGATATTCGGATATTCGAATTATCCGGATATCCGCCGAATTTAATATCCGGATATTGGGCTTTTTACTATCCGGATAATCCGAATAATTCGAATAGTAATTAATTTAATTATTTTATACGTTTTTTCTATTGAAATATATTAAAAGCACCGAGATATAATATTTTAAACTGTATTAATGTAATATGGATACTATATTCGCATAAAATACAACTTAATTCCAAAGAAGAAATGGCAACCGGATATTTCTTCACAATAAATGCAAGTGTCCAAGTCATGTCCTAATCATGTTTGCAATTTCAATAATAGTAACACAGAAAAGGCAACGTAATCAATACATAATATGTATAATAAAGGCAACGTCTGGGTGGTTGAGCACGCTCACGGTGTTCCTTCGAGAAGAAACCTGGTTCTAGGGAATATACATGCCTTACTCCTAGCTTACTATAAAGCACAGCTCAAAAACTGAGCCCAGAAGTCAAGCAGTTGTATAACAATTGACTACAGAAATCGAGCAGTGTTGGGAATTGCTGGAGGGAGAAATAAAAGGCAAAGCTACTATCACTTTACAATTGAAATTGATACTTCTGTGTCGCATTCTTTATTAATACCTGAGAATCGCGGCGGCGGCGGTACTTTTGAGTTCTAACGTGAATCCACGTTTCCGGTAATCGACGAGTTACTGAGGGTCGTACCCTTCACTGCTTTTATCAGCTCCCTTCACTTTTCCTGGTGACCAACCTTCTCAACCGTTGCAACGGAGAAACTAGTGAATGTTGGCAGTAAATGTCACCAAAACACACAAGGATTTCCTGATAACATCTTCATAAGTCTAGTATTGAAGCTACCTTGCCGCTTTGAGCCAATATTGGCAATCATGACAGACCGTGGTATGCAACGCTTCTTAATCGAACATAACATCTCAAAACTAATGTCTTGAACTGGTCTTGGTAACATTAGAGATCTTTAGATCTTGCCATATTTCATTAATTTGCTTATAGCATTTTCAGCCATGTTTCTTGCGTTTAACTCGATTTACTTCCCACATCCTTCTTGATAAGTACCGCTTCTGTGTACCACAAACTCGTTGACCAATTCATACTACGAGAGTTCTCTAGTCCTAGAGATTTGATCAGTTCTGTCGATAAGCATTATTTTGGTTTTCCTTTTGTTGAGAATGAGTCCGATAAGTTCACTCTCTCGCTCTGCTCTGCGGAAAAGGTGAGCAAGCTCCGTCTCCTTTGATGCAAAAACATTGGTGTCATCTGTGACTCAGGTTAATGATCTTTAAGCTACGAAAAATGTTTTTGGAATGGTATACTCCCCATAGATATTGAAAAAATGAGTGACAGAGTACGAAGTCAAAAATTGTTCTATTTGTCAACATTATTAACAACTGGACTTTTAAAGGACACATCCGCGCATAGTTGTGTTCCCGGAACAAGGATTCCTTCTTGATTTGCCTTCGGTGACAGTATACAGTTTACCAAGAAGTCGAGTGGACCAGAGGGCCAAAAAAAGCGATCTTAGTGATCCGGCTAACTATAGGCTTATAGCGATAACTTCCCTGCTTCAGAATACTAGTATAGAACACGCAGCTCTTAAGATATCTGGAAGATATCAGCTGATCAATGATCGACAATACGGTTTTTCGCCACGGTCGTTCAGCTGGCTCTTGATCGCAACGGGGAAGCTCTGACAGTCAACCTAGATATCGCTAACCGGGTCTGGCACTGGGGCCTTCTCACGAAGTTACCATCTTATGGTCTCTTTGAGAAGTTAATATGCAGTTAGGTAGCTAGTTTTCTGAGCGACACATCAAGATCATAGTAAACGGTTGTTGCTCGGATATGAAACCTATAAAAAAGTCGGCGTTCCCCAAGGGACTCTGAAGACACAAGTTTGCGCGCTTAACGCTAAGAAAACCTTATTATAACGCCTCAATTCCAAGATACCGCGCTCACCGTGAGTAAAAGTTTTAGGTCATTCAGAAGGCAAGGCCAAGCTGATCTCCAAGAAACTTTGTCCTGAACCGAGCTAAGCAGTACTTTACTGCAAGGCACCTACTCATGCTTTACAAAGCTCAGATCAGGCCTCAAATGTGTTCCCACCTCTGGGCAAGGTAGCCACAATACTAGCTTAATACATTTGACGCTGTACAGAAACGCGTGATCCGAATTGTCAACGATCCACGAGTCACTCACAGGTTAGAAAACCCGAGTTTCAGAAGAAATGGCGACTTTACAACGGTGAGTGCTCGGTGAGTTTCAACCACACCGATTGGACTCATGGAGAACCTCTATGGTCCGATTTTCACGATCTTTTTTGCCACGGACGTGCAAACTGTCGAATGAGCTTCCTTCTTTCCGGAACGCTATAACATGGGGTTCTTCAAAAAAGGTGTAAAAAGAGTTCTCCTTCACGGCCCGGAAACATTGGCGATTCCTCTGGTATTGCTCATGTCCATAGGCGACGATGACCATTTACCATCAGGTGACCCGTCTGCTTTTTCGTCGGCCGAAAAAAAAGTGATGCTAACAACAAGATCAGAAATATTGGTATGAGTTAGGTTTTAGACAAAGACAGTACCAGCTCGATGTGGTGGAAAAGTATGAAGTACCCTAAGAACACTGCTCATGAGTTCATGATCAAATGCGATATTAGGGTGAAACTTATGAAGCTTAGCAGCGCGCTGATACATCTACCGAAGTTTTGAACTTAATTCTGAATAAGTATTTGTATTAAAAATATTGATTTAATTCATAAATTATTTCAATTTAGCCTTCCAAATATTATCCGGATATCCGGATATTATCCGGATAATATTCAGGAACTATTCGAATTATCCGGATACTAAAATGAACGGATAATTGCATGCCCTAGGTGTAAGAAATAATATAGAAGCTCACACAAGTATAAGTTCCAAAAGTGAAATTAAATCGTAAGTAATGTACGCAGACATACAGCCTCAGCAATTCAAAACACTATCGATGCACGTGCTACTGTTCTGATCCTAAGTGACCCAGCCAGGTCTTCCACGAAACAATATTCTACAATGGATCAATTTTATATGATTCCCAACGCAAATACAAATGCGTTCAACCTTGAGGTTGGATAAGAAATAATATAGTGGAGCGTTATTGAGTGGCTCTCAACACATGTTTGTTGATAATAGTTTAGATCTGAACGAGCATATGAAGTTTCTATTAGGACGAATACTTCAGTTTTAGATTGGTGTACTTGATATTAATGTAGGACAAAGCTTTTATGGCAATAATGACGGTAAACCGTACAAGCAAACTTTCACCGTAACGGCGGACTGATGATGAAAATTAGCTAAGTCATAACAACGCGGCTTAATCAGCAAAGATATTCGACTTAACTATAATTAAACCTATTGTACTAAATGGTAATTGAGCGTATAATCACATTATCGACGTCGAATTAGTACAATTGAGTATTTTATAAAGATTTGAACTGTATGATGCAGAAGATAAAAACGGAAATTAAATGCAATGTGAAGGAGACTGTCGTCGCACGGTAACTGCGTTGAATTGCAGAGCCGGTGGACAATAGCCACGTGGGCGAAGCGCTAAGGCCCTAATTAGTGCGGACACAACCTCGACGCGACCTCTTGGCACTGGCAATCAATGGCTAATTGAATAAAGTGGGCCGACGGAACCAAATTGCAATTTTGTTCAGCGCATTACTCGTGCGAGTGAAGTAATGACGTTACTGTAGATAGGTATTTACATCGTTAACCATAATGAGTTGCTGAGCCGATCTCAACATATGGCTTTGGAATATTTTTGTCGATTCACGCTTTGATATGTCATCATTGCGTAAGCTTTCATTATAACTATTTTCTGGTCTTGCAATCTTAGCATCGATATATCAACATGTTTAGTAGATAGAAGACATTTGATTTAGTACAAGTATTAGTAGTAAAATCAACATACAATACTATTACAGTATTAATGAAAGCAACTACCAATGATATACCAGATCGAGTAAGAGCATACTCGTACATATCTGCGAGCACGGCGAGGTTTCCCAATGCGCAGAGCAAATAAATAATGTTGGCTGTACGGACCAGTATCGATGATACTATTTCGGTCAGAGCGAATCCACAAGGCGAATTCCATCGGAAATAACTCTACCATCGCAACGAGTACCTATACTGTAAATCTTTCATGGCCGCCAGTCGATTGTGAAAAACACTCTAACTCTCAGTATCTCTCTGTATAAGACTTCAGTATATATGGTCTCTAGTGGTCAGGTAGATGAAATGCGATCTAAGATTTTTATATGAATTAAACATGGCCTGACGATTCTGCATCGAATCAAATTATTTTTTGTGAGCAATATACATAGTCTTGCCAGATATACTGTTACAGCCTTGTTTAATTTAAGTACCGAATACTAGCGAGAAATGTTGCGATTGATTACGAATGAGGAAATTTTGCACTATCTTAAAATAAAGAAATAATTGATATTGTGTCATTTAATAAAAAATGAGTGGACGTTAAAATAAGACACACACGGGTTATTAAGTTGCACCACTACAGCTATGCAGCTTGAGGTTTTTAAATTGCTGAAAATTTGAAAAATAACTTATGGATTTTTTTTATCGTACTATCAAATGATTCCCTGAAATTTCGAGCTTCGAAAACCGTAGAAAAAGCGCCCAACCTTGCACGGTTATGACGCCAGCGATCACCAAAGACGTACAGGCGCGAATTAAACGAATTCCCGTCCGGAAGCAAAAAATTTTAGCTCTTCAGGTAGGGTTAAGAAAAACTACCATCAAATGAATGTTAAATGAAGACCTTGTACCCAGAGCTTATCGACGACACACAGGGAATTTCCGTAATGAACCTCCAAAAAAATTAAGGCTCGAGAGATGACCAGCTTTGTTAAGAAGGTACGCGAGAAAAAAAACCGCCAAATTCTTATTTCAAATGAAAAAATTTTTGGCATTGAAGAAAGTTACAAAAAATAAAGTGATAAAATATTATGCCCACGTGAACAAAGAAGCAACCAGGCGTATGCCAATAATCCAGCGTGGGCATTATCCTGCGTCAATCATGGTTTGACTTGGAGTCTCATATTCAAGCTCATCTGTGATATTGCTCTGTGAAAAAGAAGTGAAGCCCAGTATTTTTGAGTATCAAAATACTGTCCTTGCAAAGGTTGTGGAACATCCTCTTCAAAAAATTATCGAAAATCCACAATAAGTATTCCAATAAGATTCAGCGCCAGATCATCAGAAAGCAGGCTACAAAACTGGCTGATTGGTCATAAAATTTACTTTATAGGGCACAACGAGGGGCCCTCTTAAAGCACAGACTTACATCCGTTGGAAACAAAATATGGCAACAATGGAAACAGAAAGCATGCGCTAAATCTCACCAAAATTTGAAGTTTCTGAAAGCATCCATGATTAAAGCAGTGGCTGATATAGATACGAACATTGTACATGCTACGATTGACGACTGGCCTAAGAGGTTGAGGCCCTACATTCAAAACCAGGGAGGGTATTTTGAATAACCTAAACAAAACTTTAATTAACATTTAACTACCTTTGTTTTTATATAATTAATTTATAGATATCTTAATTCCAAAAAAATATATTTAATGAAGTGTTTGTAACAGTATTTATGGCTAGACTAGGTATACGAGTGAGCAAGATTATACGACCACTACCTGCATTTCAATGTTCAAGCGTAACCCAGTGAACATATTTCGTAGTCCGCAATAATTAAATTAAACTTAAAGTAAACGTCACTTGTTTTTAAACCATTTGTCATCATAATTCACCAAAAACATATGTAGGTATCCAACTTTTAATTAAACGTGTTCATGGCATGGTATGCTGAATAAAAAATGTAATATTTCCTATAAATTGAAAGTTTATGATGTGATATATTTTATACTAGTAAATATTATTAAATAAATCACACTGAGGTTAAGCTAGAAATCGTTTTTCGTGCCAAAACAGACAGAACTGCAATAATGCGAAAAGATAAGCTATCATCGCTGATAGTGCTACCTTAAACGGCAAGCAAGCGCAAACGACAGAAAACTGTGGAACTTGTACGTAGGAACACATTATAAAATTTATTTAACTAAACTAAGATTAGGCTAAGATCTACGGATAGCCTGTAACAATTACGCCATATTTCATATTAACGGAACGATAAAGCATTTAAATGATTCAGGTATTCAAACGACTCCAAAATAAGGAGTGGCATATATTTTTTGCTAAAGTGTTAACTAGGGTTTGACTGAAATGAGAATGCCAAAGCAGCAGCAAAAACAATCGCAAATATTGAAACCAAGATAAAGTTTGTTTAGAAAAGCGAATAAGTCAAATGAAAGAAAACAAAATTAGAGAAGAAATTCAATCTACGCAATTCAAATTAAAATTACACTATTATATGAAGGTTAATTAAGTGTACATTACCATATTATTGCAAATATTTATTAGAAGTTTTAAGTTTTATTGTAAACATTAGAAGTTACTTAATGATACTCCAATATGAACGCAATAAAATAATAATTAATATGACGGACTACCTAAATGATGTCAATTCATGACATAATCCTTTAAACTTTGAACATGAAGTATTCTGAAATTCACACGATACTAACAAAGTAATGATATTCAAAACCATACATTCAGTATTATTGTTGGCAACAATATAGACGACACAACAGAACATTCCACTGTCCCATATCAACAAGGTATGTATCGTCAAACTGTGCAGTAGAGACGATTTCCTTATGAAGGCAGTGATGAACGTAAACAGAGCGACGATAACCCCCGACCGGCCCGGCTTGTTTACTGCGCCTAGTTTGATTGATAATGTGATAATTACAACGATATCAAAGACTTGGGGGTTATCTGCAATGAGCGAAACATTCAAACGTAGCACAGATGCAAGCCTGTTGATTTTTGTATACTTTGTCATGCTCAGTGTCTTTGCATGTTGGTACTTGTATTATTTTATAAACAGATCCTTTTATGTAAAAATGAATTGTCAAAATTGTTATTCCTTCTACTGACATGAGACTTACTTTCTCTCTTTCTCTCTCTCCCTCTCTTTTTGTACATCGTGTCTCATGTAAAAATATTTTTTGTGTAATTTTCACATGTAAACGTTTGTCTTCATACTAACTAAATATTCCATAAACAGGTAAGCGTGACATAGTGCTAGATTTATTTAGATGTATTCAGGTAATGTGGCGTTATGTGGGGTATACCGCATACTACGTAATGTAGGAATGTTTACAAAATACAATTTAATTTCAACTTCAACTATTTGGCTAATTTGGCGAACTGAAAATTTCCAATTCTACACATTAAGAACGAGTACTTTTATATAATCCGGTCAATCAGGGCTCTATAGAGAAGTACCCCCTAGCCAGCCTAAATATTGGCAATGGTAAGAACGATAACGAACGAAAATAGATCGACCTAATAAAGGGGAAGCGACGGTGCGGCACCATTGCGCAACACACTCCGATGCGGATGCGAGTTACTCCAGGGATCGTTGCACAATGCGAATACATTACAATATGTTGTCGGCAGTTTCATCATCTGCTACCGAATGCGCCATTGAACGCCGAACCTGATGGTATTTAAGCTAAAGATGAAAAAAGCTTTCAATATTTTAAAAAAACTTCATTAAAACATGTCCGATTTATGCGCGTGCTAATTAGCACTGTAACTACAGTCAGTAGAAATTTTAATTCAAGATAGGTTTTATTCCTCCGAAATTTCAAAATCACTGTTGTTTTTGTAACTTGTTAGGAATATTTCAACTAAACAATAACACTTTGGTAATTAAAAGCCTCACTTAACTGAAACATAGAATCGAGAAATTCTGAGCGAACGCTAAGCACTTTTAAGTTTAATACTACTAATATCGGATCGACGTTACCAGAACGGATATTGAACACAAATAAAATCATGTATGTTAGTTACAAATATCTTTTGCATATCTAATCTGCATTAGGACGCGTTCCAAAATATATGTTTTGTTAACATAATTTGTAGGAAAATTACAGTAGAACTTAATTAGCTATGTCAATATATTAGATAGAAGATCTTGTACATCATCAATGAATGACATAAAATTACGATTACAATGAAATAACAGTCATTTATAAATTTAAAATTAATACATTAAAATGGAGTGAATAAATATATTAATGCCCAGCATAATACAGATTATGATAGACAATATTGACAACTAATTAATCAGGAATTAAATGCATATAACAACAAAACAATCAATTAAGTTCACTAGAATAAAAGTAATTGACGTGATGTATCAGGCACGCGGAGGATGAAATCAGTCGAATGTAAGCTGGTTCATAATAATATTGAGATATTAGTGTCTAAAGACGTTGGTATGAAGAAAGATAACACGTCCAACAGTGAGCAATCAATAAATTACGAGGCAATAAGGGCCTGCAGCTCGTGATAACTTTCAAAACATCGTGACCTCAGCGAGTTCAGAGAACTCGGGAAAACATTGTGTTCTGTATATAAACACACCGTAACTAAATAATGTATATTGTCGTCGTTAAATTATTTGATTGTTTTCACTCATATCACTAGACATAAATTATCTACTTTTGCAGAAGAAAATACGTAACTTAATTCTTGTAACTCCTACAATATTATTAATTTTACCACAAATGATTATTAAAAGTCATTCTTCTATAAAAGCATGTATTTAGTTTTTTGAACTATGAATTTATTATAACTTTATAAAAACTATCAATAAATAAAATATATACAAAGAATAACAATAGCGGTCACAAAAATTTAACGTTAAATATATTTAAATAATAATCCCTGGAAGCTCTTCCATGAAAAGCTGTATACACTCATCAATACCTATAATGATACCTAACAGTTGACCGTGATTATCAAGTATTAACTTTTGCATACATAAATCACCAAGCAACCAAATCTGAATGCCTCTAACCTTAAATACCTCATATTACTTAATACAGGCAAAAACATACAAATAGTACCAGAACTGATAAATCAACGAACACAGTTTATGATTTTATATTTATTAAAGTATTTATTATGGAACAAATTGATAAGTTATACTTGGCGAAAATAACTCGGGCATTGGCAATTCGATTGCGTATCAAGATAAATAATGATGATATCGAAGAGTAAATTCCTGATACACTTTGGGAAATAGACTTTCAATTTATTTTGTAGTGACGACATGACGATAGAAATAATGAAATTACATTGGCTTTGAGTCACTTTTTGAAAATTTTGCAAATCCCGGTAGGTTGTCCATTCAATGGCTAAATCAAATATAATAGTTACTAACCGGGACGGATGGCCACTGCCTTAGAATGTGATTGTGAAAACTACTTTCGTAACTCCAAGAATATATCGTCGACTAAGAAGAACAATGAGCATAACTTGTGAGTACAAGAAGATTTGGATACATGACACGTAGAAAAAATATCTGAAGTAAATAATCTTATGAAGTCGTCATTCAAAAAAATTTTTATTGACTAACAACACAGAAGAAATAGTAGTACATAATTATATTGCGTACGTTTCATTCTTCAGATATAACACATGTAGTACCTTGATTGTACTGGCAACTACGCACTTATTTAGAGTATTTTGAAAACACCACCATCTCCTCATCCGGTCTGCCGCCGCCTCGTGTCTCATTCTTTTATTGTGCGCGGCAACAAGCACCCACCAAATCAGTTTTATTAAGTTTATTCTGTGAGTTTATTCAAAAATGTCCAAGCGGAAAAATGATAATAAAATTAGTTATTGTGAGAATAAAATTAAAAAACTTAAAGATCGAGCAGCTAAGAAACGACGTCGTGTAAGTATTTATTCATGTTCGTCGGAATCCGAAGAAACTGCAGGTCAGTGAAATCTATTATTTTCTAAGTGATTTGGCGTTAAATAAAAATACAAGAACAGGTATACCTATAACACACGCGGTGATTGTGTGTTTTGCGTGGCGTAAAATGCATCTCTAAGCTATCCTGGAGGATATCACATTGAGGGTATCACGAGGGTTTAGCATGATGCTATATACCTACATCGTATCTACTCGTCCCCGGAGGGGTCACGTCACACGCGGAGGTGATTATGTATTTTGTGTGGCGTAAAATGCATCTATAAGCTATCCTGGAGGATATAACATTGAGAGTGTCACGGGGGTTTAGCATGATGCTATATACCTACATCATATCTACTCGTTGTCCCCGGAGGGGTCACGTCACACGCGGAGGTTATTGTGTGTTTTATGTGGCGTAAAATGCATCTCTAAGCTATCCTGGAGGATATCACATTGAGGGTATCACGAGGGTTTAGCATGATGCGTGCAATATATACCTGGAGGTTGACTGCGGGTCAACACGAAGGTTATTTGAAGCGTTGTTCATTTCAGACGACAGAACCACGCAAGATGATATAATGACAACACAGCTGTACGTTCCCACGGAATTTCATGACGTTCAAGTAACGTCCTCTCGAATGTGAGGCACCCCTGCAGCTCAATCCGGAATTGTTATCGGCACTTGGTAAGACCGTGAATGAACGACCAATTTACGGTGAAAATATCCACCACAGCCTGGCCTAGCGCTGGATACCGATATTAAAAAAAGGACTAAATACTCAAAGAGAACTGATACCAGAGAACTGCAAATTTTTGAAGGCGCCTAACCTGAATCCCGAAATGAAGGCTGCCGTCTCAGATATTATTATCAATCGAGACAAAAATATCCAATCCAAATAAGAGCATTGGTATCAGCGAGCTTAATAAAGCTATCACCCTACTCCTTCCAGGAGAAGATAAAATTCAAGTTATAAAGATACTCTCAGACAGCTGTAGAATCCTGACCGACCTACATTATATCGGGACCCAAGTAAGAATTAAATTTATAACTCCCTGCCTTTTACGCCACTTATCAAGGACCACGATAGAGATGAAACGTTTCGGAGAAAAGCTCTCAGAGATTATAAAGGAATCTAAAGATATTGAGAGACAAGGATCGCTGATTAAAAAATCCGCTCAGAGAGCGACATCCCTACCGACAGCCACAACAGGAACATCAAGGACTCGTTCCTCGGAAAACGGAACGGCCCTCCCTCGCTTCACCGCGGGGAGCGGGGGGGGGGGGGGGAAGCGAAGAGGACATCCACGAGCAGCGACAGCGTACCGGCGGTAGCCGACGGTTACGCGCTTCTTCCACTCAGCGCAAGAACCGTGCCCTAGCACGCCGCTAACAGTATAGGTACTTGCAGGTCGCTTACAATACAATTGCTGGGTAAACATCACCAGATAATCTTAGACTGGATTCACGATGGATACGTGATACCTTTTTCAAAACATGTTCATCAGCATGTCGCCCCTTCTAACACTGTTACGACGGGGGAACAGAGAGATATGGCTAAAGCCATCGAAAACCTGTTACAGTTAGGTGCGATATACACATAAGTGTAAGCGCCCCAACCGGATCAATTTATTTCCAAAATATTTTTAACTTCGAAACCAAATGGTGGCAAAAGATTTATTTTAAACTTAAAAGTGTTAAATAATTTTGTTACACAATCTCTTTTTAAAATTGAGGACTACAGAACTACCTGCAAAATAATTCCTCTTAATGGCTATATGGCCACAATAGTTTATTGGTACCTATTACTCCATCTCAAAGAAAATACTTGAGATTTCATTTTCAAAACGAAATAGGGGTGAACAATTAACCTACGAATTTATAGCTATGCCTTATGGCCTATCATCAGCTCCAAGAACATTTACAAAAATAATGAGAGGTTATGGCTCACCTCAGATATCGCGGCTACTCATCTGTTATAATTATATCTTGACGATTTGTTATGTATTGGTCGTACGTACGACGAATGTCTTTCAAATGTTAACGAGACCGTTAAATTGTTACAATGTTTAGGATTCGTAATTTTGAAAAAAAGTTGTCTGCAACCTTCACAACAGATTAAATTTATAGGTTTTACATATAACACTGTTGATATGATATTATCCTTGCCTGATAATAAACGAGAACATGTCTCAAAATTTGTTAAAAATTATACTGCTTTACCAAGGTGCACTATTAAAAAATTTGCTAGTTTAATTGGTGTACTTATATCCGCCTGTCCAGCGGTTAGATACAGTTGGGTGTACAGTGTACACTAAGCGCCTGGAGAGACAGAAATATTTAGCATCAAAGTTAAATAAGTCATACGAAGCAAACCTTAACCTGTCGCCCGTAATTCTTTCGGATCTTAAGTGGTCGACTCGAAATATTTTTTCGACATCCACTTCTCTCAGGCCAGATAAGTTTCGATTAGAAATGTTTATAGACGCATCCAGGTCAGACTGGGGCGCTTTTTATAATAACAAAAGAGTCAATGGGGATTGGAAGTCTACTGGTTGTGAGTTAGAATTTCATAAAAACTACTTGGAGCTTAAGGCGATGTTTTTCGCCCTTAAATGTTTTGCACGCAACATAATTATGTAACTGTTCCATTCTATTGCGCATGGATAACACCACAGCGTTAAGCTATACATACATATTAATCGCATGGGTGGTAACCAATATCCCCATTTAAACGATTTGACGCGAGAAATTTGGCAATAGTGTAAAGAGCGAAACTTATTAATTAAAACCTCTTACATTAAGAGTAAAGATAATAAAGAAGCCGAACAAGATTCTCGTAAAATTAATAAAGATATAAAACTAGAACTATCTGATTCAGTCTTTAACAAAGTTGTCGTTAAGTTAGGCAAACCAAAAATCGATTTATTCGCTTCTCACACCAATGTTAAGTGTTATCAATATAATATATATCATGGAAACCAGACCTAGATGCCTTAGCAATAGACGTTTTTATGATTTCATGGAATGGCATATTTTTTATGTTTTTCCACCCTTTTCTTTAATATTAAAATGCTTAGGAAAGATAATAATAGACAAAGCTGTAGGTATACTTGTCTTTCCTTATTGGCCTTCATAACCGTTGAGTCTCTAGCCAATAACACAACATAACAATATAGTGTTGCTTACATAGATATAATTAAAAAATTATATCTATGGTTGCTTACGAAAAATTGGGGCAGTAATGTCTTCATAATCAGATAGATCCATATAGTAATTATTTACCATCAGTATTATCCTTTTTAACGGAACAATTTAACAATGGCGCAGCTTACGGTACTATTAATAGTTATCGTTCAGCTTTGAGCTTACTCCTTGGTGATGAATTAAGATCTCATGTACTAATTAAAAGGTTATTAAATGGAATTTATAAGTTAAGACCAAATGTTCCGAAATACGCGTCTACTTGAAACCCTCTATTAAGCTTAAAAATATTAATTTAGATCCTAACGGAGTTCGAATAATGATCTCCGATATTATTAAAACATCTGCCGCAAGCCGTGACCAACCTGTTTTATTTTTGCCTTACTTCGAAGAAAATATTAATATTTGTCCAGCAACAGCCCTGAAAGATTATTTGTCAGTAACAAAAGATTTAAGGCCAAGTTCAGTAGAAAATCTCCTGATGAACTTTTAAGCGACCCTACAGTGCGCTTGCACACAGACCATCAGTCGATGGATAAAGAAAGTACTCACGGTGCGCCGCCACGTCCACAGCGCGTGCGCAAGGAGTATCACTCGACGTCATCAGGAGAACAGTTGGTTGGTCGCAATCGTCGCAGACGTTTGTGAAATTTTATAATCGGCCAGTAAGCGATGATGCCTTGTTTGTTAGATAGTATAGTTTTTCTACCCTGATAAATACTAATTTGTATACTTATAACTAAACTACACCTGATTCGTATTAATTATTTCTAAAAAATATTACAATAATAAAACCTTAATAAAACTTTATTTCTACTCATGATTGTATAAAAATATTAAAAATTAAATGATTTCTTACAAAAGCCATTTTATATTTAACATTTGTACCTACCTACTTTATTTACGAAATTTTAAATCTCTAAACATCTACATGTGTTATATCTGAAGAATGAAACGTACGCAATATAATTGATGATTAAACGAACTTACCTGTAAGTGAAGTTCTATCACAATTATGTGAGTACGTTTCATTCGAAGATATAAGATCCCTCCCCACCCGAACCCATATTTTAAAATTTTGTAATAACCACTCTAAAAAATGAGACACGAGGCGGCGGCAGACCGGATGAGGAGATGGTGGTGTTTTCAAAATACTCTAAATAAGTGCGTAGTTGCCAGTACAATCAAGGTACTACATGTGTTATATCTTCGAATGAAACGTACTCACATAATTGTGATAGAACTTCACTTACAGGTAAGTTCGTTTAATCATCAATAATAGTACTAACAACTCAAAAAGTTTTTTCTCAAGATAAACAATTTTATCAATTTGTTTACTAACAACAAACAGTAGTGTGCAACACTGTTGCAACTCATATTTTACTTGTTTACTTACTCGACCGATATCGTACATACAATATTAATGTAACCTTAGAGATAAGATAGGGAACAGCAAATTTCTCAAATTAACTACTGGAACATTTATATTCTGGAAACGTTGAGATTGGTAGGCATATCGCTATATCTAAACCGTGTAGCAGCTAGCACTTATTACTGGCGGCTATGCCGGGATACTAAAATAATCAATCGAATAACGTAATGCCGGCGAACGCGGGTGCTAGATATACGGGTTAGTAGATTCTCAAAATTTGTGATTCCGTGTATCGGAGGGCACATAGCTGTTGTTATCGTTAGAAAGTATCAACTGACTTTTGCTGGCCAGTCCTTTCACCAATCCTTACTAAAGCAGCAGAGTAGGTCTAGATACTCAATGTAAAAAACAGTTTAAATAATAATGATCCTGTGTCCAACTTGTAATGGGTTGAAATTAAAAACGTTTTATCTTTAAACTTATAATATTTGAGCGGACTTAGAGACCGAATTCCAAAAGCAAAGGACATAGCTCCAACTGACACAGAATTTATATAAACTCCCTTATAAGGCTAAAACAAACATCGACAGAACCAATTACCTTTAATTAACTTGGAAGAATTAAAACGAACACACCATAATAACTCAATTATAGAAGAAACGTATTAAAAGTAAAACAATGTTACAAAAACATGTGTTGTGTTGTTAACACAATGGCCGATCGCTTCGTGACTATGTAAAACGCAATCAGATCGCAGTAAACGAATTTTAAACGTGACAGTTTTAAATAGTTTCGTTTTAATTATTGAACACTAATTATTGTCTGAACATTAGGGCATACAAACACCTACGTCCTGCAGTATTTTTAGCGTTGAAAAACACCTATCTATGTATGTTTTAAAATATTCGAAGTAGGGTTCGATGCTGTTTATTTAAATTTTAATGCAGATAACCTATTTGCGACTGGTAATCTATATTGCAATATAAACAAATGTAATATCATTTCACCTTTTATAATTATAATGGTTTTGTTATGCGCTCTCGTGAGTGTTTTTTAAGATACATTAATATTATGTATTTGACTTTAGACAACACAATAATATTGAGTACTTCTTATAATAATAACAAAAACAATAATAAAATTAGTAATGTTTATCAGAATAATGACATTGTTTTAAACCCAACTTCTTTTAATTATAGTGTTACATACATTACGTACGTTTTGTTATACATCCAAGATTTTTATTCTTTTTACAATTTTTTATACTATATGTTACTGCAAATATTGTGCAAAATAAATTACTCGCGTAACAAACCAATTAAAACACCATTAATAGTTTGTGTAATTTTCGTCAAAAAAAATTGTAAGCAGTAAGTAAAAACAAATAGGTTTTTATAAGATAAATCATTTATATGTATAGTTGGTAAGCAATAAAATAGCTGTAACTAAATCATGATTAATCTTAGTTATATAAAATGCAGTTACGTCGTTATAATTTATACCCACATTAAATATATTTTTGTATCCTTTATGTTTTAAGGTGCAATAAAGAATAAATAAATAAATAAATAAATACGGTTATCATTTGTGCAATAAACAACTGACCATAATATTATGTAATGTACAGCATTAACTTTTTTTTTATGTAAAAAGCCGGCAAACGAGGTAAGTGGCTATCGTCGCCCATAAACATCAGCAACACCAAAGGCATCACTGATGCGTTGCCGGCCAAGAAAGAAAGAAAAAGAAAGAAAGAAAGAACTGGCTCTCAAGCCCCCAGCCGGAACACGACAAGTCGTTTGGCGGCTGACTCATGCTTAAGGGTGGTAGCTATCCAGGCGAACCCCATGAAGAAATAATAATAGTAATAATGGTATTAATTAACTATTAAAATCGACATTACCAATATAGTCCCTCCGAGAGACCTACCACCAGCGGGCCGGATTTAGTCGCCTCTTACGACACCCATCCGATTGGGGTTAGTATTCTAAGCCGCCCCAATCTACCTAACCATCACAACTGTCGCCATCACAGACATCTTTCATAGAGTCTGTAACGCCGAAAACATCGACGCTGTATTAAGAATGGGCTTACTGACAGACAATCCAACACCGCAAATTGCAAAACAAAGAAAATACCCAACTATTTACATTTCCTTCAACAAAACAGCAATAATTCCCTTAAAAACCACAATGCACGCAAACTTCAATTCTAGTACATTATTAACATCACCAATTATTCGTACAACTACATTTCTATCGTTAAAGGCAAACATTTGTAATGCAAATTGACTTTACTCTGTATTCATCAATACAAACAATGCAGTTTGCGTAATATCTGTCGTAAACAACACCAGAGGCAATATGGATTATGTGTCTATTGGATTAGGATTAGAATCAAACGGTGGTATTACGGAGCAATTGTAAGAAGGTCATTGGGAGAGTGTGCGAAACCTCACGAGTGCAGGAAGCAAGCGGTGCGTGTGCTCCTGCGACGACTTCCTGTCATCGATCGAGCACTGCTTAGTCACAGCCGGTCACAGCTGAAGTCAAGGTCAGGGCCTTTGATGACGTAACATCTATCAACGATGACGAAATTGCTTAATTTTAAAATGATGACACTAATGACAATACAACGACTGCTGTCGCTTCACACGTTTTAACGTTTTCATCAATCAATTTCTATCAATTTTTCTTTTTTCTTCCATTTCAATGTTTTCAAATTTCACCATCCCAAACAAAATTTACATCATCTATGCCTTTTTTCACGTAGCTCAAAACAGCGACGGATGTCAAATGAGAAAGAGCTAGAGCGAAGGAATTTAACTATAAAAAAATCGATTCGAAGTTACGAGATGTCAGATTGTAGATTATTCTCGTTTTAATACTAACTTGTCAACAATGTTTAAGTATGATGGAGAGAAGGTCAACGAATGTTTTGCCGAGCACAAATCGTGATCGACTATATCTGATTCAGTTGATAAAACACATTAATAAGTACAAATATTTTTTTAACAGTGACTAACAGATGGAATATGTACAGCCTTTTGATAAATGTATTAGAATCAGAAAGCGGAATATGGAATTGAAAATGTAAGAACTAAACTCAATAAATTTTAAGCTGCTATAAATGATATTTTTATCGTAATATTTAAAAGTGTAAGCGTATTTTACGGGATTTAATAGCACTGCACAGAAGGCTATCACTACACAAATCTTTTGAAAAACGTCCAAGAAATGTACAACAATGACATGAATTCCGAAAAAAGGATAGAATTAAATCGAAAAGAATATAACACCGACGATACGGCGTATAAACAATGTGAAATCGAGCATAAGCAAGATAAAAGTGAGACAAACACGACACGTGACCACAATGTAGTGGCGAGGTGGGAAAAGCGAAGTGTACATCTATTTTCGGATTTGGCTCGCGGCCACGGCGTGCGTCGTTTACCCTATGTAAGTTGATTATATACATTATTTAGTTATCGAAGCCTATTCCATGTAAAAGGATCTTGATGCTAATAAACATTTTCAAGTCCTATTTTTACCCATTTACGTGGGTAACCTATAAATTTCCTAGTGGTAGGAAAATTTTAGGTACTCCAAACGTATCGTATAGCATCTGATCAAATAACTGTATTAATAACAATAAAAAATTGTATTAGACAGGGATACTACTTGTTGACGTAATGAAATGGTGTCGCAGAACATTTTTTTTTACATTGAACTTGCTAAAGATTGGAAGTAAACTTCAGCTATCATTCAAAACTGTGTCCTTATCGATTACTGACACTATTACTTGCATAATTTGAAGGACAAAGGAAAGAGTTAACACCGGAACAGGATACAGTATTCATTCATTTTCATTCAAATTAGTACTGTCACGTGATCGGCAACTCGTTTTACAATTGTATGAACGTATTTATCTTGTGGAGGACCTTGTGAATGTTAAATGTTAACATGTTAATTCAATGTTCATAGACCCGAGGCATTCATTCATTTGGAAAAAAATTATTATAAATACTTGTTTGAAACTTAGTTTGACTTATTTCAGAATAACTAGAGTTAAGAATTCGTAATTTCAGAATTTTCAAAAGCTTATTTCAGAGAGTTGACGACTACGACGAGTTGTTTATAATTAACCTATAGATGACAAGGACGTCTGGAAATTATAGTGCTAGTGCCGCATTCAATTCCGTGTAGGTTAGAATTTATTCTGTAACTATTGTTTATCAATTTAAATGTAGTGCTGAGGAGTTTTTCCCGCCATTTCTTCTCCTCAAATCACCTTTTCAAAACGATGTTAGAATCAAATTATACAGTGCACAAGTGTATTGATAAAATACGCACATGAATAAATAATTCTCGATTTTGAATTTAAAATACTGAGTCACTACTCTTCGTTGTCAAAAGTGATTTTAAAAATGTTAATACAAAAATCCCGTTTTTAATACAATTTATGAAATTTATGAGCGTTGGAATCACGCGACCATTATGATCAATATTCACTAACGTCAGCCAGGCTCAATAATAAAAAAAATATATAAAAAAAAACCCGAGTGCGTAAAAAAACTAAAAAGAAAAAATAAACCCGCAGTTGGGATCCATTCTTCAACCAATCAAATCTTGTTTGGTTTTTGTGCAGCCCTGTAAAATTTAAATGGGTTCCGACTGTTCCTTCCTTCTATGATTTAATGGTTTAGTATTACTTTTAAGAACGCTCTAAACTACTGGGCTTATTTTTTCTTTTTAGTTTTTTTGTGCAATCTTGTTTTTTTTTATAAATTTTTTACTTTACACTTTTATGTTAGGATTCAATAGCTTCTTTATTAGACAAAAAAAAACGCAATGTTTTAATTTCATTTAATTTCATTAATTTCATTAATTTCATTAATAAATTAAAGAGAATGGGTGTTTAAACAACTTTAAATCGTTATGATATATCCTAAACTGTTATTTAAAATGAAAAATGATCAAAGGAACCTAAAAATCATTTTTGGATACCTATTCAACGATACCCCACTCGATAGGTTTCAAGAAAACAAAATTTTTGAAGACAAAATATTGTGTCAAAAATAGGCCATTTTTTTTTTTAAAACTTTGAAATACCCAGTGTCACTCTCACAATTAAGACGAATCTAACGAACCCTTCAAGCTGAAATCGATCTAGCCGTTTAGGCTTGTATAAATATAAAGTAGGATAAAATTCAAAATAAAATAAAAAACTCGCTTGCTATCAAAAAAGCTATCTTGATATACCTTTTTGAAATCCTTATGGTGAGCTCTTTGAAATACTCATATTGCGTTATTCAATTTATCATTATTTTTTGATACTTTAAACAATGGCATATCACAGCCACCATATTTGTTTTTTTTTTAATTTACTTGTCTAAGAACTAAGGGTTATTAGGACAAATCTAACGATATCTTAATTATATAAATCCGTTCAGCGGTTTGGAAGATACGAGGTAATAAAGAATATTACAATGCATGTAACAAACATACAAAATACGCGCGAGAAACATAACACTTCCTGGCAGTCGGGTAAAAACCAAATTAGAATGCTATGCATATAAACAAATGAGACGCAATAGAAAACATTATTGCTCCGGTCGACGTTGGTGTAGGTCATGTATTCCCATTTGATGCAGCATGCACATTTGCCCCAGCTGATGACGTAATTACAAGCTGGGGCAAATATGATGATTGATGCACTACCGCTAATTATAGTAGGGCATTCAATCAACACGAATCAATTTCGTACGTGCCACTTGAACCACTTAGGATGGGAGCTTCTTTAACATATCATCGATCAATCCGTTGCAAGATTAGTAAGATTACAAACTAAACTCATGGGTGTAAATGAATTTAATATTGAATTGTATATGAATTCAATATTTAAGAATAATTTCAGGACATCTGACTGGTTTACAGGTATTGGAGAAATGCAAAATGGGGTCATATAACATATTTGAATACAAAGACGAGCCAAGTCAAATGAAATTCTGCACGAAGTAACATAGCACACACGTAATTGTTATACTTTTTGCCAACATACAAGTTTTACCTAATTAATTCGTTTAAGGTCAGTCTCTGCGTTCTATAAATAGACTTGTCTCATAGGCCTGTCGTAACGTACAAATGCATCATCGTTACGACTGCTATCATGCTAATAATATCCGTAACAAATTGTATAAATCTCATGGGATTCGATTGTTTTCTTGTTGTTAATATTATAAGAACACTAGTTGAGCATAGGTTGGAAGCGGACAATCAATCATTTGCAATAGTGGTTAGTAAAGTACTTGCAATAATTATCATGAATGTTGTTAAGAAATTATAAAACAATAAGGAACACTAACCTACATAAAAGAAAACAATCAAGGGTTTAAGTCTGACGAAACTATCGATAATGTATGCAATCGGCGTATATAGATATTATACGGCATTGTTTATATGAGCAAATCGCTTATCTCTTGAAAACGTATTTCTTTCATATACAAAAAGTAATAGTAAGTACTCAAGTTACTGATGTACAAAAAGACTGACCTAATAAATTTTGAATGATCTTAAAAACATATTTTTATTTTGGCTTCATAACGATAGATACATGTATTGTCAGTCTAGTTGCAAAGTTATTGTAAAAGCAATATTTCAATTAGATACAGAAATGTTACATCCTCTTATATCCTTTCATCTATTGCTATAAAAAAAACTTTATTTTCAAAACGTAATTGGCAATTTCGAAACGATCAATTACAAAATATAATTGGACAGAATTCCTTCGAGAGTTACGTTTAAATGGGGCAGCGCTACTAAGAGAATAAATTTGAAAAGCAATTTTCCTGAAGCTAAAACGAAACTTTGTGTAGAATTAATATCTAAAAATAATATAAGCTTGAACAAAGCAATCTAGGATTTATTTAAATTTCCCTTTAATAATACAGTGGGATTCGCTTCACCGGTTCAGTATAATCGGATTTCATATAATGAGATTATGGCATGGAAGGACGCAAACCGAGAGCGTTTCCCTTTGCATGGGTATTAATTCTCTAGAGAGATACTTGTACAATAATACTAAAACCTAATCTCGGTTTATTTCGCAAGGATTTATTAGTTAATCAATAAATATTACGTGACATGAAAGGGCTCGTTAAACAACGCTAAATTTCACTGCTTAGTTCCAAAGTAAATGACCAAAGAAAGGAAAATATTCCCAAATAAATTCTTCATTTTATCCTACCCCACGTGATTTCAATTCAGGCTTAATCTTTTTTCAAGACAATAATTTTAAGACGACCTCAGAGGTCAATGTTTTAAGAAATGTCAGTTAAGATTGTAATCTCCGAAACAACATAAACACCGATCACCAGTCACATATGAAAGTGTCAACAGCGATGTAGCTACAAAGTCACCCGCGATTAATTGTAATCGCGGGTGACATCTGAATTGTCAGATGTCACTTTTTTTTATTTAAAGAACGCTTTAAATTTTAACGTCAGGACAATAATTTTTAAGATGACAACAAAGGTCAAAATTGTATAAAAGTCATGTCAGATTAAGATTGTAATCTCCGAAACAACAAAAACAACAGCAACAAATGATCACCGACCATCGGACACATATGAAAGTGTCAACAAACATGTAGCTAAAAAGCTACAAAGTCCAACGGCCACCGTTATCGTCCGCGAGTTGCCGCGAGGTCAAGGCGCGAGAGTCGTTGGCATCGCACCAGATCACTTCAGTTGACAAGTGATTCAAATTCGATACGCATTTCAAAACCATAACATTCGCAGAGGTTACTGACAAACGCATTCCGAGTGCGAGAAAACTAACGAGTCGTAGCTGTGGCCAAATGGAACTAGATCACTGCCAATAACAGGGTAGGTAAGTGAAAAATATTTTACACGCACAAAAAGTCTGTGGTTTTATGTTGCTTGTAATTCAGCATAAATGATGAGCAAAGACAACAATCAAGTAGCAATTTTATCCAAATTGGGGAAATAACATAATAAGGTAAAGCAAATCCAAGTAGGTGTGTGCAACACAAGACATATTATTGCTATATGTATATAGCAAGGAAAATTAATAACACATATTCATATTGTGCGTGTCATACGCAGAAACGACCGCGAATCAAAAACCGACTAAAATTATTCTCATCGTTTATGTTTCCTAAAATAATCAACGAAATCTTGCCCACTTCCGAAAACCTTTGAAAGTCATGGAGCAATGCAAGAACGGGAAGTAAACAGAATGATATCACCGATTCTTGTTAATGGAAGTGAATATTTCAAGAGCGGCATTCCTTCAGCACTTCTGAGAAAACCGGAATCTTGGCGAGCACCGTGCTCACCTTGAGGACACGTGGCTGGAATCCTGGTTCTTGACTCATCCCTAACACTCGCACTCAAGCTTGCAGAGAGAAAAGACATTCGTCACGTGGAAGCGCGTAGCGACTAACAATACGGGTAAATGGGTCTTCATGGTCTTTTTCACTCACTCAGCAAACTATAGCTGTATCGTTGGAAAGATTGGATAAATTGACTGGAATTGATTAGCAGATACTCCTACAAAGCTGTCTACATTACAAACAGCATTTCTACGTAAAAATGAAGCGTGTGCAATTTTGATAAATGTTTTATGTCTTTACACATTCCAGATTCCACTTTTAGTTACTTTCGATACTATGTTATATGTGTGAACCAACGTAAATCATTCGTTTTATTCACGAAATATTTTAGTAGAAAGGAACTTTGCTCCGCTTCTTGGCGTTTTATTTTGATTGAAATTCGTAACATTTCACGTGTTTTCAAATACAGAGAAACAGGCCCAGTTTTTGATGAACTCTAAAATGAAATATTGCTTTACACAATTGTAACGATGGTTATGGATACCGGAATTGAAACACCAAATAGGAAACAGTGAGATAGAGAAAAACAAGACAATCCAGTACAATTAGACTAAACAAAAAGCCATTAAAAGTAAGTTACTTTACTTTTCGGAGTATTTAGGAAATTAAAACGCCCAAAGGTAATCGAAACCGGCCGACACAAAAATGATAGAAAAAAACCGTTGAGTTCTTGTCATATTTTTTCATGATTCACGTGATAAGTCGCGTGGAGTACCTCATTGTTTACAAAGGTAAATACATTTTTTAAGGAAAATACAATTCAGATTATTTATTCAGTTAAAGACACTGATTGTACGAACGACAAAATGTTTATTGAAGGGAGGACTCGTCGCTTTAACAATCAATGTTGAAGTATTCGATCGAAAAGAAAAATAGAAGCGTTAGAAATTCGTCTTCAAGCTATATTTGTCAAAAGGCAACCAGGTTTTATGGAAGGTATTTACGGTCGACAACCGCCAGTAAACGCTTCATAAAGTGTCCATTTGTTACCTTTATGTGTGTTTCATTCTCATATGTTTATATTCATATCAATTCTTACATTGTTAATGTAGGCTACACTAAGCAGTTTTTCAATACAATTTTATAAGTAGTTTTAACTTATTACATTGAATCAGTGTAATAATACGTTGATACATCTTAAATTAAATGCTTCGTGTTAGATTTTGTCAGGAACTATTTTTTATTTGTTAGTGTACAACGATTTTGTTCTGTACCGTAAGGAAGGATCTCTAGAAGATCACTAACTTTGTGTAAACTTAATTTACGTAACTCAATATATTTTATATCCTCTAACGGCCGGTCTCAATAATGTACTAACATTTAAAAAACTGTAGATAAAGCTACCATTAGTATGTTATCTGTCATATTTGTCAATTTTTGCGTCTCAATAACTTTCGGTGGATAGAAAATATCTACCGATGACATTGATCTACCGTTCGGAGGGCCAAGTCATACCGTAGGTGGGTAATTTTCACGAAATTCCGAAATTCGGCTATCTTAAAATGACAAAAAATATTGAAATTATTTGATATTTATTTTATGTGAATTTGGTAGTACTAATGTTACTAGAATTTAATTATGTAGTGGTCCCAAAAATTATCGCGATTTATGAAAGTTATGAGGACATTAAAAAAAATTAAGGTGAGGGAATGATAATAATTACAGACAAGTCATGAAGCTTTTTGAATAAAATTATTTTAATTTCAACGAAAACTTTTTATTCAATGAAATTTTGTTCTTAAACAATAAGTAAGATCAATGAGTAATTCCAGGAAATCACAAATTGCAGCACTTTGGCATAACTCTAATTTAAACTTAGTACTTAGGCACTTAGTTAAATAACAGCGACATCAAAATCGTTACTAACTTAAAGATTCATCTAACAGCATTTTTAACAACAGAAAAACTAATTATCTTAAACTTTAGTCTCATACTTGACCTTTTTCTTTTTTTTAGGTATTTAATTCTTTCTTTTTCGCGAAGTATTTCAAGTGTTACAGGATCAGCTTTCATTTTTTCCCTGCGCTTTCGGTCATATTCTTGCTTTTGGATCGAAGTTCCTTATCGCGCGTTGCGAAAGGGGGCTAGACGGAAAAAATTAAGACGAAAAGTTGTAAAGACACTTTTTGCCGTCGTTTATTAATTAAAGCGAAGTACTAGGCGACCAGAAGTGTTCGAGGGTGCGACATCCATACAAATACTGTACAATCATAGTATGTGGCTGTCTTATTTACTCTTCGGTATTTAGCATAGGCACAACAGGGATATCTATATTACGATCATGCACATTAAGTTATTATTGCTATTCCTCTTGTCATGCCAATTAATATGCGGAAGAGCGACAGGGATAGAATAAATCTATCACTGCCACTCTGACAAGTGTCTTGTCAGAGCGATAGTGATAGATTTATTCTATCACTGTCGCTCTTCCGCATATTGATTGGCATGACGGGAGAAATGGCAGTAATAGCTTAAAGTGCATGATCGTGATATGGAAGTCCCTGTTGTGCCTATGCTAAATACCGAAGAGTGAATAAGACAGCCACATACTATGATTGTACAGTATGTATGGATGTCGCACCCTTGAAGACTTCTGGTCGCTTAGTATTAATCGAAAGGAACTTCGTTCCATCCAGGTGTCCCTTGACACCTCTCATTTTTTTTTAATTTAGCTTCTTCCTTGCTTATCTTCTTTTTTCTTGACATTTTTTAACCTACAACAATATTGCAGCAATAAATTCAAGAGTTAATAAAAGAAAACAATAAAAAAAGCCAGTAAGCCCACCCAAAAATCATTCCCTCATATATCATCATTCCCTCACCATAATTTTTTATGAGGGAATGATGGTGAGGGAATGACGAAATAAAGAATAACTGTAAAGAACTCGTGACTTAACCTTTCTTTTAAAACGATTTTTCTGCTTAAGGAAATTACTCCCAAAAGCCATCTTATCTGTGCAACTTATAATCAGTTAAAGTACTTACCTTTTGTTTTTTTAGAATGTGATGAAATGACGATCAAAAATGTAATTTAACCATAAAATTACTAAAATCTTTTTGCAGCGCACACCCGAACACAATCACAGAAAATTCGCCATTTTGATAAATTCACATTAGTGCCAACTTTCAAAAACTGGTGGTAGCGTTCGTATTTTATTTAAAATGCGTTCATAATTCAACTGCCAGTAATAGTGTGAGGGAATGATTTATTTTTGTGGGACACATATAAATATTCAAATTTTTAACGCGTTTTTTACTTTAAAACGCTAATTTCGGTTTTTCCCATAAATTCATACTATTTATAAACAACCCAACCTATCTGAATATGATTCGAATGATTTTTGTGCTTTTTTGGTAAATAAAAGTAAATAAAATTGGTACTTGGGACATAGTGAGGGAATGACGTTAGGAACATTATGGTTATGCATTTTTATTTATTTATTTATACAGCTCTAAAATCTTATGTGAAACCTTTAGGTATAGTTAAGTAGATTGTATAGAAATACTAGTAACATCCATTTCTTTGTTGGATTTTTATATAATTTCCAAGGACAAGAATTTCGGGATTTGGTGAGAATTACCCAGGTATGTTGGTCCATACAAAAATAAATACTTGCGTCTCAATAACGCTTTGACCGCTAACTGTTGGTAATAGAAGTTACCAATTATCGGAGTTTTTCATGTCGCTCGATTTCGACGGATAATTGGTAGATTTCTCGTATTGTAAAGAAAATTTATGAAAAAATCATGAATTTATTAATCAGTGATGAGTGATAATGAATTTTATGAAGCCTGTGTATTTGATTCCGCCTTTTTTAATACGGTACCAAGATCGTCGAAATTATCCTCGTATAAAATATATGACTGAATTGTGTGAATCCAATTTTGTTTATATACCTATATTCAGATTAAACAAATCTAAATTTTACTAACAAAAAATAACCGACTTCAAAATTACTCAAAAACTACTTATCAGATCTCATTCAAATTTAAGTGGGACCACATGACAAGCACCAGCTTTCGTTTAAAAAAAACAATCATCAAAATCGGTTCACCCAGTCGAAAGTTCTGAGGTAACAAACATAAAAAAAAAGCGGCCAAGTGCGAGTCGGACTCGCTCATGAAGGGTTTCGTAGCAGCAAGTAACATAATATAAAAGTTCTTGTAGTTCGTTGTAACTTTGATCAATGTTTTTTGCGGTTTACGATTTATGACGTATTAAAAAAAAACTACTTACAAAATATCATTCAAACCAATTTTCGTTGGAAGTTTTCATGGTAATGTACATCATATATTTTTTTTAGTTTTATCATTCTCTTATTTTAGAAGTTACAGGGGGGGGGAACACACATTTTACCACTTTGGAAGTGTCTCTCGCGCAAACTATTCAGTTTAGAAAAAAATGATATTAGAAACCTCAATATCATTTTTGAAGACCTATCCATAGATACCCCACACGTATGGGTTTGATGAAAAAAACATTTTTGAGTTTCAGTTCTAAGTATGGGGAACCCCCAAAATTTAGTGTTTTTTTCTATTTTTGTATGAAAATCTTAATGCGGTTCACAGAATACATCTACTCACCAAGTTTCAACAGTATAGCTCTTATAGTTTCGGAAAAAAGTGGCTGTGACATACGGACGGACAGACAGACAGACAGACAGACAGACAGACAGACAGACATGACGAATCTATAAGGGTTCCGTTTTTTGCCATTCGGCTACGGAACCCTAAAAAATACAGTCGAATTGAGAACCTCCTCCTTTTTTTGAAGTCGGTTAAAAACGGCAGTGAATGAGAATTGAGGACAATTCCTATCTTTAAAGTTTTAGGTAAGTAGGTAGGTATTTTAATAAAACAAGAACACTAAGCTTTTTAAGTTTGATATATTTTGAAATTATAACAAAAAAATTTCGCCTTTTCAGAAATAATGGTGTATCCCTGCTAAATCAATAGCTATTGGCCTTATGTACTTCATCTTTTGTGAAAGGTCTGGACTTCATCTGCAAAGAAACTTCCTTTAGTACATTTGGCAACAATTTTTTTGTTTAAAAGCAAAAAAAAAACAACAACCCATAACTGTCCCACTGCTGGGTTCCGGGTCTCTTCTCACAATGTGAGGGGTGTTAGGCCATATTCTACCACGCTGGCCAAGTGCAGATTGGTAGACTTCAACCACCTTTAAGAACTTTATGGAGAACTCTCCAGTGTGCTGGTTTTCTTACGATGTTTGTTGTTTTCCTTCACCGAAGCTAGTGATAATTAACTTCTAATACGCACATAATATTTGAAAATTATAGGTGCGTGCCAGGATTTGAACTCGGGCCCCGGACAAGTGGGAATAAACGCTTCGTTCGGGAGACCAACGTTCTAACCGCTAGGCTATCACTGCTACAATTACAACAATTTACAATTACTACAAATTTTTGTTTACTAAACATAATAATAATATATTTTATTTTATTTTATTAACAAATAAAGTCTATACTCACGGTAATTGTTGAACTGTGTTTCATTTATTTATAAAACTAATTAATATTGCTAAAATTATGACAACATACACGTTGTTTATATTTTGGGTAACCAAACGACATAAACGAATGTCAAATGACAATAACATGTCATCGTTGTCTAGGAAACCTGTCAGTACTAAACGTCAAATGCTGCGTTTTGTTATTACTGAAGCATTGTTCCAGGTTACATTTATCATGATTTTATTAACTTCATCCGCGAAATTCACAATACATTTGGAACAAATTATCATTTTAATATTAAAATGAAATAAGTTTATAATAAAAACACTGAGTTCCTTTTTATAATAAAAAGTATAAAAAAGTATAAAAGTATAAAAAAATATATTGTTATGCGAAAACTAAATTTTGAGAGGGATGTAAAAACCAGAGGCAGAAATGTCACTGAAATATTATCTACCGATGATCTTACTTTTGTTTGCTTACTTTTGATTTGAGAGACGGCAGTTGCCGGGAGATCAATCTTTACTTTTTATCTCTGTTATGTACCAGAGCTCAACTGATAGTATAATATTGAGACCGGCCGTAAGTATATATTGCCTGGAAAAGATAAAGTCAAGTATTTTAAATCGTATTGTGTTTATTTTTTGTCTTTTCTTTTATATCCTCTCTGTTTTACAAATAAACTATACAATATATTTACCCTATCATACATGTTTTTATTGACGCGGCCTTGTTAGCGGCGTATTACTAAGGCACTTTTTTACTTGTACAGTAAACCTATCTTGCTAGAGATAAACGCTATAAAATAAACGATAAACGTTAGACGTATTCCCATTGTCATTTTACACGTAGCCAATGGGAGATTTTTGCTCAAAGGCGAAGGTGAACCGGCCGAGGGAGCTTGAGGCGATGCCAACGCGACGGAGCGCGCCGCCGCACCGGCCGAAATAACAACATACTGCACACGGTTATTAAATGCACATCTACGACAACTACATTATGTAAAATAGCTTGTAACACTAATCTTTACATTAAATATTGATAGTACAAAAAGTAAATACACGGTTAGTGTCAATGGTGGTACTAAACAAAAAAAAATTATCTGTGCTGTTAACCTTTTAGGAGGTCGCCTGGAGCCAGACTTGTGTGTCAGTATCAGGTCATGTTATCACAAACATGCATTGTCATCAGAACTAAAGCAATATGCATTCAACTCCTTAGGATACGAGGAAGAAGGTCTAATTATGCTTGCAAGATTTTGCCTACACAAACAGAGTAAGCTAAATAAAACCGTTTAAAATACTGGTGAATCTGACTATCCGTGAAGGAAAGCGTTCCTTCGCAACATACTGATCCTTTCGGCCTAGTTAACGTAGCCGGAGTAACTGTTTTTATCAACGTTTTATGTTCACCCCCTACGCATTAGGTACCCTCTTCGTCTACAGCTCTAGTGTCAAACGATGTCTTGGGGATAACTCTACAGATTACATTTTTAGTACTGACAAATTATTCGACACAGTACATAGCACTTAGGTTTATATCAAGGGACACGATGAAAAACGAAGGAGTGCAGGCAGAGAATAATCGCCTGCATACATTAAAATTACTAAAACCACAGTCAATGTTTCATCATTTGTGTGAATACCCAAAAATAAAAATTCACTTGGCACCATTGTCCTCTTACTGCTAGCATATAAGTATGTACATGCAAACGAACGGCCGGACATTTTGTACACTGTAAGCTAATGTTGCGTGAATGAACCATTATTTGGCAATGACTGCCCTTCCATCCTTATTATAACTAACATGAATAAAAAATAGCGCATTTTTTTTAATGTCTACATCATCATCTACCATTATAAGGTTTTTTCATATCAATTCTAAGAACACAAAGAATCTACGAACGACTTCAAAGATAAAATCCATATCCATAGTTATTTTATAAATTATAGATAATCATAAATTATGGCATCTCGTAAAAAAATATATTTTTTTCTCCCACTGCGTCTCAATTCTTGTTTATTACCGTCCCCTAGCTAATTACAAGTGTAATAAAATGCAAATAAAACAATACAGTTATTTAATATATTTCTCCATTGTATAAAGCCACCTGTCTCGTTATAATTCATCTATTGTTATTAGACGCTTGATTGCGTGCACGAGGCAGTGTTATTTGTAGGTGTACAATCCAGAAATATACAATATATATACAGGGTGTAAACGTAGTTTTGTTAGTAAATACAAAATAGGTATTTTTCCTATAATATTTTTAATTGGCAAAACTACGCAAATTTGTATTAAAAGTAAACACCATATACTTAAAATGCGTAACAATTGAAAACTGATTTTATTTCTTTAACTTATTAATGTACCGTAAAAATATGTAAATTTCAGTTTTAAAATTCCTCGTAAATCCGTTAATAAATGTTTGGGAGAGATTTAAGCTAGGTACCGTCCCTCTTAATTTAATCCCTGAAAACGACGGCGAAGTTAGATTAAAAGCTACCGCCCTCCGACACAGTTATGCTATGCTGGTCAATCAACATGGTCATTAAGATCGGTTAACTAATTGTTATAGATTATTTCATAAACAAAACATTAAAAAAATCCAGATGAGGATTTTGAAGCAAAATATACACTTATAGTCCATTTTTAGACGAGTTTCATGTTGTAAACAATCTTATAGCGTCTTTAATCGTATTTTAAATTAAGGCAGATTCAAGATAAACAACAAATTATCTGCCAAAATTAATTTCTGTTAACTCTTAATAATTTTACTTGAACTAATTTTAATTAATATTAAAAAAAAAAGTACCTACACGAACTACATTGTTAAAGGAGGTGGCCAACATCTGTATGGGCGTTTGCCCCACTTGTGAAGTATAATGTACACATTTTATTTTTACCTTACATTAAAGCTTATACTATCTACTTTAATAATTTTTATCAATAAAAATCTGTAGAACTCGGGATTTTCCTTTTACGAGCACTTTTAGCTCTTGTAGGTTGACATTCTGCAAAACATAAGTAATCGTGGAAATGTGTTTTGAAGAGAGATTTTTATATTAAATAAATACTATTTATCTTTTGGATAATTCATTATTTATTTATTTTACTTTAATTATGACTTTATTCATACAAAAAAGTACCAGCAGTACTAAATAAAATATACGTATAAAAGTGCACATTGATATTATTAAGTGTTAAATAATATACATTTAGTACACATAGGGCTTGTTTCACCATCTTCAAGTAGAGTCCTGAATAAGCTATGCCATCAAAAACAAAACTTGTAAAAAAAACCAAGTCTCGCAACTCAGTTCTTCTACCGTAAAAAGTTGTGAGATCCATGTAATACCAAGTCGGTTAATTTATTCAGTTCCTACATAAGGGTCCTTCTGTCTTAAGTTATTACGTATTTAGCTAACCTAACAAGTAACAACATCTTATAGTGACCATATTGTCAATATTAAAAATCTTTTATGTTTTAAATAAATAGATCGACTTGACCATCGCATGAAAACACAATGTATCTCACAAGTAATACCTACATATTATATTAAATTTGATTGTTTAGTGCGATTGCCAAGTCAATCTATTTATTTAAAACATAAAAGATTTTAATATTGATAATATGGTCACTATAAGATGTTGTTACTTGTTAGGTTAGCTAATTACGTAATAACTTAAGACAGAAGGACCCTTATGTAGGAACTGAATAAATTAACCAACTTGGTATTACATGGATCTCACAACTTTTTACGGTAGAAGAACTGAGTTGCGAGACTTAGTTTTTTTTTACAAGTTTTGTTTTTGATGGCATCTCATTTCTTTTTGTAGATAGTTCTACTTTTTTCCTTTTACAAGTTACCTTTGAACATAATTATATCTAGGTACCTATCTACACCTATTATTCCATTATATTATATACAGGTACACTGATTCATTCACTGTAAATGTAACTTTGTTATACAGGTACAGTGATTCTTTAACTGCAAATGTAACTTTGTAATCCTATATATTTATATGGGATTACAAAGTTATTTATGCAGTTGATGTATCTAGAAAACTGGATCGAAATTGCAAAATATTTTAGTTTTTCCTTGATCTATACACTAAACACTAATTGTGTTCCAAATTTGAAGCTTCTATGTCTGCTAGAAATGCCTTAGAGTTTTGATGATCGGTCAGTCAGTCAGTGAGTGACGAAATTAAGAAACTTTGACTAGTTATAATTCTTAAACTACTGGTTCAAATTGAATGAAATTTGAAATATACCGTGTTTATACAATGCCTGCTTGGTTATAAAAAATTCAGGCTTCTAGCTTTATCCACAACGAAGTTATAGGGGGTCGAAAATGGCCTGAATTGCTTCGAGAAAAAGAGGGTACGGCCGTGCCGCTTTTTTGCTCGACTTGGCGGGGGCACTGCCGTGCCCCCAGATTCGCCGGTGAAAGTCACGTTAAAGTGTCATTTTACATACACGAAATGTCAACTTAACCAACGAATAGCTTACTTCGGCCTTCTTGAAGATTGTGAAACAAGCCCATAATGTAAAAATTTAGGAATTAAAACAATAGTATCAAACAAGATTTACCTTGTGATTTGTGTGTGTTACCAAGGTGATGCATTGGCTGATTATCTGGTATACCCGTCTACTTGTTCTCTATTCAAGATCAGCAGTTATTAATATAGAATCTAAAAATGATGCAGGGGCCTCTATGTGACCTTGGTGACGTGCCCACCCCAAATACCAAACTAATTTCATCACGTGAAAATGCCATACCTGTACTGCAGTGATCCATTCTACCAATATGGATTGAAGGTTTCTTGCTACCGAAGATATTGAGTGACGTGCCATGCGTTCAATATCAACCGCGCAATTAATGCACCTCATGGCAAAAAATCAAACACATTTATTATTTTGCAGAAATCAAACTCAAAAATCTTCTTTTGGCATTTGACAATTGGCAATATAGCAGACATTAGCATTTCTGTCAGTCAATTGTCAACCTCTCCAGTGATAGCAATGGAGGTATTAGAAGATTAAGATATAAAATACAACTTATTATTATTGTTAATTTATTATAATTACTCACTGCGGAGTTCAGAAGAAACTTAAAATTCTATTTATGTTAAAATAAATGGAATACATGTCTTTTCAGGGGACTAAAACCTTGTACAAATAAACGTATTTTAACCATTTCCGGGGCACATCTTGGCCACCTCCTTTGGGGGTAATCTATGACATTATGTCACTGAGCGGTGTTAGCGCGTTGATGTCGTGCGCGTGAAGGGAGGCTGCTAGTGAAAGCATTTTTGTTATGTTACTACTTAAAGCGAATGGGATAACTGTAAATTATTGACCACGACTTACCTAAACTATAATCGAGAGGAGAGATTTGTTTTTTTTTTTAATTTTTGCTACAACCGAATAGGCTCTAAAATTCTGACCAATTAAAAAAATTTCACCAAAAGAATGCTCTATTGTTTGTGAGTAACATGCCTAAATATTTTAAAAATAGGGATACATACGAAAAGCGAAGGAAAGTGAGGACCTTATTATAGTTTTACAATATCTAGTTACATATAGAGTTTTGTGACTATCATAATCGCAAGGTAAGAATTTGGTCGTGGTCATGTATACATTTAATTGCCGTAATAAACACTATGGCTTACAATCGATCGCCTAGGCTACCATAACCTTTTCTAGACTTTAAAAATGTATGTGTTTTGTTAGTTATACATTGTTGCTAGCCTTGGAGTCATCTTATTAAACATTCGTATTAAAGGTATCGCTTTTCCGTGTCAGTGAACTTAATTTAATTTTGAAAGTATCTTAATATTGTTATTTTAGGCCTTTATCTTATTTTCGCGGTACTTCATTTACTTAATAAGTCTTGACACTGACTGAGTGACAGACAACGCAAAGCCTTATTTGGTAGGTCAACAATATTTTTAGGATAATTATGATAATATGAAAAATATTAACATTATCCGTTTTTGCAATTTATTTAGCATTAGCACACACTAAAGAGGAATCTCAAAGATCCCTTCATTCATCTCATACAGTAGAACCTCCGTGCAATCAAAGACAGTAAATAACAAAACCTGTGCTATCAATAAATCAACCAAGACGATCTGCCTAACCAGGTCAATGACGACGACAATGGTATTAACGAATTAGTTAACGAGCAGCAAACATGTAAACAAACAGAAGCCATTGAACAGATCGCCATTGTTATAGATATTGCGCGGTGTGGCCGGTGTGTGACGCCAGCGCCGGCGCACGCGCACGTTGAAGTCGAACGCTAGGACCATGGACAAACTGTACGGCCGTCACGTAACCGAGACGGTATCACACTTGTCAATTACGTTAACAAACATCTATGACATGATTTAAAGTATCTAAGAAACTAACCCCCTATTCTTAAAAAAACACGCAGTGTTTTGTTCCTTTCACTCTTATGAAAAATGATAAAGATAAAACTCTCTATAATAAATGATAAAGAAAAGTCTCTGTCTTTCGCGTAGATTTGGTAACTGGCGATCTCGTTCTGTCAAATGTATGTGAGAATCTATCGATTTCAAATTTATGGATAAAACATATGACAGTGCAATAACTAAAATAGGGTTATTAAGCGTTTATCCATAAGATTGTAAGACTCGTTGAAGTCGATCGCAAGGACCATGGACCGACAGACCGGCAGTACGCCGCCGCGCCGTCACGAAACCACCACGTCACGCTTGTCAATGATTTTTAAAAACATCTATGACATGATTTAAATACTAATTGTAAGAAACTAACCCCCGTATTCATTCATAAAACAAGCAAAGTTATAGAAGGCTTATAAAGTGTTTTGTTGCTTTCACTCATAGGAAAAACGATAAAGATAAAACATATTATAACAATGCAATAGATAAAATATGTTTATTAAGCGTTTATGAAGGCCGTAAGACTGTGTAAAGTGAATAAGCCTAAATTAAAATAATTGTTTACTGAATCATAGTCTGCCACTAACTGTACATTTTAAAATTTCAAATCTGTTAGTTTAGATGTTTTGAAGAAGCGGTGAATGAGTTTCGTCATGGATTTCTGTTTAAACTAACACAGACTATCGTAATTATTCAAAATACGTAATCGAAAGATAAAAACATAGCCAATTTAAGAGTTATTCATATCGCAAGATTTACTTATGATAAAGTATAATTTATGGGAACTCGTTCTGTCATTGACAACAATGACTAACCAGCCTAGATAACCGCTAAACAAACAAACCGAGCAGATTTATCAACTTAACTAGATTTAGTAATGTTCTAGGAGCTTCACTAACCTATTCAGGTTCCTCAAAAGTTGCAATTTTTTGTATGACTCATGGAAAATTTAGTTTGTAAGCACATTGAAGATCAATGTGAGATACACAATTGACTGCTTCATTCGATGGTCACGAATTGTTGTCCTTGAACAAGTGACGCCAATTGGAGTCGTAATTTCTTCTTAAACTGGCGGTCACGTAGACGAGCCTTTTGTTTACTGTGAAGTTTATATTCACCTCGCGGTTAACGAAATTTCGATTCGATTTATAAAAGAACCATTACATAATAACTTCACGATCTAACCTTTTAGTGCGGGTAGACGTAACTAACAATACAATTTCTTTGTAGAAATTGAACCGAAAATGTCTCACACATTGTATACTTTATAAACAATGCGTTCGTCTCTTTATCAGAAGGAGCGATAACTCACCAAGCATTCGGGAGATACCTCTGAGCAAGGTAAATAGACATGACCTTGGGCATATTAAGTGCGCGATTTCACGAGATAAGGCTGTTTTCGAGGCGGCGTAAAAATTCTACCTCCCGAGCGAGAGTCGTTCACCTTGCACAATGGTCAAATGGGGTTGCATAATGCGAGTACACCGACCTGCGTAACCATGTCCCAGTAGAATCCGTCGAGCGTGGACTTGCCATGTTGGTGCTGCCGGCAGAGCGCGGGCCAGAGCGCGGCGCGGACGGGGCTGTTGATGGGCCACGAGTTCTCCCTGATGAGGAGCTTGAGCTCCCGCTTGCGGCCCTGCTGGAGCAGGGGCTGAACTTCCTCGAAGGTCTTGAGGGGCGCCTTCTTGCCTGCGAATAAGGGTGAGGGTAAGCACTGCGTCCAGATGGGCGGGGGGTGTGCGGGGGCGAGGGATTCGGCGCTGGGCGCTCGGAACGCGGCCGGTTCTATGTACATCGCAATGGTTGCGCGGGGCACATGCTTCCTGTGCGCGCGCGCCTGCGGCACTGCCACTATGCCGCTGCCAGCCTCCGAGCCGCGATAGCACGCCCCGGCTGACAGCGACGGCTGTCACACTTCGATTGTTTATCTCACCGTGCAAACGCCGCGCCGGTCCAAACGACCGCACCGAAGGCTAAACCAAAACCCTGCGTATAAAGCTGGGTGCGTTGGTTAGTGTAAAATTAGAGGTAAATGCTAAATTACATTTAAAAGGATAAAATTTGTTAATTTCGTTTCAGTTAATAAGGTCCATTTACTTTGTTCGCTTGATTCATTAAGTTTTTATATTCTACTTATAATTAAAATAGTGGAAAATGACTTAACAAAAAAGTTAGCGTTATTTTCTACAATTTTATGTCGCAATACCTAATCTGAAAATTATTTTAAAATTTAATTATGAATGCACGCTTCCAAGTAGCATTACGAATTACGATACCGAATAAACATTTTAATGAAAGTTATTCAATGTAAACAAATTTTCTGTATCGTTACAGTACAGCATCGTGCACAAATTATAAAAATAGTCATTGAATTATAGCAAAAACGCACGCAGCGGCCTGGAAGCGCGCCAGACCCCGCCCCCCGCTGCGCGGCGCGAGCGCAGAGCGACCAGCACGAGTGACGGTGATCCGTGCATAAATACGAACAACAATAATAACGAACCTTTGTTGACAAACGTGGACCGTAAATTCATTGCGACTGTAGCTAAGCTAGTTATAACAATTTTAGATTTAGCACAAACCACAAGCCCAGCCGGGCATGGAATGGATCCGGACTGGAGCTACGGCTTTCATACGCGACGTTTTATAGTTTCACCTGATTCATTTCTAATATATGTTACTGGGAATCTTCTACGATCGATAGATATTTGTCATCGCTTCCCTGGCACAACACCATGCATGTTGAGAATGTTTCTTTGAGCATTTTCGAATTCCATCCTCTTTACCGCATGTTGTTTGTTGATCTCCAAAAGCAATGCAGTCACGTGGACAAAATACCGTGATTAAAGATGATAACTAACTTGTCGAAAGAGACGATACTTTTTAAGACGTTACAGCTCAATTCGCATTCAAAACAGAAGATACATAAACGTCTCAATTTCTCATAAACGATCCTAGTTGCAGAGACAACTAAACAAGAGATGGCCTATCTTTATTTATATTTTCATACAAATTAAAAAATTGTACTTCGAAAATAAGTAAGGAAGTTGACAAACAAAGTTGGTAATCACAACTTAAATAAAGACAACGAATGAAAAACTTCAGGAAATATTTTAAATTATGATGAAAATGACATCAAAAGTTATTTCAGTAACGTTACATATTCCCTATACGACTTACAAATTCCTTTCAACAATTCAGACCTCATGAAATCATAATTCATAATATCCAGACCCTTGATCAATTATGTAAAAACTCAGAAAGCCTAGGAGCGCTATATGAATATTCAAATTGAAACAACGAATTCCTTGTTAAATTTACCCTTTCAAAGCAATTCAATCTAACATAGAATTGACGTAGCGGTATAAATTAGTCAATTTAAGTTAAGTTCATTTAGCTTAAGTTTGTCTAATAAGTGAAATTGTTGTAATTTCTTTAGACAGCAAAGTTTAAACCGAATTTGAACAAACAAACTTCATTATTCTGTTAACAAACTTCAAGTCACTATAATAAGGACTAAACTTAAATATATTTTAAACGCAATATACAATATTTTCAAGTACATTTCCAGTATTTAAAAAAAACTCCAATAAAAATGGTGTAATTAATGTCTGCATAAAACCTTGACATAGACATTAATTTACTAAACATGGAGTAAAGTAAACCGCACTATAATTTCAATTATATTAGTAGTAATAAGGTCTCATACAGAAATCATAATTTTTACAACTTTTGTTTTAGAGATCTATCACGCAACCAAAAAAATTTTGAGAAAATTTACCTGGGTCTAAACAGACCCCCTGGTGAAACCAGTGTTAAGTTGCACCACAACGCCTGATAGCGCGAGGTTATCTCGTCAGTCTCGAAGCGTTATAACTATGTAGTTTGACTTCATAGCCCGCCATGATCAAGTGTGATTTACGCGAACTGTGTAACATTTTGATAAGTGAAGCTCGCGAAGTTATAGAAGGTAAACATAAAACAATAGAAAGTGTATGACACAAGTACGTAAATGATGTCAAATTGTGTGAGAATGACAGGTGTTATTCTATTTTTTCAGGGAATGCTTAATTTCTCAGAGGATTTACTACTTCTAAATTTTTACGTAAAAGATAGACATTAAAAAATATTCTCCAAATATTTTTTTACAACTTTCGTGAAAAAGACAAAAATAAAACTAGATTAAATTAACTACCTATCAACTTAAGAAATCGCGAACCATCTAGTCCCTTGTATGTACAGCTGTGGTGTAGTTAGAGACATTAGAGGTCGGTGACCACAATACCGGATACAACTTTTAAACGCTAATTAGATACAAATAAACGTTAGCCAACTAAAAGTGGAGGCTGACATGTTCGAGTTAATCCTACGGTGATTTTTAACATAAGTGATGTTTATGAAGCTTATCTAAGATCCAGAGTAATTAATTATTTGATTTAAATTAAGAACAAACTATATTTTTAAATTATTTCAATAAAGAGGAGGTTCTCAATTCAATTGTCTTAGGAGTTTTACTATCTATCGATTTTCATATTTAAGCCTGCGATGGGTATAAGATTTTATGGGGAATAAAATCAAACTTTCTCCGTTACGTTATGCGTTATGTTTAGTAATTCGTAACACAAAATGTAGATGGCGTTGGATGGCTGATCAGTAACAACGCCATCTAATGATAATAATAATCTTGGTACATCCTATTCTGAGGATGTGAAACATAATAATCATCATCATCATCACCACCATGGCGTTAATCTCGAGTCGTGCGTCTAATCGGACACTCATAATGTTTTTAAATGTTTGTTATCTCATAAGTCCGTCATTTATCGACCGATTTGAAAGATTATTTTTTTCGAGAGCGTACCTATGTTTCCAGGTTGATCCTATATTTTTTCCATATTTTTCTGATGATGGATTACATGAGGAATTGAGGAAACTCCTCAAATATTATACATGGAATGATATGACGATCTAGATATACATGTGTTTGATTTTCGAATACTAGTTCTTTGAATTCGGTTATTCTATTAAAATTTAGATTATCTAAAATGCATTTTATCTAAGTAGAAGTTTTTTTTTTATAGTCTTCTTTGTTTATTTATTAAAGTGTGAATAATATAAACAAGGGACCCAGATTAAAATTGTTATCATAAGATCAACAAATGGATGGATTATGGAATTTTTTAAACGCTGCTACTGATGCGTCCTTGAGATTGTTTAATGGTTTTATCTTCTAAGCTTTATAAGATAAGCTCATACGTAAATACATTATAAGCAGAAAGGTTATTAATTCACATCAACATTTCACAAACTACTATTTACATATAGGATTTATATATTTTAGGATTTTTTTTGTAAGGATATGATTTCGATATAAGACTGAATTGAAATTACCAAATATAATAAAACTTTAGCCTTTTAGCCTTTCAGCCAACACTATCTTGATGCACAGATTACAACTGGGAGAGTTCCATAGAAATCTTCTGTTACTTGCACAATTTTCTGCAATGTGTTTAGAAAAAAAAAGCCTTATCATCATGACAAGACAGTAAGCACTTCTGTGATGACTTGATGAGTCATTTTTAACGGAATTCGTTTTAATTTAACTTTACGTTTACTTACGATTTCAAAAAATTCGAAAAACAAATAACCTACTTTAAAGAAACGTTCTTCGAAACACCCATATCAAGATTGCCATAATATTATACCTATAATATTTAACAAGTTCCTTCAATTTCTCGTGGATCCATCATCAGAATTGAATTTTGAAAAATACAGGATATTTAAGACCATTTTTGGAATTAGGGGTCCGTTTACGAAATATTTGGCTTTAAAGTGCTAATTTTTGTTAGAGTCAAGTGTCCCCCCTCTGCTGGCTAAACGGTTAGAATTGGACAACTGAAAAAATCTCAAAAATAAGTTATATGATGAATTTACAAAGAAAACTATCACGGCTATTATAGCTTATGTAGTTAATGAGTAATAGTCGATAAATTAGCAACCCTAAATTGCGCGTGGCCTGACACGCACTTGCCCGGTTTTTTTGAATCTCAGTGAATTTTTAATGACCTAAGAAAAATCGCATTTCCCGACATCTAGCGAGATAAGTGGAAACGAATTGCAATTAAATCCTTGGCGACTGACAACGCCTGACTAATAGATACGCGTTGATACGGAGAGATGTCACCAGCATTTATATATAATTCGTAATCGCTCACTGTTGCGCCTACACAAAAGGTGCATAGCATATAGATATATATACACACGAGTTCCGATATTACTTAAGTATGTTATTTACGTGATAACTTTGCGGTAGGATAACTTAGAGCAAGTTTGTATGTAAAGATTTTTTTTAATCACCACAGTACTTTGTATTTCTGTAACCATGTCCCCATGTTACTGGGTCATAATGTAAATTACAGGGAGTCCTAGTGCGGAGGTTTGAGTATGTAGCCTTTCTTTCTTTCTTTCTCTTTCTTTTTAACCGACTTCAAAAAACGTGGAGGTATTCAATTCCACTGTATTTTTTATGTTTATTACCTTAGAACTTTCGACTGGGTGAACCGATTTTGATGATTCTTTTTTTTAATCGAAAGTTGGTGCTTGTCATGTGGTCCCACTCAAATTTGAGCTAGATCTGACGAGTAGTTTTTAAGTTATTTTGAAGTCGGTTATTTTTTTCTTGGTAAAATTCATATGTTGTCAACATAATATGAATTTTACAGAAATGGCTGGTGATGCCTTTGGTGTTACTGATATCGATAACGACGGTGACCAAACTGACCAATTACCAGTTACCATTAATCAATTACCAATTACCAATTATCAGTGGCTCGTCTTCTCTTCACTTTAAAAAACAAACTGTGATACTACTGGTGACGGTAACTGGTGGTTACCATGCCGGATCGCCGGGCCCTGGGTTCGATTCCGAGCGAGGCGGAAATTTGAATGATGACTTTGAATTTCTGTTCTTGGTCTGGGTGTGAGTGTTCTTGTCTCTGTGTCTTCCATGGCACCCACGATACAGGGGATCCGTGGGACTATGAGTGTGAAGCGTTATTTTATTATATTCGACTAGCTGTTACCCGCGACCTCGTGATATTTAATATTAATAAATTTTACATTGATCCTATTTATTTCTAAAACTATTTTTGACGTGACAACATCTATTAAAACGATGATCGCCGGGTGCACGCAAGAAAAAGCATGACTCACTGTCACGTTCTGTGACGTCATGTTAAGTTCCGCGAGCGAGAGCGCGGAACAAGCGATAGAGAGGCACGATCGGCCACGATCGGCCGAAGCGCTCGGTTCGTTTCGTATGTATCTGACTATCTGTCTTCCTCTCGATCAGCCGGTGCGTCCGAGTAGAAGAGAGACAGTGGCAGCACACAACTTACTTCCTTACCTACCTACACGTGAACTGTTTTCAAAGTATGCAATCATTTCATCAATGTTTGGTCATGACGTTGTCACGTTAAACTACCGTCCGTAAACCGACTTTACAGACAACCATTTTTTTTCTAAAATAAAAGTAGCTAAAGTTACTCCTTTTTACATCAGCTATCTGCCAGTGAAAGTCCCGCCATTTAAGAAATTAGCCGAAACAAACAAACAGACAGACAGACAAAAATATTGTTTTGGTATTATGAGGTTATTATAGGTATAATGAGGTTATTTTAATATAACAAACAGACACTCCAATTTTATTTATTTGTATAGATAACTATAACTTACCTATAATATCACCGATTTGTAATCGTGCATTCCGGTAAGAAACGGAGGATAATGTGTGGGCCGCTTTATGCGACCTACACTTGATACGAGATTGTTGATTATAAACAACATGCGGAAGACTGATACGTCAATGTTGTTATTGTTGTCACACTTATTGTTCCAGTTAGAGTATCATGACAATGATCAACATAATATCATATAATAATATCTGACAATTCAATATTGTGACAGTTTCTAGAGCAACATAGCCGGTTACATGATAAGACCGTAAAATTGATTATATGAAACATTATTTTGCATATTTATTTCAATGTATTCGTTTTCGGGGTGGGGTTTATGCGCCATAAATATTGGTGGCCCTGGGTTCGTCCTCAGAACTGAGAAAGCATGGGGAGTAATTACTTCACCATTCTACTTCTTAAGATAGCTGTCATATAACATTGCCTACAGGTATCTATCACCTTGTCTAGTTCTATACCAAGATGGAAAGCTATACCCAGATAAGCTAAAAAAAGATGGGTTAAGATAAATCTTAGAACTTGTACATCAGTCTGTACAATTCTCATGTTAACTGTAGACGTGACGACAGTCATTAAACTGCCCGCTTCAATCTGATTCCAGGTCGGGCCAACGAGGACTAGCTCCGGAAATGGAAGTGGAAGCCGCAACGGATATGACGTGCCTGGTCAAATCTTCACGCGTCAGATTAACAAACTGTCAACAACATCGAAAATGACGACGCCAACAAAAATATCATTAGGGAAATATACAAAATTATTATTATTATTCAGCAAACACAGATCACATTAATTAAGATTTGCGTTTTAACACTAAGCCTTGAGCACTTGACTAATTAATTTTAATAAAAGAATTGTAGATAAACAATTTAAAAATCCTAGTTAAATTATGTTTGCAATAATAGCGTTGCGTTAATAAAATCACTCTGAGCCTAAGAACTCACGGAGCGATTTTCACCCGCGGCCGCTGCGGTGACGGAAATTTTAAAAAGTTTCAAAACTCACGAGACCGAAGTTTTGTGCGGTATCGCAGCCGCCGCGGTTGCGATTACCGCCCGCAAACCTGGCGGGCGAATATCGCAAGACGGGCGGTATTTACGATCTGTACCCCCCCTCGGCGGGTTGCTCCTGCACGCTCTGCGGTCGGTTGGCGGGCGACCGCGAGTAAACCGCGCCCGCCGCGGGCGTAAACCGCGTCGTGAAATATGCCGCTCGTTTTTACATACATATTCTACAGGAGCTGCGGGCCCGCTACCGCGGCGGGCGCGGGAGAAAATCGCTCCGTGAGTTCCTAGCCTGAATCTCAAGATTTCAGATTTTTGGGAATGGCTTTTGTATGTCCTGTCCCGGCAACCTCCTGTTTTTTTTTAAACTGTCATCTGTGATACAAATAATGATGTAAGATCTTATTAAACAAGATGTTCTGGTCTATTAGAAGGTATACTTGCGTAAAAGAAAATATGATAAGAATGGAAAGTTCGCTTATAGTACACAAGTACATCCTTCAAAAAGTGTTTAATCCTTGCAGAGTTCGCTGACAATGTTCAATTACTCTATCCAATTCCGACGGGTAATTTTGCCTTAATGATTGTAGTCATTATAGATATCTTTCTTAAAATTATACACGATTCGATTAATTCTCCGATATCGATTCATCCTCAATTATTCAGAAATTTAGGAACAGAATATATGTAGACTAATCACAATGGATACCACGTATGCACGTGGAAACCCCAGATTATAAGATAACAAGAGCTAAGAATACCGGGAAAATCTGTACGCAAACCTCATTTTCTTAAGCACTGTGAGTCAGTATTCGGATCAATAAAGTATTCGAGCAACATCAAACAATGAAAAATACACAAAACATGTCCGTGGAAAATACACTAAAATAATTAAGGAAAAACTGCAATTCTGAAACCGGTCCAAGATAGCGAATGCGAAATTTTCACGCGAATTGGCTTGCAAGTGGAAAAGTTTAAGAAAAACAAGTGACACAATTTAAGTCTAAAAATATCAGTCTCGAACTATGTGTAAGAGAAAAGTGCGCTACATACCGAAGAAAACGATCACGGCGTTATAAAATTGTGTTTGCAATCAAGGCTTAAGGACCAAAACCATGCGCTATATTCGCAACGTACATTATTATTTATATAACTAGCTGCCCGGACAGACTTCGTTCTGTCAAAAGTTTTTTTTTAATTAAAACCTTCCGTGTTCTTTAAGGGAGATGTAAGCTACCCTATCTTTCAAGTTGGATCACTCCACAGGGTGTGCAAATTTGATTAAAATCGGTTAAGTAGTTTAGGACTCCATCGCGGACAAACAACGTGACACGTAATTTATATATATTAAGATATAATAATCACAATATTCTTCGCAGTCCATAATAGTTTTAATTTCCTATTAGTCATATGGTTTCATATCCTCTTTCGGTAGAGGGAGTGGTAGACTAGTCAGATTCAAACGATTCCTTGTTACGTGTATAGGTACTTAAATAACTTACACTATAGTTAAAATTATCTAAGATGCCCATAATGATAGCTGCTATTTATTAATATGAACTAACCTTGTATGGGTGTCTTTGAGCGAAATGGAATATTCATTTACTTGACATGAATAGTTGAATACTTACGGACAAAGGATTTTGCCAAAATTTGTTGAAAATCCCTACCCATTTTCATTTGCGTTGATTATAGATCATAATATACGTTAAAATCTAGTAAAAATCCTATCACATCATAATTTATGCAAAATTTAATAAAAATATATGACGTCGAAACAATCTTATGTGAAGAAGCCTAAATCTAATCTGACGTAGTGTGATGTGACGGCTTGAAACCGTTTATAAAACCAATCATAATCGATACATTACTATAATCGAAATTTAAAAATGAAAATTGATTAATTTAATTACATTGTTAAAAATGATTTGCTTGCATTTGAATTTAAAATTAGGTACCCAATAATACCACAACGAATTGGATGCTAATAAAGGACATTTTCCATTATGTATGGGCCCTTTGCCATCCATGGACAGTAACTGCAGATAATATGTTATATGTAAGTATTTAAGGTTGCGGTAAACATTTTTTTTAACAAAATAATGATGTATACATGAATGTGTCTTACGAAATAAGCAAGAATTTATTCACTGTAGTTTTTGACGTGATAACGTCTATTATAACGATGAACGCCGGGCGCATGCACGAAAAAATGTAGCGTTCTGCGAGCGAGAGAGCAGCAAAAACGAGAGAGAGGCACGGTCGGCTACGATCGGCGTATCGTAGCCGATGCCGTAGGCGAGCCGTAGGCGATCGTAGTTGAGTTTTGTTATGACGTTGTCACGTTAAACTACCGTCCGTAAACCGACTTTACAGACAACCATTACTTTTATTTCCTGACGCTCATAATATAATATTATGTCAAAATATTATTATGAAATTGAGCGGAACTTTCATTCTATCATGATCTATCTTTCTTTCTTTTTCTTCTCTTTCTTGGCCGGCAACGCACCAGTGATGCTTTTGGTGTTGTTGATGTTTATGGGCGAATGGATAAAATAATATTTTATTGAAGTCGTAAATAGGTACATATTAAGAATACGCGATACGAGATAGCTCAATCGAGGTAGTAGGTAGGTAACTAGGCACCTAATTATTACGGTTTTTAATTTGAAATTTAAGTATGGAATCGATTAGAAGGTCTTATAATTTTGAATCGATTTGTTATAAAAATTGGTTTCTTTCGTGAACCGATATTTTTGTACATCTCTAATGTCACTGTGATGGCAAACGACAAATTGGGCTTCTTAGTTCGCGGTGACTATAGGCATTAGTTATTATGACATTGTCTTATCTGTCTAGTCTACACTCAATACTTTTTGCTACGATCTGATATATAAATTTTTAAGTCATGTTATATGTATATAATTTTGCACTTGTATTTAATAAAGAACCATAATATCATCAAAAATCCAACACATGTCCAACATAAAGCACTTCTCTCCGAAAGTACGGGAATAACAAATGAAATCACAACGAGACGCGCGGGTTGTTTCGGATAACGAGCTCGACGAATTATTCAAATTGGAACCACGTAATTGGATCAGCGATTTCCAAGGTGAAGTACCTACGAAATTTGTTCCATATATTTTTGTGGCTAACTAGAGTTTTATTAATATTTTCAGGAGGGTACAAACTGGCTGGCAAAAAATCTCGAGTGCCGTCGTCAACTTGTAGCTTGTAGCCACAAATTCTAAACAGATTTTTCCAGAAACACAAAACGTGTTTGGGGCGAAAGGAGCCTCATAAGTCATAATATATTGAGTCCAAACCAACCTTTACTGCTCTGTACCTTTACTGTGGTGCACCCTATTGAACAACGGCCGAGGCTGTGACAGGTCCTTCGTGTTAAAGTGTTCCTAAAATCTGTTAATTATTATTTTACTACCATCACTAGCATCGCCCTATCTACAATGTGACGGATATCTTTTGCAGATTTTCCCCCACTATGGCACAGTCATCTGCAGAGAAAAGTAACCGATCTGTTTATAAATATACGAGTAACCGCCCTCGCTTTGCTTCGGTTTTCTTATTTTTTTACACCTTGGGTTACATTATTTGAGTTTTATTAAGGATCCCTAATTTTTTTGAAAATATAATATAGCCTATGTTACTCAGGGATAGTGTAGCTTCCCAACAGTGAAAGAATTTTTGAAATCGGTTCAGTAGGTCCGGAGCCTATTCAATGCAAACAAAAAATCAAATCTTTCCTCTTTATATATTAGTATAGAGTATAGATGAACAGCAATGCTTCCATTGCCTGTTGCGTTGTAAACAGATGGGTCACTTTTCTCTGCAGGTGTCTGTACAGCAAACATACTTCAAGTGGTAATTAAACAATTAACCTTTTTTAATTACCGCATTCAAAAAGAGCGCATCTACGCGCATGTTAAATTAGACTACACACTACCACAATATAGGAATCTAATCCTATATTGTGACACTACTAACATTCATAGTAATCAATTGTAGTTTAGTTTTACGATCATTTTCTAACGCCCTCTGAGTATTTTCATCAACGGACAATCGCCAAGGTTCCTTCAAGCATTCTTGTTACATTATGAGATGTTCTAACTATGGCAACGATACAATTGTGATATAGTAATAATAGATTTGATTCTTGAATATATCTGTCACGAATAGATGTTTTACGTTTCGTTACAAATGTCTATGTTTCTTTACTCTATAGCTTGCACTGCCCATTATAAAGTGAAGGCTGCCTACTTTTATATCAAAACTAAAATTACGTTAGTCGAAAGAATTAACTTGTAAATGTATGCCTACCAATTATTATCAAATTAATTAGTTATTGGCCACAAATTACAAAATTCTGTCCTCATAAAATGTGGATTAATTGCTCTCGATCCGCGTTAACTGCTCATTGTTCATTAATCCGGTAATTTTATTACACTGCGCTCGTTAAATCGCAAATACGATACCAGTCTCACTAGTACAAAGAAATAATGTAGACGTAATTATTATTGTTTCAACTGACAGACTAGCTCTACAATATGTTATTTATTTACAATTGACGGAAATTTTATTGATGTATGGAGGCTTTATTTTTTTGTATGAAAAACAGACTATAAAAATGTTAGCGTGGTCATCGTGAGCACTGATTAGTATTACAGGTAATGTAGTTTTTCTACTACCATGAAAAAAATTGTTATAGGGACAATAAGTATTGATCATAATAACACACACACACATAAACACAGATCACATAATGATGAATGAAAGCTGTTATAAGCGAAATAAGGTAATGATGTATACGAGATGAGAAATGAGAGCGTTAGATGCAGTGGCGTAGCTACTAAGGTGCTAGGCGGTGCAGTGCACTGGGGCCCCCAAGCTCAGGGGGCCCCGGTGCACTGCTAGCTAAAATTCTACCACCTTTAGAATGTAAATAAAACGCTGCAACAAGACTTTAAGGTGGAACTGCCGGTCAGCGAATTACCGTTTAATATTCTCTAACATTTGGCACATTAATATGTCGGAGATCATAAAATGGAATGTATTGAAGATGGCAACACTATGCAAATTGCCTACTGTCATTTGGACACGTGGTAGCGGAATAATGGAAGGGAGCTATTGACTTGCCAGCAAACAACGGACTTGGGAGAAAGCCTTCGAGCAGAGCAGACGCCTAGAGAAGAACGTAGTTACTTTTAAGACGGCCTCCGAGCTGAGCGGAGCGCGACGTGTGAATTGTTCGGTTGTGTCGGTGCAAACAATATTCGTAGTCGGATGGCGGATTGACCATTAACAGAATCAGACCAGGGGTTGTGCGAGGCTTGGGATGGCTAGAAGGGGTGGTTGGAGGCCATTAGGGGGGGTTCAACCCTCATTCCTGACTATAATTGTGTAACGTGTGTAAAACCTGTGTTAAGATGAGTTTCTGACTAAAGTGATGTAAACGCCCACTGTTGTTATTATTTCCCGAACCACCACTCCACCGTTTTACTCTGAAAAATAGATTTTTTATAATAAAGTAATTCCATAAAATATTGGAAAAACTACAGAGAAGCAAAAAAGATGTTGAACTTTGAAATTGTTTGCCTTATATATACATTAAAATTACCGTTTAGATTCCATTAAAAATTGAGAAAATGAAAGAAAATATATCGATTGTTAAGAACCAATACCTAATGTTATTATATATAATTTTATTACAACGTTATAAATTACTGCTATGTATAACATATGTATTTACCGGAAATAATTTACATACATATTTTAACTATGACAGATTAGAACTGTAGTTGTCAGACGCTCACAGTATTGAGTTACATACCAGGGAAATGTTTTAAACGCCTCTCATAAAAGAGTTTTTCAATAAATTACCCAAGTCAATACGTGATTTACCTATCCAAATGTTTAAGAGATATGTGAAATCTCAGCTACTAGGCAAAGGATACTATAGCATAAATGAATATATTAATGACAAAGACGCCTGGAAGTTAGTGCCGCATCCAGTTCCGCGTAGGTTAGAAGATATTATGTAACTTTTCATGATTTTAAAAGATGTGCGAGGAGTTTCTTTCGGTTTTTCTTCTCCTCTATGACAAAGCACCTTTCCGAAAAGCTGGTAGATTAAAAAATGACGTGCATAAGTGTATCAGTGATACCTATATGAATAAAAGATTTTGATTTGATTTGATTTGATTTGAGTAATTTGTCCTTTTTGCTTACTAAAAGAACACTACAAATGCTATGCGGTGCCTTTAGTCCATTTTTTAGACGACTCTCATCTATACAAATAAATAAAATTGGTGTGTCTGTTTGTAATATTAAAATAACCGCTTTTTACTAAGTGCATTTGGATGTATTCACGGTACCTATACCAAAACAACATTTTTTACCATTTTTGTCTGTCTGTCTGTCTGTTTGTTTGTTCCGGCTAATCTCTGAAATGGCTGGACCGATTTTGAGGACTTTCACTAGCAGATAGCTGATGTAACAAGGAGTAACTTAGGCTACTTTTATTTTAGAAAAAAAAAATGTTTGTTAGGCGATACGAAGTTCGCCGGGTCAGCTAGTCTATACTAATATTATAAAGCTAAAGAGTTTGTTTGTTTGGTTAAAGGCGCTAATCTCAGGAACTACTGGTTCAAATTGAAAAATTATTTTTGTGTTTGATAGTCTATCTACCGAGGAAGGCTGTAGGCTATATAACATCATATATTTTAGTAGTTAGTTTTTTCCACAAATTTAAGCGGGTGAAACCGCAGGGTACAGCTAGTTTAGTAAATAATCTTACATGGTATTTTTATCGTAATTTGCAATTTAAAGATAAGGCAAGCATGAAATTAAAATAATTTTATGATCAATAATATAATTTATCATTTAATGCTAAAACTGATTTCTGTTTACTATAAAGTATTTTCTTTTACTATATTTCAATAAAAAGTTGTGCTAAGATTATTACTGAAATAAGACTCCTCAAAAAAATTGAAATATATGTATATTTATTTATATAGAATACTCTAAAGTTTAAATGAGGCGAAAGCTGGCTTTTCACCAGGTGTCGCTTTATATGAATGCACAACCGCTCAAATTGGCCCATTCTGAGTGCAATAATACAATTAGCCCTTCAAACTTAATGAATTAAAAACAAAACAATAGAATACGATTTGTTTTGACAGATGTTACGTTACGCCCCTTCATATTCCACGTAGCTGTATAACTAAATGGTTTGTTCTGATTGTACAGGAAAGACGGCCATATTAGAAGAAATAAAACGAAAAACACGGGCTTTCTACAGAACCCATAATTAGGGTTATGGCACGTATTATAGCGCCTTTCCCCTGAGGCCCAGATGGCGTGTTGTCCCCACTTCGGTTCAGCGCACGCCATTGGGCAGAAAATCACGCCATGCTAATATCTTCGCTAATTATAATGTTATAAGCAACATATTTTCTGTTGTACAGGTACTTATTGTTTTGAAATTAAAAGCTTAACATTTAACAAAAACATTTTCGTTTATAAGTTACCAAGTTATCTAGATGATAACTAACCTCACCCAATTTGACTGACAAACCTTATCCTAAAACTGATAAGGACAGAGGTGCTAAAATACTTCACACAGGTAGGTACTTATTTTACATTTCTACAAAATATCGTAATTTGGATTAAGCTAAAACAAAATAAGAATACGAATAGAACTGAACAACATAAGCCTATCCAAGTCACTTCACTGCTTCCATCGATCGAGCTTTCGGGGATGGTAATCACATTAATACATATAATAATTAGCATTCAAAAATACCGACCTTGTTAAGGGGCCATCCATAAATTACGTCACAATGTTAGGGGGGAGGGAGGGGGTCGATGAAGTGTGACATTGTGTGACAAAGGGTGGGAGGGGGTCCTAAATTTCGTGACGTCACATTTCAAACATGAATAATTGGTATGTATTGATAAATATTAAAAAAACAATTAATGAAAAAAAAAACTTATTTCGGAACTGCTGTTTTAATTTATAATTTTTAGGTGTAAAATTTCATAATATGTGACGTCACACTAGGGAGGGGAGGTCTCACAAATGTGACCAGCTGTGAGAAGGGGGGGGAGGGGTCAAAAAGTCATGAAATTAGTGTGACGTAATTTATGGATGGCCCCTAAAAATAGAGGACCATAGCAATGCGACAATAAATCATTTTTGGCTGTGAATAAATAACGGTTTAGAATACCTTAAACACCCAAAAACATCTTCCCAACCCTACAACCTCAGGCTAAGGACATCCGGTACTCCGATACGCCAAATGTATACCGGGTACTCCATGTAGGAAACAATAACCGGTTGAAACCGGCTCTCGAGCAAACCACTCGACATAACGCGGCTTATCCTCTCCACTGATAGCGCGGTGCATTATTTAAGACGAGATCTGTGTGATAACGACCGCGACCCAGATAAGAGAGCCAATAACAGCTACCTTATCACTACTTTGCTTGGAGTTTTAGATGATTCAATCTTACGAGTTTAATAGATTATTTAATCTGTTCTTGAGGGTATAGATAACTTTTTCAGTCAAAGAAATAAAAACTGTTAGAGCCAGGTTGGTGCTTTGATAATATTAAGCCTAACTCCTACTCTGATAGTGCAAAATGGAATTTTCTAAATTATGGTTAAACATACCTACATAAGTGCAAAATGGAATTTTCGAAATGATGGTCAAACATACCTACACTCATTAGAAAGGGGTTCGAACATTTTTGTATGAAACTGGGCATACCTACAAGTCCGCCATTTTTTAAAAAAAAACCTCGTTTCGGCGGCCAGTGATGAAACATGTGTCAATCGACCGAGTAAGTGATTACAATCAAAACGTATTCAGTGATGAAATATTTGAGTTCAAAAATAAAAATAATTATTAATAAACTCAAAACAAATATCTCAGAAAGTATATCACTTACGACATTTCATCACTGAATACTTTTTGATTGTAATCACTTACTCCATCGATTAACACATGTTTCATCACTGGCCGCCGAAACGAAGTTTTTTCAAAATGGCGGTACTTGTAGGTATGCAAACTAGGTTCAATGCCCTTTAAAATTTATGCTCGACTTGGCGGGGGCACTGCCGTGCCCCCAGATATTTTTAAGTTAAAACACCTTGGTGGCATCAGAAAGCCAATAGAGAGAGGATGAGTCTTTGCCTTCCTGTTTGGTATCGTATCGGTGATGCTTATGGTGTTGATGGGTGGCAGTAACTACTTACCATCAACTGATTCATCAGTTTCTTTAGCGGCTGCTAATACAAAAAACTACACATGGGAACTCATGTTATAGGTATATTAATCGCAGTTTACTTTGACGCAGACATAATTCCATCGATAACCCATTATATGATTTGTAATGCTTCTGTAACGTCAACCATTGTCTTTTCTCCACGATTGTAATGATTATTTTTCTCTTAGCAACAAAATGTTTAATCCTGTACCTGTCTTGTTGTCTGGGATTCCAGTGGAAAAGCCAATAGTTTCAAACACATCGTGATACACTGGTATTATGCAGCATCATTACCTACAAGTCAAAACTATTTCGTTCCGCCGCTCCCTCGCAATCGTTTGAGTATCAAAACTTTCACAAATAAAATAAATATCCTTGAATATCCTCAAAGGTGTCGAAAAGTGCCTCAAGCGAGAAAGGTTAAAGGGTCGTCGATTAATTTGAAAAGGGCGCGGGTAAGGGTCTTGAAATCTCATTACAATTTCCTTTCTCCAAAGTCGATAGAAACCTTCTCGCATTTCGAGAGCTATCCCATTCCAGATTTTTCTTTTGTGACTTGTGTATGCAAACTCGACAGATTAGGCACTTTTTCAGACGAGGAAATGTGATAACCTTAGAAAACGATTAATAGAGATTGAATTTTTGTCTCGTCTGGTACGTAAATTGACACCGAGCTGCGCTAGACGATGTCAAATGCAAATTACACGTCAATTAAAATGTTCTAATTATTGCACATGTCATTTGTCTAACGATCATACAAATGTGGTTAGACTCACCACATCAAGAAGCGCTAAATAAATACCAGAAGCTGTGGTTAGTTCAACATAATATTGTAATTGAGTGACAACTTTTGTAACCAATGCTGTCATTATTAACCTGTGACGGCTGCGACTGAGAACCGGACTTCAAAGACAGTCTTCGAAAACCATATAATATCAACATCGCCAATTACGTATGCCATATACATGTTTTAATATTTGAGTAGTTCATCCAATTCCTCACGAACCCCATCATCAAAAGTCGGTTAAAAATGGGTAATTACACAGGCTAAGTTGAGAAAATCGTCCTATACCTATGTTGAAATACTGTTTATAGATACAATTATCTATTCGACGATACTGCCCAGAGTGCCCAGCAAAGTCCGAGTGGAAGAGAGTGAATGGAGAAATACGTTAAACAAGTGCACTCACTAATTACCCCTCATTAATACGCATCATGACATTGTTACTCGAGGTACTAACAAGTGAAATCTTGAGTCATGCATGTACGTAAAATGAATGCTCGAGTTAGTATTATAACTGTGTGTTACATTAAGAATAATTAGTTTAGTATAGTAAAATGGTAACTAAAGATTTGCGAATAAAAATAAAAACTTTTATTGTTATGTGTGCCTAGTTATGTGTTGATTAATTTGATATTTTATACGTTTTTTGAATGAATTGAAAGATGATTATGGTTCCAATTTGAGCATCGAAAATTCTTTTACCGAACGAAGGTATAGATAGAAGCCCATACATGTGACGTACAAAAATCTCTCTTTTCCATAGCCTTAAGTCTATGAAAACAAAAGAACAAACCAAGCTGGAATCTCTTGGATAGGTTAAGGTAAGGCTTTGTTCGCAATGTTTAGACAGCGCAAGGCACAACACGTCTCAGAGTTTCACAAACAACTCAACAACGATACAGTGCGACTTCACGGAAAATTCTACGACTACACTAATAATCCTAATATTACGTTATATTGTCGATGCAAGAATTTTATTTAAAGAACGGACGCAGTAAGATTTGGTATCGAAAAGAGTAATAAAAGCTCACTCACATAAGGTACGTCTATTGTTTACATGAGGGTTGAGACTTGAGACTGAGAGCCCTCTAACATCTTTCATTTCAATCCTACAAAATATTCTATGGTCGATTTATGATCTATGGTCGATCGATGGCCAGTTTAGGACCGAAAGTATATTGCGACTTTGTACACACAATTAACAGTTTTTGGTCCTTTGAGTAGCGGCATTATTTCATGATTAATTTATGAAACCTTCATTGAATATTAATGATATTGCTTTTAATTTCACAGAAATCGACGAAAGCCTTTGTCTGTCGCAAGCTGAAAATAAAAGAAGAGCAATTAAAGACTTTTCATTGAAATCCCCACAGAATTACAACGCAGATAAAAGCAGAAATTTACATTTTTAAACTAGGTCACCGGTATTGAGTGTTAAATGGAAGCTCTGAAGCCGCTAGCACACTTTTACGGCCTGGGAAGTGAAATAAAAAACCTTAGTACTCTTCATAAAGTTGGAACGCACAGCGCCTAGAGATGAGCTATAAACAGGTAGTTGTGAAATTCTGATGTTTCAGGCGTGGAATAATCTTTATCTCCAAATGGAAAATGTAAGGTGCATAAAATTCTTCAATACAATACACATATACTCAAATTTATTGCTATTGAAGTTAAAACAAACAAGTGATCAACAAACATTCATCAAGGATCATGGGAATTGTACCCGGCACTCTTCATTTGTGTGTGAACTGTGAACACTAGCACGCTACCGGAACAATAAGGCGGCAAAGAGGGAAATTAATCCTTTCCAACTTCCAAGTCAATTCCAATTTCCTAAATAGCCATCGGTCCTTACAAAGATGCAATTCGTCCTTCTCAAGGAAGAAACTTTCCGACACTTGTGTTGACCATTATCTTCTTTAATACATCCTTAATTATTTATGACTTATGAAGCTCATGCCCTGCAATAAATAGACCGCTAATGTGTGAAAGGTATACCTTAATATCCTAACCTACACAATCTGTAGCACTGAAAATAAATTTACTAAGATAACCTTATAAAGCATATTATATAGCTGTTCTGTTGCGAATGCGAAAGCGGCTTTACTTCGAACTACTCATATAAATTTCAACGTGAATTTCGTAACAGAAATACTGCAAAAGGCTAGAATGACCCAGTTTTTTCACTTCTGACGTTAATCCCTAGTTATATCTGCAGTTTAGTATGAAATTTAGAACAATTCTTCAAGTCTAATACGTCAAAAGCTTGGCAACTACAATGATTTGCAGACGCGGATATACATAAACCATTGACATTCAAGACAATAATGTTTGAAATTCAAAGTTTTATTTTATTCTTTCTTTTATCCACCATCATTTTTTCCTGTATTGAAGACCTGCAGCCTAATTCACGTAACTTTAAGACGCATCGATTGAGTTGCAGTGACGCGGCAATCAAGTTGACGTTGGTTGACGTTTAGTGTCTAGACCGTATTCTCGTAATTTTTGAACTGCGCGTCGACTGCACGCAAACTGCGCGTGAACTTCACTTCTCCTGCACGCATCCTGCGCCGTGCGCGCCTGCCAAACTTTTCTTCGGCTATTTAGTACTCTCTGTTAGTGTTGTCATATGAGAGAACAAATAAACTTATTTTAATTAATAAAATACAATTTATTATGTTTCCATTAAAAAACGTTGAAGAATATTTATTTATTATCCCAATAATGATTTTTGTGAAACTTTTTGTAAAAAAAGTAATGATTTGTGCTTCAATTCACAAAAAAAACGTCATATGCAATTATGTTACCTCAATTTATTAAATAATTAAATTATAATTTACTTACGAAATATAATTTTATTTTCACTGACTTCTACGTCTAATTGACAAAAGTAAGCAATGAGTCACTTCTAACTTAAAGAAAGCGTCAACAAAACTGCTTAAAAACTCGTACCGAGATGTTAGTTCAACGTTAAAAGTTTATGAGAATACCCTCAAACTGCGATCGGAAACACGATATCTTGACGAGCATCAACAGAATACCTATTTGTGACGTGAGCGTGTTTGACTAGCGCTCGCGTGACGCGAGCATGTTAGACAGCGCTCGCGAAAGCTAAGAGAATAACGAAAGTGTTATTTTGATCGGAACGTCACTGCAACTGCACTGCAATCGAACTTCTTCAATTACGTGAATTAGGGTGCTGTCTAGAGAACTATTATAAAATTTTAATTAGACTGCTACAGACTTAAACCAGTCGTCTCTCCTGTCCACTTCAAACCGAAGCCTTATTTTAGAATCGTTTTGTTTGTCCGTGAAATTATATAAATAGTATTACCAAAATAGATTTAGAATAATTTTATTAGTACGGTAATTATTTACTATGGTCTTTTTATACATATCATATTATAATAATATCATTTTATTAGTATAAGAGTAAAGTTATGGACTTCGGACCGCATTAATCACGAAGTTTAAGGAAAACCAACGAGGAAGTCAATTAAGATTCGACCGAGAACTGGAGAGGTTTATTAAAATGTTACACGTAGCTCGTAGCTTCACCCGGGACTTATTGGGCTTATTTTGTCTGAGTTATGGTCCATACTACAGCGATAGTAAACAATATGGTGCAAAGAAAATGGCTTTTATTAGACGGTAACCTTCCTCTTATTTCTTTCCATTCCATGAACGAAAAAATTGGCATGTAGTCAATTTCCAGCTGATTTTACCTTATTAACTGCCAATAGACATAAGCGTTACTGATACTCATAAAAAATTCTGTATAGAAGAAAATTCGGAGTGTAAGGAATTAGCCAGTTATCTTGAGTCCAAGTCAACCTTTTCAGGGTAACCTGCTGAACATCCGATGTGGATATGGTGCTAGGTCCCTCCTGTTGTATTTCGCTTGGTTCTGTACATCTCTTTATTCGTTACAAACTTTTACATTTGAAAAATTACTAAATTCTGTAATTACTCATGGAAGAGTTTTATAGTTATAACCTCCTTGCCAGCTACCAGCCTTCAAAATTCGGCCGTAATATGTGTTTCGGCCGTACTATCGGAAACCACAGTGCCGTGTTACACAGCCAACTAGTTACCAGAACACCTTTGTTCATGCGATGTGCTTCGTCTTATCATGTTAGAAGGTCTCATCTCCTATAGTTTAACTATGTAGGTAAAATGAAAAACATATATGAAAGTGTCGAGTCAGGAAATAAACCGTTCATACATTAATGTCTAAAGATTATTTTCGCGTAGGCTTATGATTCTTATGATTTCATGTCATTTCCTTTCAAGGTATAGTGATTCAGTCATACCACTCGTACCGCACCCAATAGCATTAACTTAATCAGTCCTATTTCTATTCTTACGTCTTTTTATAAAATACTTTTTTTACAACTCCTACACGATCAGCATTTGTCAAGTGATAAAAAATTGGTAGCAACAAACATCAATTTTGCTTTCTCATATAAGAAAAACGTCTTTAACCAAGGACGATACGAATAGACATTTCTAATGTGATGCTAGCGGATTGTGGTGGCGGAAGGTAGAGCAGTTGTTTGTGATCGATTCTTGGTATTTTAAAGCTGTATGTGTCACCTGAGAGCAAAGGAACTAACGAAGAAAGGTGGCGATCATGATTCAAGGATGGAATCCTTTGTTTACTTAGGATTTAACACGTCATCCGCAACCAAAACCCCCTTCGCTCTCCTATTGACAAACATTCCGCAGGTGTTTCACGATATGTTTCGATTTGACACATGTGCATTCTACCACCACCATAGTTTTACACTTATCGCCAATTTTGAGAGGTTCCATTTCAACTGCACAACTGCGATTCGATTGACATCATCACATTATAATTTTATACTTCCTACATTCATTTCTATATCCACGAAGGAAACACGAACAGTTAATCTGGACGCTAGTTCCGAATGTTGCGATGTATTCGCGTAAGTAAATATTTACTTAAAGAATACAGCAATCTGTTTTCTATCATAGCGGAGGCAAAATACAGAAACAGGAGTATGACAGTTACATCCGTATAGAAATAAATATTACTACAGTAACTACTACATGAAACGAAAACCTTGAACCGGTCGTTGCCGGAAGTCAATACACTTTATTATGTGTAAAATACGCGAGTCGAAGGGCATATTAGGGCAACCGTGGAATATGGAATTTCATAATGCGCATGACTGCATTGATTGCGCGCAGCGACAGTAACATAAATAGACTAAAAATTTGTAGGTACCTATATTTTTTATTACGTAAAGATCTCCATATTAGGATGCCTAAGCTGCACGTGGCTTGAACATAATAGCAAAAATAGATACAAGATATCAGAAACAATCATAGAAAAACTTTATCTTAAACACAAATGTACCTCGGTCAAAATTCAAAGTCAAGACCGAATTTTGTACGAATGTATTTTTAAATAGGGTAAATCATATTAAAATTGATTGTTATGAGTTTTTACTCCAATGATGGTCGATAGTTACAAAGCTTATAAAACGTCATGCTATTATTATGGCCATGAGCTTGTAGGTGGAATTTCATACTTTAACCACGAGATATAGGAGTTGAGGAGTTCAGATAACCCTAAAAACCGGTAATAGGCAACAGCGGGCGCTTAAATCAAAAGTGGGCAAAAACTTTTCAACATACTCGATACCTACTTCGACTACATCAAAATATAGATCTCTTTTCCATAAAGACTTACGCCCCAACTCAGAGTCACTAACGGTTACTTAAATCGCTCCTTAGTAAAGAATCACCATACAAATTCTGTACTAAGGAGCGATTTAAGCAACCGTTAGTGACTCTGAGTTGGGGCGTAAGAGTTCTCCGCCACAGTCAGCCTTATCTTGACAGACTTATCTTGTGTGGGAAGTGTCCATATACGACGAAGATCATTTATCATCAGGTGGCCTGTCCGCCCGCTCGTCAAAACTCGGATGGAGCCCAGCTCAATTTAATACTACAGGATACAACGCATTACGCATACAAAAATAGACGTCTCTTGAAGACGACATAAACAAAATATTTATATGTTCAACTACGGAATATTTTCATATCTTCGCCTTAAGGTTTTTTTTTTTATGTGACTCACCGAAAAAGAAGCTTGCGATAAGTGGCCATCATCACCCAATAACATCACGGACGATAGAGAAATAAAGAACCGGCTTCTCCCAGCCAGAGCGGCACACGACAAGTTGTGTGCAAAGATAAAGTATCTGTGCCTGAAAAAAAATGGACCACTACGGAATTTCTTTTGGATATTAGAAACATTAGGGGATAGTGCTCTACCATATTCCACAGTTTCTTACTGTGTTAACGAATTTAAAAGAGGCAGGTCATGTTGTGAGGATCACGCTCACTTTGGTCGTCCTCCCACCTCTGTCACTGAGGAAAGCATCTGAAACCGATAAATTAGGGTTCAAAAAGATTTCGGCTAGATGGGTACCGCGAATGTTGACAGAGGCAAACAAAAAACGACGTCAATCTCGATATCTTTCAACGTGATTCTGATCAATTTTGTCGTCGATTTGTAACAATAAATTTAAACGTGAATCCATCATTTCGATCCTGGAAAGAAGGGGCAAAGCATGTCCTGGAAAAGGCCATCATCTTCGCCAACGAAGAAATTTCGGGTTGTTCCTTCCGCCGGCAAGGTTATGGCCTCTGTGTTCTAGGATAGTGAAAGAATCCTTTTCATTGATTACATGACGAAAGGGCAGATGATTACTGGTCAATATTACGCTCATCCCAAACCTTCGCGAAGATATCAAAGAAAAACGTCGATGGAAACTGACACTGGGAATGTTGTTCCACCACCATAACGCTTCAGTTCATCATTCGGAAGTTGCGCTCAAAGAAATCCAATGCTTGCTTTGAAATCCTTAACACCCGTCATACTCTCCAAACCTAGCCCTCGGTAATTTCCACTTGTTTCCCAAATTAAAGAACCATATAGGATTTTCTCTGAGGGAATAAGGAACTTAGAAAAGCGATACTTTAAATGTATTGAGTTGGAACTGTTGGAAAGAGCTTATGTAGAGAAAAAATCTGTAATTTTTTGCATTTTATATCATTTCTAAGAACTTTTTGATTTATTGTCGTATTTAGAATACCCCCCAATACGATTATAATGTAATTAAGGTAACGAAACAGTCCCTAGATTAGACTATGTTCATCTTCATTGACTAGATTATGTTCATCAAAACACGTGACAAAATGTGTAACATCGGTAATGCCGATAAATGAGGAAATGTGAAATCGGTCGAGTTGATATACCAAAAACGACTACATATTTTAAATAACTGTATATTTCACAATTTTGTTATGAACGTACCTAGTAGCCACGTTCTTTAACCTTTACGACTATAGGTTACATTTTACGATTAGGTCTAATGTTGACTATCCTGTTGTGAATTAACCAGATTAATTTTGGCCCTATACATATACAATTTGTAACCTGTGTCCACTAGTAATAAGCGTAATTTACCTTTTCCTTCTTGTCGGTTCTGTGACGCCCCTGGTGTAGCCAATGTGCTACAGTCTATCGCTAGTTTAACAGCTGTTCTCAATATTCTATCTATCCATTATCCTCAAGTCAGTTGCCCAGCAATTAAATATCAAAAAGTCATGGTGTTCGTTATTTTTTTTCTCTTCCTTTTTTTATAATGCCTTTGCTGCTGCTGACGTCCATGGCCGACGATAGCCACTTACCATCAGATAGACCGTCAGCTCGTTTGTTGGCTGTTTCCATAAAAAGATACCTAGTTACTTATTCAGAAATTATGGGCAGATATATTGTTGAAAACTTCATCTAGGACTTCTACCGGCCATTTGCAATATTCGTTACTTGTCTAGCAACTGTCAAAAAGTCCTGTCATAGTGTTAAGCTGGCCATACACGATCAAGTTTGCAGTTTGACTTGATGCGGCATCCAGTTCGCATGAGATAGCTGTATAGCCAGATAGCCATACACCGTCAAGTTTACTGGATGCTGCATCAAGTCCGTTGCAAATTTGACAAGTATACTTGATCATGTATGGCCAGCATTAGTTATTTAATGGCCTACTCATTTTCCCAGAGTCATTATCTCTGGATAAGTAAATTATTGAGAATTTAATTATTGAAACTCGAGTTAAGATTCGGAGTAAGCTCAATTTTGAATGTTTAAGGTCAGGGATAGCATTTTGGAAGCGATATACCTACCTATAGGCGGATAACCTAAGAAGTTACATAAATGCCAAATATTTAATTAATCTTATCTGCGGCTTTGGATAACAATGGCAAAAAATAACGACTTCTATAACTAATCAATTAGTTACATTGATTTAAAAAATACGGTCGTTCGGGCATTGTTATACTTGTATGTTTTTTATGTTTATACCGACTCGTATTATTGTCTTTATTCTTTACTGAATTTCTAAATAATAGGTAATAAGGTACCTACAACTACGCGACAAGGTATAAGTAACGAAACTTAACATAATTGCATAAAATTTATTTATGTAGGTCAGTCAACATGTAGCTGTTAAAAAAAAATGACAAGTGCGAGTTAAACTCGCTTGGAGAGGGTTCCGTACGTTGATTGCGTATTTACCGTTATTTTTCTATTTTATTTATTTTTGCCGTTTTTTTAAGAACATAGATTTGATTTCTTATAGGTTTTCCTCTAATATTTAAGTAAAGAACTATTCCCTATATTATTTTTTTCAAAATTCTATCGTCAATAGTTACGGAGATACTTTCGGAGATTCTTGAATAATTTTAAAACTATTAATTTTATAACTTACAACAAGCCCTTTTATTTGACATCCAACACGATACGGTTTGCAAAACAGTTTTTGTTTAATTTTGATTTCTTAAAAAAAAATGTTTTTTTCAAAATTTAGTTGTTTACTTTATACCTTCGTCTTTGGGTTACAAAAAGTGCACGAGTACCAAATTGCAACTCATTTGGTCAAGTAATTTCGGAGTAATTTGGCTGTGAACGGCGGTCGCTCAGATGCAAGAGTGATCGATCTTATAAGGGTTCCATTTTTAGGGTTTCGAAGTAAAATCGGAACCCTTATAGTTTCGTTATGTCCGTCCGTCTGTCCGAAGCAAAGCGCCGAGACCCTTAGTTCTAGAAAGCTGTAATTTGGCATGAATATACATATTTATTAAAACTCCAGAATCGTGGAATAATATATTGAAAAACATTTTTTTTCAGGGTACCTCCCCTACAGGTAACATCAGGATGAATTTTTTATTTGTCGCATACCCTATAGTATGAGGTATGTTTCAAAAGGTCTTTCAAAAATAATATGGATTTTCTAAGACCATTTTTGAAATTAGCAATACCCGTTTGCAAAATACATATTGTGAACCCTACATTGCGCGTGGCCTGACACTCACTTGTCGGTTTTTCGTTTTTCGTACGGAATCCTAAAAACAACAATACAGTTAGTGAAATAAAAAACTTTAAATGTCTTCGAGAGACAACTATACCATGCACTTAACTCGCGCTTATTTCTAAACTTTCGACCTATTTCAACATCTTATAAAAAAACTTTACTTTTAATGAAATCTTCCAATTTTAGGCAACAGCCGAAAATCCAGTCGCAAGTTTTTTTTACGAATGGTGGCTGAAGACGAATCTATAGACTTTCTAAAGCTCGGTCTTGTTTTTCCAAACGATAAAAAACATTATTTAAAAAATTTCCAAAACCGATAACAACCGACTTCTTAATTAAATTATGAAACACTTATATTTGTCCTTCAAACACTAGTTGGTTAAAACAAACAAATATTTACTTGAAAAACAATACATTCATGATCAGTTCGTTAGCAAGATGTTGTAAAAAGGACAAGTCTCAATATTAAATTGTTTGCATTATAGCAATGACCTAATACTAAGATGTATGATTCAGTAATAGGTGAATTGCTTGTTGTTACATTGAGTATAACAAATGGAGACATCAATTAAAGTTCCAGTGTAAATAATTCTAACCCTGTTCATAGAAATTAAAATTGCCTGAAAAACTATATTGCATTAAATGCATTTCTTTACCAATCCTTATCCGAAGATTAAGTATTTTGTGTACCTATTTATCTATACTAATATATAAAGAGGAAAGATTTGATTTTTTGTTTGCATTGAATAGGCTCCAAAACTATTGAACCGATTTCAAAAATTCTTTCACTGTTGGTAAACTACACTATCCCCAAGTAACATAGGCTATATATTTTCAAAAAAATTAGGGATCCTTAATAAAACTCCAATAATGTAACCCAAGGTGAAAAAAAATAAGAAAACCAAAGCAAAGCAAGGGTGGTTACTCGTAGTTAATGTTTTTCTAAATTTTCATTTAACATTTACATAAAATGTAAACTGCACAAGGTGATTGGACAGAAATTAGAAAACCTTTTTCAAATTTACCACCAATTATTATTTTATCATCAATATTCTATTTTTTTTCTCAAAATAAATTCAACAGATATTAAAATATCTTTTTAGCTTTTGTACTAATATCAGGTATTTTAAATTTTTATATTAGGAACAATAACTTGGTAAGTATACATAACAAAAATTCGGATTAAACATTTTAAATATAAAATGCTATGATAAAATCAATTCTGATTACTCAAGAATTTGTGATAGTAGGCTATTTCTTTTAATTGATAAATATGTTGTATCTACTTAGATAATTACAGAAATGATAATGAGCCTCAAACTGATAAGTGCTGAAATAATCTAACCAGATAGTACTACTGCTAGCAAAAATACAGAACTTGTGTAATCATTATAAAAATCTTGCTAAATATTGAAGATAAATATAATTTTATAAGTGAATAAAGTAGTTAAAAAAATTATAAATGCTACTAAATCAGGAAACTTGTACAGAAGTCATTGTATTCAACATTGTATTGTTGCATAAGAACTGTATGAAACTGTTACATTTACATAATTATATTACTTCCCGAAATATGCCAAAAAATGCAATGAACATGTTTAACTGAACTTACCTGGGGGGCTGTCTGTCAGGATAGTGATGCTGCTGGGGTCCACATGTGGGGGGAACGCCTCGTACAGGTCAGGTTCCTCCTCGAGCACTGCCGACAACATCGCTGAGGGCATTCCGGCTTGGCCGACACTCACACACGCACTTTACTAGACACTACACTGCACACACACCGAGCGACCAGTCTCACCGGGACTCACACTCGTGAGCTTCCCTGAGCCATCCCCGTTTCTTTCCTTCGCCTCCAACACCTAAGTCAAATCCTGCTGCACCATTTTTAAATCTGAAAGAAAACAATCACTGTACGTGCCAGCAGGTCAGATTGGTGCTGATTGGAGGCTATCGCAGGCGGGGCTCCTCGACCGCGACTCTGAGATTCTTGATTTAATTATCTAATTTGATATAATTAAAACATTGTACGCATCAGCTGATCGAGCTCGCTGCCAGGAGGGGCTCAGTATTTTATTGCTATTTTAAGAACACACGGCAGCTGATCGGACGTACTTCAATGTCAGACGTGCTTACGCGGTCGAGGAACGCCCGCGACACGAAAAGACATCCCGACGCCGCCCCGGACCCATACTCACCGAAATCCTGGCGATAAATGATGCGAAGCAAAATTTGCGACTCCGTATTTACCGCTTTGGAGTCCCCGCGGCGACTAACCCGAGCGGCTACTTCCCGGCCCAACGTAATCACGGACGGGATAATAATGTTGAGTGGGAGCACTGGGAGCCGACGCTTGAGCCTCACTTAACCGATCCACACGGTACATCACTGATTCACAGATATGTCGGCGACTGACCAACCGTACGGATACATTGTGGAATCAATTCACTGTTATGCGGGATGATTTGCAACCCCTTTTCCGTCTAATCGAATTATTAACGATGTATCCGGTGAAAGTGGCTCGTGGATTTTATTAGTGCAGTAATTCGTTTATGTGCAGTGATTGTGTTTAATACGGATTCGATGTTAATTCAAACTGAAAATATTTTATCTCGGCTGAAGGAACCGTACGCACGTCTAACACAATATCTGCGATTTGCATGAACGCGATCGTGTTTAATTCGATTTCTATTCTGTTACGTCGTCTACACTTTACTTTCGTTCGTTCAATGAGGGGCATAGATTAAATATATTATAGGTAAAGTAAAGTAGGTAGGTATTGAATGGATTGAAGCGGTAGTGTACGTAATTTAAAGATATAGAAAATAAAATGTTTTTTTGAAATGTTCTTATAATAACAATTATAACTAAATTTAAAAATTTATTTAGTTGCGAGTTAAGAATATCAATATATTTAATAAATAATATTAAAGAAAAAATATTAAATCCCAAAATACGTTTAATTTTTTTAAACAAGGAAAGGAATCTCAATCACCGCGCCTTAAATCTAAGCATATAGACCACGAGTAACCGCCCTCGCTTTGCTTCGGTTTTCTTATTTTTTTTACACCTTGGGTTACTTTATTGGAGTTTTATTAAGGATCCCTAATTTTTTTGAAAATGTAATATAGCCTATGTTACTCGGGGATAGTGTAGCTTCCCAACAGTGAAAGAATTTTTAAAATCGGTTCAATAGTTTCGGAGCCTATTCAATGCAAACAAAAAATCAAATCTTTCCTCTTTATATATTAGTATAGATAACATATATGCGTGTAGCACCAAAGAACGTTTCAACGCTTAATTGAATAAGTATTTTGACACATCTCAAGTAATTAATTAATAGCATCCGAGGTAGATTTAGGAGTTTAAGTTAGGTACCTACTAAAATACATAATATAATATTCGCTTCCTACTCAATAGTGAATCCCCCTTGAAAATGCTTCGAAAAATAAAAATCATTATTCATTGAATTGTGTTTATTCGGGCCTTAATATAATTATATTGCAAACAATTGGATTTATTTACTCAACGCCAATCATAATAGCTGAGTTTAAAGGAATGGAACGATATAATGTAAACGGTCCTTTAGAACTGAAAGATATAAAATGGTCATAGACAATGACAACATCATCTTCAAAATGTCTTTACTAATCTACTTTAATATTATATTGTCTGTAATATCAATGTTTGGTAATGTCTTTATGTAGTAAAACTAGATGGCGCTGTTCAGGACTCAGATGTAATTTAGCCCAGTTAGACTTATGGCGTGGATGTAAACTGAGCTTACTTAAAACCGTAATTTTCCGGAAACGTTATGAAAGAAATTTAGAAAAATACATCCAAAATCTGCACATTTCAGAGCATGTCCTCTTCGCTATAAAAATTAAATAATACAATTTATAATATCAAAAATATATATACAAAGCAGGTAACGTCTGTTTTTATATTTGTTACTGTTTTTTTTCCTAAAGTATGAATCAGAAATTTTGTATTTTATCATGGATAGATGAAGCATAGTTACATGATTATTGCAAAGGACTCTTCGCCTTATTTGTGAAAATAGCTCCTCTTATAATAAAATTTATAATGAATTGCATGAGCAACTACCCTGATGACCAGTAAATCAGTGAGGAAACTGCGTGACGTCACATCATGCTGGCCTCAGGCCCAATTGCCCGTAATATTTATATTGTAAGCTCGCTTGTGCGGAGAGCAATTATGGCCAAGCCAGTCAAGCAGAATCAATAGCGTATATCGTAGCTCAATATACGCTATTGATTCTGCTTGACGTTTCTACATAAAACGTATATTTCCAGTGAACTACCGGTCTTCTACGTTAAATGATTCTCAAGGTATCTCATAATAAATTTGTAGCCTTATATGAAGATAATTATGCTGGCCAAAAAATAATATATTATCAGTTAACACATATTATCACTACTGCGGGGTTATGAGTGTGTTAGCGTTTATTATTATATTTACAGTTATTTTAGATTATTCCACAAATATTAATCAATTATTGTGTAATTACAGTAATTAAACAAATAAGAGTTTTTCATTACATTTTAAAGGTTTTTTTTTTCATCAAAATATAATGAAGTTTTCCATTTAAAATTTCAGTTTAATGATTCAGAACACAATCTTTCGTTACAACTGCTTCAAGAATTTGCGTCAAAAACTGGCAACGGTAGACTTCTACAGTACTTTTTATGTCTTTATTCTATGGGAGAAAATCCCAACAGGCAGGATAGTAAAATATGGCAGGTTATTAAGATAATGTGGCATTTTATATGTTAGAACTTAAAAGTAGGTATATTTTGTGATTCAATTATTCATTAGCATTATTTTAAACAATTTATGACCACTTAATCGGAAATAGTTTATTTTTTCGGAATCCGATGTAAGATGTCACTGCTTGAATATTATAATTTTTATTCTGTTACCCCATTTACACGCGCGCGCGAGCCACGAGACAATCCGCGAGACGCGCGTATACGCGCGCGTGTGAACAGGGCGCTCGCGGACCAGACCGCGGCGCGTCTCGCGCTCGCAGGGCTCGCGTCGGGAGCGGTTTTCTAGGCGCGCGCCTAAGGGGCTCGCGCGAGCGCTCGCGCGGTGTTCACACGCGCGTAGGGGGCGTGGCTTACGGACGCGCCACGAGACGGTCCGCGACACGCGCGTGTAAATGAGCGGTGTGATTATCATACGAGAACAGCTGAGTCGACACTTGACATATTTTAAATGTCAAACTCAATGACATTTTGGATATTGCGAGCAGTGAAGTGATGAAGTGAATTCATAAAGTTACAATATTGTCTAATTTTGTGCAGTAAAAAGGAAAAAAGCTACGTTATTATGTTTATGATAGTAATTAGAGCGTAGAGAATTCAAGAATCAAGATGTCTATAACAAAGTCTGAGTGCCTAAGAGGTACTTGCATGATATGAATTTTATTATCGTAACATTTGTAGGACTTCGGAGAGCAAATATTTGTGATATTGTTGTTTTGCAGATACGGTGACAGTGTTAATAAAAGCTATTGGAGATAGCGATAACTCCGTCAACAACGTTATTATTAAGTCCCTTACAAAGATAGCTAACTCGTATCCCAATGAAGTTATAGATATATTTTGCGAATTCTACCAAAATACGCCGAAAGCTAATACTACACAGTTGGGGAATATTGTGAAGTAAGTATTAGTAACATCACTTATACATTATTAATACAAATAAAATATTGATGCTTAAACAAACATGCCTCAAAAACACAATGGGTTGGAGAATACACAAACTACTCAAAAATGTCATAATTGAGATATGTTAAGCTTCACAATTAATGCAATTAGTAATCATGTGACACCTATGTTCTAGGGTACTAGAACAAACATGTGTGAATCAGGTGAAGAAGCTAGATTCAAACGTAGCAGCAGACCTCGTGAACTCCATGCTGCGTGCCATGACGGAGAACTCCTCATACGAGCCCTCTGTCCAGCTGGGTGCGTCCGCTGTGCTTGTGGCTGTGGGACATGAGTATCTGGATTTGGTATGTGATTATTGTTTCTCAATATTGCATAAGTATTATGTATATTAAATATGAATGTAGGAGTAAAAAAAGTACCTGATTAACATAAGAATGTTGATTTAGCTAAGGAGCTGGTTAGTAACAAAAGCTGGCATATTAAATGAATATACTCTCATTTATTTAGCATTATCAATTAATAATGAATGTTGATATTGCTATGCAAAATCAGGTTTATGGATGTTACAATGTTAGTATCAAAGAATAAATTGGTGAAAAATAATTGACTTTAAAAGCTTTTATATTACTAAACTACTTATTAGTTGTTTGCTGCAAAGTATTTTTCCACAAGGTTTCTGGAATTTGTTCCACTAGTAGATATTATTGTCAAGTTCTTTAAAATGCACACCATATTACAAAGTAAACATTAATTGCAATAAGAAAATCAGTGTTTCTTCAACTTTTATTCACAATAATCAGTATCACATTGAATAGCATACATACTAAGCAGGGATGATAATGATGTTGATATGACATTTCACATGTGGATATGGATCATCTATGAGTCATGTTCTGCAGTCATGGTTACAGATATGAAATTATTTCAGATATTAGATCAGATAGCTATCTATGGGTACAATTATAGTTTCATATCATTTCTGACCTATATGGCTACTGTATTTAAATGGTATAATTTTGTGGTAGCTTAAAACTTAAGCCACTGGTAATTTCCCTGCCACACTTGTATCCTAACACATAAGAAATAAGTCATATGAATAAAATTGTGCAGATGTGGCCAACAGTTAGGGCGTCGCCTTGTTAATGTTATTACATGATAAGCGATAACTGTAGTGCCAGTTTTTTTTCGACAGACCAAAGGATTTTAATGCGTTAAATTCTGTAGGCTTCGACACTGCATTAAATTCTGTAGGCATATATATAAACATTTCATAGTCCATATTAATTATCTTCATTGTTTACACAGCATTGTTAGGTCTTCTTTAGCAGTATGGCACATACTAAGATTATCTTCCATGACTCATTAGTAATCTGATTAGACATTTAATTTTTATTTTCAGGAAAAGTGTAGGTAGTTAAAGAAACACTCAAAAGCAAAATGTTTGCTTAAGCAGCAGTTTAAGTAAAGTAACAAATCCAGATTTGTAACATGTAAGGGCCATCCATAAATTTCGTCACACTAATTTCATGACTTTTTGACCCCTCCCCTCTCCTTGTCACAGCTGGTCACATTTGTGAGACTTCCCCCCTCTAGTGTGACGTCACATATTATGAAATTTTACACCTATATATTATTAAATTAAAACAGCAGTTCCGAAATAAGTTCTATTTCCATTAATTGTTTTTTAATATTTACCTATACATACCAATTATTCGATTTTGAAATGTGACCTCACGAAATTTAGGACCCCTCCCACCCCTTGTCACACAATGTCACATTTCATCGCCCCCCCTACCCTCCCCTCTAACGTGTGACTTAATTTATGGATGGCCCCTTATGCATTTTCAAGCTTTTGGATATTTAATATTAAGAGATATTTTATGGTAACCGACATTCGCCAGATGCCCCTGTGATTCACACATACACACATGTGTAAACAATATGTTCAGTATTATTTGAGCCATTGCCTCATGATAAATCGTGCGTCGTCGATATAAACATGAAGTGCTAATTTTCTATTATCTGCTTTAATAAAACGAAATCACAAACATAAACACTTAAATCACCCCAGGGGAACATATAACTGGAATAAAATTTATTATTACTATTTTCTAATCCTGAACAATGTGGACACGGTCTGTCTGTGTCCCAAGTTTCATCTTAATCCATACAACAATTAGAATGTAAAGGAAAGAAAACACACAAACATCTTCACAAACTTTCACATTCATAATACTTATTAGTAGGATTATCTTAATATGCGAGTATTCCAAGTACAGTGCGAATGGCGAAAATTGGAACTAATGCCGCCCCATTTATAAGTTCTTTGTGTTCATTCATTGACTTTTACTACGTCACGAATTGCGTCCAGTGATTGGTCCAATGCATACGACAGCGCCCTCCGTCAATTCACAGATAAGTTGGAGGCACTGTAGTCCTTCTTCATGTAAGCTGTATATTGCATGATCTCTTTCTTTTACATTTTTTACCCGACTGTCAGGAAAGGTTATGTTTTTCGCGCGTATCTTGTATGTGGGTATGTATGTATGTATGCATGTAATATACTTTATTACCTCGTATCTTCCAAACCGCTGAACGGATTTATATAATTAAAATATCGTTAGATTCGTATTGATAACCCAAGTGTTCTTAGATAAGTGAAATTGAAAATAACTAAATATGGCGGCTGTGAGATGCCATTGTTTGAAGTATCAAAAAATTAAAACAAATCGAATAATGCAATATGGATAAGCCCCTGTGATAAGGCCAGTAGTTTAGAATGTTGTTAAAAGAAATACTAAACAACTAAACTATAGAAGGATTAACAGTCAGGACCCATTTAAATTTTACAGGGCTTCTTGAGAAAAAACAAACAAGATTTGATTGGTTGAAGAATGGATCCCAACTGGAAATCCTTCTATGGTTTAGTTGTTTAGTATTACTTTGTTTTTTTTTTTCAATTAATTTTTTTTACAAATTTTCAGTGATTAATAATTGCAGGCAACCATGCAAACCCTAAACCCTAACAAACCCTTACAGGTGCTCCGAGCCCTAATCAACCAGCTGTCCCCGGCCTCAGTGCCTCACTACACGGTCCCGCACACCCTGGGCACCCTGGCCGCTGTGAACACGCACGGCGTGGTGCCGCATGTCAAGGAGATCCTGTCCAAGATGCTGCCTCTCCTCTCGCTCGTCAAGCAGGACGGCTCCAAGCAGGCGTTTGCTTATGGTGAGGAGATGGTTCTGTACCATCTATGTATACCAAAGGTAGCCATACCTTTGGGTGACTATAGGCTTAGACTATAGGTTTTTGTTTAATAGTAGGCGATTGGGGGAGAAGAAAATTTTGAATGATAATTAGGGCTACTTCAAGGAAATAGTAAATATGATTTTGCTAAGAAGCTCTAAGTTATAAAAAAAAAAATATATATTAAAAGATGACTGGTTGAAGTATTTTTAATTAATACAACATATTTCAAATTTCACTGCCAAGCAATTTGAAGCTATAAATTGGATAAGCTAGCAAAACTCCTTGTGTCATATATCATATAAGGGGCCATCCATAAATTACGTCACACTAATTTCATGATTTTTTGACCCCTTCCCCTGTCCTTGTCCACAGCTGGTCACATTTGTGAGACCTCCCCCCCATAGTGTGATGTCGCATATGAAATTTTACACCTAGAAATTATTATTAAGCAGTTCCGAAATAACTTTTATTTCCATTAATTTTTTAATTATACATACTTACCAATTATTCGATTTTGAAATGTGACGTCACGAAATTTATGACCCCTCCCACCCCATGCCCCCCCCCCCCCTAACGTGTGATGTAATTTATGGAGGGCCCCTAATCAGTATTAAATTAATTAATTATTGTAATTATTCTACAGCTTTCTTGGCAATCTAATCAATGCCGCATTTTATCTTTTGCAGCATTCGGCCATTTCGCTGTGGCAGTATCCGAACAAATTGGCGATAATGTCCAAAATGATAACATAACATCCATCAAAGATAACTTTGTCACGGAGTTTTCTATAATATTTGACGTTCTGTACAACCAGTGGCTGCCTTCGTACGAGCCCAAAGTATCAGAGTCCGTTCTCGAAGCTCTCGGGCCAATAACAAGGTTGATCTCCGAAAGACAGTTCAACGAAACGGTCAATAAATTTGTCCTTTCACTGCTGTCATTGTACCGCAAGCCTATGATAAACTTCTACTGCATCAGTCAATGTATATCGTACTTGCTTACACCTTCGCCATTGAATCCAAAGTTGACCTTGAACGATAGCGTCATCAACTCAATAAACCATGTTTTGTTTAACTTGGTCCTACTCGAACCAGATTACGATCAACCACAGACTGTCAAGAATCATTTCGAAGTTCTAAGATGCTTCGATCACATGGCCGGGCAGTTTCCCGATCAGACCATAGAGGGACTCCTCCATCAATGTAAAAACAACCAAGAGAAGGAAAGAATGAAAGCTGTTATCATTCTTACGCATCTAACGACATCTTCTCAAGTTTTCGTCGACAATTTCGCCTCTAAATTCATCGCCATTCTGAAAGTAATGACAATAATGGAACAAGGTCTAAAAATGAAGAAGCTTCTCGTCAAAGCCATCGTTGGTTTAGTGTACAGGAATTGCATTGTAACAGCAGATGACTTTGCTATGGTAGAATTTATCATAAAGCATTGTGGTATCGAAGGGTCACGGTCAAGGTCACGGATCTGCACGATACTTGCAAAAGTTCCCTCGTTCTAATGTGCAATACTGTGACGAGTGTGCGAACGCAGTTGAGGAATCTGTTACTTAACGCTCTGACTGTTGAAGAATTTACACCATCTATATCGACTGTCAGTCAATGCTTGACTTCGCTTTTACAGAATAATTCAGCAGTAATCGTCGACGATCAAGCGGAGAAGTTGGAGAAGATTGAAGTCAAATGTTCGCCAGATTTGATTTTCGTAAGATGTCTAACGCATATAGTAGACCCCGATCAGACGGAAAGAAATAAAAACTTGCTTATATTTCTGGAGGAATATTCAGGTGACGTTCACAAGAACTTGAAAAATTCGTGGACCGTTGAAATTCAGAGGTTACTGAAGTTTGTAGAAAAACATGAATCAAAGGAGCAGTGGCACGGAATGTTACTGGACTTGCTGGTGTCTGCCGTGGAACAGGTTAACAGTAACAAATGGGTGGAATCTATATCTTCCTTAATTTCAAAGCAGGTTCTAACGAAGAAGCAAGGGCCGATGATCAAAGGAGTGTCTTTACAGTATCTCGCGATTTTGTCATGCCAAATGTCAAATGCTGCAGTTGTCGAAGGTGTCTTAAAGACAATACTCCTCGCTCTTAAATCTATTCCTCTAGAAAGCGTGCATTACGTGAGCAAAGCTGTCGGAATTGCTTCGAGACAGCACGGTGAATTTGTGCTGAATGAGCTCGATGCGATTCACAAGGAGAACGAAGCAAAACGTGGGAATAAGCTTTTGAATTTTCTATCGGCAAGGAACTCACGTAACGATATTGAGCTGGGAATCGTAAAGTTCGCGGTAATAACATGTTATGGGAAAGTGGCGTCTGAATGTCTAGATGTTCACGTTTTAGCGAGACTGGGGGATAACGTGACCTCAATATTATACGACATCCTGAAATCGAATCCACCGTTTGACTTGTGTAAAGCGAGCGTTACGACGTTGTATGAGATTAGCAAGGCCCTGCATCCCGCGGCACATCACAATGTCGCTCTAAGGAATCGATGGCAGCTCCTCAACGCGGTGCTTGAACAGATATACAACTCCAATCTGGAAAAACGTAACGTCGAACTCTACCCTATTATCGTCAAGGCATCCAAGGCTCTGACAAAGTTACAGAAAGGAATCTTACCAGAAGAAAGAAATACGATATTGAGAGTTTTATTCAATAGCATCTTTGGCGAACTGTCCTCCTTCAAGCGAAAATACGAAATCGAGGGGAACGGAGATAAGAATGATATTTTAGCTAAGACGTTAAACGATTCATTGACTCTGTTGCACTCGTTAATCAGGGAGTTAATCATTCAGTCGACGTGTTTGAGTACAATCGACGATTTGGTGGGATTGTTGACGGAATGGATTCGTAACGAAAATGATGAGATCCGAACAGCCGCAGTGTTGATTCTACAGGTTGTTTTTGACTCGTACATTAAGAATGTGAAGCTTAACTATGAGACGCCGAGTAAGTTTGGCCAGATGGGATATCTTTTGGGTCTTATTATACCGGGAGTGGCCGACACAAACTTCTCGGTTAGGTTGACTACGGTCGATTGTATTAAGCTCATAATACAGATTCAAGATCTCTACGAAGGCCACACGATCGAACCGGAAGACGAATGTATGTCCAAGCTAGCGCAGCTTCAGAACAATATACTGTCGAACGATGTCAACATGATCACTGATTACTGCATGTCATTATGTGACACTATATCGGTGAAGATTCCCCATCAGCATACAATGCAGTTTATAGAGAGCTTATTAGAAGGTTACGATGATCAGGAGTTCAGAAGTTTGGGAACAAGTGCGGTTCTGGATGCGTATGTCACGAGGAAGGGCCAGGACTTGTTCCAGAACGTTGAGAGGATAGTGGAAGTTATGTTGAGTACAATGAATGTGGTGAATGAGGAAGCCCAGGCGAGGTTGATGAAGCCGCTGACGTCACTCACACGTCATCACTGCAACGCCGTGACGGCTGTGTTGCTGGCGCAGCGGATACCGTTAAAACCGTAAGTATTTTTTATTCGTTTTACAAACATTGTGAATATATAAGATTTCGTCTGAGTTTTTATTTGATAATTTTTGCACATACGAGGCGATATAGAAGCATGACTGAGCAGCAAGAGATGCTGTCTGAATCGAAGAGTTGCACTTAAATCGACAAAAACTGTCGTAAAGCGCGACTATGTGAATTGCTTTATGTAACTTTTCGGAGACCCAGTACGATCGGTGCCGTCGACTTTATTCACCTGAGTTAATTCACCGAGGTGTCTAACGAGGTGTTCCTTAGTATAGAATTTGTATGGTGATTCTTTACTAAGGAGCGATTTAAGTAAACGTTAATGACTCTGAGTTGGGGAGTAACCCCCGTATTCAAGAACAACACTGTGAGCTCTCACAGTGTTTGCGAGTGCATAGTGGCATTAAAATCATTTCATAAACAATACTTGATTGAAGTCCTTCGCTGTGCGTTTGTCAAAATCGATAAAGTAGCTGCCGAGCTACTTTACCGAACGCATAGTGTTGGTTTGACTTCTGTCGAAATAGAAAGAAAGGATCGATTGTTTGTATTGTTATCTTTGTCTTTTGCTTGTGTCAAATGACTAGAGTGAAGTTAGCCGCATCAAATGGACCAATAAGAGGCCTGTATAAGTGATACTTAAGGGTCGACTGTGAAACAGAAGGGTTGCCATGACGAACGCACTGAGAAATGCCTTACTTCGCATAGTATTGCTTCTTTACTTAAACAAGTATTGTTCTTGAATACGGGGGTAAGTTTACTTTTAGTGTACTTTATTCACCTATGCACCCAGGTGATTTAAATCTACGGATCGAGGTGAATTGATATAAGTAGACAACACCTATGTACATGACAGACACCTATGTGGCAGAGAGCCAGTACGAATGCAGGTCACCGCTTCCTTCTTACCGAGTCATTATAACTTAACGTTAATGATGTTCATTAGCATCAATGACCATTAATAACAAATGTCTCCTCATTGCATAAAGAAATACTGATGATGGCTCTTACACCTTCCAGCTGCGTGGTAGCCTGCTGGCGGTACCTGGCGCGCGACGAGGGTCTCTCAACGATGATAGTGGACAACTTCCTGCGGCTGATGACCTCCATCGAGCTGTACGAGGACCCCTACCACATCACCGACCACCATATAGCGGCGCTGCAGCCGCTCACGGTCAGTCATCATTGCGGGTTTTTGTGCACTGGACAGGAATCTTTGTGGACCTTTTGAATTGAGTTAATGGCCACTTATCATCTTGTGGTTTGTCCCCTCGTTTTTTGTGATAATTCTGCCTTAAAACTTAGCTTAATCATATTTATAGTTCGGTATGAAAAAGGTCTTGGACACCTTTTTTTATTTCCTGAGGAGCTGGCGAAAAAGCAGACGGAGCCACCTGATGGTAATTGGTTAATGTCGCCTATGGACCCGAGCAAAACGAATCTACAGGAGTGTCAATGCTAGTTACTGAAGCCTTAAGTTACCATTGGTCCTATTATCCGGCTATTTCGTCATCAGTTGGTGAGCGCTCTGGGCGAGATGCTGCAAGAGCCGAGCATGAGCGACATCTGCCTCGCCAAGTTCCCGGAGCTGTTCGTGGTGCTGTACACCACGCTGGCCTGCTACCTGGAGGCGGAGCCGCCGGCGTACGCCGTGCCGCCCACCAAGGGACAAGAGAGGTGGTTATGTCGTTCTCTGTCGTTTCCCTTACTTCTTTGTGTCTTTCTCTTTCCACTGAAAAAAGAAAAGAGGTACAGTTGCTCCAATTACATTTTGTCAGCGTAACTCTTGCGGATTTTAACCAAATGGAATCATTCGCTTATGATCAGCTTACACTGGAACAAGAACTTTCTTCATTCGCTCATGAGGTCTAAACTCGCCTTTAAAAGTGCTGATAATGTTCCAGATTCGGCTTCATCCCCAACAGAGAAGCCATCCGGCTGTCCCCGGCCAAGATCACCATCAATACCTTCAACGCGTTCCTTGAACGAGCCGAGTGTCACAAGGTAACCATGGTTATGTAACCATTGTTGCTATGATGTATTCTTTGAATCAGATATTTTGCAATCATGCGTCATTGATATTTTATTCAACATTACACTATCGTTGTTCATTCAACGATTTTGTCAATTACGGCACAGATGACCCCTTAGTAGGAAGTGATCAATCACCGTCACCCATAGAAATCATTTACATTAAAGACATTATCTGTGCATCGGCCAAAAAATGATTCAAAAATGATGTTTTCGACACACATTAAAATACGAAGGTTGGTTTCCATCGAAGCAGAAAAAAAATACAATTCACTTTTTTCCGCTTCGATGATATCTTACATTAAAATTTAAAAAAATCTCCCACAGATTTATTTACACTAAATATATCTAAGAACACTCTTAATTAAGTCATCTTTCAAATTTAAAAAAAAAACTAGATCAAAATCAGTTCATCCGTTTCGGAGATACGATGCCAGAGACAGACATTCCGATGCACAGACACACAAATACACAGATACGTGAAACTTATAACACTCCTCTTTCGTCGGGGATTAAAAACCGGCCCTAAGGGCCTGGGCGATCTCCAGGTGAAGGAAGCGTGCTCGCTTTGTCTGACCATCGAGCACAGCGACAGCGGCAGTACTCTGCTGGAGCTGGCGCCGCTGCTGGGGGGGGCGCTGGCGCGGCACTGCGCCCCGCAGCTCGCGCGGCTGGCCGCCCGCGCCGCCCCCTACTGCCGCGCGCCGCTGCCGCCGCAGCGCTGCGCCGCGCACGCGTTGCTCGCTGACCTGCTTAATTATAGGTAGGTGGGGTGTGCGTGTGCGTCCGTGCATGCATGCGATCGTGCGTTTGTGTGTGTGCTATGAACTGAGCTGTAAACTGACTGACGGTTACTATAGAGTACATAAGGCTGGCCATAGACGGACGCATGTTGCAGTACGCCTACGCTTGCGTAATAATAGTACAAGAAGCAGTGTTTCTTCATCGAAATCCATCTTGTAAATGAACTCGCATCAGTATTATTTTGCGGTCGAACACAACTGCTCCAAGCAGTCGTAGTCGACTGCATTATGCGGTCGTGTTGCAGTCGTGTACGACTTCATCGCGACCGCTCTAGAGCAGTCGGTCTCGACTGCAACATGCGGTCCGTCTATGGCTGGCCTAAAAGTTTGGAAAAGGTGCCTTATTAAAGAGGAGAAACGATGAAAAACTCCTCAGCACGTCTTTTTTAGCGTTCTATACCCAAAGGGTGCAAACGAAATTCATAAGAATTCGCTCTCTGTCTGTCGGTCCATCCGTCCGTCGCTGTAGTAGTAGCAGTATCTCGTTGCACTCGTTGACATATTGCGCGCTAACTCACACTTAGGTTTAAGTGCGAGTGAGCGTGCAATATGTCAACTAAGTGCGAGTGAGCGCGCAATATGTTAACGAGTGCAACGAGACATTGCGACTACTATAACTGGTAAGTTCGTAAAAGCAACAAATCGTTGACCAAACGAAACTATTTAATGTTCACAATTAACATCTCAATCTAATCCAGATGCAACGACAACGCTGTAGTGACGGAGACGGTGCTGTCCACCTTGAATCTCGGCTGGCAAGACGCGGACGCCCGCGTGCGAGCGGCGTGCCTGCGGGGCGCCGCGCACGTCGCCCGGCTGGGGGGGGCGCGCGCCGCCGCCTTGCCGGGCGTTCTCGCCGCGCTCAGTCAGGGCGTTGACGCGCCTGCCTCACAGTTAGTACTGTTGCCATGTTGTGAAGTGTTTGATGCTTTAGGTTATGATTCCATCAGATGTGTTAAGCTGTAATAGAAATACAAATACAAAAATCTTTATTTCATCGCATGCACAAATTACATTCAGGTGACATTATAAAATATGTATAAAAAGAAAAGATAAATAGTACGCAACCTGAGGGAGATTTGGTGTCTAAAGCCTCGGCCTGTATCTTAGTACACCGGTGACCCTAGATTAATTAGTAGGAATAATTGCCTTGGATTTTTGACTATTAACAATTTCTAACAGTTAAACTTAATAAGTTGACATATTATGAAATATAATGTGTAAATACCATTCAGAAAATAATCTTAAATTAAAATTTAAAACAGCCATCACCCAAACGCATGAACCGATTTTGAGCTAGTTTTTTTTTTTGTTTGAAAGGTGAATTAATTGAGTGTTCTTAGTTAATTGAGAGTGTTCTTATCTCACCTTTCAACAAAAAAAAACTAGCTCAAAATCGGTTCATCCATTTGGGAGCTACAATGCCACAGACAGACATACAGATCCACAGATAAACAGACACACAGACACCTCAAACTTATTCCATCCCTCTTTTTTCGTCGGGGGTTAAAAATTTACTGTATATACGTTCTTAGATCACCAGTGGACAACGTCCCGCTCGCAGCCATCCAGGGTCTGAGTCGTCTGTTAACCGAAATCGAAGACCTGGACCCATCCTTCGACCGGGAGCTGCTGTCCATCTCGCAGAAGATCCGGCCTTTCATGAACACTTCGTGCGGCCAGCTGCGCGAGGCCTCCATCCGCCTGTTCGGTATTATAGCAACGCGGGTCACGGCTGAGCAGTTGTCGGATCAGGCGTTGGCGTCGCTGCCTTGCTTCCTGCTGCACCTGTGTGACGCTAACCCAGCTGTTGTTAGGGTGGGTGGCTTGGTACTTGTCTATACTAATATTATAAAGAGGAAAGATTTGATTGTTTGTTTGCATTGAATAGGCTCCGAAACTTCTGAACCGATTTGGAAAATTCTTTCACTGTTGGAAAGCTACACTATCTCCAGATGACATAGGCTATATTATATTTTCAAAAAAAATTAGCGGTCCTTAATAAAACTCCAATAATGTAACCCGTGTTATAAAAAAATAAGAAAACCGAAGCAAAGCGAGGGCGGTTACTCGTTTGATATAAAGTTGATATAAAAACCCGTAAGCGGGCTGATGTGCAAGCGCTGCACTTTTGATACATATATTATACATATAATACTTTTGGTATATACATACATATAATTGTATAGGGCTTGTCCCGTACACTAGGAGTACTAAATCATCTAGGTCTACGTCATGATGCCCTAGCGGCAACATGTGATGAGCAGTTTTGCCTGAAAATTAATGTGTTGTCAATGTCATCACACGTTCTTTGTTCGTACTTCAGGCGAGCAAGTTCACCGTCCGCCAAGTGCTCTCCGCGCTGCACCTGCGCAAGTCGTGCGAGTTCTGCGTCACGCACCTGGTAGAGGAGGGGCGGCTGTACCTGGCGGAGTTCCTGGCGGCGCTGCTGCGGCTGCTGGCCGCGGAGCTGGGCGGGAGGCTCGCGCGGTGTCTGCCCGCGGCGGCGGCGGCGGCGCATCGGGCCGGGCCGCACCCGCCGCTGCTGATCGGTGAGATGACAAATATTGGTGGCCCATGTCGATAGGACAAACATTGGTGGCCCATGTTGCTAGTATAAATATTGGTGGCCCACGTCACTACGATCCATTGCTGCCCTACTACAGGATTCCTAAAATATGTATGGGCAAACTGCGGCGCGCAGACCCTAGCTAATAAACTCGCTGATCCCTAGTCCTACATAAAATTTTCTGAAACTTGGCTACCAAATGACCTCAAGTAAAAAATGTTAAAACCTGGCCCCATAGATATCTTTTGTGTATTAAAAAACTTTTTTAATCCCAGTCTAGAGCATAACCCACCATGCTGTTCCAGTGCGGATTAGTGGAGATTGTCAATCACATCTATACAAATAAATAAAATTGGAGTGTCTGCTTGTAATATTAAAATAACCGCTTTTTACTAAGTGCATTTGGATGCATACACGGTACATACACCAAAACAACATTTTTCAAAATTTTTGTCTGTCTGTCTGTTTGTTCCGGCTAATCTCTAAAATGGCTGGACCGATTTTGACGGGACTTTCACTGGCAGATAGCTGATGTAACAAGGAGTAACTTAGGCTACTTTTATTTTAGAAAAAAATAGTTTGTTAGGGGATACGAAGTTTGCCGGGTCAGCTAGTTGTGAATATGTCGTTGTCGAGTCGTCAATACAGAAGCGGTTGTCACCTGACCTACTGTCGTCCTTGGTGTCGCAGGTCTGTTGTACGCGGAGCTGTACGGCATGAAGCAGCGCGGCGAGGAGCCGCCGGTGGACGCGGACGTGACCCGCAGCGCGCGCGCCACGCTGCTCACGCTCGTCAAGGACCCCAGCCCGCAGGTAGGGGGTCAAGTCAATTTGGTTAACCTGAATTGTAGTTCGAAAGTTTTACCAAAAAATAATCTACATCAAAGAATAATAATATATCAAAATCGCCATTAGGTGCCAATCTGGAATTATCCTTTCAATTACAAAGAATTTTCAAATCGGTTTATAAAGTTCGGACGGAATTCTGAGGCAAAAAAACAAAAAAAAAAAAACAAAAACAAATACAACATCAATTGTCGATGGGCGAACAATTTAGTGATTATGTACTTTGTGATGTACTCTTGTCGTGCAAATATTACTCTGTGTGAAATGATACGCACTCTGTCATCAGGTCCGGCAGAACGCAGCGATGGCCCTCGCGAACATCTGTCTGTACTGCGCGCTGGAGCCTCCGGGGCCCGTGGAGCCCCCGAGTCCCTTGGGCCCCCCAGAGCCCCTGCAGGGATGACTGACGGTGCTCCGGCTGCCCCGCGGCACCTACCTCGTCAACCTGCCTGGTACTGATGAGCTCATCACTTTACACAGACCCTGCCCGTAGCGGAAAATACGCTGCAGAAATACGCGCCGAAATTCAGTCAAAAGCTTATTGAATTACTCGCTGGATTACAAGATGATGTTATTTTGCGTTATGGTCAAAACCGTCAATTCGAAGACGAATTACCTTTTGTCTGTTATACAAGGATACAAGGCAAGGGTGTGGCGGTATGGTGACGTCATCTTTCAGTACGGGAACACCTTATTTAACTGTAGGTGGTAGATACAATACTTATTAAAGTCCCACGTTACATGCTTAAAAGTCGAGAATACCGTATATCCTAGTGAATAGCTAGAATGCAAACCACTAGTATCTAGGCGCTAAGCAAGCCGCCTGTCTGTGCGAACGTAGCCTTAACTCGTTAGGATCCGCGTGATCGCGGTACCTTTGAGTTCGAACGTGCTGGAACGTTCCCAGTAACCGACGGGTTAAGGGTCGATTCGACCAACCTTTATTCTGCAATTAAAATGTCATAATCAATCAATGTAATAATCATGTTTAAGTGCTGTGGTAAGAACGTTTGAAATCATTACAATTCAGCAAAAGTACGTCCACATAAAATCTAGTTCTATTGTTGTTATAAAGTTGCATGTTATTTTTATTTGGTTTACAAATTCATTCTTCATTCATTCGTCAATTTATTCGAAGAAGTTAGTCGGATATAACAAGAACGGTGAGTGCATTTAACAATGAATTTGATGGCAATTAAAATGTATATTAATGTAATGGATTCAAGGGAGTTTAAATACAATATGATATGTAATGTTACATAATAAATAAAATTATATGCTTTCAATTAGAGTCAGTATCAGAAACATTCAGAGGTAAACCTATACTCTTCGTGCAATAATGCATTTTGCTTGTGATGCAATTAAAATTATGGTTTTTAGGGAGTGTATTTCAACGCTTTACATTTAAACAAAAGCTATAATTTTAGTAGACCGCTAGTGGCTTGGAGTTTATTTTCAAGAAAGGCATTCATTTATTCATAAAAATAAAATACATAATTACAAGTAACCTTTGCTTGTCAAAATTTCTGACATAAAAAATCAGTTAATTTTATAATGAAATAAGTAAATTAATGTTAAATGTGATTAAAATATTTAATATGTTGGTTCCACAAATATTTAAACGTATTTAAACGGTTCGGCATTAGAAATGTGGAAAGAGATGATACAGACTGAGCGTTATTCTAAAAAAGTTGATTCTGGATAGATCTATATTGGAATCTTATAATGGTAGTTATGTATTTGTTAAGAATAACCCTAGCTGTAAGATTAGGACGCTTAGCTTAGAATGTTGTTTGGTTGGCGATGTATAAATTATACATATTATACAGTATAATTATATCTCATTTCAGACCAAGTAAAGGTTGGTTAATTAAAGCATGTACAATGATTCCTCTTATTGCGCTAGATGTCCCATTGTTTTTAATTGTGTGATTAATATTGCTGTCAGTCCTGTGAAAATCCCAGCTTTAGTTACAGTCATATACCTACTTATTTTTTAAGATACCTGCGATATTTCTGTCTTCCTATATACTCGATTCAATATTAAATAGTTTGACGTCTGAAAGAGATGTAATATAATTTGCCGTAAGTGGATAAATATCTTGCTTACCGATGTGATATTTGTTTAGTTTTTTGTATTATATTTCCATTTTATTTTAATTTGTTTTGTGGAATTAAATATGTAAAATCAATTGTTATACAAATATTTTCCAAGTAATCCAATGTTAATGTAATTACTTCAATTAAATTAAATATGTTTTGCTTGAGTATGGCATTTATTATTATTATTACTCTTCGATTGATACGTGTGTTATTGTTATTGCTTATTATGAGAAACAATTTCCTTTAATTTTATGTCAGCCTTATTTTTAAATTACAAATTATGATAAAAATGCACCGTAAGATTGTTAACCAAATAGGACTCCACTAAAAATGGACTATAAATTATTTTATTACAACATAATATGTTGAAATTTATTCATGTCATTACATGTCGCGTTTGATTTTCTTCATCTTCCGGTCCCATTCTACTATAGCCGTTTGAGCGCAGATTTTGCACCTGAAAATCATAGTCACTAAAGATTATACAGGCATAAAAGTTTGGACTAAATTGATTTTAATTTGTTTTATATTTTTATCAATCTTTTTTTGATCAACAACTAATCAACTAACCTCTATGAAAGATAGAACTAGCGGTTCAAAGTTGTGCGCGCGCTGTGTGTGTCTCACAGTTCCGAAAACCGAAAACAATTATGTTTCTTGATGAGTTTGAATTTCTGTTCCTTGGTCTGGGTGTGTGTGTTCTTGTCTCAGTGTGTTGTCCATGGCACCCACGACACAGGGAATTCGTGGGGCTATGAGTGTGTAGCGTTGCGCGTTAAACTACAGTGCCTCCAATTTATCTGTGAATTGACGGAGGGCGCTGTCGGACGCATTGGACCAATCACTGGACGCAATTCGAGACGTAGTAAATATCAATGAATGAACACAAAGAACTTATGAATGGGGCGGCATTAGTTCCAATTTTTGCCATTTCACAGATAAATTGGTTGCACTGTAAAACTGTAAACTACGTGAGGTAGTCTCACCGCAGCGGGCGCGCGAGGTAGAACTCCCCGGTGGGGTCGCAGTGCGCGCGCAGCTGGCGCCCGTCCCACGGCACGGACCGCGCGCGCCACTGCGGCGACACGTACGGGAACTGCAGCTTCTCTAGCGTTATCTGTGGAATACATCACGAGACGCGTTAGGCCATAGAGCATGGACAGGCTACCGACACCATCCAGTTGCACGTGTTTGGGGACGACACCGACCTATTGCCAATAGAACTCAATATTCAGTTGTCCTAAGTGGGGCTGTATCAATATATTTGTTAAGGAGTCCCCGCTCCATCTCAAGCTATCTTTCGAAACAAAAAATGAGGGCCAACAGTAGTAGCCTTAGGCATTTTTTGGGAGGCCATTATGTTCTGAAATGATGTGAAGTATGTACGTCGATAATAAAGCGCTTGGTTGGTCACTACAGGGGGCGCCATTAAGCTGCTAGTCGGGACCCCTGTAGGCTGAGGCCCCGTATAATTAGGTATATGGTGGGGTCCAGTATTTTTATATTGTAGAAATTGGCAAGAGTGAAATACACTGTATTTACTAACGGGATTAGCTGGAGTCAATGTTCCTCGTAAAGGTGCTTTCACACTGCGCGGCCGGTCGTGATCCGACGTGATTCCCGCCAACATCGCCGATTTAGTTGACGATGTGTACATTTCCTTAGTGAGGAGTTCTCGTTTTCTGGTCAAATTTAAACATAATTTTGCCTTTATTGCACTATCAGAAGTAAAGTGCAGTATTAGATGTCTTTGTTTAGTGTACCTTAATTCTGCACGCACTTGTTTTTTTTTTTTTCAAAATAGTATGAAGAATTACACATAAATCCAGAGGCGGTGTGGAGACAGTTCCTAACCATTTGCATAAAACATTCTATTTAATAAAACCCACCGTTAAATAACGATCGGTTACAAAAAATATACGGGTCGAGCCACGCGCAATGTAGGGTTCCGTAGTTGAACTTTATAGTTCACGTCAAAGAATGTGCCAATGTAATTACTGGTCATCTTCGATGTCGTCCATGCTGACGGCGGGCGTCATCACCAGCCGGGGCCGCACGCGCCGCACCCGCTCCCGATCCGCGTCTTCCAGCCGGACCTAGACAACTACACTATATAATGACAATATAAGTGCAGATGTACCTATAGGATTACGCTCTGCGAACTTTAGCGCATGTAAGACAGAGATAGAGACACGAACATGCTAACGTGTGACTGAGACATAACACGCCGCGTATCGAGCATTGCCGAATTGTGTTACTGCGCAGCATTCTGCGCGAAATTCAGACGCGCCAAGATACGTCGGCCGTACTGTACCTAGGATTACTCCAAACCATAAAAGTAATAAATAGTTGAATTAGCGATTCACTTAAAAATAAGCGCAAAAGGTTGAACCTTTTACCGTGGACGGCATCGCACGCAACGGATACCTCGAGTCTATTCAAAAATTCAAAATTAATGATAAGTCTTTGAGAAGTACCTACCTAAGTAACTTCCCTTAACAGAACTTACGAATACTTTAAACAGTGTTCAAACCACGGACCTAAAAAAAAGACGGACGTAGTCCCAAGAATAAATTCAGTGAAGCACCCATAGTAATACCAACTCTCTATTCGTACAAGTACACACACCCACACATTGACACTTCACTGCTTCAATCGCGAATCAAAAATTACGCACACATGGTAAGCGGGCGGCCATTGCTATGCTTCACTCTCTAATAAATGAGGTTATCTACATCCGTCTTTTTTTCAGGTCCGTGGTTCAAACATAACAAAGGAACTAACATAAGCCTCTTGTATTTTACGCGGATCCGTCCGCACTACTTCCTTAGGCTTCACCATGAGGTCGATGGGGATGGACGGGTTCTTCCAATTCGTCAGGGTCTGGATGTCCTTCAGCGGCGGTGGACGTACCCTCAGACACTTGGGCTTCTCCTGGTATATTGTGGGTTTCACGTCGAGGATTGCCCCCTTCCGAAACTCGTGTTTCGCGGTGGTCTCGTAGTTGAACAACATCGACTCGTACCGTGGGTCGTTGGAGGCCATTTTCAGCAACGTTAAATACGTGTTTAGCAACGAATCCATGTTTGCGGTTTATTATAAATAAAACTTGTAGAAAATAAATACAGTACTAAAACTTGTAAATACTAATAATGTATTAGATAACAAAAATCAAAAATAAAAGTTTGAAAAAATAAATTAAAAATATGAAACAACAAAGTGAACTGATATCAAAAATTCATAATTTTATATATTTTTTGTCAACCTGTGTCGCAAAATGATGGCGTCAATCAGGGAGAAGCATAGAGTAGGTAGTCAAAAACTCACAGACTATATAAATATATTCGATCCACTAACAAGAAAGTTGTTTTGGATGGCAACGCGTTGTTGACGATATTAAGTTTGCTAACGACCATGGCCGGTGGTGGACTTAGAAGCATGGCGCATAGAGTACTTAGTAACGTGGCGGACCACGGAACACAGACACAAGTGGAAATGGTACAAGTGTTGATTAGTATGGGAACCGTGCTAGCCAAATAAACACAAGGAAATCCATAATCGTATTATTTACAACTAAGAAACTCACATTTTAATTGGTTGTTACTTGTCAACTACGAATAGTCTAAGAAACTCGCTGTTTATAGTTGAAAATGCACCTTAATCTTTGATGTTAATTCTTATTTTTCCATGTCTTATTCAGTGACCTTAGAACCTTTATCAATTATGATCATAATACTTTTCAAAATTACCTATCCACCGCTAGATGGCAGTATTCTGCGTTACATGTTATATATACTTAACTTTTTTTCTAATAAGGTTGACAATACAATATCATACAATGTCAATCATATGGAAAATAATTAAATAATTCCATCTACTGAACGCTAGATGTCGTGACTGGAGGCTACAATAGATTGAATAGCAACCTTACAAGTATTGCGGTAAGTTACATTTTTGGTTAACAACATCATTCTGTGTAATACTGTTTTTAGTTTAGGCTTAGAGATGTGCGTTGTGCTTTTTGTCGCGTTATCGATATTTATATTGAAACTGGCGTTTATTCCCACTTGTCCTGTTGAGTAGTCCTGTTGACAGGACTAGTGGGAAAAAAATTCCCACTAGTCCTGTTAACAGGACTAATGGGAAAAAAATTCCCACTAGTCCTGTTAATTAAAAAAATATACGTTGAAAACGATGTGATGATCAGAGTGTCGCAAATGCAACTCATCAACGGGGGCATCATTTTATCTTTGTTTTTACAAAAACTTCGTTAATATTTTTATACATAATATTATTATATCTAATATATAAAATTCTCGTGTCACGGTGTTAGAAGTTGAACTCCTCCGAAACGGCTCGACCGATTTTCGTGAACCTTAGCGTGGTTATAGGCTAGGGTGGAAATCGGACATCTATTTTTCATCCCCCTAAATGTTTTTATTTTTTGTTTTTATTTTTTTATGATACAGCATACAAAAATAATAATATAAAAGTATCCCTAATTTTTTTTATTTTTTTGACAAAATTTTTTGTTTTTATTTTTTCATGATACAGCATACAAAAATAATAATATAAAAAAAATTTGACACAACGACACATACAACTTTTGTTGGGGCAGCTAGTTCTTTAATAAAACTCAAAGAGGCACTTTTACTGTTTATTGAATACAAGTAACCGCCCTCGCTTTGCTTCGGTTTTCTTATTTTTTTACACCTTGGGTTACATTATTGGAGTTTTATTAAGGATCCCTAATTTTTTTAAAATATAATATAGCCTATGTTACTCGGGGATAGTGTAGCTTCCCAACAGTGAAAGAATTTTTCAAATCGGTTCAGTAGTTTCGGAGCCTATTCAATGCAAACAAAAAATCAAATCTTTCCTCTTTATATATTAGTATAGATTAAAAACAAATGACAATCGTCAAAAGAAATAACGACTGTCACAACAAAATGATTTGCTGTCAAATTGTATTTATAACTCAATTTCGTAATTTTGGCGGTTACATTAATTCACATTACAGGACATCATATAGATTGAAATCAATATTACCAATATAATCTCTGAGGGGCCCTACCACCAGCGGGCCGGATTGGGTCGCCTCTTACGACACCCATCTGGCGTGGAATTGGGGTTAGTATTCTAAGCACCCAATAAGGCTAAACTAAGGAAAATAAATAAATAGAGGGAATAAAATTGAATAATTAAATAAAGGTAATAAAATCGGGTATAAAAAGGGTATCTTCCAAATTACAGAACAGAATTAGTAGGATTTTTTTCCCACTAGTACTGTTAACAGAACTATTCCACATGACAGGTGGTAATAAAATCGGGTGTCAAGCATAGTCTTACTGCTAACAGGACTAGTGGGAATTTTTTTCCCACTAGTCCTGTCAACAGGACTACTCAACAGGACAAGTGGGAATAAACGGAAACTGGTACTGTCCGAGTGTCCGACATCATAAGATGTAGACCAGTCATATTGGTACTTAAACTTCTTGTTTTTGTACTGCCTATGTGAATACTTGATCATTATTTTGAAAGCTTATATCTCAAACACACGGACCTAAAAAAAGACGGACGTGATCCCAACAACAAATTCAGTGAAGCACCCATAGTAATACCAACTCTCTATTCGTACAAGTACACACACCCGCACATTGACACCATACTGCGTCAGTCGCGAATCAAAAATTACGCACACATGGAAAGCTGGCGGCCATTGCTATGCTTCACTCTCGATTAGACGAGGTTACGTCAGTCTTTTTTTCAGGTCCGTGCTCAAACATTACGAGGCGTAGACGTGACCGTAGCAATTTTTATCAACGTTAGCTATCTAAACAGTCACGGAATACCAAGCCTAGGCATTTTTAGCAACGAAAATAAATATACTTTAATTATATGTCAATAAGTGAAATTTCAATGAAGCTAAACGTAGCTACAAAAACAATCCTGATATGAACTGCGATGCATTTCAACCTTAACATTATACAAATAAGGTAAATTTATTTTTTTGGAATTACATTTCTTAGACATGCTGTGCCAGTCTTGCGCATGCGCTTATATTCCTCGTCAGGATCCTAGATTATGTACCAATGATTTCAAATAAAAAAAATTATTCATATTAATTTTATACATTTTTATGATACAACATAATACTTTATTGCACACCAAATAGCAGAACTTGTACATATATATGACACATATCCCTAAAATAAAAAAAGAATATTATTATTATAATAAATTGAAATATTCATAATGAAAAACTTTTAACTAAAAATAAAATTACAAAACTGCCGATATTCATATATTTGTACCCCATCCCTGCCCGAGTAGCAGAAAATGTTCTGGAAAACAATAGCCGAGTAGCAATATTATCTAAAACATAAAACGAACCTTATTACCAAGTGACTGAGTAGCTTTTTGATCATAAATTATATTATTTCCTTTATTTATGTGTTTTGAATTTGAATTATTACAAAATAAATTAAAAACTAGGCTTATTTGTGGTATAAAACACGGCCATTAAATAAATTCATTGCTCGCTATTATTCCTGCCCTCCAAAATTGCACAGTAAGACATATTTACGTAATTTAAGACAAATTTTTTTTTACGTAATGCACAACCGACGCAGCTCAGTGACAGTTGAGTTATGCCGGCAAGTATGCGGAGCTCCTCTTAATGTTAGTCGCTGTGCCACGCCCACATCGCACTTCCACTGGTGTCTGTGTTCCGTGTGGCGGACCCTTACCATCAGGTGACCCGTCTAATCATTTACATGTTCAAGGAATAGCAATGTTTTCACCGGATTTTTTGCAGACATATTAAAAAGTCACTAACTAATATCTCATTTCTGTTATCTTAGACCAGGAAATTTGGGCCAGAAGTTGTTTACGTCCATGGGTAATGAATGTTTTGAACACATAGGTACCTATTAATATACATAATATGAATCAAAATTGACAAAATCTAAAAAAAAAACATTTATTCATAACATTTAGAGAACAATAAATAAAACTATATCAAGTAAATAAATCTTACATAAAACTATGAAAAATATTTAAAAATAAATTGTCCCTTAGTAGTTTTATCTACTTCTTTCACTAAACTCTCGACAATGCCCATAATTATGTAGGATCATAACAAAAGGCGGAGAAAACTTATAAACGCGCATAGTCTGCATAGTCATGCTAGATTTAGCGTTTCATTTGACGGATCATTTTCCTGTGAGATTCTACAATCGCTGATTCAGCGCACGCTCTGCACCTGAAACATTATATAAACATTAATATTTATAAGAATTAGAATTTACAGAAAAATCGTTACGCTACGCTTAACTTTTATGTCTATCCCAGTTGTTATATTTAGACAGGAGTCCATATGCCATCTTTATGAGTATTCGGGCGCCATATTGTTTCGATATGACTCTTGGATTGGAATGGCCAATAATTTCTCCATCAACACACAGTACATACTGGAGATCCGTGCCTTATTAATGAGCTGCTGGTGAATTGAAGCTTAGCTTCAGAAGTCTCTAAAATACTGTCTATAAGACGCCAATTTACAAAACGCTAAGCCAATTTATTGACAAAAAATAATAGCAGGTAAAGACTAAAAGTAAGAAATGTAAGAATGAAATGAAATGAAATAATCATTTTTATGTAGGTATTACTGATACACATGCACGTCATTTTTTATGTACTAGCTTTTCGGAGAAGTTCTTTGTCATGGAGGAGAAGAAAAGCCGTAAAGACATCACCCTCAGCACATCTTTTAAAAATATAACTTTAATTTTATTTATTTGTATAGATATACTTGGGCACAGTTTCCCGAAGCCAGAAGTCCCGCGTGGCGTCGCAGTGGCCGCGCAGCTGGCGGCCGTCCCACGCCGCCGACTGCATACGCCACGCGGCTGGCACGGCCGGGGGCTGCAGCTTGCCCAGCACTATCTGGTGTTTGATTACAGATTTAATTGCACTGTGTAAACTTGCAATTTTTTATACGTTGCAAAACCTTGTAACTGCCAACATAAACTAACGTTTAATTGCATAATATTGAGATATTTAATATTTACAGCGTCGGCCTTGGATACAGCAAGATAAAGTTTTAGGTGGTGGAAGATCTGCGACCGCTCCTCTCGCTCTACCACAGTCAGACATGAATATCTGACCCCATAAATGTAATTTTACCATTGGGTACCTATTCCTACTCAGTTCTTAATTTCTGGAGAGTGCATGCAGGGAATTATTAAGAAAACCGATTTGCTGGTGGAGGATGGATAAAGAATTTGAGACAATTACTTAGGTGCTTGCACTGGGCGAGTGTGAAGCTAAAAAGCACGACTTACAGGATTAGAAGGCGCAGGCAGCCCCGGCAGCGGCGCCCGTATATTCTTGCTGGGTCCGACGGCCTCCCTCATCCCGCGCGTCATGTCGCTAGTGTACATGTCGCGACACAGGATGTCTCTCGCGCGGGCGTCGGCGATGTCGTCCATACTGACCGCGGGGGTCATCACCAGGCGCGGACGGGACTTCTGGACGGATTCGCGGTCGGTGTCTTCCGGACGCTCCTTCGATGAGTGCCATTTGTTGATTAGATTGGATGATCGTGACAGCCAAGGACGTCCTACTGGAAGCCCTGGGCATATTTGGATAATGGGGCCCTTATGACTTTGACAGAACACTATTTTGTAGAATAAACAAAGAAAGTAAATAAGCAAGTCTCTAGATATATGCAAAAGCTAAATAAGCAATTGGTATTGTGGTCAGTAATTTAGGCTCGATTTATTCTAATTAAAAAAGTTTTCCGGTAATAAATATCGGTTATCGTTTAGTAATCTGGCAGGAACTAGGGGGCCTCTATCGATCACGGGGCCCTGGGCACATGCCCAGAGTGCCCCGTGGGAAAGAGGGTTCTGGTGACAGCTTAGGGATAACAAATGTGAGGGACCGAATACACGGAGTGAGGGTTCGATTCCTTGGGCAATCATTTATTTGAGAGAAAAACGGTTGTTCTCGGGTTGTGTGACTTGTATTGTCCGGTTTATGGTCCGTGGACCAACTGCGTAGGCCAACTGGTTGGTCCACGGGAAAGACAGTGGACAAACGTGACCGCGGACAATCGTGATAAGTGGACCATGAGTAAACCACATTGGCCTGGCCACATTAACCTCATAGAACTGGTACGTGCAACTAATTTTACCTACATTTACCCTCCCAATTAATATTTTAATGACTACAATTTACATACCTCCCGTTTGAAGCTAGGACTTTACGATCTGTAGTCTGCATAAATAAAAGAGATTAATTAACTCACGTAACGGTGCTGCACTACGTATGGATTTGTTCTAACGATATCTTTAGGCTTATGCAGCAAGGAGAACGGTATCGTGGTCTTCCACGGCGTCAGGGTGTGGATGTCCTTGGCGAGGGGCTTCGGTCTCGGGCGCTGCCCCTTCCGGTCCTGGTACTCTGTCCTCACCGGCGCCTCGATAGGCCCGCCTCGGTACGACGTCCGATATGTGGTTTCGTAGTCGAAAAGCATCGATTCCATTTTCTTGTTTGCCGACATTTTTTTTTTATTACAATAAAATTATTAATACATACGTGCTCGAGATCGTAGTTTTTGAGTAAACAAATTGAGTAAACAACTTGTATACAATGTCAAAGAGTACATAATGGACAATGTCAATTTGAAGTTGATGTTTTTTAAATGGTTTTTATCATAGGTTTTATACCACCACTACTCTCTAGTATTATGTCAGCAATTGCTATAAAACCTTGCCACTGATCTCATTTTCATCACTATGTTTATTCCATATTGTTCCCACCGTTACCCTACTACTTAGAGATAATTGTGGTAATTGATTTTAAAACTTAATTAAAATTTAATGACGCACTCTGCCCTACCAGTAGTCATGCCATACCTACCTAAAGTGGCGGACTCAAGATTTACTCCAGTTCTTAAACCAGGTGAGAAAATGATCATTTCATTTTCTTAATTAAATTTTGTCACAGGTAGACGAAGATGATGCTGGTGGGCTATATCCCCTTGGACAATTATTATTGACCTTGCCCTGTTATTTTTTATTTTTAACACTATCGACAATATTTATCGATATTTTTAAAATTCCAACCTTGATGCAGTGGGTGCACGGTTTAACACGAATTACCCGTGCACCCAGCGGTGGGTGTAACGGCCCGACGGATCCGTTCGTGGTGCCATATAAGAACAACTACAGATTAAACGAACATTAATGTTCTTATTCTAGTGTCACGTAACTTTACTTGATGAATTTAGTTAGTCTTTATAAAAACCCTTTTAAAAGTCTTAATTTAACTGAATATTTTTTTTAAATATCTTTAATCAAATCAATCATTACTACTGCAGGATAGCCTAAAGTACGTAGTAATTTCAATTACCTGTAATATTAAACATTAAAGTATAATTATTGTAACATTTTTTCCAATAAATCCCACTTTTGTGTTTTTTAAGAGAAGTAAATTATATTTTGAATTATAGTTTCATGTTTTCGCTTTAAAATAACGTTAACATATTGGTTGCAGATAAAATATTGCCTACAAGTAGGTTTGGGTTGTATTACAAATACTTGAAAACAGTTAGAACATGGAATTAATGTGTAAGTATTTTGATATTTTATGTATAATACTATGGAATTTCTTTAAATAAATATTGATTCACAACAAACACAAATAAAATTTCAACGATTTATTTTCAAATTCACCTAATAAATTACACCAAAAATTTTAAACATAAGACGTTAATATAGAAATAAATAACATTATCACAAAATAGGTAATTGATATCATAAAATGTGCGATTACTGAAATCGTGAACAACACTAAAGATATCGCGCTGCCGTTAAATGTGTAAATGAAAATAAATAATATTACACACCCAACCAAAAATATATTTTTATAAATTAGTGATTTGTTCTCTGCCAATTATTAACTCAATTATAAAAATAGGTGGATTAAAAAATAGGTTACGGTATAAAAAATACACGAAATCCACTCCACGAATCCAATTTACAAAAATGAAGACAAAAAAAAACAACAAAAAAATACAGTACGGCAGAACCTGTCAAACTGACAAGTTTGGCTCCAATTCTCAAACCCAGTGACATTTTAAAATTTATGTATTTCAAATTGCTTTACCATACTTTAACGGCAGAGACAATACTACCCGATTACGTAGCACGTCGACAATAAAAAATAAACTAAAGTGGTCTTCAACTAAATTGCACGTGGGCGTAATGTTGGTAGCATTGAAATAAGTGTCTTTTATGTTTCAAAAACCATTTATGGACATAATATTAGTGTTGTTATTAAGTTCAGAAAAGGTAATAACAATATATATATTACGAGATAATAAACACATTTCATTTAATATAACATTTTAATTTTTATACTCCTTTTTCAATGTTGGTAGCAACATTACGCCCAGGTGCAAATTTAGTTGGAAGAGCACTATAAAGCCCCGTATTCATGGTAAACATTTGTTTAAGAACAGTTGATCAACATTGTTGGTGAGCGGCGAGAATGTTGCTAGCAACTATGTTGGCAACATGCATTGTTGCCAGCAACATGTTGACAGCAATTCCGCAACACGTTGATACAACTTTGTTGCTAAACAAATGTTTCCCATGAATACGGGGCATAATAGTCGAGTTTTGTCTGACCTGACCTCTATGTGACAAATGTGTTGTAACGACAAAATATATCATTTATTTTCCAGCTCGTTATTATGAATTTAGTAATTTGTCAAAAGTACAATGTACTGTCGATGTGTGTCGATGTCTCAGTTCGAAAAATTATTCCATATTTGCGACGTGCTAAATAAACGGACGAGATCCATTGAGGGGACCAATTCTTGCAACGAAAACACGTCTAGGTCTAATCATTTTGTATAAAAATAAATCACTGAAGTGTCAACATTTGTTGTCAGTTCCATGATACCTTATCTAGGTAATAATTTGCCAAACTAGGTTTTGTGATAACACGGTAAGACATACACTTAAGACTTTAGTAATAAGCCATGTAGAAAAAAATATCACCCCATTTATGTCACATGTGCCAGAATTGGACCCCTAACGAACAAACAACAAAGTGCAATATCAAAATAAAATATCTATTAAAAATATGGCTGGACTTTTTCCTATAAACAAAATCGAATAATACCCTAATGTGTAATCTGTAATGATAGTTATCCATGTTAGATGCTGGTAGAATTAGATTGTGGTGGTACCTGTCACTGTTAATACTATTTGCAACATTCAAGACATTTAAATATGATTATATTGGTTGCTGCTCGCCATAATATTATGGCATATTATATTATGGCGAGCTTTCCGCGAAACCAAGAGTGAATTGATCCGTGAGATTCAAGAATCATCACGAAATGCTTCTAGCATTGCCCACCTGTTGTAACATTTTTAAAGGTATAATAAAGTTTTGAATAAATAAATAAAATCATCATGAATCTGACATTGGTTGCTCATTGTCGCTCGCCATATGGCATAATATGACGAGCTTTCCTGAAACCAGGAGTGAATTTAATCCGTGAGATTCAAGAATCATCACGAAATGTTTCTAACATTGCCCACCTGTTGTAACATTTTTAAAGGTATAATAAAGTTTTGAATAAATAAATAAAATCATCATGAATCTGACATTGATTGCTCATTGTTGCTCGCCATATGGCAAATTATGATGAGCTGTCCGTGAAACCAGGAGTGAATTTGATCCGTGAGCTTCAAGAACCATCAAGAAATGCTTCTAACATAGCCCACCTGTTGTAACATTTTTAAAGGTATAATAAAGTTTTGAATAAATAAATAAAATCATCATGAATCTGACATTGGTTGCTCATTGTTGCTCGCTATATGGCATATTATGAGGAGCTTTCCGTGAAACCAGGAGTGAATTGATCCGTGACATTCAAGAATCATTACGAAATGCTTCTAGCATTGCCCATCTGTTGTAACATTTTTAAAGGTGTAATAAAGTTTTGAATAAATAAATAAAATCATCATGAATCTGACATTGATTGCTCATTGTTGCTCGCGATATGGCATATTATGATGAGCTTTCCGTGAAACCAGGAGTGAATTTGATCCGTGAGCTTCAAGAACCATCAAGTAATGTTTCTAACATTGCCCACCTGTTGTAACATTTTTAAAGGTATAATAAAGTTTTAAACAAATAAATAAAAATCATCATGACTTTATAAGTATTCACTTTCTGTCCGATTATTCTGACGAGTACCACCACTGAGTTTCTACCGCCACTGGTACAAGTTAAGGACGATACTGAACAGTAGGTACGAGCTATTTTACGATACGCGACGGTTACTGCAGACATCGATTTGCATTCTCATCAAGTATTAGCCAACAAAAAATATGGCAAAGACTAAAAACAACAGTTAATTACACGATTTCCTCCTTTACTATAAAAAATTAAACTATAAAAAACAAACATTAAATTAAGCAATATTATCGCGAATTGGATACGAGCGCTTCTAAACAAAAATTCCAACAAATCTTCATTAAAGGTCTTATTAATATGATACTTAATTAATTATAATTGATGTCTAAGATCATCTCTCAGAAAGATTTTTGGTAAATTATATAATTCATACTGTCATTACTTATACCAGTTGTATTTCATTAAAGTTTTTTGGATAAATCTATAAAAAAACATAACAGTCTTGGCGTGTATGCATATCGACTCTGATCCAATAATTCCTAAGTAACAATTGGAATAGTAATAAATATGCAAGAAAATAAGTCTCCTCTCAAAGGAATTCTCATAGGGAACTTTCACTTAAATACGAGATCAAATGTAATTATTTACATTACAAAAATATTGAGTAGATCTCTTTACAATATACATAATATCCAACTCGAGTCACCGACGTATCTATTAATTTTACTATCACGGTGTTATCGTAGTCGCGAATGTAAAATAAAAATAAAATAGCTTTAAAAATATTATTACTCTTTTAAAACCAAATAAGCCAATTATTCAAGCGATAAGTTATTTACATTGACGTTAATACTCAAAAGTGTGCTATATTTAAATAAGGAAAACCGCTTCAGGTACACTGTTCCGGTATAGCCCTAAAATAATTTATTGGAAATAATATTATACACAAATTGACTACGCACATATTTCACATACAATACAGATAATAAAATAACATATAGAAATTAAAAACACTTAATTTCCTTTTTTTACTTTAGTGATGGTTGGACTAACTATCGATAAATCGAAGGAAAACAGTTGAGTAGAACTTTTAAGAATGGAAAATATTTTTGTTTGAAATGACTTATTTGTATATTTGGCCTCAAATATTAACATTATATTAGACAGGAAAAGTTAATTGTTGATGGAGAAAATACGCAAGATAAAAAATTTAAATTTCAGTTTATCAAATTATACTAGATAAAAATTGTTTCGCAAGGAATGTGGAAGAAAAGTGATCTTGAAGGCTATTTAAAATGTATTAACACCTACAATGTACATTTTGAGACAGCGCTTATAAGGCTTTTTAAATTTTAATTAAGGAAATTTCATAAGATAATGATTGGTCAGCCATCTAAAGTACATCCATCAAACGATATCTGAACTCTTAATTATAAATTTAAGCTACTGATATTAGCGAAAATTTCAACACTATAACAATCGTTGTTATCTTATAAAGCGTATGATAACCTTCTAAATCTTTTAACATGAAAATTCTCCAACATAGATCGATGAAAAGTCAAATGTATAAAATAAGGCTACTAGTTTAAAAACCTCACACGTGCTATATACAGAGATATAATTTAAAATTACACCAATAAATAATTACTTCATAAGATTATAAATATACACATATACCGATAACTATACTTAATGGCCCATCACTATTGATTAAAATATGTTAAAGGACGCGAGATAACTTCATTTAAATTCCATTTATCGTAAATCATAACTTGATAATAGTAGTAGGAAAAATTACGCTTACAATGTTGAACAAGATGGCGGCGATGACAGGAGAAACAAAATGGTCGCCTAAATTCGAAGAGTACAATAGAACAATATGACCACCATCGGGGCCCGACTGGCTGCAGATTTTCTACTACCGGAAGGAGGTTTGGGTCAATCGGGTATCTTTAGTTCTGCCCAGACGGGGCAGTAGGGGGAAGCCGGGCCCCCCCAGGACCATCCTCGCGGGATGGCGAGGTGGCTCAACCCTGACTTGACGACCCCGGCGTACCCGTTGAAGTTGCTGTTGTCTGTGGTCCCCGGACACAGGATGCTGCTACGGCCAGTGGCGCTGCCGTCCACTGTCGTCAACACGTCTTCCTTTAACAGTGGCTGACAGTTTTGGAGCGCTGGAAATGTCAAAACATGTTATAGTTAAAAATGAGGGTTAGATGCACTTATCCAATATTCTTGATCAGTTTTTTTATGCAAATAGCCGGCATATATGACGATCCACCTGATGGTAAGTGGCTATCGTCGCCCATGGACATCAGCAACACCAAGGGCATCACCGATGCGTTGCCGGCCAAGAAAGTAAAAAAGTTAAGTAACAACAGGGCATTCATAGCGATACCAAAATATATTAGATGAAATATGTATCCTATTAAGATAATAAATATAACACGTTTGTAACCTTAAACTAAAATAGCCTAATACAGGAATAATTAAAAACTTTTATGTTTTTTACATTGTCATAATTTTGTATCCTAAATTTAAAATACATCTTTTAAATTATGAATAGAAAAGATAAAATCCAGAATTACAAAAAATAAAAAATAGAAATATAATAAAAACACAAAGAAGTCCCACTAAAGCGCACAGTAGTGGTTCCGCACGAGTCTGAAGGCTACAAAAGCAGCATTGAGGCGAGGTGCTTGGGACGACCGAAGGCCATTGTCCCACACGAGGAACTAGGTCAACGTATGCTCTTTGATACCTAATGACAGGCTCTTCAGCCGAGGGCGTTAAAATAAAACGAAAAACTAACAATACCGTAGCACCGTGTCAACTTCGGTACCCAAGACACTACGGCTTGAATTACGTGTGGTAATATCACAGAAGAAATAATAGCAGTGGCGTAGCGTGGGGGGGGGGGGGGCCAAGGCCCGGGCTGCACATGAAGAGGGGGCGGCAAGGCACTCGATTTTTAAATAAAAATAAGAAAATATTTTGTATTTAAATTTTAATGTAAATTGTGCTACGAAAAAAACAAGAAAAGTGCATTTTTAATTAATAAAAAAAAATATTTTAAATAATAAGGGGGCGGCAAAGATCATTATCGGCGACCCCCGGGCGGCGGGAGCCCACGCTACGCCACTGAATAATAGTACTTATAATGTAATATTATTTCGTTTGATAGAATTATCTTAAACTTATTAAACGACTGTTGAAATTGTAAGTTCCGAAAAAACAATGGTTTAAAAGAGACGAAAAGAAAATCTTAAAACAAAATTTCAAAGAAGCTGAAACTACCCTGAACACATGAAGAATTCGCAGGTATGTCAATTAGGCGAAGCTTCTTTAACTGAAGTGATTATTAATTTATTAATCGTACACACCTAACTATAATAACTTATTGTACCTAAAGACTTCGATCCCTAATCCCCATGCCAAAACCGACATTTTAAAACCATTACACTATTAAGTGGGTTAAAAAAGTGGTTTCTCGGGCCAGTATTAATTCTGACTCCTATAATATGTAATCGCTACCCTATTGCCTTGATATTAAACTATTTTTATGTCGGGGTCAATGAAATATGAAGGACGCCGTGTATCCGGGGTAATTACAAAGTAATCAGTAATCGCCTCTGTAGCACCTTTATCAAAAAACCGCGTAACGTTATCAATAACCTTCTTACTATTTATGCAGCGGACTGAAGATTAAAGACGCATCCACACTGTAGTTACTTAGCGTGAAGCAACTTTGTTGCCTAACGACAACTTTAAATAAATTTTGCGAGCACTTGTTGAATGTTGCTCAAAGTAAACTGCATCCATCAACTCATATGATCCCTCATATTCATGGATTCATGTGCTCGGTACAAAAATAAACTAATTTTATGCTTTAAATCTACCTATTTAATCGAAATTTCGAAATGATTAGTTCACTGTTCAATGAGGACAATTATTGTCCTTTCATTGAACAATTAATTATTAAGCGGCTATTTGATTTAAATCAATGACTGCGACATATTACATAATATGTAATCCATCAATTTATCTGTTGGATTGAATCTATATGTTATCAACCGTACCTATAACTTCAATCTTAATTATTTCCATTTGAAATATTTCCAGCCAAAAAGGTATAGCGTTTAGCAGGTGTAACACAATAACTTTTTTTCTAATTTCCGATAGCAACAGTGTTAAAATTAGAACGCCGATTCCGATCCGTGCGACAACAGGCTGTTGTAATATAAGTATTTGTGAATAAAAATTATTTGTTTTGTTTTAGCGAATCAAGGCCTCTGGGAAAATATATATTTTTTATCTATATCGAAGTAAGAAAGCTTTAAAGTAGGTACCTACGGGACGTTTCAACATTGCTAACAAATCGTCTTTGACGGCGTCGATTCCGGTATTTTTCGTAACATACAATACAATACAATACAATACAAGTATTCTTTATTGTACACCACGTAAAGTGTAATACTTTATAATTAAAATGCATACATAAAAGTGGTAACAAAAGGCGGTCTTATCGCTCAGGTAGCGATCTTTTCCAGACAACCATACATACCAAATCGACATAGTTATCGATAATGTCGATAAACCATGTCTGAGGCCATCGTGCAGAGTATAAACTTCTGTGATAGGGTTCACAATGTAATAGAGTCACAATGTGATAGAGAGCACGATGTGATAAGAGTTCACAATGTGATAGAGTCCACGATGTGATAAGAGTTCACAATGTGATAGAGTCCGTAATGTGATACTTTGGATAGAGTGGAGGCGAGACCCGTTCCTCGTAAAGGGCTGCGAGTAGGCAGAAGCCAAACAACAGATAGCCTACTAGAGCCATTAGATATCAACCGCAGCTGTGTAAGATTCACAAGTGCGCGATTACGCGTATATTCTGTAATTACGCAAGCGATTAACGGATACAAAGGTTGTTTGTTAATCATTTTATCAGCGTCGATGTGTCTGTGGTTCGAGTTACAGGCGCAAACGGAAATTCTATGTCATATTATGTTATATCAAGATAATTACTAGCTCGCTAATTTAGTAACTTACTAAGTAAGGTAAAATTTGTGCGAGTAAAAAATTAACAATAAATTATGATACTTAAAAAATACAGAAAATAATCCGATTGCCCTAGGTTACAAAGTTACAATATTTTCCCTCGTACAAGTTCTACGATGTTCTTAAGCCGCAGAGAAAATGTTTACAAAGTTGCACTGAAATAAAATAGATATAGGATAGAGTTAGTTAACTCTATCATATTTACTATTTTTACGTTGTATATCGACTCATCGTTCACACTTATCAGCGTTCAAAGTGTCGTGTTCAAAGTTCAACGACTTAGAACACATGCTTCTCCCTTAGTCACAGTAACCGCTGAGAGCCGTCGCTTGCGGCAGCGGCAGGTTCACGTGAGCACGATGTTTCAACAAAGACCATTGTTTGTGTCTCCTAGTGTTGTAGTTTTTACTTCGGTTGCGATCGTACTATCATGATAACGTTGGTTGAAGTGGTTTTACCTTTACAAATTGATATTGGCACACATATAATTTACAATTAATAGTTTTAAAATGTAGGGAGCGTTCTTAGAATACTAAACCGAATCTCACGCCGCGCCGGATGGGTGTCCTAAGAGGCGAATAAATCCGGCCCGCTGGTGGTAGGGCACCTCCGAATTTTTGTATCGGTAATATATACTTTAATAGTTCCTTGTTATCATTATTACTATTATTATTTCTCCGTGGGGTTCGCCTGGTAACTGGTAACTAGTTGGTGGTAGCTACCACCTGTTTGCTTGAGTCGGGCGACAAAAGACTCGTGTTCTGGCTGGGGGCCTCAAAGCCAGTATTTTCTTTCTTTTTCCTCTCTCTTTCTTGGCCAGCAACGCATCGGTTGCATGCACACATGGAAGCGATCATAGCCGGGCTATGAGGTATGATCCAAGTGATCGACAAAGTTAAGCAACAGCGGGCGCGGTCGGTAGTTGGACGGGTGACCGCTAGTGGCAAAAATTTATTGAGCGTTTCCGTGCTTTGAAGGGCACGTAAATCCTTTGGTCACGGTTTTATCGTAAGAAGACAGCCGTTAAGCCATTTCGGAGGACTTCGGGCGGCATGAATCTTCTGACACTAACCCCTCCACCAATCCGCACTGGAGCAGCGTGGTGGAGTATGCTCTAGGCCTCCTCAAGTTGTCTCAAGTGGGCCGTTAATGGGTTGAAGCCAAGCAGCGTTTTGCCACTTCAGTTGGATCATTATTTATTATAAATACGCTGCAGTTATTTTATTATAAACGTATAAACTGCATTAATATACTAGCGCGCCCTATTGACCCCGATTGCATCAATAAAGAATACTTAGCAGTACCTAACTACAGGCTTCATCGAGTCAGCTATTTAATATTACCCTTGTTTATCGTTTCGTATAAAAACTAGATACATTTTGAGAGCGAATAATAAATTTTCAGAAATAATGTCGCAGGCTTAGGTTGATCTCGAATGTTGGTTGTTTGAATTGTTGGCCGTGCCACCCGCGACACCAAAATAGAACTCGAATACATTATTATTATAATAGGTGATGATTAATTCCTCATTTCATATTCCATATTATTTATGATACATAATAAAACCCTCCGCTTTAAAATTGTTTCTACTCCACGATAATGAAATAGAAATGAAAATAAATGAATAATAAAGTACATTTTAACATAATTATAATTACTGTAATTTCCTTTAATTGTCGTCATTATGGAGTGTGATAGGCACTATTCCTTTTAAGCCACGAGTTATTGTAGAATCGCCACGTGACCAGTTATCGCCGTATTATGATTGTGTTGGAGTTTGCTACTTTTGTTTGTTTCCAATGGTGCATCCACAGCAGTGTTGCCAATGCTACGGCAATTACCGTGTTCTACGGCTTTCAGAAGTTTCAGACCCAAAAAAAATCACAAAATCTACGGCCTACGGCTGCCCTCCGCCCTATGACCGTAGCCAATTCTACGGCTTCTCGCAAATTGGCAGCTGTGGACACGGCCCACAGTTGATCTGTTTCCATATAAACACGGCTTTTTTATCTAATGTACACGGCCGCCTAAAAATTTGCATTGGCAACACTGATCCACAGTCCACACGGTCACTGTTTGTTGCGGAACATTACATTAGCGGGGAACATCCGATAACAAGAAGGTATTTGTTTTTCCTTGTTAATAGATGTTGCTTAGTAAACTAACGTTGTCTAACTGTCGCAAACAGACAACATGTGGTACAAATCGATAATATTGTTTTCGAATGTTTCCATTAATGAGGTTTAATACTGGCCTGTTGCTGGATGTCACTCATTGTTATATGTTAATTCACGTTGACAATGATGTGGTCCTTCAACGAACGAACGGTACAAGTGGTTGCAAAAGTAATAGAATTTTATCGAGCTTCATAATGTTTTCCACATAAAGTAACTGCGGTGTGGATGCACCATAACACCAGCCATTAAATTGTCCCATAAAACGAGCTATTGCGTTTGCGCGTCATTTTATTGCAGCGTGAACATGGTAATAATAGAACTCATGTACCTACCTTTTTTTATTTTTAATCGATACGACAGCGGTTTAACGGCCGGTCTCAATAATGTACTAACAGTTGTAAAAATGTAGATAAGGCTACCATTAATACGTCATCTGTCATATTTGTCAATTTTTGCGTCTCAATAACCTTCAGTGGATCAAAAATATCTATCGATGACATTGATCTACCGTTCGGAGGGTCAAGTCATACCGTAGGTATGTTGGTCCATACAAAAATAAATACTTGCGTCTCAATAACGCTTTGACAGCTAACTGTCGGTAATAGAAGTTACCAACTATCGGAAGTTTTCACATCGCTCGATTTCGACGGATAATTGGTATATTTCTCATATTGTAAAGAAAATTTATCAAAACATCATGGATATTAATCAGTGATGAGTGATAATGAATTTTGTGAAGCCTGTTTATTTGATTCCGCCTTTTTAATACGGTACCAAGATCGCCGAAATTGTCCTCGTATAAAATATATGACTACATATATGACTGAATTGTGTGAATCCAATTTTGTTTAGAACTACCTAGATTCAGATTAAACATAATCCATAATCTGAATTTTACTAACAAAAAATAACCGACTTCAAAATTACTCAAAAACTACTTGTCAGATCTCGTTCTTTATGTGGGACCACATAACAAGCACCAGCTTTTGATTAATAAAAGAATCATCAAAATCGGTTCGCCCAGTCCGAAGTTCTGAGGTAACAAACATAAAAAATACAGCCGAATTGAGAATCTCCTCCTTTTTTTGAAGTCGGTTAAAAACGGCAGTGAATGAGAATTATTGATAACAATTCCTATGTTTAAAGTTTTAGGTAAGTAGGTATTTTAATAAAACAAGAACACTAAGCTTTTTAAGTTAGATTTATTTTGAAATTATAACAAAAACATTTCGCCTTTTCAGAAATAATGGTGTATCCCTGTCCCTGCTACATCAATAGCTATTGGCTACTATTTTGACCTTATGAACAAAGGTACTTCATCTTTTGTGAAGGGTCTGGACTTCATCTGAAAAGAAACTTCCTTTATCAACAATTTTTTGTTTAAAAGCAAAAAGAAGCAACAACCCATAATTGCTGGGCTCGGGGTCTCCTCTCGCAATGTGAGGGGTATTAGGCCATAGTCTACCACGCTGGCCAAGTGCAGATTGGTAGACTTCAAACATCTTTAAGAACTTTATGGAGAACTCTCCGGTGTGCAGGTTTCCTCGCGATGTTCATTGTTTTCCTTCACCGAAGCTAGTGATAATTAACTTCTAATACGCACATAATATTTGAAAATTAGCGTGCCAGGTTTTGAACTCGGGCCCCGGACATGTGGGAATAAACACTTCGTTCGGGAGACCAACGTTCTAACCGCTAGGCTATCACTGCTACAATTACAACAATTTACAATTACTACAATTTTTTGTTTACTAAACATAATAAGATATTTTATTTTATTAACAAATAAAGTCTATACTTACGATAATTGTTGAGCTATGTGTTTCATTATATAATCCTAGTTTATTCATAAAACTAATTAATATTAAGTACTAAAATTATGAGAAAATACACGTTGTTTATATTTTGGGTAACCAAACGACATAAACGAATGTCAAATGACAATAACATGTCATCGTCGTCCGGGATACCCATGAGTGATAAACGTCAAATGCTGCGTTTTGTTACTAGTGAAGCATTGCTCCAGGTTACACATAACATTATTTTATTATCTTCATCCGCGAAATTCACAGTACATTTGGAACAACTTATCATTTTAATATTAAAATGAAATAAGTTTATAATCAAAAATACCGAGTTCCTTTTTATGATAAAAAGTATAAAAGTATAAAAAAAAATATTGTTTTGCGAAAACTAAATTTTGAGAGGGACTTAAAAACCAGAGGCAGAAATGTCACTGAAATATTATCTACCGATGATCTTACTTTTTTTTGCTTACTTTTGATTTGTGAGACGGCAGTTAGCGGGAGATCAATGTTTACTTTTTATCTCTGATACGTACCAGAGTTCCACTGACAGTATAATATTGAGACCGGCCGTAAGACGACCTAGATATAGATAGGGTTACTGATGCAAATTTGAAAAATTCACGTAATTCATAGCCAGAGCCGACGTTGGGAGGTGGCGCAGTGGGGCAACGACCTAGGGCGACAAATTTGGAGGGGCGCCACATTTGGGGCGAGGAGCAAAAAAAAGGGAAAAATAAAATTCTTAATAAACGTTCCTATTGGTTCAGTAAAAAAATTTTCGAGCAAAAAAAGCTTGATTTTTATTTTCTTATCTGGGCGCCACAATATTCTTGCCTAGGGCGTCAGTGGCTCTAACGCCGGCACTGTTCATAGCCATAGCCGGCTATGTCGGCTTGTGTGGATGCTGACTGATCGGTCGAGGCGCGGACGGTAGTTGGAAGCGTAATAGACTACTGGCCCATGCACAAAAATCATGGGTCATACGAACCACCAGGTGACGTATATAGGACGATATAAGAGCATAAAATAATAAGATTCAGCACTATGCCGTCACTTGTAAGCTGTCCAACTGAGTGCTGGTGAGAATTCAAAAGTGCAAGTAGGGTAAGTAAATTTTGGTCATTTGATTCTGTACGGCATTTTTAACCATCGATAGGGCCATGAAAAATAATAAGAAAGCGCGCAGTGCCGTACAAAAAAGGTGGTCCACAAAGTCGGTAAATGATTTTGAATTCGTGACAATTTCGAGGGTAAATTTGGTCATTTGATACAGTACGGCATCAGTTTCATACTGTTGCAATACAGCTTCTAATCCATTATTCCGCAACGCCGTACAAAAAATCGTGCGACAAGGGGAAGAAATCGAGGGTTGCAACCCCCTCTTTTGCAGTGGTCCGGGGGGTCATTTGAAAAAGTACGGCTTCGGTTCCAATACATTTTCTAGGACTCAAAAGTACTATTAAAAATAATGCCGTCAAAAAATGATAGTCCATTTGAATGTATAATTAATAATTATCTTAATTTCATGGTATACTTGATTTATAAAGCTGTAAGGTCATTTGACCCTGTACGGAAACTTTTTTTTTAACATGACATTGTAAAATACAATTGTTATATAGTATTGCCGTACAAAAAAAACTGTCCTAAAAAAAAATATAGAGAGATACAAAAACTGAAATTTTTGAAATTATTGCAAAAGTTTAAATATTCATAGATTAATGAAATATAGCAATTTTCTACCTTTTTCCCTTGTTTTAAATAGTATTAAGATAAATAAATTAGGAAAAAATTATGCCGTACATTTTAATGCAGACCATATCTTTTAGGCTGATGAAAATGACGCTACCATTTTATGGTCCAGTCATCTTAGTAAAAATTTGGTAAGAATTGCGGAAATTGAGATACCCAGCTGAATTTTTGTATAAACTTGTATTTTGGCGATCTAAAAGTTGTCTCAAAACCTGCATATGATAGGATGACCGCGTCTATTAAAAATTTGAGGACAAAGGTCACAAAAATCGTTTTTTTGCAAATATCTCATTTCCTATGAAATTTTCGCTATTTGTATCTTCATCAATATTGTAGAGAATTAAATTCCCTTCAACTTTTGTTTCAAAAATTTTTTTATACGTTGAATCGTTTTCGAGATACAGGGCGGAGAGAGCGCGGTTAGAGCATCATGTAAGGTCAACCGGTATAGTCCCGATCAAAACACGCTATATAAAGTTTATTAAATGATTCGATTTCTTACGATTCGTTTCTTTAATGGCGCGAGTAATACCTACAACATGGAGGTACAGTAAATTTGTAGCATGACGGAGGTTACCCATCCAATCCATTCAATGTCCAACTTCTGCAAACATTGCTTAATATTTTTTATGGAAATAGCCGGCAAACGAGCTGACGATCTACCTGATGGTAAGTGGATATCGTCGCCCATGGACACCAGCAACACGAAAGGCATCAGCCGCTGGATTCAGAGGGCATAGGACCGGTCGGAGTGGCGCCAATTAGGGGAGGCCTATGTCCAGCACTGTTAGACAGATAGATAGATAGATAGATAGATAGATAGATAGATAGATAGATAGATAGATAGATAGATAGAGTTAATAAACTTTATATATAGCGTGTTTTGATCGGGTCTATACCGGTTGACCTTACATTATGCTCTAACCACGCTCTCTCTTCCCTGTATCTCGAAAACGATTCAATGTATAAAAAAAATTTTGAAACAGAAGTTGTAGGGGATTTAATTCTCTACAATATTGATTAGATACAAATAGCAAAAAACTCATAAGAAATGAGATATTTGCAAAAAAACGATTTTTGTGACCTTTGTCCTCAAATTTTTAATAGACGCGGTCACCCTACCATATGTAGGTTTTGAGACAACTTTTAGAATGCCAAAATGCAAGTTTATACAAAAATTCAGCTGGGTATCTCAAATTCCGCAATTCTTGCCAAATTTTTACTACGATGACTTTATTTATTACTAAATTAATTTTACTAAAACCTTTGGACCAACAAAAATGTACGGCATGTAAAAAAATATTATCTATGCATAAAATACTTTCAAAATAAATTAATTTTATGTTGTATCAAATGACCCCCCGGACCACTGCAAAAGAGGGGGTTTCAACCCTCGATTTCTTCCCCTTGTCGCACGATTTTTTGTACGGCGTTGCGGAATAATGCATTAGAAGCTGTATTGCAACAGTATGAAACTGATGCCGTACTGTATCAAATGACCAAATTTACCCTCGAAATTGTCACGAATTCAAAATCATTTACCGACTTTGTGGACCACCTTTTTTGTACGGCACTGCGCGCTTTCTTATTATTTTTCATGGCCCTATCGATGGTTAAAAATGCCGTACAGAAATATATGACCAAAATTTACTCACCCAACTTGCACTTTTGAATTCTCACCAGCACTCAGTTGGACAGCTTACAAGTGGCGGCATAGTGCTGAATCTTATTATTTTATGCTCTTCTATCGTCCTATATAGGTCACCAGGTGGTTCATATGACCCTGGATTTTTGTGGGTGGGCCAGTAGTCTATAACTGCTAGTGGCCAATAATCTAAATTTTACTAACAAAAAATAACCGACTTCAAAGTCTCAAAAACTACTTTTCAGATCTCGTTCAAATTTATGTGGAACCACATGACAAGCACCTGCTTTCGATTAAAAAAAGAATCATCGAAATCTTAACACAAAGGGCTTCCAACATTTTTGTATGGAGCCTGGCATACCTACAAGTCCGCCATTTTGAAAAAACCTCGATTCGGCGGCCAGTGATGAAACATGTGTCAATCGATAGACTAAATGATTGTGATCAAAAAGTATTCAGTGATGAAATGTCGTAAGTGGTATACTTTCTGAGATATTTGAGTTCAAAACCGTAGGAAAATAAAGCAAAAAACATCGTTTCGGCCGATATTGATAAAAGATGTGTCAGTCGATAGTCTAAGTGATTACGATCAAAAAGTATTCAGTGATAAAATGTCGTAAGTGATATGGTTTCTGGGATATTTGAGTTCAAAACCGTACAAAAATAAAATATTTGTAATTAATTATCTTTTTATTTCTAGTGTATCTGTAACTGTATCAGTGTTATTCCAGATAAGAAATATTATGAATATTTAGAATAATTACTATATACATATAAAATCACAATATACATAAACTAAATTAAATAAATAGTTTTATTCAGATTTACATATAAACGTCTTATATATTAAGTAAATAAATATTTATTAATACATATATAACATCTGGTTGAAGACCACGGGCGACAACATTCTAATTGCTTCAGGTAGTGCTGCCGGACTTCTTGAAAGAGCTTTTGGTAGTCTATGGTTTTTTGATGTCTCTTGTAGACAAGGAGTTCCAGAACAGTATGAACTGTATTGTGAAGGGATTCCCGAAATAAGCAGTGCTATAGGTTTCCTTTAAATAAACAGGAGAAGACACATTATTCAAAATGGCATAAAATGTTGAGAGAATTCTGAAGTTTCGCCTGTATCGAATGGATAGCCATTTAAGTTAGGAATGGAACTGGAAAATGTGGTCATACTTACGTAAGCCGAAGCTATATCTAATACAGTTATTAAGAAGGCGCTCCAATTTATTCAGAAGTTCCTCTGACAAATCTGTACAACACACATCAGCATAATCAAGGTGAGGGATGACCAGAGCGTTTATGGCGTATTTATGGTTAAGTTTTTATGGCGATACAGCAATTGAAGTGTACCGGTCACTTTTTTCCTTAGCTCAGTTACGTTATCTATACTAATATATAAAGAGGAAACATTTGATTTTTTGTTTGCATTGAATAGGCTCCGAAACTACTGAACCGATTTCAAAAATTCTTTCACTGTTGGGAAGCTACACTATCCCCGAGTAACATAGGCTATATTATATTTTCAAAAAAATTAGGGATCCTTAGTAAAACTCCAATAAGGTGTAAAAAAATAAGAAAACCGAAGCAAAGCGAGGGCGGTTACTCGTGTATTATAAAAATTAAACATATTCGTCAAACAAACAACTTAAGGGTAGAGATAAAATCGCGGGATGGTACTGCTCATGCATAGTGGGAAAAAGAACCTTGTCATGTTGTTCCCATATAATGTGTGTTATATAGTTCTTGGCATGGGCTTGACATCAGGAAACATTGCCTTTATCACCAGCGGAATTTTTAGATTCAGTGATTGTCAGACATGATATAAAAAACTAAGCCAATAGTGAATTTTAACTTTTGGTTTAGAGTAATTGCCAAAGCTGTAGCCGCTGGTGGCAAATAAATTATTTATAAAACAACCTAGTAGTTTGCTTTTGCTTTGCTTTTTTTAAATTCAAACCTACCCATTATTAATAAATCAAGTACCTATGCAGCACATACACATATGACATAATATACTTATTTTTCATTATTGACCCAATAAATTCAAAATAAGTAAATAATAATTTTTAATGCATAATTTTTGTACGGTTTTGAACTCAAATATCTCAGGAAGTATATCACTTACAACAGTTCATCACTGAATACTTTTTAATCGTAATCATTTAGCCTATCGATTGACATATGTTTCATCAATGTCCGCCGTAACGAAGTTTTTTTGCTTTATATTTCTACAGTTTTGAACTCACTTATCTCAGAAATTATATCACTTACAACATTTCATCACTGAATATCTTTTAATCGTAATTATTTAGCCTATCGAATGACATATGATTTATCAATGTCCGCCGAAACGAAGTTTTTTGCTTTATTTTTCTAGTTTTGAACTCACTTATCTCAGAAAGTATATCACTTACGACATTTCATCACTGAATACTTTTTGATCATAATCATTTAGTCTATTGATTGACACATGTTTCATCACTGGCCGCTGAATCGAGGTTTTTTCAAAATGGCGGACTTGTAGGTGTGCCAATTAGGTTCGATGCCCTTTACGACTTATGTGGTTTTCTCATGGATGCCATTGTCAGATCTCAATAAAATTTATGTGGGACCACATGACAGCCACTAGCTTTCGATTAAAAAACAATCATCAAAATCGGTTCGCCCAGTCCAAAGTTCTGAGGTAACAAACATAAAAAAGAATACAGTCGAATTGAGAACCTCCTCCTTTTTTGAAGTCGGTTAAAAAATCTTTGGCATTTCCATGCTTCGGAGGGCACGTAAAGGCGTCGGTCCCGATTGTTGACGTAGATGTCGGAGTCCTTCGGGCGGGTCCTTCCGACAATTGTGTTGCCTTAACAGACCGACCAAGAGGAGAGACCCATGCTCATTATAAGCCGTTATGGGATTGAAGTTGAAGCCACTGTAAATCATTGGAATTATTGGAATAGATTTATTCCCGACATCTAGACTTCAGACACGAGTTTCTAGCTTTTCACGGTATACCCGAGAGACATTTGCCTGTTTAAACAGCACCACAAACTCGTTACTTCAAAGATAAATTTTAATATGCTTTTAGGTTGTTGAAACTTTGTAAGCGGGAGAGAATATGAAATTTTATGGGCCTAGGATCGGTTGGAATTAGAATCAAGAGAGCCCTAAGCTACGTCACAGAAGAGTTTAATAAGTTTTAAAGCTCGATTATGTCAAATATTTATATGTATCATCATTATTGTTTTAATAAAAACTTTTTTACGGATGGAGGAATATTATTTATGGTTTTTGCCCGACTACAGCGAATCTAAAAGGAGAATTATGATTTTGGCCGGTACGTTTTTTACATGTGATAAATTAATGCATAACTGAATATCTGATGTAGGTATGTATGTCTATCTGCGTTTCACATCGTCTTATAATATTGTGTAGTTTTAAAGTCGCGATAACAACCTGTTTGAAGTGACGTTTATAGGAATAGACGTGAGGCGCCCTCATCGGACTATCGGCTTGTCAATAGCAGAACATTTTAACAAATACATTTTAACGAGGAAATATCGTTTCTTCGCCTTATTGTTTATTTTTTAAATGCAGAAATTTTCCAACGTACAGTACTTCAACCAAATACATTTTAATATGAAATAGATATTTCGACCTTCATTGTAAATATTTCTAAATATTCCTTTGATCTTGCTGCTTGTAGGATTTGAACTCGAGCAGAGTTGATAAAAACTCGTAACTACAACTAGGCTTCGGAGAAAAAACTAATTATTGTGTACTTGTTTAAAAACGAATACGAATGAGTTGAAATGAACAAAAAAATAGATTTCCTGCGGAGTTTGAAATGATTGAAAATAATCAAGTTCATGTTACATCGATAAAAGAAAAATAATCGAGTCAAGTGCACTTGATCTGTTCCCAGACGGACAATTGGCCATCGAATGCTACTAATTGCACAACCGACAACCAATGAACCAATAACAATCGGTATCGACATTCGCAAATCTCAATTTCAATGGCGATAAGATTTCACGTGTTTGCCAAACTATAGAAAGTCAATTTTATAACTCGATACTTGTCAAACACTTTCAAATTCCTATCGGACAAGGTCTAGCTTAGACCCGGTAGCGTTTAGTGTGGACAATTTTATTTTTACAAATATATTGAAAGTGTTAATCGAATATGCAATCAACTGCTAGAACAGGTTCATGTATTTTTTATAATTTATAATTAAAGTGAAAGGAATTATATTTTCTGACCTGTATATATATGTATACCTATCGAATATGTATATTAGATACGAGTAACCGCCCTCGCTTTGCTTCGGTTTTCTTATTTTTTTACAACTTATTGGAGTTTTATTAAGGATCCCTAATTTTTTGAAAATATAATGTAGCCTATGTTACTCGGGGATAGTGTAGCTTCCCAACAGTGAAAGAATTTTTGAAATCGGTTCAGTAGTTTCGGAGCCTATTCAATGCAAACAAAAAATCAAATCTTTCCTCTTTATATATTAGTATAGACAATCAAAACTTGTTACCAATTGAAAGTACTTTTGATAAATAGATCTGTACTTTCGCATGTTTTTATAACAACAAATTCAGTAATCATGAGTTTCCTTAAAAACGCACTTACTACACTACTCAAGAGCAGACTTCAAAAACTGATCGATTTGCGATCAATTCAATCAAATCAATTCACGTATCGAAATTTAAATATTTAATAAACTATTACTCACACAAAATATTCTCCCATCTGAGGAACTCCCCCATGAAAGCGAGCTGGAGCTTCGCTGCCACAGCGAGGTCAGCTATCTCCCTCATCCTCGTGCTGTCTTCCTCACTCAGTCGGTCCTTGCACAGCACGTTGACTAGGATGATCGGTTGGCCGCATACGAGGAACGCTGCAACAAGCAACGTGGAATTATAAAGGCAACTAGAATGTAGAAATATTATGCTTAGTATAACGTCCATCTTTGGATGTCTTCAACTTAATAGAGAACCAGGAGAAATACCATATCGTCATAATTAGGCAGGCCTGAAGCTTAGCTTACCATCATGCTTCATCAGTGCGTGTTGACAACTATTGCTATGTACATAAATTGAAAGGCTTAACATATCCTAATGCCATAATGGCTTCTACAAACGTTAAAAATCGTAGCACTGCATGATCAGCGTATTTTATGTCCAAATGAATCCCTATGAATTTTATATAATACGAGTAACCGCCCTCGCTTTGCATTCTGTTTTCTTATTTTTTACACCTTGGGTTACATTATTGGAGTTTTATTAAGGATCCCTAATTTTTTGAAAATATAATATAGCCTATGTTACTCGGGGATAGTGTAGCTTCCCAACAGTGAAAGAATTTTTCAAATCGGTTCAGTAGTTTCGGAGCCTATTCAATGCAAACAAAAAATCAAATCTTTCCTCTTTATATATTAGTATAGATTAAGAAATGATTACCTACAATACCAGTTGGTTCTCAATGACGAACCGCACATCATCAATCACCGCCTGCCTCATTAGAATAACAAATGCAGACAGTCAATTGAACTGTCCCGGTCCACACTTGACCCGTGTCGGCGAGCCCGCAAGCTCGCAACTCGCAATAAAACAGATTACGGCTATAATTGACCAATCAGACACGAGAAATATGTCAAACGCCAATCAAACGGCCGATGCTGAGGGGCGATTTCCATGCTCCCGCCAAGGTTGACGATGGACGGTATTCAGCGATTGGCCGGCGAAAATACTATTTGCATATTTTCTCGCTATAATGGAATACACGATTGAAACATATTAACCTTGCTACTCGTGGCACGTGTACTGTCCAGAATCCAGATGCTAGGGTAGCGGTACAGAACCAAGAGAATGGACTCCTGGTGCTATTAAAGAAAACACTTGGCCAGCAGAGTGTATCTACCCCCCCATTATAATTGATTGTGATGTGACTCAAAGAATCTCTTCTCCAATCTCCTTACAAATATTATAATTATTGCGCCTATCAAATCAATAATTGAAATCATTGAAGAATCCAAAATAATAAAACACGCGACCCTAACTATTCTATGAAGTCAAATTCATTTGTGCTTTAATGTGAATAAAAATAATGAAATTAAAATTTATATAATTTCTTGTCATTAAACCCATTCTGGTTTTGCAATACGATTGAAATCATTATTACGACATGAACCAGTATAGCTTTTTAATGCTATAGCTAAAATTATTAACGTCAGAGATTTTTTTAATTTATTTATGGAAATAGCCGGCAAACGAGCTGACGATCCACCTGATGGTAAGTGATTATCGTTGCCCATGGACATCAGCAACAACAAAGGCATCCCTGATGCGCTGCCGGCCAAGAAAGAAAGAAGAAAAAGAAAGAAATTCTACATACTCCTAAGTGCCGGTAATAAAAATAAAAAACTGTTAATACATAAAGAAATAGCTAGCTATAGTACCTACTATCGCGTGGGATTTCCAGACGTCGATAACTTCATATCGGTCGTAGTTTATAACATGACTGATGACACTAATTGGCGACCTCAAACTGATAAAACCCGAACTTGAAATACAACTAAGTCTTGTTTGGGGCAGGTCCAAGGCACTAAAGTCGACGGCACCACATTTATTAGCATTGCTACTTTGTAGATAAATCTTTGTGTACATTAAAGTTCTCTTAAGAGTAATAATATTTTAAGCACCAAACCACGTTTCAAATTAAGTAAAACTGGTTGGGTAGATTGTGGGAGATGTGAGGGATACATATTATACATATATACATTGTAATGAATGACTAATGCGATATGCAGCAAAGATTAAACAAATGCTCATATCAAAAGCATTCTTCTGAGGAAGGGTCACTAGAAACTGGATATTTTTTAAAGAGAGCAATTGGACATGAGTTTGACATAAAATAAAAAGAAATAATAAGTGTTTTATGTAATTAAGAGTAGTCAGGAATATTTTACCAAATCTTATTTTGAATAGCAGAAGCTAGAAGAAAGATTTTGTAGTGCAAGTTCCTCACATGAGCACCTCTTTAAAATTAATAGAACTGATATTTACAAAATGACACTATGAGTGTAAAAATGCTACAACAAAATAAATACTTGAAATCACTTAGTTATGCACGCACGCACGCACGCACGCACGCACGCACGCACGCACGGCACGAAAGCACGCACGGCACGCACGCACGCACGGCACGCACGCACGCACGCACACACACACTTAGGATATGTTTAATTTTGCAGCTGAAATATTTTTTGTTTAAACTTAGATAATTATTTATAGCCATCGGAAGAACAGAGGCTCCTAATACAGGCACTCTTGTGCTTAAAAGGAGGATCTGACCACTTACTATTGTAATACCTAATCTGTTTCAGATGAGACCGTATAATACGGTCTAATGAACTCTCAGAGGCACAGGTAACGTCAGCTCCTATATCGATTATTCATAACCAATACGCCACAAGGGCCATCAAAGTTCCTGGCTTAGTAAAAAAATATTCCCCACTAAAGTTGCGTTGAGTTCGCGAGTGACGCAACACCCTGCGGCCCCCACGGGCCATCACGGTGACTCGACTCGATCCGAGCGAACCCTACGCAGTGGAGCTATCAGACCTATCCACCGGAAACTGTACAATAACAATACTGACAATGGCCATCACGACTAACCCGACAGCTTATCATCGTTATGCTATTTTTATAGGTTTAAAAAATATGGAAACAGACGGACTTTCTTAATGCAACTTTTCTACATTTTTCCATTGGGGTTTTAATGTTCAACTTTGGAAAAAAAGAGGAAAGATTTGATTGTTTGTTTGCATTGAATAGGCTCCGAAACTGCTGAACCGATTTGAAAAATTCTTTCACTGTTGGGAAGCTACACTATCCCCGGGTGACGTAGGCTATATTATATTTTCAAACATTTGGGATCCTTAATAAAACTCCAATAATGTATCCCGTGTAATGGTGTAAAAAATAAGAAAACCGAAGCAAAGCGAGGGCGGTTACTCGTGTTAAATAGAAAGGCCTAATACAAATCTATATAAAATTTTATTAAGTCCCGTATATTTTATTTCATTAACTACAAATTTTAATACAAATATACATTTTCTGTAAGTTAATGCTTGACCACTGTTCCACCCATGTGTAAGTGGAGATGCAGTCTAAAATTTATGAGCGCATTTACTTAGAACACGTTACGGTAATGATGATCTACATTACAGTGGTAAAAGTCTATTCACTCTTTTCTTGTGTTCTCCCTCGTCAATCGTCATATAACGCTAACACAGGCGAATACAGGTTACAATTTTATGCCGAGTACTTACTTGCCATAATTAAGTGGTTTTCGCGTTTTTAACCTCTTTATCGACAACGTAGCCTATCCAAAGAATATCTAACGAAGTTGTTGGTCAGCAATTATCAATAATCCTGTTTATTTTAAATGATAAATCTATCTAGCAATAAAGTTATTTTCTATTTCTATGCAGTGTCACGAGGCAGACACAGCCATTTGCAGAGACAAGCTAAGCTTGTGACAGGCGGCACGTGCCCAGTCGACTGGCAATTAACTATATATGTATATTCATTTGCAATTCATTCATATTTATAGATAGCTCTCAAATAAGCTATCTAATTATAAAACTTCAAATTCTGGAACTTTCTTACCGCCCGTCAATTAGTATGCACGCTCATTGTAAATGCAGATCGCCTCCCTTCACCGTTCTGGACGTATATGGCTCTTGTGACCATTACGAGCCTTTTCCTCACTATCCGGTATGTATCAGAGATATTCAAAATTGACCTTTAATATCATCGAATTAAGGTCAAAATGCGGAAGACACTCGTTATTTATGTCAATAACACTAAAGGCAGAGTCAGTGGATGTCCGGAGTAGTTTTTATCGTACGACACGATAACGATATTTTAATTTAATTTCCCTTGTCGGGATCATTAAAATAAATAAATTAATGTAATATCTTTCCCAGTAACTAATCTCCATAAAAGTATTTTTTAAACACTTATCCGTTTTGAAGACCTTAGCTTGCTTGCATGCTTAGATGTTACGTAAGATATACAGGATGTTCTTTTAAGGAGTTTGCCTTTAGCATTTTCATAACTACATCAGTAAAAAACACTCATTATTACCAGTTTCATAAGTTTAATGTTATGATTTATGAATGTAATTGCAATTGTTTTACAATTACGAGAAACAACAATGATTGACACTAATGTTTGAGACTATGGAAATGACATAATACATTACTCATGCACGAGTAGCTTTGTGTCAACAGATAAATGAATATTTTGTGGATGTGAAAAAACTTGGCAAATAAATATATTATTTTTAGGTGCCACTGAAAAATAGGAGTGATTACTCAGGTGTCATAAATATGGTATAGAGTATAAGAAATGTAAAATGGCAACAAATGTCGCGTCTATGAAGCTTTCTGGCTTGTAAATCACTATCGCTATAAATGTCCTACAGCTAAGCTCATCGCAGCCTTTGCGAATGAGATAGGTTAAGTAATAAACCACTATTCTGCCCATATTCAGGCTGAAAGATTTAACGTGCCCATAAATCAAAACATTATAAATTAATTTCAAGTTTCTTCTTTATAGACTCTTTATTGATTGTACACCATAAGTATTATATTAAATATACACAGAACTTTTACTACTAAGCATTATTATTATTATTAAGTAAATATTTTCATTTACGAGAAAAACTATTCTTTTTCAATTAACTTAGCGCCATGTTCCAAGCTTATAAGCTAGGCTCACAGGTAATAAATCTTCAATAACATTTAGTAAATAAGTATGTACATAAATAAAACAATTTAAATACTGTATCATAATTAAAATTAATTCAATGGATCAAAATACCTATCACTACAACGCATAATTTATTCCTAAACATTTATCATGATAATCTTATTATAACTTCAGATATCTCGATACAGATAGTAATACTATAAATATAGTTCTTTGTCATGATACAGCTATGCGGTCTTATAAATACTAAAGACAGCACCGATTTTGATCGATGATATTAATGATCAGTAATATTTTTATACTCCACAAATAAGATTAAATTTATAAAAAAAAGTTATAAAAATACATTTTCATAGCAATTTTTATATAATAATAAACAACGTTAGAATAATAATGAACAAGTAGGCGCGCCGTATGCCACTGTATTCGTAACCAATTCCCACCGAAGCGCGGAGTGCCAACTGGAGTCAATTACTTAAGCAAATACGATACTCGACGATTTCCAATTGCTCCACGTAGGAATGTGATCGCGGTTTTAAATGTAACGCTGAAAATATACCGCTCAAACTAAGGAATGTCCAACTTATATCCACTTATTGAATTATATATGTCAGTAACAAGTAATTCGTAAGCGTATTCGTAAGTCAAGAAAGCGTTCTCTTATATTTTGACAAAAGTTGACATCAGCAATGTGTAAGTTTTAACTGCAATCAGAAAAATGTTTATTTTCGCGTGCATCGACAATTGACATCTTTTTTTTAATTTTACATTAAAATATCATTTAATTTGTGTTCTAGCAACGTCATGACATATTTGAAAAGAGGACCAGATAGCGAAAATCAGTACTCTGCTAAGCTGCTAACACAGAATATTATAGATAAATTGTTGCTAATTGTACACGCTAATCCGATTTACACATAAACAGATGATACGCATCGTAATTAACGCGTACCTAATTGCCTACCTTACCGAGAGCCGATATTACGGCGAGGTACTTTGCTTTTATAAATATAGGCTCTTTCATAATTATTATAATTCAGGTACTGGTCAACTTTGGCACACAAGCGGAAAATGCATATAATACCTAATGCAAATATTAATGCAATCACCTTAAACTTTGGCATCTGCAATTTACGCAATGCCATTTTTTTTTACTTTAGTGGAGATGTGGTCCAGGATGGTTTGAAATTTGAAAATTTGACAGGTAAATTATGGAAATAATTAGTCATTGTCCATTGTTGCCAACTTATCAAGTTGTCAAGTCACAAGAGACACGAGACGCAGCTAATTGACCAGTTGTAGTACCTAGTTGTTGTTGTAATATTGAAATTAGTTAACTACAACATGCAAGTGGAATAAACAAACTGGCAGGTACCATAATTATTCTCTGGCATATTCCATGGAGATCTTGGAGCCTCTCCATATTGCGCCGGATAGCTATCCAGGGGGTTTAGTGGGTAAAAATTCCACAACATATTCTGTTGTCATTGTTTACCCGCTTTTATATAATACCTCTGATCCGGTGCTGACTACAGGTAGTCTATCAAAAATTGACGTAATGTCTGGCTTCATGGCGGCGGTGATAAGCCGACCTTGTTGATTGAACTGATAAAATTCCGATAAAACAAAACCAGATAATGCTATGAACTTGTGATGAAGTAACGTATTAAAGTACTTATTGTTGCTTGATGAGTAGTAGCTAGCTTGATGAGTAGGTAATGAGTAAGTAAATGAGTTACTTATAGTTTTCGGAAGAAATTATACATACATGTCTGTGGAAGAAATCGTGTTACTAGATAGGACTATTGTTGAACAGAGTAGTAGCCTTAGTAGGCCTAGGCCTTACTAGCGCAATACTTCAATACGACAAGAGTGAGAGTACCTTCAGGCCTTCTCAGTGGAATGCAAATTGGTTTTAGCCGTTACGTTCGATAATACGCAAGCAATAGTTAATATTATCGCGCCAGTGTTTACGTTTCTCATGCCGAGTACCGAGTGCTCATTGAACGGATTCTTTGAGCAGTGTTTTAGCAACATTCGGCTCGTAGGGTTGTCAAAAATAGTTAAATGTTTTAATGGCAATAGAATAGCAAATCAAAAATTTGTACTCATCATTTTGCGAGATACTACCGCGCTGATAATTGCATACATTTTACATACATTGATAATCTTGATACAGTGTTAATAAACGCAAATGAAACTCCATTCATTCCTACATCTTTAGCAAATGAAAAATGCCTATAAATGACCTGCTACGCGTAAGGGATAGGATATTTATTTTAAATGAAACTATAGCGTCTGTAGCCTGAAATCTTGACGCCGCAAATCTTTATCCAAATATGTGAAATTGTACTTTTTTCCAAAGGAATAGAATTGCCAACCCTGTTAACATGTGATAGAAATGCGAAGCTATTTGGATGTTATAATAGCAAACTTTACGAGTACCATTATACTCGCTGGACATTAAATAAGGTAACTATTTCATAATATTTAGTCCATCAACGTTCCTTTTTTTCACTAATTAAATTAGCAGCGATATTATTAAGAGATCAGGATAGACGCTGAGCTGCCTACATGGGCTGCATGCCATGCAAGAAAAGTTAAAATAATCCATGCTAGTTTTTCTCAAAATGTTGAAAAAGAGAAAAGATTGGAAATTCAGTGTCGATAGAAAGCTAAGGCGATAACCTTAGAAGACCGCCTAACATGAGATGACCTAATACTATCATCTTCGTCGGCATTTCAAGATTAAAATAAAATCCCTGCCACAACGCCGAAACTAACGCGTTAATTAACGCGTCAATAATGACAATACATAAGAGTCGCCAACAGTTATTGCACTAAAAGGGGCGTGGCCTTGTTAATGCCATTACATTGGAAGGATTTATATTCCGTTGGCCACGTCTGCGGCCTCTCGCGCTAAGCAAGGCGCATTGCAGCGCAGGCCGCAGTCGTTAACTAACGTTAACGCAGATATAGCAGGGGCATAAAAATATTGAAAAAGAGGGTAGATATCAAATATCGCATTCGCATTTCTTTCTGTGCTGTCGACAGACGATAGACTAAGGGGACAGTGTCACCTAAGACATCAAACTATCGTCTGCACTTCAAGCTATAATAACACAAATTTATTTTAAAGAACAAACCTTGTGGAGAAGCAGCAAGCCGCTTGCCGCGCCGCTCTCCGTGTAGCTCGCCGAGCAGCTGGGCGAGCCGGTTCGCGCCCGCCGCCTCCGTCACCAGGTGCAGTTGGTCGAGCGCCACGTCCTCTATCGTGATACCCTTGTTCGAGCTGTCGTATATGAATCCTAGGCGCCGGCTGCAACAATACATTGGGGGAGTTAGAAAGAGAGAAAAAGAAAGACAATCGGAGGAGATAGAGAGACATAACAAGAACCCTTTTGTAACTAGTATAAATTTAAAAATTAAAAAATTAAAAAAAAAAACTGCCTCCTATCAAAAAAGCTATGTCATACTTCAAACAATGACATCTCACAGCCACCATATTTTTTTTTTACTTCACTTATCTAAGATCACTTGAATTATCAAGACGAATCTAACGATATCCAATCCGTTCAGCGGTTGGGAAGATACGAGGTAATGAAGAATATTGCATGCATATATGTAGTATACATACAAGATACGCGCGAAAAACAACCCTTCCTGGCAGTCGGGTTAAAAAAGGGGGGGATGGACAGAGCTAGAGAGTAAGAAAGAGAGGGGAGTGAATGTACCTTACAGGAGAGCCTTATAGGGAGTAGTGTAGCGACATTATTAAATTGTTTTTGCGAGAAAAATGCGCGGGTGATTAAAATAATTATGTAATGCACACTGCACATGTTCTTAACTGGCGTTTCACGTGTGTGAACGCAATGCTTCCAAACTATGATATCAGATACGATACAGTTATGGATATTTTAAATACATTATGCATATTGTAACATATTAAAATAAACTATTTCCTCTTTCTATGTTTTTGTATGGAATGAAAACAAAGTGGGCAAACGTCCCATGACACAACAAACAGCTGTAGCGCCATTACTATTTACTTAAATGTTACATTTATTTATTATGCATTATACAATAGTTGAATTATTCCACTCAGCGTATGATCAACATAATTATTTAGATTATGGTTACCATAATAATATGTCGACTAATTTTTTCAGCTTGTATCGAAAACAAAACCCGGCCGGCTTGCCTTGAGGATCATGTCTATTTTTTGCCACTATACTTGCATTAGATACGTTATGCCCTTACAAATGAACCAAAAAATCTCTCCCGAAAAGAGCTACAACGCTGTCTGCGTTGTATTTGCGTTTAATTTTATTTCACTACACCAATCACATTGGTATAATACACGAAGGCATTTTAACGCTGTATGTCAAGCACTTCTGACTCTGTCCCCCAAACGGACGGGAGCAGCTCGTCCCCTGTATATCAAAACGCTGTATATCAAATGTCAAGCACTTCTGACAACAACAAAAGCGTGCGTATCGTCTTGTATTGACAGAGCGACTACGAGCAGAACGGTCAATTGCCTGTTCTTACGCTCTTCATCGTCTGCGCGCTAGTGACATAATAATTATCTACCTCTTTTTTACATTATAATATCATTACTCATTGCAATGGTAGGGAAGCCAAAAATGTGTGCTCGGAAAGGCGCATCAACATTGTAATGTTTGCATCATTTCCGTTTCAAAAAGGTGTCTTATCATTACCAGACACGGCGAAAGAAACTTTTCAGTAGATATATCTTTTTAGATCAATTAACACTTGCAGAGTATGATTCTAGCCTACGCAGAACTGGTTACCCTACGCTTAATGAAGAACACTGAAGAGTCCATAAAACAATATTATGTTTACAAGACCGGCTTTGAAACCTTATAAAACAATTTCGGTATTGACGTCACGGACGCAACGCAGACTAGTAGAATTATGATAATGCGGGCGCGCTACGGACAGATACCGAACATTTTTTACTTGTACATTACGATAAAGTAGTTTGATTGGCTTCTGGTTATTCAGAAGCATTTTAGGATGCTATTATGTGTTGGAAATCGCATACAGATGAAGGTTAACTAATTATAAATTATATAATCGTAAAATAAATATGTACGCAATAAAAAAAGTAAATGGAGGATACGTTTATTGTATAACTGACTAATGTGATTTATTCAGTCCTGCTTCATCACTTAGGCTCATGACTCTAGTGCTGAATTTTATTAATCGCTCGTCTCTTTCTTTGGCGATCTTTAGTAATATCATAAGGGGTTTAGATATAATAATTATGACATTTATTGATGTAATCCTTTACGACTACTCTTTGACTTCCATAAGTTCGTCCATCGCCAAACGCATCAATCGTCTTCCCGCAAAGTGCCAAAATATTTCAGAATTCGGCGCAAATAGATCGAAAGTGGAGACGACAACTAGTCCGGAACAATTATACTTCTTTAATTGCCCTAGCTTTCTCCCTGATCTATTCAATGTAATGGCACAAAGCCCACATGTAGCTGCGGAATCATCGAAGCGACGCCAATACCGTCAAATGGTCGTGTCAAGCGGTCTGCCAAAAGCCGAGAGCGAAATTATGGCCAACGGATGAGAGTAGGAATTCCGTCATGGGTTCCGGAGACGAGTCACACAAATTGGTAAACTGTGTGTGAAACGAACTTTCTACATCGGTATTCCCACTGTGCATACATAGACGTACAGTTCGGCCGCTGTATCTTGGCGCGTCTGAACTTCGCGCAGAAGGCTGCGCAGTAACATAATTCGCCAATACTCGATACGCGGTGTATTGTGTATCAGTCATACGTTAGCATGTTCGTGTTGCCATCTCTGTCTTACATGCGTTAAAGTTCGCAAGCCTATGTTCAGACGCGCCAAGATACAGCGGCCGTATTGTACATAGGGTCTTTCAAGAAGCGGCTCCATCACTTCCTTTTTGACCTGCAACGCGTAAATGACGTCTCTGATGTTGCTATTGCCCATGGGCTGCGGTTATCCTTATCACTAACCATCTGCGTGTTTGACTGCTCACAACAAAAAAAAATTCTCATCGTTAGTCTTCAGATTCCAGATGGGGCCTTCCTCACAATGAGAAGGGTTAAGGTCACGCAAAGCTATGGTTCGCCGCGCAGACTTGTGGTAGTTCAAAGACAACGCCTTTGGAAACATGACAAACACTCAATGTTTTGTCTCGAATGGTTGCGCTAAAGCAAGTAATAATTTATAAGTACCTATACTATGAAACTAAATTGTTTTCCGTCCATTAAGCTACAAATTTTAAAGCTGTATGCGAATTTATAACATCTTGACGTTAATCCATTAGCAGTATACTACAAGGGACATTTTCGTAATAAGATTCGGAATACTCAAACACGCGTGAAGTAATCCTTTATACAGGTAACAGGGTATCCCCAAGCGGAACGTCATCTTGTATACAGCGAATCCTAAAAATGAAGGACGTCCAATTCCAATGACAACAAGGTATTTGTTCTCTTGTATGGAGTATAAAATGTAATTCCATGTGAAAGTTATGTCTCACGCGCGGACGCCTGCCAACAATATTTTGCCAAAACACGAGTTGTGCTTATTTGTCATCCGTAACTACCAATACCAATCAATTTTCATTTGTCTAAACACTTTTAAGGTTACACAGAGTTGTTATTGGATTGATTGTTATTTGAAATGCCAACAAAATAATTGCTTCATTGAAATGATTGCTCGGTAACCTACAAGTTTAAGAAATGTTATGGCGTTTCTGAAATAATTGGTCTTGATAAATTATGGTGAACAAAACCAATTATTTCCATGACGTCTTATTTTTGAGTATCGGCATTTAATAATTAATTTATTGACACAATATATGAAAAACAAAACGCAATACATACCAAGGCTGGCACTATTATGTTTAATTTTGGGAGTTACATTTCGTTCAGAATTTAGCTACTTTAATACAATTTAACATCATTATTTTGACGCTAATTCTTCTTTTCTCGTGCATCAACTAACAAACTATGTATGTATGTACAAGCGACGAGGACATCTTGTAGCATTTTGCAAAAAGGCCAAAAGCTGCGACGGCCTTGCACTTGGCTCGATAACTTATAAATAAACGTCACTCCGCCGTTCACTCACCCCGCCGATATTAGCCGGCCACTTGGCACGGCTTGAAACATCTCGTTTACGCTTCAGGCTCAGTGGCGTGGCTACGTCGGAATCAAACACGCCAATGACGCCAACTTCGTAGATGGTTAAAATATATTTTTTTTCTACCAACGCGTGACTTGACTTTTAATGCCAAAGTACCCGGATGACCAAGCTTTGCTCGGTTTACGCCATCTACTGAAGTAGTTTTAGTGTTGCTACTCGCCAATAGATGTCAAGAAGAGTCTATTGTAGCAGTTTTTCATTGCCTTTTTTTTATGTAATATGCAGGCAGACGAGCAGACGGGCCACCTGATGGTAAGCAGTCACCGTCGCCATGGACACTCGCAACACCAGAGGCGCCACCCGTGCGCTGCCGGCTAAGAAGGAAGTGATGGACCCGCTTCTTGAAGGTCCCCATATCGTAGCACCGTGGGAATACCGTCGGTGGTAGTTCGTTCCACAGTTTATACGTACGCGGTAGGAAATGTCGTGTAAATCTTACCGTGGACGAATGCCAGGTATCTATATGGTGTTTGTGATACTTGGCATTGCGGCGCGTTGAGCGATGATGGAAGTTGGCCGCCGGTATTAAATTAAACAGTTCTTCAGAACATTCCCCATTGTACAGACGGTAGAAAACGCACAGAGAACTCATATCTCTTCTTAATCCCAGCGATTCTAAACCGTCCTTGGGATTATCGACGATACGAACAGCCCGTCTCTGAATCCGGTTAAGGGGATCCACTTGAGTAGTCGGTGCTCCAGCCCAAAGATGGGAGCAGTACTCCATATGAAGTCGGACTTGTGCTTTATAGAGCAGCAACCTATGTTCGGATGTGAAGTACTGCTTTGCTCTGTTGAGCACACCCAGTTTCTTTGAGGCTAGTTTGGCCTTAACTTCCAAGTGGTCCCTAAACTGGACTTCTTTCGTAATGTCGACACCTAAAATCCCAATGCTCTTGGAGATGTTTAGGGGAACATTCTGAAACTGTGGTGCCACGATAAATGGGGATTTCTTTGCGGTTAACGCGCAAACTTGTGTCTTCGAGGGGTTAAATTGGACTAAATTCAGTCTGCCCCATTCTGTGACCCGCTCGAGTGATATCTCGAGTTCAGACACAAGTTCATTCCGTTTGTCTTCTAGCTGCGTCCGAGAGATGTTTGCGTGGCCGGAGTAATGAGTGTAACCGGTACTGTCATCAGCATAGCAATGTATGCCCCCGGCTTCGAGCATATCATTGATATGCATGATAAGCAAAGTAGGTGATAGGACAGAACCTTGTGGAACGCCAGCGTTTATGGGTTTAATATCCGAGCAAGGACCGTCAACAACGACTTTAATGCTGCGCTCCTCGCTGCCTGAAAACAAGGATAAAGCGACGTTTTCTAAAAATAAACCTAGCTAGATCGATTTATCGCCCCCGAAACCCCCTGCATACAAAATTTCATGAAAATCGTTGGAGCCGTTTCTGAGACTCAGAATATAAGAATTGCTCGTTTAAAGGTAGGTATTAGATTAGATAGGTAGATATGCAAAATCGTATTTTGTTTCTAATAGTTATAAGAAACAAAATTTGATTCTATTTTAGTTACTTATTGGCGAATAAAAATCAAAATTACAATAAAATTGTGAGACTGACTCTACTGACTGGTAGATAGGTTTTACGGTTCTCAAAAATATCCAGTTGATTTAATACTGTCTGGTTATAAAATATGACCCAAAACGATTACATAACATTTTTTAATATTACACAATATTTTTAGAGGAAATTTTACTTGACATCAAAAAGTGATAACAGCAATATTCTTGTTATTATGGCCTTTCTACAGGTACCTTATAATGCTTACATGATTATGAATCTGTGCGATACTTAAATTCAGTTATTTTCAGAAGTTCTAAAACTTACAAAAAAGATATAATTATACTCTACCTAGTTTACGGAATTTATGTTTCCGCTGAGCACATAAATGGCTTCGAATAAAGAAAAGGTGTAAAGCAGCCAAGACGGCGGAAACTGGGAAAAATATCTCATACTGAATTTCATAACCAAGGCACGTACAATATTGAGATGAGAGTATTTCGAAATATATTTTATCGCTACCGTTCTACGCTATTGTTCTCGCTACCCGAACGCAGCCCATCCGAGTTGGATTCTACGAGTAACTTCTTTCTCGAAGTTGGACTTACCCATTTGGATCACTTGTCCCAGGTAAATGTACTCGTCTACAACTTCGAGAGCAGCGCCATCAACCGGTACGGGTGTGACATGGACATTTGACATAATTTTCGTCTTGTCCATGTTCATCTTAAGACCCACCCGTTGTGAGGCGCTGTTCTCAAGTCCCCGAGCATTGTACCAAGTTCCTCCATGGATCCCGCCAGGATGACTATATCATCGGCATATCGCAGGTGTGTGATGTATTCGCCATTGATGTTAATGCCACGTCGTTTCCACTCCATCAGCTTGAACACGTCTTCCAACGCAGCGGTAAACAGTTTCGGGGATAAGACGTCCCCTTGCCTTACACCTCTCTGCAGTTGGATGGGGTTCGTTGCTGTGTTGTGTACTCTGACGGTCATGGTGGCCGATGTGTATAAACACTTCAACACCTCGATATACCGGTAGTCGATCCGGCACCGCTGAAGAGAATTTAGTACTGCCCAGGTCTCGATAGAATCAAAGGCTTTCTCATAGTCCACATAGGCAACACATAGCGGCAGATTATACTCCTCGGTCTTCTGTATAATCTGCCGCAGTGTGTGTATGTGGTCCATGGTACTGTAGCCTTTCCGGAATCCTGCTTGTTCGGGAGGCTGGAAGTCGTCAAGCCTGCGTGCAATGCGATTTGTGAGCACTCTCGAAAACAGCTTATAAACGTGGCTCAGAAGTGCAATGGGCCTGTAGTTCTTCAAAAGGGTCTTATCCCCTTTCTTAAAGAACAAAGTCACCACACTTTTGCTCCACGCTTCCGGGGTAGTCCCAGTATTAATGACGGAATCGAACAGCTTCCGGAGCGCTACTAGGAGGGGTTTCCCTCCAGCTCTTAACAGCTCAGTTGTGATTCCGTCATCACCCGGTGCCTTGTTGTTTTTAAGCTGTTTGAGAGCCTCTCTAATCTCATACAGGCTGACGTCCGGGATATCTTCTGTGTAGTGTCGGGTTAGTTTGGCTCGCTTATCGCTCTCCTCGAGGGGAGCTGGAGCTTGAGAGGAGGCATACAACCGTCCGTAGTATCTCTCCGTCTCTCTCAGAACTTCGGGTTTCGATGACACTATGGTGCCGAGCTCGGTCTTCAACCTCGTAAGCTGACTTTGCCCAATAGACAGATCTCTGGCGAACACTTTGGAGCCTCGGTTTTGCTCAATTGTGTTTTTTACACGATTTGCGTTGTTTTTTCGCAAATCGCGTCGCCTGCACTTGGAGATCTGTTCATTGAGCCGTCTGTACTCCGCCATAGAGGTTGGAGACTGCACACATAGTTCTCGTCGGTCCCTCATTAGACCGAGGGTTTGTTCTGAGAGAACCTGAGATCTACCACTGGGGTGGGTCTTGAAGTACTTCGACCCTACCTCATGGACAGTTGTAACCATCCTGGTGTTAAACTCGTCCACTGACGCGCATGATTCTAGGCACGCAAAACGGTTTTGTAATTCGAGTTGAAAGCTCTCGGAACCCTGGATTTGGACAGGTGTTGGGCGAAGCGTAGACTTCATCAGGCGTGACCGTTCCAGCTTGACGTCGATATTTAATGTGCCTCTTACAAGGCGGTGATCGCTTCCGGTTTTAAGCCTGCTGATCACAGAGACATCATTAAATATATGCCGTTTGTCTGCCAGAATGAAGTCTATCTCGCTTTTTGTGGAACCATCAGGGCTTATCCAGGTCCACTTACGATGCGGTTTCTTCTTGAAGAAGGAGTTCATCATGAATAAGTCCTCCTTCTCCATGAAGTTTGCCAGCAAGTGTCCCCGGTGGTTCCGTCGTCCATATCCGAAGGGTCCCACCTTCATCTCGTTGTCGTTTCGCGTGCCTAGTCTTGCGTTAAAGTCCCCCATCACAACTGTGAAATGAGTTTTTGAGGTATGTATGGCTCTACTAATGTCCTCATACATAACCTCAACCTCATCGTCGGGATGTGTCGAAGTCGGCGCATATACCTGTATGACCTTCAACGAATACCGTTTGGATATTCTGAGTGTAAGGAACGCTACCCTGGCCGACACACTCCCAACTAGCACAATGTTGTTGACGAGGGACTTGTGGACGAGAAACCCGACACCACCTTGGGACAGGTGTTCGCCCTCCCGGTGATAGAACAAGTTTCCGGATTTGAGTATTATCGTGTCCTCCCCCTGTCTTCGGACTTCAGATAAACCCACAATACTCCAGTTTAACTTGTCTATCTCTTCTTCCAGCTCTTTTACCTTGTCGTCGGTCCTCAGTGTCCTGGCGTTGTATGTTGCCAGGTGCAGAAGTCGTCGTTGGGATTGGTAGCCCGATCTCTGCCGGCGATTCTTAGCACCCCCTGCCCCGCCGTTACCATAGCCGCTACCGTAACTAGGGATAGCGGGGCTGCCGGGGACTGGGGGCCGAGGCTCATTCGTGACTATCATGCGGGGGTTTTAGCCGGTAGTCACCACGCTTGGCTAGTGCGTGTTGGTGACCGCAGGTGACCTGACTGGTGTTCGTCACACACAGGAAGATGCTGCTGCCCATCTTCTGGGTTAGTCCTATTAGTCGCCTTTTACGACATCCCAGGAAGAACGGGAGTGGTGCTATTCTACTTAAGTGGACCCGGCACCACATGGGGGGTTTTTAAAATTGTTTTATAATGCAGAATAATTAGCAATGAGTTAGGTTGTTAATTAAGTATGCGTGATTCTATTATTCTACGAGTTTTTAAATTAAAATCATTGAAGGCTGGACACATTTCCCTATGACCCGTATTACCCTTGCTAAAAACATAAATTACATTGTGTTGCGTTTAACCCTAGCAGAGTGTACGTGCTGTGTACAGCATTTCTACCATGGAGGATAGAGTAGAAGGAGGGCCATCTCATATGAGGGGAAAGTTGAAAAAGTGTCCAGCTGTTTACTGAAAATAGAGGTTCCAAGAATGGCTATTCTAGAATGGCGCTAGTGTCTGAGAAATAGCAATATGAACATAGCTGTTGCAGACGGAGTGAAGTTTGCTGAGTTACGCCACCCGTAATGAATGGCGTTGGTGTCTGAGAAATAGCGATATTCGAACATAGCTGTTGTAGACTCCACCGCAGCGCCACCCGTAATTGGACGCGTTTTTACGGACACTTTTCATACATAGAAATGGCCCTCCTTCTACCTTCTATACTCCATGATTTCTACTAAGTAATTTTCATTTATGAGTTAGGTATAGCAGAAGCTTGATGGTAACTTGATCGGCCGCATGCATGTATATAGCGTTAAAAAAATAATTAATAAACAAAGCATTTTGTTATTACTTATTCCGTTTTGCCTTTCATATTTCTGAGAACATTACAAAGAATAAAATAATTCATTAATCCGAAAAATTTAAAACTATACTCAGTTGCACAATTAGCCGATAAAACGATTAAATTCAAAGTGTAAAACGTGTGCATAACGAGAGGCCATAAAAATAATCGTATTTATATCACAAGTGAACGTATCGTTCACATCGCCGATAACACGATACATTCGAACCATAGATTACCCCAAATCTATGATTCGAACATTCCTATCTCTGAAATTTGAATAAACAGCCACCGATACAGATAAGAGAGTTAGGGCCCTCGCCGACGACGACTTTTTGTAGCGATGCTGTCGCGCGTTTCATGAACGCGCAACAGCATCGCTACTAACGCTTGTTAGTCGCATTTGCAACGCGCTACAGAAGCGATGCCAACGCGCTACTAACGCGCTACAACATCGCGACTGTATCGATTCAACGCGCGACCGTGTCGGACGACATCGGTATCTTGCAACTGTAGCGATCGCAGTTACCATGGTGCCGTTACTGAATCGCGTTTGCATCGCGACAGAAGCGCGTTTGTATCGCGACAGAAGCGCGTTTGTATCGCGACTGAATCTGGGCCCGTGGGCGAGGGCACACAGCTAGCGACCGCGTCGCGACTGTATCGCTGCGGACGCGCGACAGCATCGCTACAAAAAGTCGTCGTCGGCGAGGGCCCTTAGTGTAAAGATGACGGCTGATAGGGAATTGTGGAAGAGGAAAACATATTGCGCCGACCCCAAATAAAATTGGGAAATGGGCAGGATGATGATGATGATGATGATGATGATACAGCAAGGCTATTCTGTTTTGTAACTCGACAGCGGAATCAGCGATGAGTTGCAAAATTGAAATCCGAGATCTTGATATGTCATTCTCTAATCATCTAGTACGCACTTGCGAAGTGAAGTGAGTCTCGAACTCGAACTTCAATTTTGAAACTCATCGCGGATTCTGCTGTCGAGTTAAAAAACAGAATAGCCTTGCATTCCACATTTGACATTTTGTGACAAAATTCTGAAAGGTTTCGTCACCGCGTCGTTGCAAACGTGTTCGGGGATCCAATACTTACGGCATAAAATTAAATATGCATAATGTAATAGTCTGTCGATTCAGCTAATCGAAGGCTTCTTCTAGTAGTGAAAGAAGTGAACAACTGTATGTCTTCGTGTGTGTGCGTGTGTGTATGTGTGTGTGTGTGAGAGAGAGAGAGAGAGAGAGAGAACGAGAAAGGGACTGTGCATGTAAATTACCTTTGAGACGTATCCGGCAAGCAACACTCCCACTTGTGGCTGGAGGGCCGCCACTCGCGCACGCGCCGCAGCGACGGGCAGTTCAGCTCGTCGCAGATCATCTGCAGGGCGCTCTCCTCTGCCACGTCCTGGACGGCTATCAGCGATAACCTGGGGGTACGCATACCTCGTCAAGGCTGAGAATTCACCACATGCGCCAAAGACCCACCAAGCGGATTGCTCTTTGTTCTTGCCTAGTGTAAAGAAGTCCTAATAATGCTAATGCTAGAATATTTCCCCTGTGCGGTGCGCTCAGTCTGCTTTTCATGAAACCATTATGAAAAACTGATGGTATGCATATTTCCTCACGCTGTTTTTGCCAAAATTTATTCTAATAGCTGAATCTTTGATCCGCAAACCTTACCTTATAAAGGCGAGTGTTTAAATAGTTCCCCACATGATATTATGACCAAGCATAAAGCGCCATTAGTTAACATGGATTTCAAGTTCTGAAATTAGAAATTTCAGTGCCCATTAAACTTCGGCACTGACGGTATGAAGTATGACGACTTTCTAATGACTAAAAACGCCCTATGTAACACAGCCGAATGCTTTGTTACTTAGTAAATTAGGATAAAATCATAATCCACTATGAAGTCTTCCCACTAAATTCGATCGATTTTCTAGACATAAATACATAACTTTTAAGATTACGTGGTTTGTTTATTTTATATAAAATGTAGCTGACTGGGCAAACGTTGTTCTGCCAAAAAATTTTGAGGGGTAGGGGGATGAAAAATAGATGTTTTCCGATTCTCAACCCTAGCCGATAATCACGCAAAGATTCACGAAAATCGGTCGAGCCGTTCCGGAGTTCAACTTCTAACACCGTGACACGAGAATATTATATATAAAATTATAATAATATGTATGTAACAAAACGTACAACTATAAACAACAAACATTACGCGAAATGTGCAAACAGCAAGCTGTACTCAATGACCCACATTCACTTCTAAGCTGATGTTATTATTTATTTTATTATCTTACTGGCTTCCTCGTATTTTCACCATCTCTCAACAATTGAACAAATCTTTATTTCTTGTAACATTCGTCACGGTAACACGTAAACGCAAATTTACTGTCGCGTAATGAGATTGATCGGATCGGTTCAATATCATTTCTTGTCTTGAAAAAAACTATAGTTTTCAAATAATTCTGTGTATGGCGATAACTTTCAAATGCGGTCTTAATTTTTAATGTCCGCGTTCTCATTTTAATTACCTTGATTTGACTGAACATCTTATTTCTTTAATGTACTTACTTACATATTTAACTTGTTAGTAATTATTTAAATAACAATAAGTTCTGGAATTTGTAAAAGGTTCTTATAAATTACTCAATACTGGAACCCTCAACATCACAATTATCTAATACTACTATAATACCATAAATAAACAACTGATTGCATCTTGCTAAAACAATGCAGGTGTTATCAGCAGTTATAATTTTTATCTGAACAGAAACAGTAGTTTTAGTAAACAGAAAATGTATTTGCAGTGATATCATCAATATATTGCTGAGTAACTGAACTCAAATTTTTTTTGCTAAGTTCAAGTGTTGGTTATAGAACAATCGTTTTTTTTTCTATAAATGGAACTTAAGGAATTATTATTTTATAACAAAATTTAAGATTTAATAAACATCCAATACTTTTATTTCTACCAAACGCAGCTAAAACTATATTGACCATAAAACCATATTGACAAAGTTTTACATGCTACATACACATAGATTTTGTGCTACTCCTGTAGACTGAGACAAACATTTCCTTTTAAAAATTTTTTGTTCACACTACTCAAATCAAACATTTTAAATTTACTTTTTCACATGAAAATGAATAGGCTAGCAGTGGGTTAGTAAAATCTGGTATATACACATATAACAAAATAAAGATTCTTTATCACTTAGACATCATTAGAAATTAATTTGGTTCATACTTTGATTTGATTCTGTGCACAATACGAGCAAGTATTTTTTCCTACAAGTTACATAAAAACATTAAAGAAGTATTACTTACTTGTTTTCTAAAATAGTCCTACACACCACCTCTCTAACACCAGGATTGGTAACTTTTTCTACGCTCAGCTGATGGAGGTTCCATGAAGCGAGTCGGCAACAGGTCACCCCGTCCCTTTCATACATAAATAGTTCTTCCACTATAGGTCGATGAGAATAGGCTGATAACAGATCCAATATATCATTGACAGGAGCGGTTGCAAATCCATTTGGTAATGTGATAGGGAACTTTGATGGCATCGATAAACTCTTTCTGTGGGGTGTCTTTGGTGGCTTAGTGGCTGTATTCAATAGTGCTTCATTTATGGAGTCATCCCAACCATTAGGGTGGCCATTCATGAGGTGCTGAACACTCTCAGACTTCCGTGGTTCGAGACTTAAGTGATGCTTCACTGTACTTAGCCTAACAATGTCCATTCCCCTTACTTTTATTAAATCATCTAGAGATTTGAATGGTCCCTTCTTATTTCTATAATCTACAATATTAGCAGCCAGTTCCTGGTTAAGGCCGGGAACACACTGCAGCTGAAAGACACTGGAGGAGTTGACGGAACATAGCTTGTGTTCAGATTGCAACCGGATGCTGTCCAATGAGTGTGTGCAGGAACTCGCTCTTGATATTTGTTTTCTTGTATTTGTGCATATCTCTGGCCTTAGTAATTCTAATTTTTCAGCTCCGATTCCTAAAATTATGTTTGTTTACATTATTTTCTAGTAAAGACAATACACTCCATATTTTATCACAGACATAAAAAGGATTCTTAGATATTGTGCAATCATATCAGATGTGACGAAAGTATAGTATAGTTCTGATAAAATGTCAATTTTAAAACAAAATTTTAGATAATTTGGTTTGTCAATAATTATAATTTGGTTTGTCAATAATTTTGAATGCTACTTAGTAACAGTACAACTGAACTCCTTGATATTGATTTTATAAGCTTGTAAGTATGCATTGTAAAATTTGTAAACAATACCATGAAATCAAAGTGCACTTTTGTTATCGCCTTTAAAAACATTACCAACATTAAAATAACATTAACCCGCGTGACTAAAATGCCAGCGAACGAGTAATTTGCATTCCTAATTCGAGTTCAGTTACTAAAACAAAGAATTATAAATCACCTGAGACCAGCGCAAGGTCGTCTATGCGTTTGAAGCGCCCTATCATCTGTCGGTGTCGCACGATCTCGCGCGCCAGCTGCCGGCTGACCCCGGGCAGCGTCATCAGCTGCTCCTCCGTGGCCGTGTTCACGTTCATCAGCTCCGGGTAGTCATCAGAAGACGGCAAGCTGAACGTATGACTCAAGCTAGACTTGTTCAACTTGTTCCTCCGCATGAACCCGCGGAACGACCGCCGACTACTCCTACTCCGCACCGAACTCGGACTCTGCCCCATTTCGCCAAACATCAAATATCGCACTGCACACACTCAACAATTTTCACTGGAGACATTGATGAAAAAAAACTAATAATAGACGTTTGATTACAACATTGCACTTATCTAATAATGTCGAACGACCCACTGCACTGGTTTTACACGTTCACTGTATCGCACATCACGCTGGTTTGAATTTTCACCGAATCTAATTGATTTATCGTAATATCAAAATATTTTTCAATTCAATTGATCGCAACTTCCCTCCATCAGCCAAATCACTACACGAATGACAATTTTTAATAATCGCTGTCTGGAGTTGACATTGACAACTGCATTATTTTGACACAAAGATAATATTAGACATTTGCGTCTGTCTGACTGACAATCGATATTCTGAATGATTTACATTCCGTTTCACCCTGTGGTTTCACCTAGATAAACTTAATGATGAAATTGTTTAATTATAATAAACACAAAGAAGTTTAATAAAAAACATAATTTTAATGTCGTAATAAATATTTTTATAGGTTACGTTGAACTTTGATTTTTTTATAACTTAACCTGCAGAAATCCCCAATCCGCATTGCATGATATGCATCGCAATGCAACTCAAGACTCGGGACTCGGGAGACGGATGGTGAACTGATAAGTAAAGAACCATTAAAGAACACTATCCAGAATAAGTTATGAAAGTACCTTTGCAATGTGTGAATGTTGCCTATCATATTGTTGAAAAAGTATGTCCAAATTCAAATTGGCTTTACTTTCTATTTTGGGGGTAGATAATTAATCCATGCTTTATTTTATGCCTTATTTCACGGAACACAGACACAAGTGGAAATGGTACAAGTGTTGATTAGTATGGGAACCGTGCTAGCCAAATAAACACAAGGAAATCCATAATCGTATTATTTACAACTAAGAAACTCACATTTTAATTGGTTGTTACTTGTCAACTACGAATAGTCTAAGAAACTCGCTGTTTATAGTTGAAAATGCGCCTTAATCTTTGATGTTAATTCTTATTTTTCCATGTCTTATTCAGTGACCTTAGAACCTTTATCAATTATGATCATAATACTTTTCAAGTTTATCTATCCACCGCTAGATGGCAGTATTTTGCGTTACAAGTAATATATACTTAAATTTTTTACTAATAAGGTTGACAATACAATATCATACAATGACAATTATATGGAAAATAATTAAATAATTCCATCTACTGAACGCTAGATGTCGTGACTGGAGTCTACAATAGATTGAATAGCAACCTTAAAGTATTTCGGTAAGTTACATTTTTGGTTAACAACATCATACTGTGTTTGGTTTAGGCTTAGAGATGTGCGTTGTGCTTTTTGCCGCGTTATCGATATTTATGTATATTGAAACTGGTACTGTCCGAGTGTCTGACATCATAAGATGTAGACCCGTCATATTGGTACTTAAACTGCTTGTTTTTGTACTGCCTATGTGAACCCTTGATCATTATTTTGAAAGCTTATATCTCAAACACACGGATCTAAAAAAAGACGGACGTGATCCCAACAACAAATTCAGTGAAGCACCCATAGTAATACCAACTCTCTATTCGTACAAGTACACACACCCACACATTGACACCATACTGCGTCAATCGCGAATCAAAAATTACGCACACATGGAAAACTGGCAGCCATTGCTATGCTTCACTCTCGATTAGACGAGGTTACATTACGTGGCGTAGACGTGACCGTAGCAATTTTTATCAACGTGAGCTATCTAAACAGTCACGGAGTACGAAGCCTAGGCATTCAGGGCCTGATTAACCCTTAGGCTAATTAGGCTGCAGCCTAGGGCGCGAGGATCGGGGGGGCGCGCTAAAATCGTGTCTTCGCATGCACTAATCTAGCATCACTGCATCTACCCTACACAGGCTAAACATTTCAACTAGACCGAGACAGTCTAGTCCCTAGAGACGAATCCCTGATTTTAACAATAAATTTTAAAATTTTAAAAAGCGCGCATAAAACAAACACTGACTTGTTACTCGAATCGATCGGTAGTCGAGCGAGTGGGTGAGCTGGCAACGGAGTGCCACTTGCCAGGCACTCAGTGCCTAGTGCGCGTTTTGATTAATCCGCCTCGCAATAATGTTCGGTTTATATGTACTAAGTGATAGAAATATTATTATGTATATTCATTCCATTGCAAATATAAATTGGCTGTATAAGATAAATGCATAAGCCTTACGTAGAGTGAATTTTATCATGAGTTGTTGTCTTTAGCTGTCAAAATTTGTTCTGTCACTTCCTTAGCAATGAATTCGTAACTCCTGTATTGTGAATTTTATAATCTTTTAATTTAATAGCAATCATACAAAATGTAAAACATTTTCGCTTTTATTTTGAAAATAAACAGTCGCAAAATGTCGTAGCGCGTATTATTTACAGCGGTCTGCACATTCGCCCGTTCCCGATCTTCCATTGCCAGCTCACACGCCATACCAATGTTAATAGGTTATGGGCCCAGAACCCAGTGACCCAGAAGACTGAAATCTGTGAGTAGATAATATAGAATACATTATTCAAGAACAATACAATCGGAACAAAGGGCAGAGGAAGAGAGTGTGCGGATTATCGCGCTATTGACAAAATGCCGACGTCATCGACATCTGGTGCTGAGCTGCCGGCCCCTCAATCGGGCAACGGCGCCGGACCTATATCAATTGAGAGATTACGTGGTTCGTCAAACTATGTATCTTGGAAATTCTCAATGCGCATGCTATTAACCTTAGAAAATATTTGGAGTTGTGTGGAATCAACGGATCAATCAACTACTACAGACACTCAACGTGACCAGAGAGCATTAGCAAGGATTTGTCTTAGTGTGGAGCCTGCCTTGTACCAGTATGTTCGCGACGCCAAAACTGCCAGTGAGGCTTGGAAGAACTTAGCCAAGGTATTCGAGGATCGTGGACTATACAGGCGAGTACTCTTACTCCGGCAACTTCACCATATAGAATACAAAAATTATTCTAACATGCAAGAATACATCAATGCTGTTATGACCCTAGTGTCACAGTTAGAGGATATAGGACGGAGCATCGAAGACGCCGAGGTAGCGGAGATTTTACTATCTGGTCTACCAAGCGAATATGATGTTTTGGTCAGCAATTTGGAAACTGCATGTATCAGTACTACATCTCTTTCAAGCGAGCTTGTTAGAACACGACTACTGCAAGAAGAAATGCGGAAGAATGGCAATGAACATACATCTTCAGCAGATAATGCCTATTTTGCCAAGAAGAAGGTAATTTGCAGTTTCTGTGGAAAAAGTGGACATGTTCGAAACAGATGCTTTAAGCTCAAGAAGCAGAAGAAAGATAAGGCTGAGAAAGAGAAGACTGAGAAAGCTACAATTGCGACTGATTGTGCCTATTCAGTGACACGGACTGACTTTATAGTTGACAGTGGGTGTAGCAGTCATATGATAAATAATAAGAATATGTTTCAAAATTTTAATAATAAGAAGAGTCATGTTTGTATTGCTAATAATACATACCTGGATAGTGAGGGATCAGGTAAATTTATTATTCCTTGTTCTAATATAGAAATAGAAGCTATGCTCGTTCCTAAATTAGCTACCAATTTACTTTCCGTTAGTAGGCTAATTAAATCTGGTTATGTACTTGTTTTTGACAAGAAAGGGTGTCACTTTTATAAAGATTGGGACTGTAACATCACAGGTATGGTATATGGTCATGCAGCTGATATCAATGGTGTTTACAAGCTGGATAGCATCACACCTGCAGGTAATACTTCGCAGCCAATTAGGTGCTCTTCAGGTCTCCTGAAGAATGGAGTTCAGGAGAAACAGAGTGCAATGTTAGTGTCAGCAGAGCTCTGGCACAAGCGGCTGGGACACATCAGTTATGGAGGTATGTGCACGTTGCGACAAAAGAAAGCTCTTATGTTTCAGGATGAAGAACACGAGCTCTCTGGGTGCGTGGCTTGTTTGAAGGGCAAGCAAGTCTCAAAAGCTTATCCCTCTGGTGAAGCCAAGCGTGCCACTAGTCGATTAGAGCTCACTCACTCCGACATCTGTGGACCGATGCCGATTAAAAGTTGGGGCGGTGCGAAGTACATGCTGACCTTTACAGATGACTACAGTAGGAAGAGTTGGGTGTACCTACTACAAGAGAAAAATCAGGTAATGTCCCGTTTTATTGATTTTAAAAACCTTGTTGAGAAACAGACCGGAGCCAACATAAAATGTCTACGAACTGATGGAGGCGGTGAATATTGTAATGATCGTCTCAAATCTTTTCTTAATTCTCAAGGAATTATTCATCAAATAACCGTTCCGTATTGCCCTCAGCAGAACGGAGTATCTGAGAGGCTAAATAGGACTTTGTTAGAGAAAGCAAGATGCATGCTGCAGGAATCTGGTCTTAGCCGGGAATATTGGGGAGAAGCGGTCATGACGGCCCTCTATTTAAAGAATAGAAGCCCTACAGTTGCCCTCGCTGGACTGATGCCTGAACAAGTGTGGACTAGCGATGGGCGATTATTACTTAAATTAATCGAATTAGTCGATTGTTCAGTTTAGTCGATAAAAGTCGATAACAATTGATGTTAGTCGATTGTCATCGACTGGCTGGCGCGCGGCGCGTTGCGGTGCGGTGTAACTACTAGTGTGTGCGAACTACTAATTCGTAGCGCAGCGCCGCGCAGTTATGTGAACTACTAATTTGTAGCGCAGCGCAGTTATTACTATACTCGTAGGTACTACTAATTTAGTAGTACGAGTATAATAATTACAAAAGGAGTCGCGTTGGCGATAGCGCTGCGCGACATATCGTCAGTTAAAAAGATCGTGCACTACTAAGTACACAGTACTAAGAAGTAGAAGACTAAAAGACTGGAATAGAAAAAAAGTAAAAAGTTATAATTATTCGTTTTTAACAATTTACTTAAACTAGTCCTGGGTTTGATAGAACTAAATTAACTAAAACAATATTGAAGTCAAAAACAACAGAACTCTAATAAAGTCAAAAACCAACTATGTAACAACAAATTGAAGTAATAGGTACTTGAAAACAATCGACGCAACACCATCTCGCCGCACGTACTACGCACAGCGCAAGGCAGTTGAATGTTGATCGAGTATACCTACAGCTAGTATTTAGTAGTTCAGTTAGTAGTTTGTCGATTGTTATTCGAATAATCGTCGCGAGGAACTACTAAATCGACAATCGAATGCGCAATGACACAATTTTCGATTCAGTCGATTGTTTTTTTTGCAACAATCGCCCATCGCTAGTGTGGACTGGTTCAGATATAGACCTTAGTCACCTTAGAGTTTTTGGCTGCATTGCATACTCATTAATCCCTGAGCAGAAACGTTCTAAATTAGACCCTAAATCTAAAAGATATATTTTTGTTGGCTACAGTGATTCAACTAAAGGCTATAGGTTGACAGATCCACAAAATCCAAGACGAATTTTTTATGCTAGGAATGTGACATTTCTTGAGCACAAGTTTTTGAAGGACACGGATGATAATCCTTGTGTTCATTGTAAAAATAAAAACATTGCTAATCACTTTGTTGATGTATCTAGTCAGAGTTCTAATTTAAATAATACAATTTTACAAAATAATGAAATGGATGATAATAATATTTTAAATAATGATGCAATTAACTGTGATATTAGCTTAAGTGATAATGAAAATAGTGAATCTAGTCAGAATGATATTAATACTACCATACTTTCAGGTGCGGACTCGGAGTACTGTACTGGAGACGAGGGAGCAAAGACCGCTGCTAGTCCAAATCATGCAGATTTGGACTGCAGCTCGTCAGAGCATGTCCCGTCGTCACGTCAAGGGGAAGCGATGTCTAGTGCCGGCCTTCAGGATCCTGGTTTGGTAACTGATGCTGCGCGCCCTGTACGTAGTACTCGTGGAAAGCCTCCACTCAGGTATGGAGATTATGATCTTTCTTGGGATCTCTCTCTGCTGGTTCACAACGAGATAGAGCCTCTCTCTTATAAAGAGGCTATGTCGTCGCCGGACAAAGAAGAATGGCGACGTGCAATGGAGAAGGAGTATAATGCTCTCCTCAAAAATGCCGTCTGGAAACTCGTAGATCGACCACAGAATAAAAATGTAATAAAATGTAAGTGGGTCTACAAGGTCAGACAAAACTGCGAAGGTAAGGATAGATTTAGAGCTCGTTTGGTCGCGCGCGGGTTTTCTCAGAAGCAAGGCGTCGACTACAGTGACACTTTTTCACCTGTCGTTAGACACAGTACACTTAGAACTTTGTTCGCTTTAGCTAATGAATATGATTTAGATATCAGTCATTTTGATGTAGAGACCGCGTTTCTAAATAGTGATCTAAACGAGCATATCTTCATGGAACTACCGGAAGGTTTTAATTCAGATGATAATAAAGTATGTTACTTATTAAAAAGTATATATGGCCTTAAGCAAGCTAGTCGCATGTGGAATCAAAAAATGCATCAGCTGTTATCTAATAATGGTTTTAAACAGAGCAAATGTGAACCTTGCGTCTATATAAATAAGAGTGATAGAAGTTTAACCATAATAGCCTTATATGTGGATGACTTCTATGTTCTAGGAAATTGCTCTGTAATTAAAAATAAGTTGTTAAAATTATTGCAACAGGAATTTATTGTTAAAGATCTGGGCATTCTTAAAACATGTTTGGGTGTTGATGTCTCTCGTAACAAATCTAAAGGTATTTTAACTCTAAATCAAAAAGGTTATATAGAGAAACTTTTGTTGCGTTTTGGAATGGAAAAATGTAATCCAGTCTCAACTCCTATGATGCTTAACAATAAATTAGATAAACCAAATGGTGATTGTCTAGATCAGTGATTCCCAAAGTGGTCTATATCGACCCCTAGGGGTCTATGACAATCTGCAAGGGGTCTACGTCAGCGAAAAAAAATTTGGGGGTCCATGAAATGAAAATGGGGGTCCACGATAGTGGATCTCAACACATACACTGATAGTACCTATTTACTTACATCATACTATCTTATAATATCAAAACATATACATTATTTATAAAAGTACCTATGAAGTAAAAAAAAAAATTATATATGTTTATAAAATTGTGTAAGTTGTAGGATGTTGGTATTCGCTTTGTGGTCGCAATACATTTTGAACTTGTAAAAATGTTTATTTAATGCTACGTATATTTTACATAACAGATACAAAATTTTATTTTGAGTAGTTTTAATTTAAATTCAATTAATAAAAGTATAAATTAACATGTGTTTTTACTTTAAGTTTTTAACACTAAACTTCACTACAGTTAGAAATTTACAGGAAATCAATATCAGGTAAGTAGGGGGTCTACCCAACACGGAAAAACATGGCAAGGGGTCTACGACACAAAAAAGTTTGGGGAACTCTGGTCTAGATGAAAATGTATACCCATATAGGGAGTTAATTGGAAGTCTAATGTACCTCGCTGTGTGTACTCGACCTGACATTGCTTTTGTATGTAGCCAGCTAAGTCAGTTCTGTTGTGGCTTTAATATGTCTCAATGGCTTGCGGCTAAACGTGTTTTAAGGTATTTAGCAGGAACCTTAAGTTATGGCTTATGTTTTTATAAGACTGGTAACTTAAATATAACTGCATATACTGACGCCGACTGGGCTAACGATATTGTAGACAGAAAGTCATATACAGGGTTTGTAATAAAGCTTGGGAATAATACTATAAATTGGGAAGCCCGTAAACAAAAATGTGTGGCTCTATCAAGCACAGAGGCCGAATACTTAGCAATTTGTGATGTGTGTAAAGACTTGCGTTTTGTTAAAAATTTTCTGAATGAAATAATTGATAAATCACCTTCTATTGTATTGTATAACGATAATCAAAGTGCACAAAAGCTATTAGAATGTAAAGAGTATTGCCACAAACGAACAAAGCACATTGATTTAAGATACCATTACATAAAAGACTTAATAAATACAGGTTTAGCTGATGTTAAGTATTTATCAACACAAGAAATGGTGGCAGATATATTAACTAAGCCTTTAAGTTCCATGAAGCATAAACATTTTATAAATGGAATAAATGTTAAGGATATACAGACTTTGTACAAACTGTGATATTATGTTATGTATGTGCATGTAGTTTTATTTTTCTGCTTGAAACTGTGATGTCCGTATTATTCTTTCTTTTATTTGAAGAATGTAATGAATAAGGGGAAGTGATAGAAATATTATTATGTATATTCATTCCATTGCAAATATAAATTGGCTGTATAAGATAAATGCATAAGCCTTACGTAGAGTGAATTTTATCATGAGTTGTTGTCTTTAGCTGTCAAAATTTGTTCTGTCACTTCCTTAGCAATGAATTCGTAACTCCTGTATTGTGAATTTTATAATCTTTTAATTTAATAGCAATCATACAAAATGTAAAACATTTTCGCTTTTATTTTGAAAATAAACAGTCGCAAAATGTCGTAGCGCGTATTATTTACAGCGGTCTGCACATTCGCCCGTTCCCGATCTTCCATTGCCAGCTCACACGCCATACCAATGTTAATACTAAGTAGTTAATTAATACGTGTAAAGTTGTAAACGGACAATTTAGTAGTTAAAATTTAGAAATCAAGTAGACAAGTAATTTAGATTTTTTTCTATTTTCTGTTAAGTAGATTTTTATCACTTAACACGTTTGGAACATTGAACTATTATTACTAGCGTATAGAATAGACACCGCGAACATCGGGTTCGGGGGTGTGCATTGCACTTATCATCGGTAAGAAAACAAAATATTAACTTAAATCAACTAAAACGAATTAAATTAAATTATTGTGCAATGTTCCCACCATTTTTTAATGAAAAAATCATAAGGAGCCTTTGAACTTGGCAAGCCACTAGCGTGTTAATGGACTAAATAAGCTTGCTTACGCGCTGTCCTACGTGGGCGAATCAACGCGAACGCGAAGCGACGCGGCGCGAAGCGAAAATAACAAATAGTCGAGATGTATTGAAGTGTCCTACGTGACCAAAAGCACGTAGAGGAAGTTGCGGTGTCCTACGAGGGAACACGGTGTTAGGCTTGCCGTCTTGGTTCGGCAAGTGTCATATACAAAGTTACTCTATGGCAAGTGTGCAAACGAGGCCTCTAGTTTGAAAAGAGAACAGAGGGCAAGCCGGCGGTGGAACACACATTTTGTTTGAGATGTCTTTTCTATATACAGGGTGGATTTTTGAGACGGGTCAGTAAGGGCAGGTACCTTAACCATTATAGTTATAGGAAAACGTTCCTACGAGACTATCCATAAGTTTTTAAGATATTCTGAACTGCATTCACAGATTTTTGAGAAAATGTACGGTCAGCGAAAAAAGTGCTAAAATCCAAAAAAAAAATATGCGTATCGATCCTACTTCGTATGGGAATCAAAATACTCTATGGGACCATTTAAGGTATGAGCACTAGAAATGTCAGAAAACGCTAAAAACATTTTCCATACATTTTGTACTGAAAAACGATAAATCAACTCCTAATATTCTTTATTGCCAAACAATCCTGACAAGTGTCTTGTCAGAGCGACAGTGATAGATTTATTCTATCCCTGTCGCTCTTCCGCATATTAATTGGCATGACAAGAGAAATAGCAATAATAACTTAATGTGCATGATCGTAATATAGATATCCCTGTTGTGCCTATGCAAAATACCGAAGAGTAAATAAGACAGCCACATACTATGATTGTACAGTATCACTGATGTTGCACCCTCGAACACTTCTGGTCGCCTAGTACTCGCTTTAATTAATAAACGACGACAAAAAGTGTCGTTACAACTTTTCCTCTTAATTTTTTCCGTCTAGCCCCCTTTCGCAACGCGCGATAAGGAACTTCGTTCTAATAATCTTCACTTATACGCGCGTTTCTGTGACACCGTGTCCTACGTGGGCGATTCAACGCGAATGCGATCGCGAAGCGATCCGATGCGAATTTAGTGCGACGCGGAGCGAAGCGGCGCCTCTGTCCTACGTGCACGCGAATTGTCACTTCACCGCCAGTCGCCACTGACATACGCCGCGCCGCTGAAGTTTGCGCGAAAATATCAAACCAACTGATCGCTTTCGCTTCAAGCCGCGCCGCACCGCAACGCCCTCTACGTGCTTTTGGTCACGTAGGACACTTCAATACATCTCGACTGTTTGTTATTTTCGCTTCGCACCGCGTCGCTTCGCGTTCGCGTTGATTCGCCCACGTAACACCGTGTCCTATGTGGGCGAATCAACACGAACGCGATTGCGAAGCGATCCAATACGAATTCAGTGCGATGCGGAGCGAAGCGACGACTCTGTCCTACGTGCGCGCGAATTGTCACTTCACCGCCACTGACGTACGCCGCGCCGCTGAAATTCGCGCGAAAATATCAAACCAACTGATTGCGTTCGCTTCAAACCGCACCGCACCGCAACGCCTTCTATGTGCTTTTGGTCACGTAGGACACTTCAATACATTTCGACTGTTTGTTATTTTCGCATCGCACCGCGTCGCTTCGCGTTGGCGTTGATTCACCCACGTAGGACAGCGCGTGAGGCGAATTAAACAAAAGTCGCACTAGGCACTCAGCGCAGCTTGCCGCGCGCAATGAAACACATCAACGATGTGCGGGGACACCCCGGTGTGGTTAATAGTTAGTAGGTATATTTTGCCTCGCTTCATTCATTTGTCTTATCTCTTTTGAAATCGTCGTTCGTCCGTCATATGAATCACGCACTCGCGAATATTGTGATTGATATTTATTGTCCTTTCCTTACACCGTGTCCTACGTGGGCGACTCAACGCGAACGCGATCGCTAAGCGATCCGATACGAATTCAGTGCGATGCGGAGCGAAGCAGCGACTCTGTCCTACGTGCGCGCGAATTGTCACTTCACCGCCACTGACATACGCCGCACCGCTGAAGTTCGCGCGAAAATATCAAACCAACTGATCGCGTTCGCTTCAAATCGCGCCGCACCGCAACGCCCTCTACGTGCTTTTGGTCACGTAGGACACTTCAATACATCTCGAGTGTTTGTTATTTTTGCTTCGCGCCGTGTCGCTTCGCGTTCGCGTTGATTCGCCCACGTAGGACAGCGCGTTAGTGTGTCCGTGTTTTTTTAATGAGGTACTTTGCCTTTATGTACGATCAGCTTAAAAAATGGTTTGCCACCCTAAGGTTGAATGTCATGCAGATTAAAGGACAATGTTAGTTTCGCTTGCAGATCGATCTGAAAACTTTTATGAACCATCTTAAAATTTTCACACTACTACTCTACTCCCTACTTTTTTGGGCGCGTCCTCATAATTAGCCTAGGGCGGTCAGATCTCTTGATCAGTCGCTGTAGGCATTTTTAGCAACGAAAATAAATATACTGTTAGCGGAGAAGTGATGTCACACAAGCAGAGGGGATAGCGGAAGATCGCCGTCAAGCGCCTATATAAGTCGCTGCGCTCTCATTTCGAACCACTTTTTCGTGCGGTTAACTTGATACGGGAAAACTCTGTCCGTTTGGATAGCCAATTCTGCTTACTCCTAAATTTGCCTTGTATTCGTTTAAAAATCCGTTTGATTTATTTATTTTCAAAAATTAAGTCCGTTTCATTTATTTATTTTTTGTGAATTAAGATTGTGTTCCGTAAAATTTTACAATTAAAATTAAGTGTTATTTTTGAAAGTTGTTTTCATTTAATTCATTTAACTCAGTTTTCCTAAGATCAGAAGTTGGATACGATTTTCACTTGCCCTTCTCTGAATAAAAGCAGATTGGCTATTCAATACGTAACTTTTTTCTTCCTACCCGCCTTGGCGTGTAAGTGGTAATTTTATGTGGTAAGGTGATAAAATCTGGTGAGTACGTTCCGATTTGCTTACCGTAGAAGACGACAACGTGTTTTTGCATATATTCCTAACGCAGCCTTGTCGCTAGCTTAATATTATATTTTTCTGTTTACCCTCAACTTAATGGCTATTCTTATTTCTTAATTGTTTTGTTGAGTAAACTATTAAAGTATTGCTTACTGCCCTTGCACTTTGCTGAAAGTATAAATATGCCTAACAATAGCCGGGAAAGAAGTCGTCATAAAAGCCGTAATTCGCATTCTGTTATTCATGACGAGAATCCCCGTCGACATAATTCGCGTTCTAGGCATACTCGAAAACGACGCAAATCTCCTAACAATGCACTTTCTGAACAGATGATCGTCGTGGTGGAGGCCTGGGAGCGCGCGGGCGTGCAGCGGCTGCGGCGCCTCCTGCTCGAGCTGGGCTTCCTCGCAGCAGCGCTGCGACCCGCGGACCTCGAGCGCGCCCTCGAGGAGGAGCTGCAGGCGCTGAGTGCAGCGGACGCGTAGCTGCGCGTGGCGCGCAGTGGCGCGGGTGCGCACGGAGCGCGCGCGCCGGCTGCTGAACGAGCGCGAGCGGGCGGCGGTGGCGCGCACGCAGCTCGAGGAAGAGCTGGCGCGTCGCGCGGACGCCGAGGGGAGGCTGCGGGCCGAGTTGAACACTCTTCGGGAACAAAATGAGAAACATCAGAGATGGTCGAGCGTGCTGGAAGAGCGCGCGCCGTCCGTAAGCTAACGTCATGCGTATGCCGCATGGGCCATGTGGTACCCGAACGTCGTGCCTATGCCACATCGGGGTGTGAAAGATACGCGAACGTCGTGCCTATGTCTTTCACGGTTGTTGTGCGTGAATGTGATTCACGTTGATGGTAATGGTACGGTTGAGCTGTCTGCAGCGGTTCGACTGCATTATTAACATGAACGTAATAAAAAAAAAATGTTTTCTTCAATTCCGTTTTATAACTCGCGTTATATTTTTGAGAATAAAATGTAACCAGCTGTTTCCCCTGTTTCCAGGTGCAGACAGTAACAATGACGACACTGAGTCCATGCCTGAGCAAGCTGCCAGACGCAACGATGTACCTCGTGATGTGATGACATCAGAACCTGAACCAAGCACCTTCAATGCAGCGCAACCTCGGATACAGGAGGCCGGGGACGTCCTCCAGTCAGGAGAGGCCGTGTTAGCGGAGAAGTGATGTCACACAAGCAGAGGGGATAGCGGAAGATCGCCGTCAAGCGCCTATATAAGTCGCTGCGCTCTCATTTCGAACCACTTTTTCGTGCGGTTAACTTGATACGGGAAAACTCTGTCCGTTTGGATAGCCAATTCTGCTTACTCCTAAATTTGCCTTGTATTCGTTTAAAAATCCGTTTGATTTATTTATTTTCAAAAATTAAGTCCGTTTCATTTATTTATTTTTTGTGAATTAAGATTGTGTTCCGTAAAATTTTACAATTAAAATTAAGTGTTATTTTTGAAAGTTGTTTTCATTTAATTCATTTAACTCAGTTTTCCTAAGAATACTTTAATTATATGTCGATAAGTGAAATTTCAATGAAGCTAAACGTAGCTACAAAAACAATGCTGATATGAACTGGGATGCATTTCAACCTTAACATTATACAAATAAGGTAAATTTATTTTCTTGGAATTACATTTCTTATACATGCTGTGCCAGTCACGTACATGCGCTTATATTCCTCGTCAGGAACCTAAATTATGTACCAATGATTTCAAATAAAAAAAATCATTCATATTAATTTTATACATTTTTATGATACAACACAATACTTTATTGCACACCAAATAGCAGAACTGTACATACATATGACACATATCCCTAAAATAAAAAAAGAATATTATTATTATAATAAATTGTAATATTCATATTACGAAATACTTTTAACTAAAAATAAAATTACAAAACTGCCGATATTCATATATTTGTACCCCATCCCTGCCCGAGTAGCAGAAAATGTTCTAGAAAACAATAGCCGAGTAGCAATATTATCTAAAACATAAAACGAACCTTATTGCCAAGTGACTGAGTAGCTTTTTGATCATAAATTATATTATTTCCTTTATTTATGTGTTTTGAATTTGAATTATTACAAAATAAATTAAAAGCTAGGCTTATTTGTGGTATAAAACACGGCCATTAAATAAATTCATTGCTCGCTATTATTCCTGCCCTCCAAAATTGCACAGTAAGGCATATTTACGTAATTAAAGACAAATTTTATTTTACGTAATGCACAACCGACGCAGCTCAGTGACAGTTGAGTTATGCCGGCAAGTAAGCGGAGCAATGTTAGTCGCTGTGCCACGCCCACATCGCACTTCCACTGGTGTCTGTGTTCCGTGCCTTATTTTGCTTTTTGTGTTTCTTTTTGAAGTGAAAACTTCTTTAGTATCGTTGTCATTTGAAAGTCGATGAAACGAAAAAGGGACAGTAAAAAGAGACAACACATATAAATTCATAAGATTTAACGTGGGAGAAAATGAGATAGAAAGCATTATATGTACAATGTTATGTTCGTGGTTCTCTGTGTTACTTTAAAAAAGTGCTAAGTTGTATTCATTTATGTAGATAGCGCGAGGAACAAGATAGGTGGCGCTAGCAGCTAATTTTACTCTTCATAATATGTGAGATGGCGTTAGTTACCACTGTTTTATTTTTATTTAGGACAAAATAGTTTTTGAAAGAATTAAAACTGATACACGTTATTAAATTAATACCTTTATTTTTGAAGGTTTCATTCTACCACATGTGAATTGCACACATTTTAATTATTTTTTTATTTTATGTATTGTTTTCCATGTTCATGTGTGATATGGCCACGGAAATAAACATTTTCTATGCTATTTTTTTTTCACTGCTCAAAGCTGGCATCGAGGGATGGGGACGCTGGGTCCCAATGGAATCACATTACTGAAAAGGCTTATGATCTAGCTCTAGACACTAGACCTAGAGTCTAGTAAGTACACTCCACAGACTCCACACAGAGTACTTGAAGCGCTCCAGTGCGAAATGGTAAGCAGTTAAGTAAATAATATTTTTATGTCGATGAATTTACTTCATTGTCGAAGTAGATCAGAATCCATGTCGTCTCTCATACACACCACAGCCCAAGCTAGATATGCGGGACATGCCAATATTGCCAGCAACGCATTTTTTACATATTAAAATAAAAATGCTTGACAGAACTCCCACTTCATGGTACGGGGGACGAAAGTGAGCGCACTTAGTAGGAGCCCAGTTATGATTTGAGAATGTTCCTTGTACGAGGCCAGCATAATCTTAAAACCCTTTTTAACAGGCTTGTCAACATTACAACGAAACACATCACTTGCTACGTTGATTCTATAATAGAATAGGCTAGAAGCCAGAGGATTATAAAGCAAACACATTAATAAACAGAATCCGTGCTATTTATTTAAATTTTCCTGTACAATAGTCGCCAATAAGCTTTTATTAACATTAAACACAGGCTAGTTATTACTTTATTCACATTTATATGTAAATACACTGCGCATCCTCTATAGATATATCTACAGAGTCGAGTGTTCAGCGTTTAGTTTTTTTAATCAATTATAATGAAAACAATAGAAAATAAATGTTTCTATTCCAATAGAAAGAATTTAGTAATGTTAATATTTTAACGCTGTCCTATATTCACTTGGCCCTCATCACCGATGGTTCCACGAGGAAGATCTATTTCTTATCTTAAAATCCACTGACAAACAAACCGGACTCACTCTATGATAGAAGGAGATAAGCGAAATAAAGTTCTGTCGATTCTATCTTTACATCATTAGAAAGAGTTCTTCCTCGTGAGGCCATGATCATGAAAACAATAAATATCCATGAAAAACAGCATTTTTTATTATGTATTCTGTAAATTAGTTATGTAGAAAAAAAGAGGTGTTCATGGAAGTGTCTATGTTGTCAAGGCTAAAATATTTTGGATACTTAAATTTTATTCGAGTATGGATTTCTTTAACAATAAATTTGCGCAGGCAATTTTCCTATAGTTGTCGAAGGAATGACAAAGCGGTGCTTGTTTATTTAAACTATAAATTAAGTTACAACCGTTTAGTAACTGTATGTTGGTGTATTAAGGTATAAATAAATTATAGTGAAACAAAACGCAAGTGTAAAAGCTTTCGAATTACTTTGACACTACAAAAATTCGATATGCGACGTTTTCTATAATCTCTGAATATAGAATAGTATACATTCCTATAATCTAGTTTTGTCGAAAGCAATAATATAATTGAGAAACAAAGTGTGAATGTAACACTTAAGTTTTTCGACATGGAAGAAAATATCTTCTAGATAGTTGGTGAAATATTTATTATTATTCACTTCCTAACCTACATCAATACGTAGGATAGATTAACGTAAATATTGCATCGCAGGAATAAGCAGCCAGCCAGCAATATGTATAATAAAGTTTCTCAAACATATACATATTATATGTATAATTGTTTATGCACTCAGAGCATTGTACAGTGTATTCCAGTAACATATTATGCAATGCTCGGTTCACCTTGGCGACTCTATCGTTATTTCGAATTCGATATTTATAACAAATACATTAATAATAATTTTATTCTAATACTATATTACACATTAATCTCTGGGTATTGTGTTCTATTTGCAATAAATAAATCGATTAATTTGAAATTTAATTAAAGAGCATGGAACAAATAAATGGACTTTCGTATAAATATTACATTCTAAACATGGTACAACTATTTGAGAATCTAATATTTAATCACTATGCCTTTATTCTCATCGCGGAATATATAATCATTAAGAAGATATAAACATTATTTTACGGTATTTAAAGTAACGGTCTAACTAATGGTCTAATTTTAATGATGGTGCCTCAGATACTGTAGTTCTACAGAACTACCTACTGTTTGTTTAGAAAGTATAGTTTGAGCGTTAAGATCTCTACACCGTTCCACACTATGACCGTGCCCTGAACGTATTTAGCCTAAAGAGAGTATACGTTAATTGCATCATAATAACACCTACCATATCCGTAGTGTGCACGTTAAGCAGCCTTTCTACAAATTATTCAGTGTACAATATGGCACCCATACGTTTTGTAATAATTATATTTGACTAACATAAATTCTAATTCATAAACAATATTCTTAATTCTTATGTTTTTAATTTGACTGAAAAGGAATTAGAATGAAAGTTAGCAGAGTAACGCGGTCGAAACGGTGTTCATACTAGTATTTTTGTGGTATCACGTTGTAGATCCGGTCATAGCATGATACGGTATTGATCGGTGACGAAACGGTTTAGGTTACGATGCAGTGATGATATGATTGTCTGATACAAATACATAACAATACGGTCATACCAGTGGCGTCGCTAGAGCCCTAAGGAGGCCCTATATCGATATTTATTGTGGGGCCCCCTCAACGTCAGCTGTCAAATATAAAAGGAGTGCCAACTGTAGCGATCGAAAGCCGCTGGCGAGATTTTTTTGGGAGTGTTAGTGGGGGCCCCTGTACGCTGGGGGCCCCGTATAATTGATACGGTGGTAGCTACGCCCCTGGGTCATCCTATAGTAAGTTCTACCGATCTAGTATGGAACAATAAATTTTAGATGCTCTACGCCTATTCGAGGATGTTTCGTGGCTAATACATAGTAATACCAAGTGCAAACAAATATGCTAGTTTGTTCAATATAATAATAAAATTATGATATCACAGAAAATAGATGCAATTTAACTGAAACCTAGCAACAATTGAACTCATACATTGACTAGTATAGGAAGTTAAAAGTAAGTCTAGATGAGCAATATAATATACGATTATCATAATATCATAAGTATTGTAACCGAAAAGTAATAATATTTATAGCAATAAAACTCGTATTATTTCAATTTGCAACATTATTGAGGCGATTTGATGTTGTTTCCCTACACTGATGGTTTTATTTTACGATTAATTATAATTATATTTTTAATAATTTAATATTAATCGATTTTAATTTCTAAATATGCGGCGTTCGACTAATTGCCTAATTTTAATATTGTTTTTAAATAACTTTTTAAAAGTAGCTTATTGCATTATCGGCATGACATCGCAGTCATACCACGAAGTGAAATATATCGTGCACATCGATATTGCAATTTAGTACACTTCCATATAAAAGTTATAATGTACACCGAGAATAACATGAGAATAAATGAACAAGCCGGTTACTTAGAGAATATCCCAAATATTATACATTATTACATACATTATCATATTTTATGCAATTTAGCCACTTAACATTGTGCCCCCATTACAAAAATAGACAGTCGACTTCATATCTTGTACATACATCGTATCAAAACCTGCCAAATCTCTATACATATCAATTACGGCTATATTAAAATCCTTAATTAATGACAAAACTATTAAAAAGAAAATTAAACTAATAACATATCAAAAGGCTCAGAGCCCAAACCGAAAATGTATTATGCTTAAAACGGAACACAAATTGCAAATAAAAATAGTTTAAAAGTAATTTCTCGCCAACGTTCATTTCTATGTTAGACGTTTTCAAAATTCGATACTAATCATTCAAGTTACAGCTGCCTTTTAATTGAAACGATTAGGTTGATCGTTTATACGGTCACTACTAAAGTACTCTGTTACTATGCATATATAGACCTCTAGAGTACTAATGTCTTCTAAAACAAATAGGCTAAAATATCCATATTTACACGCTCGAAAAGTAGTCTTTAGCTGCTTCAAATAAGTATGTCGAACGTGCTAACAATACCGTACTATATTATAGTTAAAATTACGCGAGTTAATAAGTTAAATATATACCAAAATACTAATTTATCTAATTAAATACTTAAAGGTAAGAATTGATTGAAAGCTATGCCGTTAATGCGCCAGTCTAGTGAACGATTGGAAAATTTTAAGTACCATTTAGATATGATTTCAATTTATTATTACCATGAAATGATGATCTGTTCAAATTTAATGGCTTTATAATAGTGACCTTTAGTGCCTAAAGAGTCCAATTCCAAAAAACATAGAGAGCTGTCGGGCAGTATTAATAAATGAAACTCCACATAATATTCGATAATTTTACTATAATAATAAGCACCAAACCACGTTTGGAATGTTCTGTATTGCACCAGTAACAAAACAATCTCCAGTAACCTTTAGACATTCTGCAAGACACAGGACGATTGTCTTCTCAGTTCTCACTGCGATACGGACAAATGACTCGTTGGAAACTGTTAAGCAATAAATTAATTCAGCGACAATACATTAAAGGTCACCATTACAATACAATAATGTTACATGTTACTCTTGTATACAATTACGATGCAGATAAAATGAGCATTAAACATCCATACACTTCGTGTGAGCAAATAAAATGAATTACACAAAACGATTTTAGTGTCCATCTGCTAAAACTTATATGACTTTTTTATGAAAAAGATTTTGGTCATTTTATCAACTGTAACAGCTTTTATTAAAATATTGCTCTTGAAGCAGGTTATATTAAATCATAAAATATAGTTCTTGAATTTTTCAATATTGATCGTTTAATTAAATACAGTAATCTTTGATATTGAAAGATGCGTTATATTATACTGTATTAAAAAAATATAAGATATTTTCAGAGACCATATAAAAGTTAGCAGATAGGTACACGCCATTCAATGGTCATGAGATCCGAGACTTCACCTATTTAAGCACTGGATAAGGCCAATTACACACGATTCTATAATTATAGACCATCATTTTCATCGCACGAGGACGACAACAGAATGTTGCAAATTCCAGTTAAAAATACCAGATGTTAAATGATCACAGGTATTATAAAGGTCTATTGATATTGACCACAAATGTACAGATAAGAAATCCTGCTAGATGTGAAAAAATTATCATTACTTAAGTCATATTATCGCCTCCTCCATGCTCAACCCTGTTATTTATAAATAAAATTACTTGACATGGATAAGCGAGCCTCGTGTGCAAAGTACCTTAGTAAAACATGTGTCCACGCACACAATCAAGGCATACAAAGATCTCGGGTGTTGGGTAGTTCGTAGTACCATAGTCATCAAAGTCGAGTAGTACCTTCGTGAAGTAATTCAGTAATTTAACGTCGTTAAGAAATTTATGTGACCATTTTCATTACGGTACCCCGCGTTATTCATGATATAATTGTTATTATGATTTTTAAATAAAACATTTATGACAAGATTAAATTAATTACTGAATCGTTCATGGAGCCATCTTATGAATGTTATGACAGTAAGGAACTCTCGACTATGATGAACTTCGCAGTGTATCGGTAATGGTTTGTACAAACAGTGACGTCATTGTGCATCCAACGAACGGTCAGTCTTCACAGAAGATCACCATTTTGGAACTGCTTTACCCTCAATTGATTCAAACCATTTTTTGCATCACTGAAGGCGGATTCAACCAAATATCGTGTAAAAACTGAGTTACCCTTGCATGGTTGACGAATGACCGTAATAAAGCGTAACTGTAGATTTTATGTGCAATTTTTCCCTTTACTGAGAACACCAAATATGACATTATATTTAATGGATGATTATAAAAGTTTGGTAGAATCCGCCCCGTGTACATCAGACTCGACGGCTCAAATAAACGTATGGTATTAGAGACTGGACAGTTAAAATTATTATTTTTTTTACTATAAAAGCTATATAAAAATTAAATTAAATGGATCTGTACGGAGTGCCGTCGAGTTGTATCTTACAAAATATTATTATTATTAATAATCACGTTTCAGTTAACACATGAGGCTACCTAAATAAATACTTATTTAATATCATAAAACATATAAGTAAAAAAACATTACTGAATAGGAAAGTGTTACATTCCTTCCATCTCACTGTACCGTTATGGAAATGTATTACAAAGTCCCTATCTGGAGAACCGGAGCATTTTCTACGTACCGGGCTGCCATGAGTTAGATCACGTTAGATTCCGTCGATTCGTAGCTACATCACCGTAATCTTACACTATAATAATAATTTCATATCGAGGCTACTATGAACAGCTGATTCTAGTCGAGTGAAGTAGAAAAATGCCCCGGGATCCCATCCGACAAATTTTACAATACTAGACTTCATATAAATAGTAAATCACACTGCAGGTGTCTACGTTGCTTGCCGGACACATCGCTTGTCGGATCGTGAGTACCCTCCGAGCTCGGTCGACGTGGCCACGGCAAAGCGTCAAGTACAAGCCAGCGTTATGAGTGATATCGTTGTCCGGGCCGCACTCGCCGCCGCCCATAGCACTACTTTACCTGGAACCAAGCGGATCATTATATTTTAGGGTGTCACTCCAATCAGTCGACCGTTGATCGATGGTAGAATCATTAGTTAACGTCCATTCGATGGATGATTGTTCCCTTGATTAACCAAGTGGGATTTGTAACATCAATCGATGTTACAGAGTGATGCGTGTGCGCCGTCGCCACAATATAATCAACTCACCTACACCCCCACCGGCCAGCACTAGCACTCCGACGACGAGTTCAAATCAATCGGCGGCGGCGGGCGCTTCGCCCTCGTCAGCCGGTCGAGCTCGGCCGCCGCGTCGGAGCGCGCCGCCGCCGCCGCCGCGGGGGACGCCTCGGTCGGCGCGCGGGCGCCCGGCGAGCCCGTCTTCTTGTACAGGAGGGAGTTGAAGAAGTTCGCTAGGACGCCCTCGTTGCCAGGAGTACCGGGGCCCATGCCGATTTTGGCGCCCTCCAACTGTTGGGTGAATAATAAAGTTAGTGTTTCGTCGGTATTTGCGAAAATCGGTCTCAGCTTAAAGAGTCTATTAGATCAATCTTAGATCAAACAAAATTGTTACCTTTCTCATACTGCTACTAGTATGAAACTAGTGAAACTACTACTAGTGATTAGATCAACGACTACTGCCAGTTTCTCTTTGTCCTTTGGATGTATTCAGTTATTCTAATGTAAAACATTTGATACAACTGTCTGAAAAGTGCTAAATTTGTTATTGACATTTCTTTATTCCCCATTGATGGGGACTTTTCACTTTTATATTTATAATGGTATTACCGATACGTGTAGCAATTTTCAGCTCTAACGCCCCAACTCAGAGCCACTAACGGTTACTTAAATCGTTCCTTAGTACAAAATTTGTATGGTGACTAAGGAGCGATTAAAGTAAACGTTAGCGACATAAATTGGGGCTTATGAGAGTTATTGTAAACCTATTACACTAGGGGGTCCTCGTTATGTTGTCCCACGCGTAGTGTGGTGTAGTGTGTGTAGTGTATTGTGTATAGTGTATTGTGTATAGTGTATTGTGTATAGTGTAGAGTGTATAGTGTATTGTGTATAGTGTAGTGTGTATAGTGTAGTGTGTGTAGTGTATACTTGAGTCAAACTCGTATCAGAATTCTTGTCAATAATCCATTAAAATTCCAGGGTTTTCACAAACTGATATGTATTTCGCACACCAAATAACTATTATAGAACTAAATAATCATTATAACGTTTGTGACATCTTCATTATTTTACTATTTACCTATAACAACACACTAAGAGAAAACGAGATCTTAAAACAATTTTCATCATTCAATAACTCACGCTCGCACATCCTTAATTTCGTGAAACGACTTCAAACCTTTGCACAAAATTATTGTTTTAAGGTCTGCCTGCCTATGACTATAAATAGAAATGACTACGAAAACCTCAGCTATAATGGCGCTTACATGCTTTGCAACTTGGTCGTATTATATTTCGAAATACAGTGAAATCAACTTATCTGTGACTTTAAGGAGGGCGCTGTTGGACGCACTGGACCAATCATAGGGCGCAATTCCATTGATAGTAGAAACTTATGAATGGCGTGGCATTAGTTCCAATTTTCGCCACTTCACACATAAGTTCTTCAGAGGTGGCACTGTACAGATTATACAGATATTTCATTCCACTCATTATGCATGAGCATAAAATTATTTATAAGTTTAATTTTATTAAACAAAGCCGAATAACATTTTATATTTATGTTTATGTATTTTAAAACAGTCTATATCGATTTTATACGTAACTATTACGTGTTATTTTAAACTTTTGCAAAATAAATATTATGTTTAAAAAGAAATTAAATTGTAAAGAGTGGAACGGAACGCAACTTGCGAACTCCAGATTTAGTTCAAACGCACTTTATACGACAAAAAGTTTCATGCACCTGTTTGTTCGTGGTTGCTAAGCAACACAATGTTTATGGTAATTCTGATCCGAATGATAGTGTAGTGTATATAGTGTAGTGTGTGTAGTGTATTGTGTATAGTGTAGTGTGTATAGTGTAGTGTGTATAGTGTAGTGTGTATAGTGTAGTGTGTATGGTGTAGTGTGTGTAGTGTAGTGTGTGTAGTGTAGTGTGTATAGTGAATTGTGTATAGTGTAGTGTGTATAGTGTAGTGTGTATAGTGTAGTGTGTATAGTGTAGTGTGTGTAGTGTAGTGTGTATAGTGTAGTGTGTGTAGTGTATTGTGTATAGTGTATTATGTATAGTGTAGTGTGTATAGTGTAGTGTGTATAGTGTAGTGTGTATAGTGTAGTGTGTATAGTGTAGTGTGTATAGTGTAGTGTGTGTAGTGTAGTGTGTGTAGTGTAGTGTGTGTAGTGTAGAGTGTGTAGTGTAGTGTGGTGTGGTGGGGGGGTACCTGCGAGGTGTGTCGCTGCGCGGCGGCGCGCGGGCTGTCGGCGCGGGCGGCGGGCGCGCCGGCCTGCAGCGCGGCCAGCTGCCGCTGGAGGAACGCCTGCTCCTCCTCCGCCGACACCTCCGCCTCGCGCTGCCCGCCGCTCTGCGGACACAAACACACACACGCATACAGAATTACAGATATGAATACCAACATTCTGAGCAAGCAATCATGCCTTCAACCCACTAATGGCCTGCTACTGAGCACTAATAAAGATCTAATATTAAGGAGGCCCAGTGCGGAATGGTAGGGGGGTTAATAACGACTATTATTTAACGACAAGGAATCGCAAGAAATTTTTGCCACTAGTTACCCATCCAACTACCGACTGCGCCCGCTGTTGCTTAACTCGATTGATCACTTAGGATCGACGAAGATTGAGACGAAGGAAAAGACATTTAATTCGCAGACTAACTTTTGTAACTTTAGTATCGTTTTTCCAATACTTAAACTAAATTACGTCACACGTTAGGGGGAAGGAGGGGGGAGGGGTTTCGCTGTAGTGTGACATTGTGTGCTGAGGGTTGGTAGGGGTTCCTAAATTTCGTGACGTCACATTTAAAAATAGAATAATGGTACTTATTTCGGAACTGCTGTTTTAATTTAATAATTTCTAGGTGTAACATTTCATAATAAGTGACGTCACACTAGGGGGGGAGGTCTCACAAATGTGACCAGCTGTGACAAGGATGGGGGAGGGGTCAAAAAGTAATGAAATTAGTGTGACGTAATTTATGGATGGCCCCTAATCGTAAAATATTAAAAAAAAATAAAAAACTTATGTATAACTCACTTTCCTCGTGACGGGCTGTACGATGACATCCCTGTAGTAGTCATCAGGTTTACACGACTGCATGTTTTCATATAATATGCTAATTTTCTTCATACTATCCCAGCCAGCGGGTCTGGAATTAAAAATACATATTTTTAAAATGGAACTTGTAGGACGACTTGCTATGTATTGAAAGGTATGATGTTATTAAGTTAGTATTAGTCTACTTTGCAACAATCCGCGGATAACATGTATGATGGTATATACTTTAAGACATGCGTGGCACCTCCCTCCCTCCCACAACGGAAACATGCACTATGGAAACAGGTATGATGTTCTCATAACTTCTAGGATTATGTTTGGGTTTCTACGCGCCACCGCAGTTGAGTGCTCGTATTATAGTGAAATGAAAACCAACCTTTTTCCACAAGCTCGGCACTTTGGTTGAAGTGAGAGTTTATAGAATTCCAGTTAATAAACCCGTCAAATGGCAATACATTTTACTAATGTTATTTGTTTTCTTCCATATCCGGGAAATGTTAGTAATGTATAAATCTAACATTTAAAAAAAAAACCTGTCATTTCTTATCGTAAACTTGATCTGTAGAAACAGATAACTAACCAAACTAAATTACAAATTATCGTCTTAAAAGCGGCTTTATCAAATTCAGAGTCAATACAGGTCACAATTTTTAAGGTAAATAAAAAATAAATAAATAAAAAAAGGGTTGAAAATCGTAATAATCCTAATATTATAAATATGAAAGTTTGTTTGTATGTTTGTTTTTCATTAAATTTAACAAACGGCTTTTCATGACCGTGATCCATAGATTACCCCCAATAGATACCGCATACAAGGCAACTGACGCGCGCCAACACGCACGAGCATTTGCAAGTTCACGACGATAGTGTCGACCAATACTGACCCGTCAAGTCCAAGTATGAATTAGAAATAGCCAATCACAGCGCATTGTTTTGTCCCCCGCAAGCCAAGCCCTCCGCCAAATTTTGTGAGTTCAAACTCTAAGAAAATGTCACTTATGAGGTATCTATTGGGGGTAATCTATGCCGTGACCTGACAATTATTGATCTTTCACACAAAAACTACTGAACGGATTTTCATGAAATTTCGCTCACAGTTAGCCCATGATTTGCACCAGGATACACGTTACTTATTACCCCGAAAACGCGAGCAAACCCTTGGCCACAAGTTCAACACAACTCACATCAACACAGCATCCTTCTCAACAATAAGCGCGGGCGTCTTGAACGGCAGCCCGTATATCCGGTGCGTGAGGTACTTGTACAGGAGGTCGCAGTTCTTGTCCTCCTTAGCGGACGTGTAGAACAACGCCGCGCCGTACTGCAGGCAGAACCGGCGGATCCACTGCTGCATGAAGTCGAAGTGCTCGTCGCGGTAGTCGTGCTCCTTCTCCAGGGTGCTCATGTAGTCTGTCTGTAGAGGGAGGGAGGTGTAGTTTTGGGTAAGTCAGGGTGTGGTTTGAATGATTGAGGGTGTCTTTTGAGTCAAAGAGGTACTTTGAGTAAACAAGGAAATAGCTGACGAATGAGTTGACGATGGCCTAAACACTAAACGGGCCGGTTTCTGTCGCTTTTTACGACACCGTAGTATTGGATTGGGGTCAGTATTTTAAGCCACCTTAATAAGACAAAAATTACTCTCACTTTGAATAAAGAACGGAACGTCCGTGCGAACGTACGTATGAACGGAGGTGTAGTTTTGGGTAAGAGAGGGTGTGGTTTGAGTGACTGAGGGTGTTGTTTGAGTGAAATGGGGTGTGGTGTGAGTGATTGAAGTGGTAGTTAGGATAAATGAGGGTGTGGTTTGAATGATTGAGGGTGTCTTTTGAGTCAAAGAGGTACTTTGAGTAAACATGGAAATAGCTGACAAACGAGTTGACGATGGCCTGATCACCAAGCGGGCCGGATTCTGTCGCTTTTACGACACCCTAGTATTGGATTGTGGTCAGGATTTTAAGCCCCGTCAATACGACTAAAATTACTCCCACTTTGAATAAAGAACGCCAGTGCCATGCTCACTGGTCATCAAATAAACGTTGACACACCAAACAACAACTGATTTAGTATGGGTATGGCTGGGACATTATGGCTCCTACATACTATGCCGCAGGCTTTCACGCAAATAAAAGTCGCAGGCACATGCCGCTGGCGGCATAGTGTGTAGGAGCCATCACAAGCGCCAACGTACCTTAGTGACAACGACGACAATATCCAACCCCAAGTTAGTGGTGAGCACGCACTCGGGCAGCGGGCAGTCGTCGTCCGGCTCGAGCTCGTCCGACAGGTTGCGCGACGAACGCTTCATCGGCGACGAGGCGCTCGCCTCCATCTCGTCGCCCGGCTCCGTGTACCGCTGCCATTTGTTCACCTGCTGCTTTTTGCTGTGTAGCCTCTCCTCTGGAAGATCGTTATGGTAGGCTTTAGTGTTTTGTACCTTACTTAATGTTTGAAAGAAAAGGTTGACTTAATACTAAAAGCATTCTCTCCCAGTTAACGATTGGGCAGTGGGAATACTAAGAAGGCGTATAAAAAGAGATAGTTTTTCTGGAGAAAGAAAGAGAGAGATTGAGAGCGTACCAAAGTTGCTAGACCTTATAATGGCGGCATACCGCCGCTTTCTCACACGACAAATTCCTTATACTAACCAGCAGACGATAATTAACCTATTTCCTGTCGAGAAATATACTCTTCAGTTAATAAACGTGTCAAGACATCTAACGGGTAGACATAGTTGTCGCACGTCATTACTCTGTGTTCCTATTTATACGAACGTCACAGCTTGATCTATGGTCAGAGTATCACACAGACTTAGTTCAAACTTCAAAGTGACTTCTATTTTCAAAGTGATTGATGATTAAGGGCTGACTGTAAAATCACTCACTAGGAGTTCCAGGATTTAGCCTGTTTTGTATAATCGGGACACGTCTGGAAATATAATGAATTATTCCATTCTTTAGTGTCTTACTACCATTTACACAAAATTCTTGTATAATTTATAGATTCCATCCGTTTAGCTATCAGTCACTAAGGCACATTTTTTCCAACTTTTTTAGGAACCTACCTAGGTACCTGTAAATTTTCCATTTTAGTCAACTCGAGATATAGATTACTATGACTCGAGATAAAACGTAACGAGTAAAGAACTTGACCTTTAACCTACAACTGCATTAAACATCTATGAAACAGCCTTACATATCCACTCCTACATTATTCAAACAGACCACATTTCCCGCCCACGCTAGGAAAACATTTGAATTGGTATATGTGTCATCAAAACAGGTTGAAGCGCATTTACTATTTCATTCCGATTCATGTATTATAATTTTACGATAACAGGTTATAAATTTTGTGAATTTAAATCTCGCGCCGCAATAATATTATAATATCGCGTGTGGCCGAAATCCAATCGTCTGTATGTTCTCTTTAACGACTTCATTTCTTTTTTGCTATCTAAAATGTACCAAAACTTTCTATATTCACGTTTCCGATACAATTAATACAATACCTATGTAAATGTAGCTAAACATTTTATGATAATCGCATAAACTGAAAACAACAACAAAACAATCCAAAAAGTTCCAATCCAAAAAATAAGTACCTACCTATGGATGGATAAAATACATACATAACATACACAAGATTAAAATGTACATATTTTCCTAGTATTTTGTATTGCTACTGCATTACAATTAAAAATTGTAATTATGTGAAATTACCGTGCATGCATTCTATTGGGTTTTCGGTCGTCAAAGTAATTGGCCCGCACTGCAATGAGTGGACCGTGGAAAGATTAACGGGCCGCTGGATGACCTAATATCTGTTAATACCAAGACTTTAATTCAAGACATACTATTTACTTACGCTACATGAATTGAATGTAAAATTTAAACAAAGGTGATTCCATAGTCTTCAGATAGTGAAATAGTCACCTGGGCCTTACAGTTAGGGTTGCCAGATGGTCGGGATTCGTTTGGATTGTCCTGATATTTCACATGATGTCCATACAAGTCTCGACAAAATACGAGTACAAGGCCCGACAAAGTACAAAACGTCCCGACAAATTGAAGTTTTGTCCAGATATTTCAGTCTTGCCAGCTGACAATCCTACTCACAGTTCATTATTATCTAATATTTTATTCGTTAGGAGTTGAAAATAAAATTATTGGGGACCAAACCTTCTGGATGAGAGATTTTGTCAAGTAAATCAAACGATTTTTTTATTATAAGTACACAAAAACATTTTACCAATAAAGAATTTTCAAAAATTCTTAGTGCTCCCCCAACCTTCATGACGAACTGACGAGCCTCTGTTCTTGTTTCTAGGTTAGATCATTCACTAGTTTAGGCTATGCGTTGTCAGACAGTAACAGTTAGCATTTTACTAAGTAGAAGAAAGAGATGTAGGTATGTAAGCGGTGGATAATAACGAGTGATAATAATTCGGTACACCGGCAACAGTCGCCACTGCACAGTTCTCACATTCACATACTTTCACAAATCCGCTGGGCCACGCGCATTGCTTTGCAGTTTAATTGACACATTTGTCTACAGATCGCAAACAATAAAGAGTTATTGTAATCTTGATCATGATGATGATGATCTACTATTAATAGTTAGAGGCCATTGCAAGTATCCGAGGATTTATTATCATCAATCCAACATCACTAATTGCATTTACTAAAATGATAGGTGAATTAAGTCTACTTAAATCAATTCACCTGCGGCCAGTAGATTTAAATCATCTAGGTGCATAGGTGAATAAAGTACACTAAAAGTAGACTTAAGACACCTGGGTGAATTGACTCAGGTGAATAAAGTCGACGTCACCTAACTTATTATTACATATTAATGCTGTGTGTGCATGACACGATTTTTTTACTTCTGAGCGATTCAAACTTTTAAATGTTTTTAAGTAACGTCAAAGCATTAGGTTAAATAATGATAAATATGAAGTTATTGTATGATTTCCAATTGAATATCCGATAATGTTAATAACTTCAATAAACTTGTCCTTCATTTATGCAAGATTGTGCGGTTATTCGTGCACTTTAATAAAATATCACGTGGAGAATGATGAAAGAAATTATTATATGAATCATGTTATATTATTATGTTAATAAATTATTATAACATGTAATTCTTTATTCATATCACGAGTGTAGAAACTTAATGAGAAATTATTATTGCAGTCCCTCAGACAATTAATTTTCCGAATACTTACGAGTGAAAGGAATTATAATAACGTTCGAAAAGAGATAGAGAATAACTTTTGTATTCAATTATTTAGTGAACGAGCAAATAGAATATGGTAAATACTTGGAAGTAATTAACTAATCCTTCCGAATCAAGGAAGATTATGCCTTACAGGGGTGTTGAGGGCAACTCGAGAGCTTCCGGGCGAGCACATTGTAAGGCTCCAGTGCGCTTTCCGCGGGAACGATATTAAAAAATAAAGGCTGAACACCATAACTACGTGAATTTTAGATTTAATTCGAAGTGCATACACGTGATTTAATTTGAAAGATCATACTAAATCATTTGTGGCATTCCATTTTCCTGGTCCAGTTTGTCACGAACTTGATATTAAATGATCTTTCACTTGAGGTAACTCAATGAACGTGTGACCAACTTCCTACATCGTAGTTAAGACTCTCGTTCATGTGTCTTGGTGCAGTTACTGCAGTTACAATCACATCAGATGCAATTTGTATGTGGGTAGCGTGAACAGCGTCAACACGCATTGATCTCGGCAAGTCGGCAGCGCTATGACGCAACGTCTGAGTCATGGTCGACAATAAACACGGGGAGACCTCTCCATGATAACACTCTTAGATGAACGTGATAACAACCTGATATAGTGTTATTTGAATAATTAATGTGAACAATTTAATATTGAAGAGGAAAAATTTACACAACAAGTCACCTGTCCTCGCAACCTCACCTGCTAATAAATAGAAACCACATACGAACCAAATTAATAACTTTTTAATTTTGAGTTGCAAGCCAGGTTTCCCTAGTCGGATAGAGCCATGCCCTTTAACTGTATATGTAATAGCATGGAGTTAAAATCCCCAAGACTTCTTCGTGACAGAAAACCCTTAAGACTTTTGCCAAGGCGTTTAATGCTGGATTGGGATCATGCATTTGCTGCACCTGAAGTTTCAGCAAAGTCGAGGCGTATTAGACTTTTCGGACTAACTTAAGGCAGACCACAGACTATAAAGTTCGTAAACACGCCACCCAATTCAAAGCACGAAGACAACTCAGTACCTCGTGTAGCGGCACTGACGTAATGTCACTGATTCACAGCTACAAATAAACATTGGGACCTCTTCCGCGTGGAAAGTGACGCAGCTAGCTTAGAGTCAACTTAATAATATAAAAGCTATAAAACTCACGGCTATAAAACAAGGTGAATATATTATTAAGGTTTTATTAAAGAACTACTCACTTAGATATAAGATAAAAATAACTCATTTTACGTCCTTTAGCGCTCTTAATTATGTCTAACAATAAGTTTTTATCAGTAATTTTTTAATTATAATTAGGGATATATGATACCAGCTGTCACGGCGAACTTCGTATTGTACTGCCTAACAATCAGTGAATGTACTTTGTTGACTGTTGTTACTTTTAACTTTTATAGTTTTGGTAGGTTTAACAAATCAGAGACCATTAAATTCCCTCTCCCCCCCCTGTTTAACTATAAGCTTATTTACTTTTCACCCTCTTTACTTCAAAACTGACGAAGTTGCGTACTATGTTCCATCGCCTAAATTAACCCTTGAAGGGATGATTTTCCAAAAAAAATGTGTTAAAATTTTTGTTAATAACTATAAACTTACATAAAACTGACTGATGACGTTGGTTTGTATAAAAGTGACTTCCAACCCCTATTTTAACCCCTTAGGGGATGAATTTCCAATAATCTAATAGCCTAAAGCCTTCCTCGATAAATGAACTGTCCAATACAAAAATAATTTTTCAATTTAAACCAGTAGTTCCTGAGATTAGCGCGTTTAACCAAACAAACAAACTCTTCAGCTTTATAATATTAGTATAAGTATAAAGTTCTAGCGTGACTCTAACACTGTGCTCAACTTATTATTTATTTATTTATTTATTTAAACTTTATTATACCTAAAATGGATGGTATAAAAGGCGAGCTTAATGCTAAGAGCATTCTCTACCAGCCAACCTTTGGGCAAAGCAGAAAACAGCGATGGCGGTATTAAATACTAAGTACACTACGAACTTAAAATATTAGATATGCAATTGAATTATTTTGATAAAAACAATAGGTATTAAAAACCAAATGTTATGAAGTACAAAGAGCGTGCGTTTCATTTTTCCCGAAAGGATCACGATCGGCAGGCAGTAGGCACCCAGGCGGCCGATCTGACGTAGTGATTAGGTTTGCCAAATGGTCGGGATTCGTTAGGATTGTCCCGACATTTCACATGATGTCCAGACAAGTTCCGACAAAATACAAAATACAAAATTTCAATACTACATTTTTTGTCCCAACAAATCCCGACTTTTTGAAGTTTTGTCCAGATATTTCACTCTTGCCATCTGGCAACCCTAGCAGTGATAGATCTTATCAGCAGGCGGCTCACGATTACTACGACTAAGATGGCGGCTCCAACGTGAAGCGTAGAAAAACAATAGACGAGATATTATTGATCATAGATTGCCGTCAGAAAAAAAGCCTCATGAATTCCGCTATCTTTCTTAGAGGTTGAAAATTCGAAGTTCATAAATGGGTGAATTTAATAATATTTAATGTTTAAGTTACTAACGAGGGGTATCTGCTATCTATACTATTATTATAAAGCTGAAGAGTTTGGTTGACCGCGCTAATCTCAGGAACTACTGGTTCGAATTGGAAATTTCTTTTTGTGTTTGATCGTCCATTTATCGAGGAAGGCTATAGGCTATATAACATCATATATTTTAGTACTTAGTTAGTTATTTCCACAAATTAACGCGGGTGAAACCGCGGGGCACAGCTAGTAAAATATAAATATTAACCTCAGATGTTAACGACACCTGGACTGTTACTTTTACCGTAGATACTGGAAAATTTTGATGAAAAGTATCAAAAATTAACTACTCCTACGTCTTAAGACGACAACAACACCAAAGTAATTTATTTCTCTACATACACTTCATCTCTTTGCATCGTTTATCTATAATATGGCTCGCGCGACAAGACGTCTTTGTTATTTCCTGCTACAGTTTGATTACTATCAGCTGATTGGAGGTAGCATTTCTGATTGGATTTTTTCAATACCCTAAAGCATGACTAATTGATAGGTACTTTATTTTTCCCGGTATCTACTAAAGTAGATATTGGCTCCAACACTTAAAGGCTCATGTCTGTTCTCCTAAAAAGGCCTAAAGCAACTCTACCACGCTGCTCCAATGCAGATTAGTAATGAAAAAAAGATATCATAGGTGCCTTTTATTCATGACAGAATAACATTATTTCGTAAATCCGGTTAAGACTAGCACATACCGCCGCACCTCACTTGCACGTCCACGACAGTTACGTCATTAGAATAACATCAACAGTATCCACAAAAACTGGGCAAATCATTTGCAACCGCCATCCTGTTCGTTCCTTCCCCTCGACTGACAACTATAAATAAGACGCATTAGTCTTTAGATCTGCTCTCCTGTGGACCACCGCCTTTCATTACTTTTTTAGGGTTCCGAAGTAAAATCGGAACCCTTGTAATTTCGTCATGTCCGTTTGTCCGAAGCAAAGCACCGAGGTCCTTAATGCTAGAAAGCTGTTATTTGGCATGCATATACATATTTATTAAAACTCCAGAAACGTAGAATAAAATATTGTAAAACATTTTTTTTTCAGGGTACCTCCTCTACATAACAGGTAACGTGAGTATACATTATTTATTCGTCACATACCCTATAGTGTGGGGTATGTTTGAAAAGCTCTTTCAAAAATATTTTGGGTCTTCTAAAACCATTTTTGGAATTAGGGGTCCGTTTGCGAAATATTTGGCTTTAAAGTGCAAATTTTAGTGAAGTCATGTTTCCCTGTCCCCTCTACTGGCTAAACGGTTGGAGTTGAACTAATGAAAAAATTCTCAAAAATAGGTTATATGATGAATTTATAAGGAAAACTATCACGGCTATGTTAGCATAAGTAGTTATTGAGTAATAACATATTATTTCTTCTGTGGTAATAGTCGATAAACTTACTACTTCGGAACCCTACATTGCGCGTGGCCTGACACGCACTTGCCCGGTTTTTTTATACTAGCTCTCGTAATTGACGCGGCAAATGGCTAGGAACATCAAGAAGGTACAACAAGAATGTTCTTCACTATCACTAATATTATAAATATGAAAGTGTGTAGGTAGATATGTTTGGGTGTTTGCATTGTCTTTTTGCCGCTGTTAGAATTAAAATCAAACTTGATGAACGAATAATCCATGTCAAGACAAGAGAAGAGTGCATGATGGGGATGGGGACGGTTGGGACAATGACTGATGATTGGTACGTTTAAACGTTTGTCATTTCATCTAACCCTTTAAACCTTAACTGTTATTCCAGTAGCTAAACATAACACGAAAATCTAGAGACAACCAATGAATAGTCAATCTCATGAGAGACTTGAATTTTTGTTAAGATAGATTGTATCCTAGTTAAGATCAAATCCATCGCAACAAGTGACGCTGGTCTTTCAGCCGGATGCCGAATATTTGGCTATCTAGACTCGAAACTTTCTGAATATCAGGTATCCGACCAAACCACTATCTACAATATACTATCAATCAATGTGTACAGTGTACTATCACTTATAATTGATCCCATATCACAAGAGACAGCAAAAACCGGGCAAGTTCGTATTAGGCCACGCGCAAAGTAGGGTTCTGAAGTGCTAAGTTTATCGACTATTAGATACTCATTAACTACTTAAGCTAACATAGCCGTGATACTTTTCCTTGTAAATTCATCATATAACCTATTTTTGACATTTTTTTATTTGTCCAACTCCAACCGTTTAGCCAGAACTTTACTTCGGAACCCTAAAAAGGGAGATAATTATATTTTCCACAGTAAGTGGAAATTCAGAAAGCTTAAATTAAACTTTTATGAGTTTAGTTAGCAATTTCCATGAACCTGACCTACTTTATCTGTGGCCGGATGCCAAAAACAACAATAACGACATCCAGTTTGCCAACACGTGAGTTGATCTTGATACTTAATCAATAAGCTTTGTTACATTACGAGTTTGTCATACGGAATAAATTATTAATAATATATTAGATATTCAAGGTGAATGGTGTAACCGTTCCTACGGCTAAGAATCCAAGTTTCCTATTGAAGTCTTTGTTTATATCAATGACATCGTTTGGTTACTATCAATGTTACTATATAACACAACCAATAAAAATATAAAGTAGAAATTAAATGCAGCTTTTATGAAAAGCTTCATCAATTGGTGAAAAGAAGAGCAAAGTAGGAGAAACAATTACAATTCAGTTTAGTACAGACTTAACACGGTAACGGGATAAGCAATAAGTGGTTTGAGGTTCAAGTAGTTAGCTCATAAAGCATCAAAAAGAAGTAGATAGACGCATTTCAATCGGGACGCGCTCGATAGTGGCGCCACGCCGCGCCGCGGTGCCGTGCGTCTGACTCATCGAGAATCAATTACAACTAGCCGGTGTCATTAACTTTACTTTTAATGTAAGTTATTGCGTTACATAGGAAAATTACAGGCCTTCTACATTACCAGCTGAAGCTTAGTTGTTTGAATTAGTAAAAAAGATTGTTCCTGGATCACATTATTCTCTGCACTACAATCTCCCAAACTCTCCGACATAACGAAACCTTTTTAGTCATCAGATGTAGTAATACACCTGTGACACAACCGTACCAGTAATTTTATATATTTTTGGCCGTTTTGGGGCGGCTTAGAATACTAACCCCAATCCCAGGCCGGATGGGTGTCGTAAGAGGCGACTAAATCCGGCCCGCTGGTGGTACGGCCCCTCAAAGGATTATATTGATTTTAACTGGTAATTAATACCATTATTATTATTATTATTTCTCCATGAGGTTCGCCTGGATAGCTACCACCCATGAGCATGAGTCAGCTGCCAAACGACTCCTCATGTTCCGGCTGGGGGCTTGAGAGCCAGTTCGTAAGGTTTATGACAGAATTTGCAAATGATAAGGCTTCAGTGCTACAATAGTTGCTACGTCCATAAAATTGCAATAAAATTTCCCTATGGCTTGCGTCAATTGTGTGATAATGAGGACAAGTTCATTTTATCATAAGGTACAAAAATCTCTTCATACTGCATCTGTTTCAATGAATATCAATATTTGATCAACGATACAATAGTGTTTTCATTTGAATTCGATTCGCTTTGGTTCGGTGGCTTTCGATTCTGATGACTCAATACTTTACTCAGATTCTGAAAGCTTCAAAGGTGTTTGTAGAACTGTATTACATCCACTTGGCTAATCTATTTCCGTTGTCGAGGATTTACTCTTCATTTTAAGAGATTTCGATATCGAGCTGTTGTTTGTTTAGGTCCTTTTGGAGTTAAGTGCACCCCATCTGATGTTTGCTTTGCAGCGCGAGGGATTACTGAAACGTGATATTTATCGCGACCACCATATTATTACAATTCGTGTGGATGGGTGAAAAATGGCGGGAATCAATTTAATACCTCAACACAATATTTTTTTAGAAAAGTTTCTATTATTCAATCTAATTACTATACAAGTTTTTATTTTGCTTTCTAATAAACAAAAAAATGGAAGAGATATTTGAATTTGAAAATTTATCCGGAATCTCAAGTTAACGCATTGTCAGTAAACAGCAGCAAAACGTCTACCTTGCCAGTAATATAACTTCTCAAATTCTCCACTGTTACTTTCTTCTCTTCCCATTCCCACTTATTCTCTTCAAGATCCATAAAAAATCCTAGTCAATACCATAAAAAGCTGTTTTGACACAATTAATGAGCTCCATAAGTATTCCGAAACTGAAACTTTTGTCTACAATTACTGTAAGAAATCCCGCTCGTTGTCTGGGTGTACAAAAACGCGACGTCACTCGTCACAACAATACAAACTACAAAGCTCGCGAGTGACAGTGACCAACTTTCAGAACGTGACTGTTTGTTACACTCATAACGATATCATAATTTATTACAGGTTTAATTTTTAATGACTTTCCTAATTGTTTCTCCTCTCTCTTCTGCATAAATAAGTATATGAGTGATATCTATATGAATAATGATTTTGACTTTGACTTCCTTATTGTAATTTTTTTTGTTTTTTTTTTTTTAAGTTCTCTAAGAAAATTTTTTGGAAGCCATGAACTGTATACCTAATAAATGTTCAATATTGAATTTCGGTTATTGTACTTTTTATTTTAAATTAATCTTATTTATTTATTTTGTAGTCTATTTTACTAAAACATAATATTTTCAAAGCAGAATAATAAAGTTACAAAAAAACAACTTTGTACGAGTATAATACATATACGAGTATATGTATATGTACATCACATTAGATGCAACAATTTTGTTCATTCATTTTAGATATCTCATACATTCAAAAATTTGGCATGTATTTCTAGTAAGCAAAAAAACTTACCAGGCGTGAGTTCCAATTTGTCTATATGGTCCCCGAGGACCGAGGCCCAGTGCTGCAGCTGGTCCAGGATGCCCCAGGGCGTGGTCATAGCCACGGTGAGGATCACCAACGTGTGGGGGAATGTCTCCGCGCTCAGCGCAAACTTCAACAGGTTTGTATGCCCTGGATCTCCGTCCAGAACCCATACACTGAGTCTTGTATGATCTGTGGGGAAGAAGTGACATAAATATTTATCACTGTAATCATTATCTAAACTTTAATCACTAAGAATGAATGTAATATTATTTTAGGTCTTTTCTATTTACACATAATACCTGAAAAGAAAATCTTTGTGCCCCATTTTAAGTTTGTAATGAGTGCATTATGTGTTTATATCAAATCAAAATCCTTTATTCATATCACTGATAGACTTAAGCACGTCATTTTTTTTATCTACCAGCTTTTCGGAAGGGTGCTTTGTCATGGAGGAGAAAAAAACCTGTAAAGAAAGTCCTCGCACATCTGTTAAAATCATGAAGTTACAAAATATGTTCTAACCTACGCGGAACTGGATGCGGCACTAATTTCCAGGCATCTTTATCATTAATTATATTCATTTATACTATAGTATCCTTTGCCTACTAGCTGAGATTTCACATATCTCTTAAACATTTGGATAGATTTAAAAATCAAGTCAAATTTAAAGAAATAGGTATACTTACAGTAGCTTCCCAATAGATATATAGTAATTTATTCTTTATAAGGAATAACATAACTGCATATAAACAAAATTGTGACTTATCAAATCGGCAAACAAGAAGGATGCATCAATTGGCTACATCTTCATACCGTCTTGCTAAAGTGCAGAGTTCTTTTATGGGACTCGGTGTAAAATTCTGTAATAAAGTCCCAAAGCAAATACGTGACTTGCCAGTGGAATCTTTTAAGAAACGTGTAAAAATTCAACTAGTAGGCAAGGGTTATTATAACATAGATGATTATTTAAATGATAAGGATGCTTGGAAATGACCAGCTAGGCAACCAGTTCTGCTCAGGTTAAAGAATACCTATTTTTGTAATAAATATTTAAAGTTTTATTTTTAAAAGATGTGCTGAGGAGTTTCTTTACGGCTTTTCTTCCCCTCCATGACAAAGCACCTTTGCGAAAAGCTGGTAAATTAAAAAAATGGCGTGCATAAGTGTATCAGTTATACCTACATGAATAAAAGATTATTTCATTTCATTTCATTTCAATAGATAAATCACGTATTGACTTAGGTAATTTATTGAAAAAACGTACACCATATATTTTTATGTTATGTAATAAGTCAATGCTTATGTATAAAACAATTAATATTTATGCTACAGTTATTGTACCAAATATACTGTATTTAATTTTGTTTGTTAAGAAATGGGCAGAATGTGATCTATTCAAAAAATTTTAGTCCTGACAATTTCTAGACTTTCAGGACCAAGGGATATTATGTGACAGATAAATATTATTTGGGTTACTTGTATGTGTTAGTTAGTACAGTATTAGTGTAGTCATATTTATGTTGTCCATGCCACCCGCTAAGGGAAACCTAGATTTATGTTTAGCTTTTATATTTTTGGTTGTTACTGAGACAAATGTGTTCAATGTTATTATTGACTCAGAAATGTTCCATGTTATGTATAAACATAAGGGGGCGTCCATTAATTACGTGAGGTCTTTAGGGGGGGAGGGGGTCTAGCAGAATCTCATCTAATCTTAAGTTGGGCTGGTCTCAGCAAATCTCCATTTTTTTGCAAGAAACAATAAAATTGAGTGAAATAGTGTTAATTAAAACATGTTTCTTTACTAAAAATCAAATAACACTGATACAAACCTAGCACATCTGAAACAAAGTGCACAAAATGAAAATATAATAAAAAAATCATTTTGATTTTTTCATCCAATGTCTGTCGATAGTACTACACTAGAAAATAAACACAGTTTATTTTAAAAAATTTCGTAAGATTGGGGGGATGGGGGAGGGGGTTGAGCCAAATCTCACTACATCTCACCAGGAGGGGGAGGTCTGAAAATGGCTAAAAATGCTTCATGTAATTTATGAACAAATGTCCCTTAAACAAATTTATTTTGAAACTTTCAACATATTTGTTTGTAATTTAGTAGGTATATTCAAGTGTATTTGAACATATTTTGCATTTGCCAAATAAACACTTTTATTATTGTATGATAAACTCTAACCTTACTTAGTAGACAGATAAATATTTGTTCTTTGGACATAGGTGTGAGTAATGTGTTTATGTCTGTGGGATTGTTTATTTATTTTTTAACTGACTTCAAAAAAGGAGGAGGTATTCAATTTGACCGTATTTTTTTATGTTTGTTACCTCGAACTTTCGACTGGGTAAATCGATTTTGATGATTCTTTTATTAATCGAAAGCTGGTGCTTGTCATGTGGTCCCACTTAAATTTGAACGAGATCTGACAAGTACCTTTTGAGTTATTTTGAAGTCGGTTATTTTTATCATTATTTAATTTGCACCCGAAACTTGTCACGCATGAAACTTCAATTTAGTCTCGTAAGATTTGTGAACGGACTATAGTATAATTTGCTTATTTTAAAATAGTCTAAAACACTGATGTAAATAGTATGCTCTTCAGACATTACTTACCATCACGATATTCGTCTCTGACGTCTATGTACGCGTACTCAAGCGCTGACCCCTTCTTGGGGTCCTCCACACCTTGTAACTTAGCTATGAGCGTAGTTTTACCAGTCTCATTATCACCCAGTACTAAGACATTTTTATTGGAAGGTAGCTTCGTATTCCCTGTGTTCTGAACTTCTTCCAAAATAGCAGACCTGAAAAGATCACTCACGGTTCACATACCCATTACGGCCATGAGTTTTAAACAAAATGTACCACGGTGAAAACACCAGCTACTTAGCAAACAAAGGTAATACACCGGAGCTAGGTCACATATTTCTCAGGTGTAAGACTTGACATCACGTAGGTGTGACACATAGGATTCCCTATATGGATGCTGCATGTTACCCGTATATTAACAGTGGACCGTTACCATAAGTTGTCCTTTCCATCGCCATTGTCTTTCTTTTTACTTTTAAGCCCATTAGCTTGGCCGTTTGTCTCCATTCTTCAGAAATGATAGAAGATAACAACGGCACAAGAGGCTTTTCTTTCGTTTTCGTTTCGGCTGTTCATACGTCACTCTCACAGACTTTTCACAAAGTAGAACAAAACAGACAGACTAAAAATTTTATACTCGTGTTTTTTTTTATTTTATAGATTATAAATAATTTTACTTGTATGGTTCTAAATATCACGTTATTATATAATAAATACCAACACCATGAGAGTAAGTATTTATGCAATCTTCAACCAGTGGGCACACAACTTTGGAGTAATAATCGCAAATTGAAACAAAATACAGTAGCGATGGGCAGAGTAATACTTTTTACAACTCTAGTTACTCGACCAGAAGTAACCATTTACTCGAGTAAAACTCGAGTAAGCTCGGTGTCATAAATCATAAGTAGCGAGTAGAGATGCGAGCTCGCGAGTAAGTATACTCGCGAGTAAGTATAACTTGTAAGTATAGCTCGTGAAGTATAGCTCGCGAGTATCGTTGCGACGCGACGCACGTCGGCGGCAACTCGACGAAGTCAACGATTCGACAAGAGTAAGACCGAGTTGAACCATCGCCGCGTCGCGGTCGTCGCTGAGCTGAGTCGGCCGAGTTTACTCGAGTACATTAAAACGTTACTCGAGTTACTCGCCCAAAGTGTACGTTCACACGGCAACATTTTTCCCGTACACCGTACACGAGATTTTATCGAATAGAGCAGTGGCAGTAGGAAATGTATTGAACTGTTCACACGGAGTCTATGCGGGAAAATATCGTGTTCGAGAAATATTTCTTCCCGTATACGGTTGGAATTTGTCACCACTGAGGCCCGCGTCTCGAAACGATTTTATCGAATACTAGCGGCCCGCCCCGGCTTCGCTTGGGTGTAATTTTATTTTTAAACATTTTGAGATACATTTATAATTTTATGTTTTGACGACCCGTGTGGCGAGATGGCTACCATGCCGGATTTTGTGTAAGAATAAATAGTTTTTTAATAATTAAAAAATTACATACCATAAACAAATGGCGAGTTTCATTTTAGTGCTTAAGCAGAGTCTCATATTTGTATCAGTACGCGGTACGGTGGAATTCTCTAGCCTTAATAGTAAATCATCAAAGGTAGGTATTGACATGCGGAAATAATTAAAAAACAGATGTTCTTCATTTCTGAGGCTTAGGAAAAATTTTTCGAATCTTCTTTCTCGATGAGGACCAGTCTTTAGAAAAGGTTGAACCCAATACCTCCTAGGACGCTGCTTGCGTTTCCGTTTATAAAACCAATATAAAAGTACTGGAACACGTGGATCCATGGTGACGCGCACTAAACAACTGGCTGCTTTCCATTCGGTATTTATAAACGTTAACGTTAAAATCGTGCTGTCGTGTGAACGACTGCCTCGTATACGGGAAAACCGTATACGGGAAAAAATCGAATCGAATGGACGCCGTGTGAACGTAGCCAAAGAGTTTACTCGAGTTACTCGAGTAAATGTCATCGAGTTGCCTATCGCTAAAATACAAAACTGCCCTCTGACTTTGGCCCGTAAAGAAATATCAGGTTTACTTATGGTCAGTAGGGGTGGGTGGGTTACTCGACACGAGGTTAATGTTTTAAAGTTTTGGATAAGTTCGGCTTACACGTCATATTTAGTTATGTAGATAACTAAATTTTAATTAAAAAGTTGCTAAATTGTCTGTTTACACGTTAATGAATACTTCTTCCTTTTGTCTATGATTTAGACGTTAAATTGTCATTTGTCATCGTGAGCCATGAGCACTGTCAGCGGTATAAAGTCAATGACTTCAATGAATGAGTCAAAGTAGTCAGACACAGTGTTGCCAATGCTACGGCAATTACCGTGTTCTACGGCTTTCAGGCCAAAAAATCACAAAATCTACGGTCTACGGCCCGAACCCTAGGGCCGTAGCAAATTCTACGGCTTTTCGCAAATTCTACGATCTTTTTGTTATTTATTATTTTTGCAGACATTTAAGGAATGTAAGACCCTTAAAACAGCGCCAATGGGCTAATATGAAAAGTGTTCCTTGTTTTGTGGACATCAAATTCACTGCCGACGACCTTTTTTTTTTTAGTCCGAGCGCTGAACCGATGGTATTTAATGGCATAATTGGATAGCATAATATATTGGCAGCTGTGGACACTCACGGCCCACAGTTGATCTTTTTCCATAGAAACACGGCTTTTTTATCTAATGTACACGGCCTTCCAAAAATTTTCATTGGTAACACTGGTCAGACAAGTCAACTGTCATTACTGTCAAACTGTGAAACTGATCGAGCGCTCACTCATCTCAACAAAATTTTATTTCTATTTTATCATCAATAGTGTTATTGTTTATGCCCATCTCTCTCCTCAGATATTTGAGTAATAAATCTGAGAAGGCAAGGAAAGGGTAGCAGACGATATCAATAAGAATTTGCTATTGTAATAACGCAGTCAATAAACTCATGTCATAATGTTTAAAAAACCAAATCCGGGTAAAAAAGGAAATTTGTCGCAGGTGAGTCACTATTTGTATTCCATTTATTGTATAGAATCACGCTTTTGTAGGCATGGTCTCAACTAATGGAGACGAAAACTTGTTCACAAGAGACCAAATAGAATGTTAGTACATGTTATCAGCTGATGTCATTGCAGGACTACTGTAAGGGTAGTAATAAGTGCATGTATTAATCATACCATTTACACGTGTAACCTACATTTTATAACATTATATATTCAGACATTATACTTAATAAAGACAGTATGTATCCAGACGCTGTTGTTTAACTATCTCCGATTCCTCCCCGTACATGGCGACCCTGCCAGGGCGCCTCGGTTTCGCGAGCGCGGTAATTCGACGCGCCTAGTACTAATTACGGAGTGGAACTTTTTAACATGTAGTGAGATTTATCGAAGTGAACAATGGATAGATTAGTCATAAATAATTTCGTTACCAAGTCGGACGATTATTACAAGTTTTTCTCAGTTATAACAAGTGTAAAAGTTTATACTGTTTCATCATGGGCAGCAGCAAATCTAAAGGAGAAGTGATTATTGCACAGAATGCTGCAGGAGGGTCTAACGACGCATCAACGGTGGATTTGGAGTATCATATAACCAGGACCAATGTCATCCTAACGTGCATCCTATTGATTATCTTAATGGGCATACTATACCTATCCTACAAGTTTTACAAAAATTGCCATTATAACTGGATTTCGCAACATATCGACAGAGCGACGGCATTGAGGAACTCCATTTTTCGGCGGGCCCCGACTTCAGAATCGGCTAGTGATCCCTGTTGTGCGTACCGACATTCCAATAAGAACCCCCCAAGTGTTGTGTGAAAAGTGTATTAGTGTTGTGTGAAAAGTGAAAAAAAAATGTGCGCGATTCCCCAATAATAAATAATTTTTCTCGTTCTCTTAAACATACGGCAAGCAACGACGCAAGCGAGTTAATATGGACTTTAAATACTAATTAAGATTATTTACTCTTAGTGCTATAATTACTATTTAAATATTAATCAACTACATGTACTCAGTATAAGTACATATTATAATTATTTAAACTACATTATGGTGGTAGATTATGGCAATTGTTTTACAATCTTTATATAACGAATTAAAAGAGATACGTACTTATTTAATTAAGATAGGTCCAAAGAGAAGGCAAGGAAATATTTTGATAAATAAATTAGAAGCAGCTAGTAAAGTTTACGACAAGTATAACAATTGGTTAAGTGAATATAAAGGAAATGATACTGAGTTATTAAATTGTTGTAAACATATTTTTGCCGTTTACCAAGAAATTGTAGATTTGTGTCAAAGTGAGACGTCGACAAGTGAATCAAGTATAACCATGTCGACTTTTGAATTAAGAACTGCTCTAAATTTATTGCCCTGTATGACTGATACAGAGGCCAATACAAAGCAATTGATTGACAATATAGAATACTATGATTCCTTACTGCAGAGTGAACAGTGTAAACAGAATTTAATTAATTTCGTCTTAAAGAGTAGATTGTCCCAAGCGGCTAAATTGAGGTTAAATACAAGCTATTCAAATGTAAAAGATTTAATTAAGGATATGGAAAATGAACTCTTACCGAGAAAGGCTTCAACTGCGATTTCTACTAAATTAGAACAAATAAAGCAAAACAATTTGTCTATATCTGATTTTGGTAGGCAGTTAACAGAACTTTTCGTGGACCTTACGATATCCCAAGCCGAGGGTAATTCCAAAAAATACGAAATTTTGAAACCATTAAATGAAAAAATTGCAATTAAAAAATTCGCGGACGGCTTGAGAAATCGTAGGCTGAGCAAAATAATAGCAGCCAGGAATTTTAGCTCCCTGAAGGACGCGGTCCAGGCAGCGCAGGACGAAGACGTGACCAGCTCATCAAATTCAGGCGAGATTTTGGGTATGTCCAAATATAATAATTTCAATTCATATTATAGAGGAAGGCGGACCAATTTCAGAGGCGCTCGAGGACAGTACAGTACTCGTTATTTTTCACCTAAGCCCCAAGGACGAGGTTTTCATGGAGGTCAGCAACAGCATGGGAGGAACCAGCAGATGAGTTCACCAGGTAATTCGGTGCGAGGTCAACATTTTAGAGGGCAGTACAGAGGCTTTAGAGGTAATAACTATAGAGGTTATTGGCGAAATCAAAGGGTACAGCATCATCCTAATGTTCATTTTATAAATGAATCTCAACAAGTGTCTCAAAATGTTGAACAAAGTTCTTTAACGAAATCAAATGATACAAACCAAACATTTTTTCGTGACTAAACGGGAACCGACTATTATGTCATGCGATAGTGATTTTTTTACATCATTTTTACTAAACGGAAAATTATTTTCATTTTTGATAGATTCCGGTGCTTCTTTGTGCGCTATTAAAGAAAAAATAGTGTTAGAGCAAAATATTCCGATCCATAGAGAGAGCACAACTATAAATGGATTAGGTGGCAAAGTCCAAGCAATTGGATACGCGTACCTACAATTACAGGTCAATGATTTCATTATGAATCATAAGTTTTATGTTTTTAAATCATTGCCGATTTTGTCGAACGGTATAATAGGACGTGACTTTTTGAGAAGATATAGGTCAATATTAAATTTTGAGGAAAGTACTATGATTTTGCGAGATGATTTTAATACGTCAGTGACTTTACCAATTTCAAATAAATGTAATGTTTTATTGGAAATACCAGCGCGATGCGAGCAGAGGCGGATTAAACATCGAGAGCGCCGTAGGCAAGCATCTCATCGGCGCCTCTATATTAAAAATAAAAAACTAGCTGTTGCCCGCGACTTCGTCCACATGGTATTTAACATTATTAAATTTTTCATTGATCCTATTTTTTCTAAAACTATTTTTTTTCTAAAATAAAAGTAGCCTAAGTTACTCCTTGTTACATCAACTATCTGCCAATGAAAGTCCCGTCAAAATCGATCCAGCCATTTCAGAGATTAGTCAGAACAAGCAGACAGACAGACGTACAAAAATTGTAAAAAATGTTGTTTTAGTTATATTATGTACCGTGTATACATCCAAATGCACTTAGTAAAAAGCGGTTATTTTAATATTACAAATAGACACTCCAATTTTATTTATTTGTATAGATATAGATAACTCGTACTATAGTTTGACGGAAATCGATGTGCCGCCCCGGAAAGCGCGGTAAGATGGGGGCCAAGGAAAAAAGAGCATGAGTTTACATGAGCTCGATATTGTCGGACAAATCTTACGATTGGTTTACAATATGCTTTAAGGTACGACTGGCTTGTAAACCCGAAAATTATGAAATTCTCTTTATAATAATATCTGGCATTACACGCCACTCGTATGAATTAAATTATTGAACAGCATAAAAAATGAATTAAATCAGTGTACATCTAATATTTCATCTATATAATTAAGTAAGTGTAATATATTATAGTTATTTAATTCGACATCGATAGTAGTTATATATAGTAGTATATATACCTATTGGTGGGCTGGTGGGATTAATTTTAAGAATGTTTTAACACTTGGTAAATAAAAAAAATCAAGTTACGAATTATTTATTTAAACACTGATACAGAGTAAATTTTTCAACACAATCTGAATTTGTATATGACTTAAAGTAAACTTAAAGCCACTCTGGTAACTTAAAGTTACATATAATTGGAAATAATTGAATGAATTGCAGAAATCATTTAAAGTAAAAAATGAAATTATAATGGTATGTATGTAAAATTAAGCAGCTTGTTCGCTCGCCTAAGCTTACTAATTTTGATTTACTTTTTGTTACAGCTTAAATGACAAACTAAAAAAAATTAAAAATTTCGGCGCCTACATTTTTGTCTTGCGAAATTGTCAATAATGTCGTCATAGTTTAAAGATTGCAATAAGTTTGATTCTATGTTAAGTATTGCTAACGAATTTAATCTGATATCTGTCATAGTTGAGCGAAGATAATTTTTCACTCTCTTTAGACAGGAAAAGCTCCGCTCACCACTGCAATTGCTGACTGCCGTCGATACACACATTCTTAAAGCTATGTCAACGTTTGGATAAATTGTTTCAAGTTCTTCATTTCGTACAAGCTTTAAAATTGCATTGGTTGTTCGGGGCAGTTTTCCGTCTCGAGCTACCGTTGTTAAATAAGAACGCAGGTGGATACATTCATCCACAAAACACTTTTCTAAATCACCGGAATACATTGTTAGTAACGTACTTGCTCTATTCTGAACTTCTTCAGTGCTCAAATTGGTCAAGTTGTTTAAAAATGAAAATTTACTGTAAAAATTACTGTATGATTCTCGTCTCTTTTGAAGTTCAACCACAAGTCTGTCTATAATTGCTAAAAATACTGTCACTCTGAATGTTTCCCGACCAGATAGTGAAGATGTGATATCTTCGGCAGATTCATCTGCTGTGAGCTTTCTCTTCCGAATCCTCTTTTGATCCTTTTCATATTCTTTGACTAGTGAGAGTTCTAAGGCTTGCTGCTCATAATTATTAAAATTTTGCCTTTCTGTAGAAATTATGTGAATTAGACTGTCATACATTCGTATAACTGTACAAATATCAATATCAACAGACTGTAATTTTTTGTTGGTATTGTTCATGTGAACCAAAATGAAACCCCAAAACACGATCATAAAAGCAGTTTCTAGTCGTTCTAATTTGAATCTTATGCCTTTAGCTTCACATACAGTTGAACGTTTTTGCTCAGGATTGTTCTCAATAGCAATCAAAGCGTCGACAATTTCTGAAAATGACTCTTTCAAACTTTTACAAGCATCTGCTCGAGCTGACCAGCGTGTGACAGATGGATTTTTGACAGTAGTTTTAGTTTTATTACCACGGAGTATTTGTTCTTGTAGAGTTTCCCATCTTTGAGTTGAAGCTGTAAAAAATGTGTAAATTTCTTGAAGGAGACCAAAGAACCAACAAGCTTCTTGAGTGCATTCAGCAGCACATTCACCCACTAGGTTGAGCGAATGTGCGGAGCAGGGTATATATTCTGCTAGAGAACATATTTCTTTTATTTTGGCTTGTAATCCGTTGTAAATGCCGGACATGTTTGCGGCATTATCATACGACTGGCCTCTGCAGTCTGATATATTAATTTCGAACTTGTGTAATAGTTTAATAATAGCATCTGCAATGTTTTGTGATTTGTGACCGACATTTGGCATAAACTGAAGAAAACGTTCAACGGGCGTACCATCGGTTTGAACGTATCGGATCACGAAAGTTAATTGGTCAATGTGGGAAATATCTGGTGTTGAATCCACTATTATTGAATAATATTTTGATATCTTAATTTCATCTTTTATTTGTGTTAAAATTTTATTTGCCATCAATTCAATAAATTCGTCACATATTGTAGAACTTAAGTAATTGGCACATCCCTTTCCCTTGCCGCCATATTGAGCAATATGTTTACTTAAAAACGGATCAAACTCCGCTATGAGTTCCAGAGCCATTAAATAATTTCCGTTATGGAGAGAGCCAAGTTTTTCGTCATGTCCCCTAAAAGGTAAACCACGCGAAGCTAAGGACTTTACAGTGGCAACCACTCGTTTCAAAACTTCACGCCAATAATTTAACTCTTCTAAAAATTGAGCGGCGAGCTCATGATCAACACGGCCGATAATGTTTGATCTACGTTGTAAGGTCAAAACACATGTTTTATGTTCACATGAATTTTCGTGGCTCTCTAATCTAATTGATGCGTTCTTCCAATCATTAAAACCAACATCTTGTTTTCCAAAACTAGTTCCACCATCGAATAATAGACAAGGTCCACAAAAAACTTTTCCCGTGCTTGGCGAGTAAATAAGCCATTTTCTTGGACGGTTTTCTTTATTTAATAACTTTTTTTGAAACATTGTTTTTGTCAGAAAACGTGAAATTTTATCTTCATATACTCTCTTACTCAATGAAAAATCTGCGTTTAAATTCTGATTACAGCCATTCAGTGCAATATATTCTTGTGTTTCGTTATTGATATCCCACTTGACTGGGTCACAATCCACGATAAACAGTTTATTTTGCGACTGCCTCACAACTTCTACTGCTGGCGGAGTAGGTGGCGTAGGCACGGACATAGTATTTTGTTGTTGTTTATAACTAGTAGGAATTTCGCATTGCATAGGGTCGGCAGTAGACGCACTTTGGATTACCTTAGAAGATTCAGAATCATCACTTTTTAATTTTGAAAAAAACGTCTCGATATTTTTCGTGTGTTTTATTATATTATGATGTTTTTCTTCTTTCTCCTTAGCTTTCCTTTTATATTCTGCACCACTAGGTTTTTTCTTTAATTCACTCATTCTTTGCGTAATAAACAAAAACTTAATGGATTATTTAAATACACACAACACAGCAACGAGAACGTAAACAATAAAAGCGCGCGTAACGAACGACAAAAAAGTTGAAAGTCCACTCTCCACTCATTCGTTCACGCCCGACTGACACTGACTGTCAGGTAGCGATGGGAAATATCGTTACTTTTATTTCACTATCAAGTCGGTGAAGATATTTATTTTTGTCACTGTTATATCACCGGTGAAAAATCACCACCGGTATATTTCATTAGTACGAGTAGTAAAGATTACAAGTGTACTGTGAAGTGAAATCTCACCGTATCACGAATTCACGAGACACGACGTGGTTATAAATATCAATTACCTACATAGTTTAATCAAAACCTTACAATGTTTAAAATAAGACTCATTTTCATTTGAAGTTTTTGTATCGTAGCGATATTATTAACGAAGCAAGTTGAAAGAAATCAGACAAACTTAAGTCTAATAACGTTGAGAATAAGATGCAATAATTTTAGTTTTTAAGCGTTTTTAACAATGCCAATTAATATAATTTGTGTTAAAGATTTAAAATACATTTAAAAAAAATAATATTTTTTTTTAAATGAACAACTCAATTCCGCCCTCGCGCCCCTTTGTACTCTCGCGCCCCTAGGCACATGCCTAGTTTGCCTTTAGGATAATCCGCCTCTGGATGCGAGTCAATTCATTTTATTCAAACTGATTTTCAGGAAGAGTGTTTAATATGCTCAGACCAAATTCAAGATGGAGTTTTTCTAGCAAATACTATAGTAAAGCCCATTGACGGTGTTATACCTATAAAAATTATGAACACAACGGAAAAAGATTTATCATTACCAACCTTTAGTATACAAATCCATAAGCTCGATGAGTACAATATTTGCTCTTTCGGTAAAAATAAAAATAATGCCGATCGGGTAAAACAATTATTTTCTGTTATGAATTTTTCCCACATGAATGAGGAGGAACAAAAATCTATAGAAAATTTATGTGCCAAATATGCCGATATTTTTTATTTACCGGGAGATAAATTAAGTACTACCGATGTTTATACACACTCTATATCTTTGAAACCAGGCACGACTCCAATTTTTTCGAAACCCTATAGACTGCCACATTCTCAAAAATCGGAAGTTCAGCATCAGATAGATAAAATGATAAAAGAAGGTATAATAGAACCAAGTAAAAGCGAATGGTCAAGCCCTGTATTATTAGTACCAAAAAAAGTAGATTCTATAGGTAAAAAGAAATGGCGATTGGTAGTAGATTACCGAAAATTGAATAATTGTATTGAAAATGATAAATTCCCCTTACCGGACATGACTGAAATTCTAGAATCATTATCAGGTAGTATTTACTTCAGCCATTTAGATTTATATCAAGGGTATTACAATGTGAAATTAGACGAAAATAGTAGAAAATTTACTGCATTTTGTTCAGGACAGTACCAGATGACGAGAATGCCTATGGGATTAAAAACAAGCCCTAGTTCATTCTCTCGCATGATGAACATTGCATTATCAGGTCTAAATTATGAGAAATGCCTTATTTATTTGGACGATTTGATTATATACGGGTCCCGGCTGGATATTCATAATAAAAATTTACAGGACGTGTTTGAAAGGTTAAGAAAAGTAAATTTAAAACTCAACCCGGAAAAATGTGATTTTTTGAAGAAGGAAATATTATACTTAGGACACGTGATATCTAATAACGGTATTTTACCTGATCCAAACAAAATAAACACAGTGAAAAATTATCCACAACCAAATAATAGCGACGAATTAAAAAGGTTTGTTGCATTCGTAAGCTACTACAGGAAATTTATTAGAAATTTTGCGGAAATTGCTCATCCGTTAAATTATCTTACTAAGAAAAATGTACCTTTTATTTGGGATCAACAATGTCAAGATTCATTTGAAACACTTAAACAAAAAATCACATCACCGCCGGTGTTACAATACCCAGATTTTTCCGAACAAAATCATTTTATTTTACAATCAGATGCATCAAATTATGCTATCGGCGCAGTTTTATCAAATAAAGACGGCCGACCCATTGCTTATGCTAGTAGATCTCTTAATAAGGCTGAGAAAAATTATCCTGTTATAGAAAAGGAACTTTTGGCGATAGTATGGGCAGTAAAATATTTTCGTCCCTATTTATATGGCAAATATTTTAAAATTCAAACAGACCACAGACCTTTGATTTATCTTTTTAATATGAAAGATCCGTCTAGTCGATTAATGAAATTTAGATTAGCCTTAGAGGAATATAGCTTTGAGGTTGAATATATAAAAGGTTCGAACAATGCAGCAGCTGATGCGTTGTCTCGAATTTCTCTGAACGAATTGAAAGAGATGTACGAAAGTGTAGTAAATGTTATGACGCGTGCACAGGCAAAAAGGTTAAGCGATACTACAAGTAATAAATCGGTGGATATTGTACCTTCAGATGATTGGCCTGATCAACCAAAAATCGTAGGAACTAATATTAAACCGAAAGATTCTGTATTACTAATGTTTATCGACGTAAAAAATTATAGGAAAATGAAAAAACTTAAGCTTATAAGTTTTGAAAGTGAAGTATTGTGTTATGTCGCAAGTAAAAAGACAATTTACATTAAATATCTACATTCTCAATCGCGAATATCACGAGCTGAATTTGTGAGAGAATTAGATACATTGTGCACAATGGTAAATATAGAAGAAATATGTATAATTAAAAATAAAGAAAATGAAGATTTTATAGGAAAATTATTAGAAGAGATAAGGAAAACTAAGGACAGGTCCGGACCACGAATATGTGTGTTAAAAGATGTAGAAAGAATAGACGATAAAGACGATAAGCGAGTAATTTTAAATGACTTCCATCTCTTACCTAGTAGTGGCCATGCTGGTGTGAGAAGGATGTCAAATAATATTAAAAAATATTATTATTGGACTGGGTTAGATAAGGACATTAGAGAATTTGTGAAACGATGCGATAAATGTCAGCGACAAAAATATTCTAGACCGACTAAAGAACCCATGGTTATAACTACAACCGCAAATTCGGCGTTCGAAAAAATATTTTTAGATCTGGTAGGACCGTTAGAAACGGATAACGAAAATTACTCTTATAAACAAAGTGTAAACAAAGGGGTCAAGAATATATCTATTCTATTCTATAATATTTGTTGTAGTTACAATGTAATCCTAGTCTGAGTTTGCTTGCTTGTCATCTATACTTTGGAATAAGTTCCTATACAATCACTTTTATATTGTGAGAGTGAATGATGCCACCACTAATTTTGTTTATGTATTTTAATATTTAATTATAATTTTATTAATGATTGTTCCTTTAACTCCGATAACAAAGATAATAAATAACATGCATTTCATAAAAATTATGTATTACAGTTAAATTTTTTTTTTAAACAGCGTACCTTGATTTTAATAAATTTTAGCCAGTAGTTGTGCAAATTATTCTCACTTTTTCATCATAAATATGGTAAATATAAAAGCCATGTCTTCACTGAGAAATAATTTTATTGTCTAAAAATACTCCAAATCTCCAACATCTTTAATGTAACATTTTTGTTTCAGTTTGGTTTACTGGACATACCAGATTTAGATGATGGAGATGATGAACCAATGGACCTATCAGACGACGACATGGACTTGGAAGCAGAACTAGCCAAGATCAGTGGAGGGGGAGGCGCCAAACGAAAGCCTCGGAAACCAGCTCCAGTTGCGCCGGCAGACCTGGATGCTATGATTGCTGCTAGTTTACAAGATGTTCCATCGGATGATGAGGGTTCAGGTATTCCTATCAATTATCATGCTGGCTATCACCCAGGTCCAGTTATTTTTGTACTAATGAATTATTAATAAGATTTGGTAATCGAGATAGTGGCTTGGAAACCTTGGAGGTGCTTGACTATACTTCTATAGTACAGGTTGTTGTGGTTTGAATGCCCAGCTCTAGCATATATGACTATAAATACTGGTAATTTGTGTTGTTAGAATGATACAACTCAGAGATACTCTAACCTGAATTGAACATAATATAATATTTGAGCATGTGTGTTTCTTTGTTTCTTTATTCAATCCTTGTCACCAGGAGACGACGACGATCCAGATCTCCTCAATGAGCTCCAGGAGTTGAGTCAAGACGATGAAGCGCCGCCGGCCCCCCGCGCCTCCCGCACTGCACCCGTACCCCCCTCCGTCGGTGCTGAGAGCAGCATTGTCAGCTTGTTGCAAGACCGCATCACCAATTACACACAGGCTGAGAAACATGCTAAGGAGAGTGGTGAAAGTGGCAGAGCGAGAAGGTATATATCTGTTCCTTTTTTTTTATTGCTTCATTCTTTTCCTTGCATTAATGTTTTGAATACTAACATAGTGGAGTTTTCTTACAGGCTTAAACCATATTGTTTACTGTGTATGGTACATCAGAATAGATTTTAACTTTGTACTTTGAACTTTGCACCAAAATGTCACAAGGTTGCCTTGGATCCAAGAATTAATATTGTCCTATCCCTTACAAGATGTTATATTATGTACAAAAAATATATATTTATTTATTTATTTTAGTTTATTTTATTTGGAAAACAAACAGCATTTGTATTACAGATTCAACCATACAGTTACAAGAAACATAAAGCATTTAACAGTTTTCACTAAAACATTTTAACATAATAATAATAATTTGGAGCTTAAGTGGAATTTATAAACTGCGAAGTTAATATAACAAGAGAAGTTAATATAACAATTTAGTAAGATAAACAACATAACTATGTAACAAAAATATTTCTTTTCTGTGACATTGTATGTCTAGACATAATGTCTTCATCTGTAGTCATGATCTGCCCACATCCTTATTAAGTGTAATGTTTGTCGTTAGTTGTGGTCATTTCCTACAGTGGCGACAGTACAGCCACTTAATGTGATTGAAATAGATTATGACATCAACTACTTACTACATTATAAATAGGTAATTGTCGCATGCTCATTACGCCAACCTTTATGTGATTGACAGATTAACTTTAGCTTGTGAGATTAGGATTATTGCCCCAACTCAGAGTCACTAACGGTTACTTTAATCGCTCCTTAGTAAAGAATCACCATACCAATTCTATACTAAGGAGCGTTTTAAGTAACCGTTAGTGACTCTGAGTTGGGGAGTATGTAATCCAAAATAAGTAAAGTGGGGATGAATATTTTTTATTGTCTGCTCATTGTGAAGAGTATTGTTAAAAAGGTCTTTCAAAATATTATGGATCTTCAAAGACCATTTATCGATTAAGGGGTCCGTTTGGGAAATATTCGGCTTTGAATTGCTAATTCTGATTGAAAGATTTGCTTCGTTTGTTTCAAAAATTAAAAAACCTATTGAAAACATTCCTAGAATTGAATACACCGAAAAACACATTTTACAGGTTCGGGCGTGGTCTCAAAACCCTCAATGACTTGTTGAAACAAGCAAAAGCAGGCAAACCAGTTAAAGATGAGGACATTCCACCACCGGTCAGCCTCGGGAAACCGGCAGGCGAGGGCCCATCGACCGTCCAACCGAATGTCCCACAGCCAAACGTCCCACCACCGAATGTCCCATCACCGAATGTCCCAAGTCTCCCTCCACCTCTGGTCCCAAGACGAGTGGCCCCCAGTATCCCGCAGCCGAGTGCCCCCGAACCATCACCTCCAGAGTCAGAAGACCCCCCGAGTCTCCCCGAGCCGGAGCACCCTCCGCCGCCGCCGCCCAGAACTGAGTCCCAGGGAATCGATCCGTCCAGGATGCAGGGCTTGCAAATGATTTTGAGTAAGTATCATCTTTGTATAGTACGTTTGTTAGTTCTTAGGGGCTGCCCGAACTAGCAGCGTTGTATATTTAGGCATTTTTATGCTACAAAAAGAATTATGGTATATTCCTTAATTGTGATTAATTTAAGTTTTATTCAATGAAACTCATCATGGCTACAAAAGCAGAATTGGCTATGTACATGCATTTCAATATTTTCAACCTTAAAGTTATACAATGAAGGTATTTTTCGTTTCGTTGAATAAAAACACCTAGGCATACTTTTTTTTCATAAGCTGGTCCTTAGCGGAGGATATTAAATGTTACAGAATGATACTGAAAAGACTGACCTTCTTTCCCTTTCGCACGCCTTAACTATCTTTGTTTGACCTATCCCCAGAACGCAAGGAGGAGTTCAAAGCCGCAGCCCTGGCCTCCAAGCACGCAGGGGACAAAGCCATGGCACTCGAGTACCTGAAGGTAGTGAAGCAGTTCGACGTGGTGGTGGAGGCGTATCGGTCAGGACACGAGATGGACCTGAGCGAGCTGCCCACGCCGGAGGGGATCGCGGCTGCGGTGAGGGCAGGGGGGGAGGAGCAGGTGCAACATTCTGGTGAGATGGGTTCATGTGGACTGTAGTGGATCTAATGTACTGATCCAATGTAACTCGGCGTTTGTTACTTCGCTAAAATGTTAGAATGGGAAAAGTCGAAAATTGACTTTATGAATGAACTAAATGTGCCTATACTCTGTTTTTTAATTCCGCAAACCGATTTGACAGGCACTAATGTCAAAAGCTAAAATAATGTTGCCAGTTGTTTATGGCTAGAGCCGCTCCAGGATTCCGGTTCTTTGAATGGTAAGGTATTTATTGTTTTTAGCGGTTAACTTTATTGTAATTAAATTTAATCCTGAAGTAATAAATATGAATAAAAATTATGGTACATTTATCGACATATGTTTTTATTTAAAATTGCATCCCATTTTGTTTTGATTAGTACCAACCAAGGATATTATAGTTTCACTGAATTGCAATCTTCGTAGAGATACCTACCTGAAGACGAATGACGTATAGTACGGCCGCTGTATCTTGGCGCGTCTGAACTTCGCGCAGAAGGCTGCGCAGAAACATAATTCGCCAATACTCGATACGCGGTGTATTATGTCTCAGTCATACGTTAGCATGTTCGTGTTGCCATCTCTGTCTTACATGCGCTAAAATTCGCAAAGCCTATGTTCAGACGCGCCAAGATACAGCGGCCTTACTGTAACATTGAATGACTATTTTCGACCACTCACAAGCTGGATTGAGGTTGTGCTTCATTATTAATTTATTTTAGGCACGTAGCGAAAAATAATAATTCTTTTGAAATGACTGAAGTCGAAAAATTATTTAAATAAGGATTTAAGCTAGTGACACTGCAGCGAAAGAGTGACTGCATATTACACGTAATAAAAATAGAAAATGAAATGTGCAATTTAGGCCATGCCATCGACAACATGGTCGAACATTTTATAATAGAAGTTGGTAGCGATTCAGATGCCTCTTATGGTTCTGAGTTAGATTCTGAGTCAGAATAAATTATATGTCAAACATTTATATCGGAAAACAATCATAGATCGTAAACAACTTTCCGATTGCGGTACATCGCTATTTAAAAAGTATTAAAATTATGCAACACAGGAAACGTCATTTCGGTTTGCATTGCGGAATTAAAAAACGGTATATGGTAGCCGCAGTATCTCGTTGCACTCGTTGACGTAAAAGTGCGAGCAGGACGAAGCATATTGCGCGCTTATTCACACTTAGACCTAAGACCTAAGGGTCGCGGCTGCTGTGAGGGCCAGGGGGAGGAGACATGTTAATTATTATACCAGAATTTACATTTTATTACATATATGTGGGATCTTTAGTACGTTTATAAAACTTGTGTTTGGAAAGTCCTCTCTTCCCTATGTAGTGTTAACATGTAACTGGAAGATGGGTTTACTAGTAATTTTACAAATCTCCGAATTATTGCTTTCCAATGAAACCGGTTTGGGGTACTTTTATATTTATTTAAAAAAAGTAGCCTCTGGTAGATATCAAACTTGATTCCCGACTAGGGCACGTATATGGCTTAGTTAGTAAGATTGATTGTGTGTGGAGTGATATTTAACGTTATCTGTATCTTTCAGAACCACAGCCGGCGGAACCAACGGAGGCGCCGGCGCTGATCACGGCGAGCACTGTGGACGAGGCCTTGAGGCAGAGGCTGGCCGCTTTCCAGGTACGTTATATACATTTTTAACAACCGACGAAAAAAGAGGGTTGTTTTTTGACGTGTTTGTGTATCTGTGTATTTTTGTGTCTGTGGCATCGTAGCTCCCAAACGGATGAACCGATTTTGATCTACAGTGCCACCAAGTTATCTGTGTAATGGCGAAAATTGGAACTAATGCTGGTTCATTCATAAGTTCTTTGTGCTCAGACATTTGTCATTTACTACCTTTCGAATTGCGTCCAATGATTGGTCCAAATGCCTCTGACAGCGCCCTCCTTCAATTCACAGATAAGTTGGTGGCACTGTAGTTTTTTTTGTATGAAAGATACACATACACAGACACAACAAACTTATAACTCCCCTCTTTTTTCGTCGGGGGTTAAAAACAAAAAAACGCAAAAGAATTTTCAACCATATTTAACGTTTCAGGAGCAAGAATCGAAAGCGAAAGAAGAAGGCAACTCGTCGAAGGCGCGTCGCATGGGCCGCATCGTGAAGCAGTACCAGGACGCCATACGCGCGCACGCCGCGGGGCGCCCCGTAGCGTTTGACGAATTGCCCACGCCCAATGGGTACGCGCCGATACCCACTGGAGAGGTTAGTACTATGTTATGCCATCCTGGTCAAGGACCTCGAACTCGAAAATGTCGTTTAAAACGTTCGGTGCAAAGAAAAGGGGATTTTGGTCAAACATTCACTTATAATAAGTAAAAAAGCTACCTTTATGAGGGTAGTTGCTGTAGCGATGTATAATGTTACTATTCACTGTGCCTGAATAGCACATGTATTCTTCTAACCTTTGGAAATCATTTCAACTTCCTAAAATAAATTTTTGCTTAACATAGGACAAAGAGCAAAAATAATATTGTTTATTTATCATTCAAACTGCGTAACTATACCTTAACCGTTGTATATTCCAGCCCCGACCATCCCAGAGCGCACCCACGCCGCCCTCGCCCCGCAGCGCGCCCTCCCCCTCCCCCTCCCCTGCGCCCGGGCCCGCCGCGCGCCCCGCCACCAGCAAGCACCAGAAGCAGCTGGCGGCGCTGCTGCACCGACAGAAGGAGTTCAAGGAGGCCGCAATCAAAGCTAAGAAGGCCGGTGAGTATGACCTCGTCCTATCCTATGATCGCCTGGTACCGTGAGCTGGTTGGTTAGTGGCGGACACCCAGTCATATTGATGATTCCCCCAGATATTTTTTAGGTGATACCGCATTCATTATGCCTTTGGCATTCTAATTTTCTTGGGCGATATTGACCAAGATTTAATAATAATTTAAAAATATGGCGTTGCTCAAATACACCCTGATGCAATTTTCTTTTGTCAGGGATTAGATTAATATGGCCTACTTAAACAGAAAACCAAATTTTGAAACCCGATTGTAAGTTCCAGAAATTATCGCTTTCAAACAAACAAAGAATTATTGCGTTTGTGGCAATAAATAAATTAATTGCTTCTTTTTCAAAAAAATCATCTATCCGTAATGGTGGTGTATATAATGATTAAATCATTATGATTTAAATTGAATTGAACCTAAAGTCCTTACCTTTATGATACTAGTACTTACCGCTATATATTTGTGCAGGCAACATAGAGCAGGCTAAGGAGTACCTCCGTGCTGCGAAGGGTTTCGACACGGTGATCGAGGCGGCGCGCGGCGGGCTGGCCGTGGACTTCAACTCTCTGCCGCTGCCGCCGCGGGACAAGAAGCAGATCGATCACACGTTAGTAGTCATAGTGAGGGTACCCCAGGGGCTAGGGGTCCCTCTACTCAGAAAAAAATCGAGTAGGGCGTAGATCAATGATGTTCTTATAGGTCCCAAGCGCCCGTTTATCGACGTACGGAGTTAAATATCAAACGTGACACCTTAAAAATAGCTCGCCAGAGCCCTAACGTCGCTATTGTTTTCAAGCACCTCCTCCCTCCAAATAAAAATCCTGGATCCGCCCTTGAGATATTTAAATTTTAGGTTGCAATGAACTCCAGTTGTCCTTAAGTAATTTCTTAAGTGGTATTCACACTGTACGGAATAGTTCATCTAGTTGCAAGGAGTTACCTAAAAAAGAAAATACTACACCTGAAACAAAAACAGAAAATTTAATGTCAATAATATAACTCCTGGGGAAGGAACAGAGCGGCTTGATAAACAATATAATTTAAGAATGAAAAACGAAAAAGAAACTCCCACACACATACATGAACACGCACACACACGCACGCACACACACACACGCACACACACACACACACACACGCACGCACACGCACACACACACACACACACACGTGACACACGCGACACACGCACACACGCACACACACACACACACGTGACACACATCAATTCAACCCTAACATATTTCCCCGTAGCTTCGACATAGTATCAGCAGAAGACTGCGAGCCCCCAACCGACGCCACAGCCATCAGTCTGGACGACGAGGACGTGCTGTCGCGGCTGCACGCGCAGCTCACGGGTCAGTTAAAGCTGTGCCTGACCAACCGCGACCATTACCGCGCCATGGGCCACGTGGCCGAGACCAACCGATTCGAGCATCTTGCTGTCAGGGTGAAGCAGGATTTGGATGTCGTCGCGGTGGCTAAGAGGTATGTCGTAATATTTTTATGGTTTTATAGTGTCGAATGACCGATTTTGATAAGGTTTTCATTGTAGTGTGGTAAGCGTAAGATGATTGGATGTTTGCTTGTGTTATAGGTTCACAAAAAACGCATTTAAGGAATGCCATATAAACAATATTATCTTTAAAAAAATAAAATTTCATCATTGTAATCCGAATAAAAATAAGTGCACAAGCAACTCTTTATAAACGTAGTATTTTATTTAAAATCATTACATCTTACATGGACATTGGTCATGTATTCGACGAATATTTACTGTGATAATAATATTGTTAGGTGGAATCCACAAATATGTATAATTACAAGGTTTAACGGTACTAGTCAGACAAGAAAGAAGAGTATATCGTCGTTGCGACTTCAAAACCTCTTATGTGTTATGTGCCACTTTTGGCAAAATCACTTTTTACGTCAAATGATTCTACATTTTGAAGCACTATCGAATTCAAAAACTCTCATTTGAGTACTACGTTTCCATCGTAATTTATTCACCAAATTCAAAATCACCTATGTGCTTGCTAAACAAAATTTTATCGATTTTTATCGATTCCCTTAAAAAGCAGATTTTTTACTCTCATGAGGTTTTGAAGTCGCAACGACGATATACGAAATCATTATAAACCTTTTTTCATACGTCAATAAACAATTATTTGATTGAATTCCAGTTTAAACCACAACCCTCCGAAGTTCCACTACGAGAGCAGGCAGTTCTCGGTGGTGCAGTGCAATACGGACCTTAACGAGAACGACTTAGAGTTGACAATCGTACGCGGCATCGCGTACAACGTGCCCAACCCGAAGGAGGTTGACACTTATGTCAAGTTTGAGTTTCCCTATCCCCCGGTGAGTGGTTTTAATTAACTATTTTATTGAATATATATGTATATAGTATTCGCAGTATGTCACTGCACTCGTTGACATACTTGGTGCACTTACGTCTAAGGTCACGTGTGAGTGAGTGAGCAGCCGGAGGCTGGGGGCTTGAGAGCTAGTTCTTTCTTTTTCTTCTCTCTTAGCCGGCAACGCATCGGTGATGCCTTTGGTGTTGCTGATGTCCATGGGCGACAATAGCCACTTACCATCAGGTGGATCGTCAGCTCGGTTGCCGGCTATTTCCATATAAAAGCTTATATTTGTCTTACTGGTAAAGTAAAAAAAAAATCTATATTTACAGAACTTTTATTTTCTCTAAACTCTCTTTTACTGAGATATCGCTTTTGCGCCTGGCACGTCAGTATTGACATAATAAACGCCGTGTCGTGTCCAGGAGGCGCCGGTGTCGGACCGCACGGCGCTCGTGAAGGACACGAACAGCCCGCAGTACGACGCGGTGTTCCCGCTCGTCGTGCCGCGGGGGAACCGCGCGGTGCTGCGGCTGTTCAAGCGGCATGCGGTCAAGTTGCAGGTCTACTCTAGAGGGTGAGTGTTGTGGTTGCTGTGTTATAGTGAGCGCACATTTGTCCGCACCATGACATTATGTACGCCGAGTCGCCGACGCATACGTCATCCGTATCGGGCTTTCATATAATTTCATACAAATGCGGCGCGTCCGGCGCGGACGGTGCCGATGTATGTGCGTTCATCATTAGTGTAACGTGTAAATATATTGGTTATTAAAATCCACTAAAAATTCGAATGCCACAATTTGAATAATTTCAAAAAGGTATTTACAGTAACTTAGGTATAATTATATTTTATCAAGTATTAAACGCTACTTGATTATTTTATATTGAAAATTAAATTCATGATACAATATTTTTTTACTTTTTATGAAATCCTGTCGAAGGAAACGACCTTGCACTAGATTTGTTTACAATACATTAAGTATTACTTCTTTTCGACCAGACTATATTGTAGGCATTGATTTAGAAGATGTGCTGAGAATTTTCTTTCTTTTTTATTCTCCTCTTTAATAAGGTTACCTGAAAGGTATTCGTACATTATACAAATTCGACTCAAAAGTATTGAAATATATTTTATAATTAAATCGTTGCGATTCAATTTTCGGTCTGAACGAGTTGATAAAGTTGTCGACTCGGTGTAATGTGCAAAAACCTTAACTTAGCTAGCAACTGTCTCAAAGTCACATTGAGTATAGTATATGTTTTTATTACTTTGTAAATAGTAGGTATATTTTGTGTAGCCATCTTCCCCAGTTGCCCATGTGCATGCTCATTTTATATATACCTAAACAAATATTATTTAACTATTACCTATCTACTTTCTAATCCCTTGAATAAACTCAGGGCGGATTTGACCAAATATCTTAACGTGTCAAAGAAACTATTCCTCGAATAGAAGACGAACCAATCATGAATCTTGCATGTTCCGCAAGCAACTAAAAATTACCAACATCTTTAAACATGGCTAAAGATGCCATACATCGCTACCATGGCATAGCAACACTCAATAACATTTTATTCGAGTGCTAAGCATGGTCGAATCCGCTGGTGGGTACCGTCGTAGTGTCCATGTACAAGTAGCGCCCCTAGCGTAGAGTAGCGGTACTAGCGGTAGTGTTGTTGTTGTTGTTGTTAGCTGCTGTGACGGCGTGTTGTGTTGCAGCGGCTGGTTCTCGAAGGACTCGCTGCTGGGCTCGGTGGCCGTCAAGCTCGCCCCGCTCGAGACACAGGTCACCTTACACGACGCTTTTCCTGTGAGTGCATTGATACATTTCTTTGTGTGTGATATTTCTCTTTCTTTATTTTTCTTCTCTCTTTCTTAGCCGGCAACGCATACCATGTATAGCCACTTACCATCAGATGGATCGTCAGCTCGTTTGCCGGATATTTCCATAAAAAAGTAAAGTTTTTCTTATGTCCTTGTTACATCTGATTGTGAGTTAATGTTAACAGCTGCGCCGGAATGCGCCTTACTCACTGCGTTAGGCCGAAGATGCGGCCAACAGAATTGTCGTTGGAATTGTTTCAATGTGTAGGTTAACTCTTGAGTGGTTTGTCTGAATCGTAATTTTTTTTTTATAATTTTTACAAATTGGTTTTCAGTCGGTTTTTGAAGTTATACTTCTATAGGCGCGAAATATTTTGAATATTGTTTTTGAAGTTATTTTTTAATATTGTTTTTTTTTAATATTGTGTTTTTTTAAAAATGTCTTTTTTGATTTTTTTAATATTGTTTTTTGAATATGTTTTTTTATTGTTTTTGATGCCAAAGAAGTATAACTTCTTACGCGTACATACATAAGTACACGTTTATTTTTTTTATCTATGTATGTACATAATATTTCCAGCTAATGGACGGTAGAAGACCAGCGGGTGGGTCGCTGGAGGTGAAGCTGCGCGTGCGCACGCCTCTGCTGCAGCAGCAAGTGGAGAGCACCACGCATCGCTGGCTCGTCATCGACTCGTAGCTCACCACTTGGATGTTGTCCATCATGATTATAGTACAGTACGGCCGACGTATCTTGGCGCGTCTGAACATAGGCTCTACGAACTTTAGCGCATGTAAGACAGAGATAGCGACACGAGCATGCTAACGTGTGACTGAGACATAACACGCCGCGTACGGAGCATTGCCGAATTGTGTTACTGCGCAGCATTCCTCGCGAAGTTCAGACGCGCCAAGATACGTCGGCCGTACTGTACTCGAGCGTCGATTTATCGGTGTTCCCTATATTATATCAGTCCAAAGTAAATCTACTCAATTGATATCTTAATATATATAAATTACGTGTCAAGTTGTTTGTCCGCGATGGACTCCTAAACTACTTAACCGGTTTTAATCAAATTTGCACACCGTGTGCAGTTTGATCCAACTTGAAAGATAAGATAGACGGAAGGTTTTAATAAAAAAAAATATTTTGACAGAACGAAGTCTGTCCGGGCAGCTAGTATTATAATATATTATTATACATAGAATTTAGGTAATACATTATAAATGACGATGCGATGCTGATTTATGTGATCGATAAATGTTTGCTTCCGGGTTGTGTGTCTCTCTCTGTGTGTGTATGATTTTTTTTATTTTATTTTTTATTAATTTCAATCCGACTTATTGGTTCTCCAAATTGAAAGTCTATAATGTTGCATCACGTACACGTTTTGCATAAGGACAATGTACCTTGATGTTTACCGCGTGTGCTCGTATTGTGTGATATTTGATGTAAGGACTAATGGGTTGATGACGTTTTAAGGGACTGTGCTTACGATTTTTCGTTCTGAAAATGATAGTAAAAGACGATAAGTTGGCATAAAAGCTATAAAGATGGCAAGTGTCTCACAAATTATTTATGTATAATAAGATAATTTGCATACTAATGGGTTGATGACGTTTTAAGGGACTGTGCTTACGATTTTTCGTTCTGAAAATGATAGTAAAAGACAATGAGTTGGCATAAAAGCTATAAAGATGGTGAGTGTCTCACAAACTATTTTATAATAAGAAATAATAGGTTTCTGTAACTGGCTTTTGCATAGTACATTACTAGAAATATATTCTGGCTAAAAAAATATTTATATGTGGCACTCATGCTACACTGGTGTTATGAAAGACAGAACAAAAAAATTCAGCCCAATAGTAGAACTTTTAAAATCTATAATTAAATAAGAAAAATATAGTCATATGTCCTGTATGTAATTATCAAAGGCTTTTTAATCTGTTGGCTACATGTATGGCCTAACGCGTTATGCAAGGCGCATTCCGGCGCAGCCGTTGACACTAACGCAGATGTAGAAGGGGCCTAAGACCCCTTTACCTGCTAATTCTGTTAAGTCATGCGACATATTGTTGTTCAATTCAGCCTTTTATAAATATAATAAGAGACATAATAATGAAGAACGCGCATAAAAATTCGTCTATAAAAATAATTGAATCTTTCTCAGACTACTAACAGAATCTGTCAACATTGTGTTAATGTAAAAGTTATAATAGTAATTCTTTACTCTTTCTATTTTACACTGTACAGTCTTCGTTTGTTTTAAACAATGTACAAATACAGTAGTTGTAAATCTGTATATATATTATTCAACGGTTTATTTATTTTTATACATCTGTAATGTATATAAAAATAAGGCTATAGAATTTATGTTGTTCCAGTGGTGATATCTTATCGAATGTAAAGCAAACAGTTTGACATTTTGTCTTTCTTGATATGCTTGGTAAATCTCAAAATGGTGCATAATATATACCTATCTGTACTATTGACTTCAAAGTTCTTAAAAAATATATTACATTGAAATATATTCGTGAAAAGCCACTTACATAATAAATCAAGATAGTTTAGTAGTACACAAAATATTTAAATATATGATAATTAATTTTATAGCAATGTTGTACATAATGTAATAATGTAATGCGTTGTGGCTAGTGAATCCTGTCGCATTTATTACAGCTTACAGCTCGAAGTAGGTTGGACAGAAAATGCTAAACGAAGTCAAGTGCTTTGCCTAGTGCTTTCTTTTAAAAATTATGTAATTATTGTAGATACTGATTTATATTTGTTAAATGATTGACTGGACGAAACTGAATAAATGGTTATCAAATTAATTTGTAACATTTGTTTTATTTTTAAGTAGTCTACTCACTATTTGTAAGTAGGTATTTTATAAATGTATACAGGGTGTCCCATAAGTAGTGGATCAACCGAAGATGGCAGATAGCTTGAAGATTGACCTATCATAATATCAAAAATTACCTTAGTAAAAGTGTCACAGTTTCGAGATATTGATCATTTTTTTTTATTTTCAAAATTCAGCTCCTTTGCCCTTCTTTTCCTGTTGAGTTCACGAATGAGCAGATATTTTGATACTTTTTTTTCAACGAACTTAAATAGTTGCTTTACGTGAATTGGAGTGAGTGATGCCATCAATTTTTGTATCTTGTGTTCTGGTTAGAGTAGCAACGATCACTTAAGGGGCTTTCCAGAAATTACTTCACACTAATATCGTGAGTTTTGACCCCTCCTCCCGCCCTTGTCACAACTGGTCACTGTTTTATGAAACCTCCCCCCTAGTGTGACGTCACATATGAAATTTTATACCTAGAAATTATTAAATTAAAACAGCAGTTCCGAAATAAGTTTTATTTAAGTAAGTAGATTTTTTTAATATTTACCTACACATACCAATTATTTGATTTTGAAAAGTGACGTCACGAAATTTAGGACCTCTTCCACCCCTTGTCACACTACATTGACCCTCCACCCCTCCCCTCTAACGTGTGACGTAATTTATGGATGGCCCCTAAGGATATTACTGTGTCTAGTGTAGTGTAAACAACTCTGCTGTCTTGCTGAGATCTGTCTGTCTCTCTTTAGGACCTCTCAGGGGTAGTGAGATTCCTAAGGGAAAATTAAGGATGCATCATGACCTTGGCAGCCTTATTTTTGGTTGAGGCGAGTCAGAAGAGTCAGATTTCTATTGTTGGTAAATGCTGAAAGCATGCTGAGGTATTCTATACTAATATATAAAGAGGAAAGATTTGATTTTTTGTTTGCATTGAATAGGCTCCGAAACAACTGAACCGATTTGAAAAATTCTTTCACTGTTGGGAAGCTACACTATCCCCGAGTAACATAGGCTATATTATATTTTCAAAAAAATTAGGGATCCTTAATAAAACTCCAATAATGTAACCCAAGGTGTAAAAAAATAAGAAAACCGAAGCAAAGCGAGGGCGGTTACTCTTTTTTTAATAAATGTGTTTAAGATGTCAACTTATTCGTTCTTTGTCGCATAGACAAGAACAGGTTCCATTAAATTATCTTGCTATTATCATACAAACCAACAATAAAATTTAAATTCATTTCCACCTTCATAATTAGTTCCTGCACCGAATGTTGATCAAACTGACCGTTGTATTGTTATCGGTCTCAATGTCAAGGCGAGCCGCCATCGCCAATGCCAACATATTGCGCGGACCCGATACACCTGTATCGACCTGTGATCTGTCATGCGAACCAGTTCACACCGGACACCGGAATTTAATTGGCGCGCACTACATTGTTTCAATTAGGAAGTAAAGATCGTGAGTTGTATACTGACTCCAATCAGTGGCGTAGCGTGGGCTCCCGCTGCCCGGGGCCGACCGCGAATTTGCCGCCCCCCCCCCCCCCCCAATGAACTTTGCCGCCTCCATATTATTTAAAATATTTTTTAATTAATTAAAAATGCACTTTTCTTGTTTTTTCATAACACAATTTACATTAAAAAATATAAAATAATTAATTTTAATACATATTTTTTTTATTAAAAAATCGAGTGGCTTGCCGTGGCTATTCTGTTTTGTAACTCGACAGCGGAATCCGCCGTTTGAAGTTTGACACTCATCGCGGATTCCGCTGTCGAGTTACAAAACAGAATAGCCTTACAGGATGGATAGTTCTTAGGTGTGCAGGTTTCCTCATCATGTTTTCCTCAGATAATTCGCCACAATGTATGATTGGGTCTCAGGTCGTGCCCCACCTATGTTCTCCACCTGGGAGAAGCGTGGGATACTTACAGCTTATTATGCAGGTTATGATCCAACTACGTACCTACCAATACATTAAATACAGTCGTGTGCAAGAGTAGATTTCATTGTTTTTGGACGGCGAGGCGTGGCCAGTTGGAAGTTGAGTTGTACTGCAGGATGTAACCAAGGCCGTCTTTAACCTATTGGAGGCCCTGGATAATGGGGCCCCAATGACATTGTCAGATCATTATTTTGTTAGAATAAACTAAGAAAGTAGATAAGCATAGATTTATGCAAAAGCTAATAAGCAAATTGCTATAAATTGTACTCATAGTCAGTATTTTAGGTTCGATTTATTGGAATTAAAAAAGTTTTTCGGCAATAAATATCGGTTATCGTTTAGCGATCTGGCAGGAACTAGGGGGCCCCTATTGATCACGGGGCCCTGGGCAAGTGGCCAGAGTACCCAGTGGGAAAGAGGGGCTGGATGTAACCACTATATATGTTAATAATTATTGTAGTTTGTTATTGATTGTCCCATATTTTGCTGTTTAGCGCTTACTTAGTAGGTAGGTACTACACAACTGGAACAGGATGAAATCAACACAATTCAAATATTATAAATCAAATATTAACTATTTATACCTAAGTTCTAAGTTAAGTACCTAAGTTATTCGAGTAGAAGTTCTAGATAGATGTATAAGAAATAATGTCTTATTTCTTTACACATAAAGTTGCATTTTAAACGTTTTTATTGAAGTTGAATGTTTGCCCGATAGCAAATATTACCGGTTTGTATTTGATGCACGTCGTGAATCGTGAAACAGTGTTTAGGAACTGGTATTCGATATTAAATAAAATTATATGGTTAGCAAATATTTTGTCACAAGTAACCTGACTATAAATAAGAGCTCCTCGTTTAATTTGTCAGTAAAAAGAATTGTAGTTTGTAGGAGACAAAATGTATCAATATAAATGTGTATTTATTTTCTTACACAAAATAAAGTTATTTTACAGTATCGTCATAATTTAATATTAAATACATAAAAAAGCAACTGGCCCATGAGGGGATCGAACCCGCGACCTTCGCGTTATTAGCACGACGCTCTAACCAACTGAGCTAATGGGCCGATGTGCAATGGAACGAAAAACAGAAAGACATACTCCATCATAAAAAAATACTTAAAAGGTTGGTAAAAGTTGCTTAAACTTTTCTGATGTCTATAAAGTTTAAGTTAGCATGCAAGTTCATTCTTAAACAAGTAATTAGTCGTAGATGTCTTAGACAAACACCTGTTTGGCAAGAAAGTTGCACAAAACTGGGACGTCTAGGTGTCAGTGCAATAATTAAGTGATAATTTTTATGGCTTTGTATTACGCATTGTATTAATCTTTACAATTTATCATTGTTCATTATGCAGGTGTCCTTACGAAATATATTATGTTCATTAAGATGCGAGTTGAGGCTTCTTAATGAACTAGCTTCCTTCTTGGCCGGAAATGCTTCAGTCACGCCCTTGAAGCTCCAATGCGGGTGGGTGGAGTGGAGGTGACCACTTCATACTTACCGCCACATACAATAAACGAGCAGATATGACAAACGATCAACGGACCTCATGATGGTAGGTAAATGATCACTGTGGTCACCCATTTAAAGAAGGAAAAAGCAAATTTCACGTGGCTACCACAATATACTAAGTAAACTAGCCAAGTGCAAGTTGGCACACTTTACCTTTGGCAATACTTATGTTGTGATTTCTCAGGAATCTGGGTGCAGATCTTAATCTCATGCCCACATGCACATATAGTGACGGCATTATGGCCGATGCCGATCGCGATGATTACACGATGTATTGTATGTTATAGAAAAATATTGTTTACTTCAATATAAATAAAATAAATAATCGTTTACACACTCATGTCACTTGATTCATACCCCCGCAGTAGGTTTTTACCTGTTTCGCGGGTGGTATGGACGACACACATAACACATCACAATAACACTCATATGACCTGAGTACAACCTGTCACATAAATATCTGCCCCGGCCGGGAATCGAACCTGGGACTGTCGCTTCGCAGGCAGTGTCGTTACCATCTTTGCTACAGGTTCGAATATGAATTATTAAAGTGGACATCAGCAAAATCATAAGTGTTACCGACACATTTTTAAAAGGAAGTAAAGATCAGTTTTCAGCTATACAATACATTCACTTATTTCAACAGGAAGGTAAGTAGGTAGCTTTCGTTAAATAGGTAGAGTGTTTTATGTAAGAGTTCCCCTCGCTACCATACTGTTAGTATGGAATGGCAGCGAAGCGTGAAACGCACTCTACAACAATTCTTTTTTAAAACCGGCTAAATATGCAAAGTATTAGAATGAAACAAATGCAAAGCCGTGACGCTTAAATAAAAAAAATCGCGTAATGTCAGTTGCGTTCAGAAATGGCGCGAATGGCCGCTCCGATGACGCGCGGGGGTGAAGGAACCGAGAGCGTTTTGCATGGCGCCAGCCGAGCCGACCGGTTTGTTGGCGAGGTGCCCGCTGCTGACCGCCCGGCGAGCGTGATCGTTTGCTTTGGATTATTTCTAGTATAATAACGGCAATTCTTTCCCTGTTTCTCATGAGGGCTTCCCCGTGACGTGCTTGAAAAATTCTCAATAGATATTCCAGTATACAGACTCGTCATGTTCCGGCTGGGGGTCTGAGAGCAGGGTTAACATCATTGAGATACATACATAGAGGAGACATCTCAAACAAAATGTGTGTTCCACCGCCGGCTTGCCCTCCGTTCTCTTTTCAAACTAGAAGCCTCGTTTGCACACTTGCCATAGAGTAACTTTGTATATGACACTTGCCGAACCAAGACGGCAACCTAAGCAAGCATAGATATTCCATTAACACGCTAGTGGCTTGCCAAGTTCAAACGCTCCTTATGATTTTTTCATTCCAAAATGGCGGGAACATTGCACAATGATTTAATTAAATGCGTTTTAGTTGATTTAAGTAAATATTTTGTTTTGTTACCGATGATATTATGTGATACCATTATCTTTTTTGTTTTTTGTCGTGCAATTGTGACACGTTCTTATGAAGCACGACGGCATTTTTTCAGTTTTTTCATAAACAATTTTGGCATGCGGCCGCCATGAGCGCAGCCGAGTGACAGCCGAGTGACAGAATGAAATTAAGCCGGCCGGCTGCAATGCACACCCCCGAACCCAATGTTCGCGGTGTCTGTTCTATACGCTAGTAATACTAGTTCAATGGTTAACATATAGAAATTTTAAGTCCTAACAAAAAGCCTGACAGATCAAAAAAAGTCTGGACATTTTAGTCACAAAATGCAAACCTGAGTTTTATTTTACGTAAAACATTTTTGTTTTGAAGAACTTATTTTATGTTTGACTTGTTGATTATTTGCAATTGCAATAGAAAACGTATTGTTTGATCTCATTGAGTTGATTGTAAAGAAGATTTATTCATATTTAAGACGAGTAACCACCCTCGCTTTGCTTCGGTTTTCTTATTTTTTTACACCTTGGGTTACATCATTGGAGTTTTATTAAGGATCCCTAATTTTTTTGAAAATATAATATAGCCTATGTTACTCGGGGATAGTGTAGCTTCCCAAAAGTGAAAGAATTTTCCAAATCGGTTCAGTAGTTTCGGAGCCTATTCAATGCAAACAAAAAATCAAATGTTTCCTCTTTATATATTAGTATAGATGAGTGGGAAGTTATTAAAGAGTCTTTATCTTTATTAAGGACGAGTAACCGCCCTCGCTTTGCTTCGGTTTTCTTATTTTTTACACCTTGGGTTACATTATTGGAGTTTTATCAAGGATCCTATTTTTTTTTTTGAAAATATAGCCTATGTTACTCGGGGATAGAGCAGCTTCCCAACAGTGAAAGAATTTTTCAAATCGGTTCAGTAGTTTCGGAGCCTATTCAATGCAAACAAAAAATCAAATCTTTCCTCTTTATATATTAGTATAGATATAGATTAAATACTGATTTGATATAACTTATGTAAGTTTTATTAACCATATTCCATCTAAACCTAAAAATCTGGACAAATTAAAAAGCCGGACGAAGTCTGGACAGAAGTCTATAAGTCCGAAGTCCGGACATGTCCGGACTAATCCGGACGTATGGCAAATGGTAACCCTACCTGAGAGCCAGTTTTTTGAGAGCCTTCTCCCTTTTCTTGGCCGGCAACGCATCAGTGATGCCTTTGGTGTCGCTGATGTCCACAGGTGACGATAGTTTAATGAGTCGTGTTCGTATTCAAATACGGTAAATCGTTAAGTAGATAAAATTAATTTATTAGGAAGACTTTCGTGTTTTGGATCAATTAGATGGTTAGGATTCGGCGGAAAACCAAAAAATACATACACAATTACACGTTAACACTTACAAAAAATTGTATATTTGTTTGGAAGACTTAATGTATTACATTAACTTGTTAAAAAAATGTAAAAAAAATATTATTACCTCGTTTTTTAACTTGGTTCAAAATAAGTCTGTGTAGTCTGGTGTAGTCAGTAGGGATTTTAAATTAGCGACGGTGCATTCCAGTTTAAAACTGTGACAAAATGTCACCTTATTTAATTTCTAAAATTATTGACACGTTATTTGGTACGTGGAGAGTTTCACCGAGCTTAATTTTTTTTCAGTCTTTATTTTTACCACGTTACTATTTTCGTGTGCTCTGAAGGCTGAAGCTCAAGATTATATACGCTCGCTCAGTTGATAAATATCATGTACAAAAATGCCAGAAAAGTTATAGATTTTTAGGGCTTTTGTGTTACAGTCCTTTCAAAACTTTCCCTACTTGAGGATAAAGTCATACCATGCATTAGTTGTAGAAATAAATAAGGTCTGTCAAACCGAAAACAGTATTAAAACATTACCAACATACTACACCCTAATGTAATTGAGAAAGCCGCTTCACTGTTCATTCACGTGCTAGTAAACACTGGCTGTGGCTGCGCTCCGGGTGGCTCCGGGTGGCTCCGGGTGGCTCCGGCCTCCGATCAATAACAAGGGAGAGAGCTTGAAGGACGCGGGACCTACGTACACTGATACAAACGGAGCTTTGCCTCTTGTATCTGTCTTTCATATTATATAGCTGACCCAGCGAACTTCATATCGCCTAACAATTTTTTTTTCTAAAATAAAAGTAGCCTAAGTTACTCCTTGTTACATCAGCTACCTGCTAGTGAAAGTCCCGTCAAAATCGGTCCAGCCATTTCAGAGAGTAGCCGGAACAAACAGACAGATAGACAGACAGAAAAAATTAAAAAAAAATTGTTTTGGTATATGTACCGCCGCGTGTATAAATCCAAATGCATTTAGTAAAAAGCGGTTATTTTAATATTACAAACAGACACTCTAATTTTTTTATTTGTATAGATTTAGAACAGTTACAAGAATAAAGTAAGCGAATTTAGCAAAAATTGTCACGGAAATTTACGGTTTTGTTGCTATTAGGTTATCACAGGCATTTAAAAAAAAATCAGTTTAATGTTTGCATGAGCTACAATTTCTGCCTTTGAATTTTTATTTGCAGATAGGATCGATGGGAACTTTTCACATTTTATTTATAATGGTGGTCCCAATATGTATACCGAGTTTCATTCAAAATCGCTTCTTGCGCACGGCCACGGGCTGCCCGTGGTTCGTACGTAATGTAGATCTCCAACGCGATCTCGAGCTTCTCAGCACAACTCATTACATGGAGTGGCTCTCCAGAGCCTCCACGAACTACTTCAAGTCCGCTGAAGCCCACCCCAATCCCTTGTTTGTTCAAGTGGCCCACCTATGCGCCCAACAAGAATGCTTTGTCCTTGTCCTCGAAATGTGCTAGAAGACCCCGATGACGAGTTCACGATCGCAAACGTTTCATCGGATCAAGACCCCCACTCACAAACACACCACACAGACACACTTCACGCACAGCGTCGCACGTCGCACGACGCAGTAGTCGTCCTGCCCCGATGTCCTCTAACAGGACCAACAGGCGACGTCCTAAGCCGAGGTCCGAACCCCTTAGGACGTCGCTAGCCCCTACTTCTCGAGGTGTGGAGGTATCACTCCCACCTCGCGAATGTCATCTCGGCTAAGTCTCTCCAGGCTCGCCCTGTCCGCGTGAAGTTCTAAAGGACGCTAAGGCCAACATTAACTATCCATTCGAAAAAGAAAATAAATTTTCAGCTATAAGCGTATTATTGTAAACCTAAAGTTTACTGGACTATCTATATCTATACAAATAAATAAAATTGGAGTGCCTGTTTGTAATATTAAAATAACCGCTTTTTACTAAGTGCATTTGGATGTATGTAATACACGGCACATATACCAAAAAAACATTTTTTTACAATATTTGTCTGTCTGTCTGTCTTTCTGTTTGTTCCGGCTAATCTCTGAAATGGCTAGACCGATTTTGACGGGACTTTCACTGGCAGATAGCTGATGTAACAAGGAGTAACTTATAGCCTAAGATCCGGCCGCAAAATTCCGTGCTCATCTGTTTTTTACTACAAACCAAATTTTTATGAATATTTATAACGAGGAGAATATAAAATGACTAGGTTGCCTATCAAAATTTGGCCGCTAGTATTTTTAATTAAATTATTTTTAATTTATTTTTGGGAAAAAATTTCGCTCACTTGTTTTTTAAATAAAACCTCATCTACGTCACGGCCACTTATATAAAGATTCTAAAAAATCACGGTTGCCTTTGGGCAAACGGCCGCAACTCCTTCGCAGCCTGGTGTAAACAGATATGATTTCGACACGTTTATACGTTCATAACGTACATTTATAAATTATATCTCAAATTAAAGCTAATTTTTTTCTATTTACTATCGTATATGGTTGCCTACTTAAATCCGGCCGCAAATAAGGGTTGCCGGCTGTTAAAGATATCCGGCTGCAGGATTAATGCGCTCATCGATTTTTGCTCAAACCCGAATTCTTATGCTTATTTATAATTAGGAGAATATATATTATTTTTTAATTAAAAATACTAGCGGCCAAATTTTGATAGGCAACCTAGTCATTTTATATTCTCCTCGTTATAAATATTCATAAAAATTTGGTTTGTAGTAAGAAACAGATGAGCACGGAATTTTGCGGCCGGATCTTAGGCTATTAGGCTATTTTGATTTTAGAAAAAAATAAATTGTTTGTTAGACGATACTAAGTTCGCCGGGTCAGCTAGTAATTACTAAACTGTGATCGATGACAAGCAGTATGGTTAACCTATGGCTAACCTGCGTAGGTCCGAAGTTTGTGTAATTCAGATTTTCAGACTATTTACCTACTTCACTCGTTAAACTTGATGGCGAAGGAGCTATAAAATTAATGGAATAAAAATCGCCATAAATTCCTTTCGATACGAACGAAACATTCCTATAAAAATGGCTTTGCCTGCTTGAGGTCGATCGAAAAAGTAGAGAATCGCCTTTAGCCTGAACATTATGAACGAGCATTTTTATCTTTGTTCTGTTCCATACCCAAAGCACCAAAGGGTACGTACTACCGGGACCCTGTTCCGGCCGGTTTTAATAATAATCAGAACTATTTCAGTAGGCGTGCAGAGTAAATATTTTTACTCAGCATACTTTTTCCATTCATTTTGAGTTAAAAACAAGTGACATTGCGACGCGATCAATACTTGCAAACAGAAACTAAAAGCGCATCTGAAACTCCTGCGTACAGTGATACAAAAATGTACTGCAGTATTGATCTAATATTAGCGAATGTTTTTGTTATTATCAATGTCCAATCATACCTTACGTACCGATATATGTAGCATTTAACATTGATAATAACAAAAAATCTATAATATTAAACATTTTTACTGGTTGCAGCTATTATATCATGGTATATACTGAACTCATTTCTCTACTTTATACTTACTACTCACGGACGTAAAAAAAAGACGGACGTAATCCTAAGAACAAATTCAGTGAAGCACCCATTGTAATACCAACTCTGTATTCGTACAAGTACACTCACCCACACATTGACACCATCCTGATATGACATTGACACCATCGCGAATCAAAAATTATAAAATTACGCACACATGGTAAGCGAGCTATCAGCTTCACTCTCGATTAGACAAGATTACGTCTGTTCTTTTTTTAGGTCCGTGTATTATATGTACTTTTATATAAAGCTACTTTACGGAGCTAGGGTGTGGCACCTCCCTACGAGAACTGCCACACCCTTTAGTAAATTTAGTAATAATTATTATTAACTCAGAGCTAATACTGCGCTATCTAGAAAATCTTCGGAAATGCCTCACTAGTTCTATTTGGGTTTAAAAATTCGAGAAGTTACATGTTCATATCTTCTAAATATTCAACATAAAATAAGTACAACAGTAAATCGATTTTTAAAATCTAAGTGACAATGACGGGCAGAGCTGAAATGAAATGAAATCAGATTTAAAACTCCGCATGGGATTTTGAAAACAATATCACAAAAATGAGTTTTTATTTGTAACTCAGTCACAAGTGGACGCGGCGAGGCTGTTAATTCCAAGCGTGCTTTAATAAATTTGGTTCATTTGAAACAAACTTTTGTATTTAAATATCAACAGTATCATTTTAATGCAAAAGTATTATTTGAACATCTACTAATAGTTCTCTTCAGAAATAGATTTGACTTGACTGAATAGCAGTCGCTCTCCTACAGGAAAATAACGAACAATGAGCAAGCTCCGTTTCCACAGCATTGTAGGGCATCAGGCAAAGGTGCCTCACGAGATACCAATACAAAAGACGCGACAGTTTAAGCCATGGCAGCTGTAGCTTCAGGTAACAGTTGGCTTTAACCCAATATTGGCCCACTACTGAGCATGGGTCTTTCCTCTTGAGGAGGCTTACACCATACTCCACTACGCTGCTTCAGTGGGGATTGGTGGAGGGGCTGGTAACAGTTAACTACAAAAAAAACCTAGTCATTTCGTATCATATCCAGTCATAACACGCCTACAGCCCCCGAACTGGGTCCATTGAGCTCCAAAATACTCGAACAGTTCCTGGAATCCAACGCCGGCCGGCTTCAGCTCCATTCACGACTTCATACAACGTAAACACGGGCGGCCTCGGCATTGCGGCGCGATCGATACAGCCTGCGAATGTCAAGTTGAAGGGGGCGCCTTGACGTCAGCCGCCCACGCCACCCGCGCCGCCCCCCACCACACCGCACTGGGGGAGGGGCAGGGGGTTGCTGTACTGGAAATGCTGATACCAATTTCAGGGATACAGCTGGATATAAGAAGGAAAGTTACACGTGGAAAGAGAAGTTCTTTATTATTTGTGTGTAGTTCTAGCTGAGCGGAGGCACTTGGGCTAGAGGCTACGTTATAATTATGTAAATAGATATATTAATTAAATTATTAACTTGATGCCTTTTAATTAAGATAAACTGTAATAAAAGTAAACGCTTACACACTCATATCCTCGCAGTAGGTTTTCACCTGTGTCGCGGGTAGCATGGACGACATAATATATAACACATCACAATAACACCCATGACCCGAGTACAAATATTTATCTGTCACATAAATATCTGCTCCGGCCGGGAATCGAACCTGGCACCCGTCGATTCGCAGGCAGGGTTGTTACCAACTAGGCTACAGGGTCGTCATTAGTCTCATGTTATTACCACATCGTGGATAGTAGGACTTTTAATGTCATGCTCTACACGTGTAGTAACAGTAGTAATGAGTTTTCATTTGCCTAACTCAGCTTTCCGACAGCCAACTGGTAATAACCAATCGTGAATTATGTCTGAATCTATATTACAACACCATCTATTATCTATACTAATATTATAAAGAGGAAAGATTTGATTGTTTGTTTGCATTGAATAGGCTCCGAAACTACTGAACCGATTTGAAAAATCCTTTCACTGTTGGGAAGCTACACTATCCCCGAGTAACATAGGCTATATTATATTTAAAAAAATTAGGGATCCTTAATAAAAGTCCTATAATGAAACCCAAGGTGTAAAAAAATAAGAAAACCGAGCAAAGCGAGGGCGGCTACTCGTGCACAATAATATGTATCAATACACATTACATTGAAATATTTTCACACCTGATGTTCAGAACTGTTTACACAAAATCTATTGAAATATCAGCTTGTAACTTTACAGTTGAACACGAGTTAAATATCCTACTTAACTTTAGTTATATAATAATATATTTTTTCCCGATAGTTAGATGGCCTAGAGGTAGGTAACAGATCCTTGCGTCTTTGAATCATCTTTGAAACAAGCCGTTTTCGTTTTGAAACAAAACAATGATAATGCGGGGAGAGGAATTGCAATGAGAGAATTAAAAATGAAATCATTTGAAAAGCCGGAGAATTTTTTCAATAATAAATTTATTGTCACCTGCCACATGCTCTCTCCATCACCCTGGGTTGACTGGTAGAGAATGCCAATAGGCATTAAGTCCGCCCTTTGTAAGCCTATATGTAGGTTACAATAAAGACTTAATAAATAAATAAATAAATAAATTAATTGATTGTTTGTTGTTCATGATATGTGGTCACGTGACCAGCGTGGTGGAATCGTAGCAGCAGTGTAGACAATTTTACAATTTCGTAGATTTCGTAGCTCGTAGACGGCTACAGCGTAGCAGTGTTCGAGAAATTAATGTCCAAAGACTTCTTGAAGTATTCTTGTGGTGTACGAGTAATAGTTCAGTAAGATGAAGATTGAGAAGAAGAAGAAGAGCATATATTACTGTGGTTAACGATTCTATTGTTACTCGTATTCCCCACTTATCTTTGGTAAAGGATAGACCCTCGTAGCTGTAAACCAGTCTCATACGTAAGTGCGCAATCACGCCTACATACATGTACTCGTATAAATTTAAGACCACCAGGATCAGATGGGGTTGTATTCAAGCATTCCCTTATTATTTACAGATAGATAATATAGATAAAACTATTTAAGATTTTATTATCAATACTAATATTGCCTCTATTTCAGGCTAAAATAAAATAACTGTGTTATTCAACCCCTACTCGTGCGTAAATAAGGGCTAATCGCAGGGTGAAAGAGTTTTGTGGGGTGTAACGCGATTTGCGTCATCAAAACATAGGAGCCACGCCCGATGAAATATATTTACATATTACCCTAATATTTATAGTATGATTGTATTAAAACAATACCGGGGAACTTCTTCATCGATCCGCACTGGATTGTGTGGAAGAGTATGCTCCAGTATGGGTCAGTTATGAAGACAGACTTGTAGTGGGCCATTAAAACTACTAAAAATTAAAAGTACTAAACATTTTATCGACATTTTTGTATATTATATTGTATGAAGCCTGTGATCTTCTAATTAATAAAATTATGTCTCAGGTATCAGTGTTTTTTTCCAGCTTTTGGTGGATATTTTATGGTATTTAATAATAAAGTTGTGTGTGTGAATCTTTCTGGATTTTACAATTTTTTAAATTTTATTTATGTATTTACATAAATCTGAGTTGATACAAAAATTAACAACACTTCCTTTACTTTATTCATACTTAGTTATAGTTAGTTTGTTGCTCCTCATTTCAATTTTCAATCAGTCTTGCCATAACATTTTATTATACCTCCATAATATTCGGCCTAACGGCGCCTAACATGCATTAATACGATTAATTTGATTTATGGAATGTAATAAATTATTATCGATGTATTTTGGGAATAAATATTTAATTGGATGCACACTAGTAGGTATAGGAGAGCTACGCCTACATATTTGATCAGGCGGTCATTTTAAGAGGCGCTTGGTGTTATAGGAACATATTTTATATTGTGATATGCGGATTTACAGTTGTCTTGTTGGCAGTGACCAAGTTTATTATGAGGTAGTTGATATTATGTTCGTTTGTCGCCTATTTTCATTTTCTTCGTTTTTTTTTTTTTTTTTTTTTTACACGAATAAGTTAATGCTTGACCACAATCCCACCTGATGGTAAGTGTAGATGTGGTCCAAGATGCTGAGCACATTAACTTAGAAAAAGCCTATTCACTCTTTTCTTGAAGACATCCACGTCGTAGGCTGGCGGGAACGCCGACGCAGGCAAGTTATTCCAGTCCTTCGCGGTGCGTATAACGAATGACGAGGCAAACCGCGTCGTCCGTACCGGCGGGATGTTCACGATGAAAGGATGGATACCCGCCGTGCGTCGTGTCGTTCGATGGAGAAACGGAGATGGGGGAATTATCTCAAACAATTCCTGCGCACACTCTCCAAAATGTGCCCTGTAGAAAACCGAGAGGCTGGCTACTTTGCGCCTGTGCTCGAGGCTTTGAAGATTGGTCTCAACCAAATCTGGGTCACCAACGAGCCTCTTCGCACGCCTCTCCATCGAGTCCAAAGCAGAAAGGTGACATTTGGCTGCGCCTGCCCAAATGTGCGAACAGTACTCCACACACGGCCGAACCTGAGCTTTGTACAAGCTTAAGAGTTGCCTGGGTGTGAAGTACCGTCGCACCCTTGCAAGGACACCAAGTTTCCTTGCAGCAGCCTTAGCTTTGGTCTCGATGAACCGCCCAAAGTTGAGTTTCGAGGATATCTCTACTCCTAACAACTGAAGGCAGTCGGTATAATCCAAGGACACATTCCGAAAAGTAGGAGCCAAGGTGAACGGGCTCTTCTTGGCGGTGAATAGACACGTCTGCGTTTTAGTGGCGTTGAATCTCACAAGATTGGCTTCGCCCCACTCGGACACAGCCCGAAGTGTCAGATTCACACGAGCCACCATGGCCTCTCTTTCAGACTGAATTTCGTCCCGACTGGCCCTGGAACTTGGTAGGTATCTCTCTACCACTGTGCTATCGTCTGCGTACCCATAGATACCGGGCATAAGCAGGTCATTTATATGTAGCAGAAATAGAGTGGCAGAGAGAACGCACCCCTGAGGAACTCCGGCATTTGTAGCCATCGTCTTCGATGAACAGCCATCGACTACAACGCGGAAAGACCGGTCGCTCAGGAAGTTTTTTACCCAGTCGATAAGGCCAGGGGATATGCCGTAAGCTGGAAGCTTGCTTAGAAGGCTAGCGTGCCAGACCTTATCAAAGGCCTTCGAGACGTCAAGGGAGACAGCAAGTGCCTCCCCATTTTTCTCGAGGGCCTCGCCCCATATATGTGTGGCATACGCTAGAAGATCTCCTGTTGATCGGTTTCGGCGGAACCCGTACTGCCGATCGCTAAGGAGATCATTCTGTTCTAGGTATGCCATTAGGCGCCTATTCAATATACGCTCCATAATCCTGCAGAGTATGGAGGTAATTGAGATAGGCCGATAGTTCGCGGGGTCAGCACGGCTACCTTTCTTGGGCACGGGCTGCACGTTGGCAAGCTTCCAGGATTGAGGCACTGATCCAGTCTCAATTGAGAGGCGGAACAGACGTGTCAATACAGGAGACAACTCGGGTGCACATTTCTTGATTACTATCGCTGGAATACCATCCGGTCCGCTGGCTTTATTCACGTCTAGACACCGCAAGGTTTTAAGGACTTCTTTGTTTGTAATACGGATCTCCGGCATAGAGATACCGCAATGAGTCAACTGGGGTGGTACGTTATTGCTGACATCTAGACGCGAATTCTCAGCAAAAAGAGATGCGAATAAGTCCGCTTTCTCTTTAGCTGTATGAGCCAGGGAACCATCCGGTTTTAGCAGCGGAGGCAGTGTAGGCCGACAGAAATTATTCTCGACCACTTTGGCGAGAGACCAAAAAGCTCTACTACCGGACGGTTGGGTAGAGAGTTTTTCGCCGATGTGAATAATGCGGACGGAATTTGCCTTCTGTAATGCCTTTTTGTAAGACTTGGCGGCTTGATTAAAAGCTTTCTTCTTAGCGCTGACATCCGGAGCTTTGCGGCTTCGAGCATCCACCCAGGCTAAGTAAGCTGAATGCTTGCGCTGCTCAGCTTGCTCACATTCGGCGGTGAACCATGGGCGAGCTTTGCCACCGATGGGTACATCAGAAAAAGGGATGAAATACTCCATCGCTTGACGTACCACATCGGTTATAGCATCCGCGCAGCTCGACGGATCGTCAGAAGAGAAGCAAAGCTGCCGCCAAGGATAAGATGCGAAAAAGTGTCGCATCTCATCCCAATCTGCTGACTTGTATCGCCACATTCGTCGGTTACCACGGGGCTCGCAGTCCGGAGGGGAATATGTCGATACAGATTTCACCAGACAGTGATCAGAAGTTCCCAACGGGGAGGAAACCTGAATATCATACCTGTCTGGATCAGTTGTCAGCAGAAGGTCTAGGCAGTTGGCCGTGTGGCTATCGATATCGGGCACCCGTGTCGCTTGCCTTACCAGCTGGGAGAGTCCAAGCGTCAAAGCAAAATTCCTCGCTTCTCTTCCAGCATGGTCGGTTTTCTGGTATGGGAACAGCCAGTCTTGATGACAGGCGTTAAAGTCCCCCAGAAAAACCAGCTGCGCTATGGGGTGCCGATGTAAAGCCATATCAGCTGCCTCGCTGAGATGTTGGAACAGACGAGTTGTCTCCTGGTCACCACTGTGCGATCGGTAGACACAGGAATATAGGATCTTGTCCGCACCTGTGTCTACCAAAACCCAAACCCCAAGCATAGTAGCATAGTAGCATAGTAGGTAAAGTAGTAGTAACAAACTCGTTCTTACATTAATGTTAGAGTATTACCAACTAATAAGTCTTCTGTCGTTTACTTAATAAATATTTTCATCTAAGAATATTTTTATTATTTGGGTCAATTTCAACAAACACGAATTTTGCCTAATTACAGTGGCGAATTTAAATTTGCTGTTTCTGATAATTTTTTTTGGCTTAAATAATAGGTAAATATTAGTACTATTTAATCATATACTAGAGATCGAAAAAAATTTGTTAGTTAATGAGATATTTCCATTTGAAATTATCAAATGCCACCGAAATTATTAAAGGACCACCGGAATTAAAATCCGAGCCACCGAAATTGATTAAATTTAAACCTGCTGTTTCTAATACATTTTATTTAGCATAAATAATATGTAAATAGTAGTAGTAATTAGTCACATAGTAGAGATCGAAAAAAAAATTATTAGTTCCGGAGATATTTTCAAATTACATCATCAAATGCCACCAAAATTAGGACCACTGGAATTAGAATCTGATCCACCGAAATTGATTATGCCAATGAGAAATAATAAAGGCAAGATCATATTTTAATACATTAAAGATACATTTTGAAGAGTAGGAGTCTAGATGAACGGACTCCTTTAAGCGATGATTAGACACGCTTGTGTTTCTGTGGCGTATTAGACCAGTAAAAGAAAAATAAAAAACCAAAAACTTGATTATTTGAATTTTTCACATAAATTTTGAGATTATGTAAAAAAGTGTAAATACAAAAGTTGTAGATCTTTTTATTACCTACAACTTTGCCATTTAACTTTTTCCATAGTGTTGCTGGAAATCGAGATAAACCGTTTTTTATCCTTAAACCCCCCTCCCCCTTCCCGACCTCAGATCGCCCGTAAATTATTTTTCCTTTAATTTTTATTATATCCTCTTTTTATTACTTACAACATTGCTATTTAACTTTTTTCTATAGGACTTGTAGTTTTGCCGGAAATTGAGATAAACTATTTTTTACCCTCGTCATCCTCGTCAGCCTCGTCATCTAACAACGCTAATACGCGAACTATACGAGACCGGGTTTGGTACCGTAAAACTTGGGATCATTACATCTGATCCCTTCTACTTTGAGAGAGGAGTTCGTCAAGGTTGTGTCATCTCCCTATCCTATTTAACATATACGGCGAATATATAATACGCGAAGCCTTACAGGAATGGAAGGGTGGCATAAAAATTGGTGGAGTTAAACTGTCCAACTTGCGCTATGCCGATGATACTACTCTTTTCGCTTCTTCGGAAGCTGAAATGAAGGAACTCCTATAGTGTTTGGAAACGGCAAGTTTAAAGGCAGGTCTCGCAATAAATAAAAACAAGACCAAAATAATGATAATCGACCGCCTGAACAGTCTCCGACAAACCAATCTACTTGACGGCTTCGAAATCGTGGAAGAATTCCAGTACCTTGGGTCCGTCATCAACAATAAGGGCAGTTGTGAGCCAGAAATACGACGACGCATAGCAATGGCTAAAACGGGTATGACCCAGCTAAATAAAATATGGAAAGACAGAAACATCTCTAACCGTACAAAAGTCCACTTAGTTCGTACACTTGTCTTTTCCATACTTTCATATGGCGCGGAATCGTGGACCCTAAAAGCCACAGACAGAAAAAGCTTGGATGCGTTCGAAATGTGGTGCTGGCGCCACTAACTAAGAATCCCCTGGACAGCTCACCGTACTAATATCTCTGGCCTCAAGGAACTGAAAATACACCAATCCCCAAGACTTTCCAGCATTTGCCTGCACCGTATTCTCAAATACTTTGGACATATTGCAAGGAGACCGCATGACAATATAGAGAAATTGATGGTGACAGGCAAAATTGAGGGCAAGAGACCGCGGGGCCGCAGACCTAAGACATGGTCGGATCAGGTATCCAAACATCTGGAGATACCAGTCAGCAAGGCACTCCATCAAGCTACCGATCGCCATAAGTGGAGACAAACTATTGAAAAAGCTTCGCGTCAGAATCACAATCTTCAGTAATGAGGCCTGACTGAAGAGAGAGAGAGATTTTTTACCCTTGAACCCCCCCTCCCCCACTTCCCGACCTCAGATCGCCCGTAAATTATTTTTCCTTTAATTTTCGTTATATTCTCTTCCTTTTGCAACGGGCTTCATCCTACGATTATTTTTTTTCGTCTCAAAAATTATCGGCACTGGTCTATACACGTCCCTATGCGCTTTGGTTGGCCACCGGAACCACCGAGATTAGGCCACCGGACTTAGAATTAGAGTCAAAACTTAAATTTTAAAGAACACCGTTATTCACAGGTTAACTTTTATTTCACAATTATGGCTGAAAACCTTTAATGGAAGCCTCCATAAAATTTCTTGATAATCTGCTTTGTACTTTTACTAATATACATGACATCGGAATTGGATGATTTTGTATTCCTGCGCCACCGCAGTGAGTACTTACGTATTTGGCAGGAAAATTACGCAGCCAGTCGGTCATCCTAACACGCAGTTTGCAAGAACACAACTGAACGGTGCGGGGAGAGCCAGTAAGGTGTCTTCCAAATCGTGTCGTAACAAGTTATGAAGTATACAAAATGCGCCACCGGTATTGCTTATTTTTGCAGGACATTTTTAAAAGATGTTTTAAGAGCTGTTGCACTATCTTAAATTACTCCGTAAATATATATTAGTTGTGTTATTTAATGTATTTCTAAAAAACATTCCTTTTTAATAAAAATTACTTACCAAAAAAAAATAATTTATAAAATATGTAAATAAATGGAGGTCGGACAGTACACCGGAATTAGATTTTAGGTCTTAGATATTTTTTTATTAAGAGTCTATGTATTAAATACATCTGAATACTTTACTGTCATGTAGATCACTATTTAAACTACCTATATAAAATTATGCATAATTGTAGTTTACCTCCACACATTAATTTTCAACCTCGCCGTCTCAAAAATGCACTTGGGAAATTCACCCATTTACCCCTAATTACTTTTACTTCTCTGCGGTAAGATACAAATTAATTAATTTTAAAACATTTAAAACAAACTTGACGGAGATCTAGTATTTAAACTGTACCCGTGGTCTGTAAATGGGCAGCGAATCAGCGATACACTAAATTAGTTTTGGTTGATATGGTTTATATCAGTACAAGAAATTTATCATGCAGTTATGCTATTTATTATATTTATATTGTTGCTATTTTTAAATTTTTACGGAATCTTAAATACGGCGTTTCTCGTGAAAAACTGAAAATTCGAGCAAAGACGTAAATAGACTACGGGGTGTAGGACGCACCTACGTGTCTACAAAAAAATATTCATCATAAAATGTAATGTAGGACGTTAGGTCAGCTTACGTTAATCCCACTCGTTCAGAAAACAGGAGTGGGATAGTTGAGATTCTTATTTGTAATTCGCAGACAGATAATTTGTAGTTTAGAATGTACAGAGCTAAACTTGTATAATTATGAAAATTACCATCATCTTTGTGTAACAATAAAGAATAAGGAAATATTATAAATATTGTAAGTAAATTTAAATTAACTTAAATCTAACATAAAAATCTCCTCTACGTTATGTATTTCTGATAGTAAAATGATTTTATAGTTCCATTGCTCTGGAGTGAGGGCCTGGAGATCTGTAATATAGCCTAGTATGGACTCCAGCCTCTTGCAAACTTTTATATTAAACATAAATTTTATATGATGTAATATTTAATATTTTTTTGTAAGAGGAAATAAAGCGCTATTATTAACAATGTTATTAGTGATATTATATTAGTGATATTATATGAAAATAGTACTGAAAGCAGTTTGTTCAACAGTCTCAGTATTGTAGAGGTCAATGGTGAAAGGCAGTGAAAAGATAATTCGACGCTAGAAAGCATAGTATATAGAGCATAGGACGCCCCCCGACCAGGTGGACTGACGACCTGAAGAAGACAGCGGGCATCCGCTGGATTCAGAAGGCTCAGTACCGGTCAGAGTGGCGCAAATTATTGGAGGCCTATGTCCAGCAGTGGACCTCCAAGGGCTGATGGATGAGAAAGTAAAGACGTAATCGTATCTTACCCGCAAATATCAAATTGTTCATCAGAGCCGGAAAACTTTTTGATCTATCGAAAAAAAATTCTTAACTTCTCTGTTTAGTAGAGGAGTTATGAATTTTTATCTATTTAGTAGAGGAGTTATAATTTTTTTTTTCGAGAAATCAAAAAAGTTTATCGGCGCTGATGAACAATTTGATCTTTGCGGGTTACTACGTGTTTGCTTTCTAGGGTCGAATTCTTAGCACATACCTTAGTATTAATAAATTAAAATCTGCGATTTCAAGATTCAAGTGAGAGATGCTGCAATAATTATGTCATTAGAAGTTAAGTTACATATAAAGTTATAAACAGGTTACAAAGACATTTAAATTATTATAAAGCTGTCCATCCTTAATTTATGTTTTATCTGTACCTGTATCTGTGTGCATAAATTATTAAATAAAAAGAAATAAAAAAGTATAGTCTAGGTCTGAGAGGTTATTTATTTAAGAGTAGCACCTCAGTTAATAACATCGAACTGCCGGCCAAGGTTATGTTATTCAAGTAAATCAACACTCAATTAATGGCGCTCAATAGATTGCCAAGAGTGCGAAGTAAATGTCTTTAGTAATATTACTTGTCTTATTATAAGTAGGTACTATTATTTCTTCTGTGGTACCATTTAATTTCCTTTTCTGACATCTGTTTGATCTATGTAAAAATCTTTTGACTACAAATAGGCCTAAGTTTACTTTGTTTATGGCCTGCATTTTATGCAAAATAAGCTTAAGCACACTAGTATATATGTACATATAGGTCTATGAGGCACAGCTGTTAGTCCTGTTACATCCCAAAACTGGTTAATTTTTGAAGTAAAATAGCAAGACTTTTAATTTATTCGCTATTGCAGTATAAATTTTATTTTTTATTTTTGAGTGTATAATGAAGCTGTGGGGTGTACGTGGAGGGCAGGGGGGGGAGGGTGAGTACCAGCCGACCCCCGATGCATTTGCATGGAAACAGAGGATTGTTGAGTGTTTATTTGCAACGAAGTAATTGCGTTGTCATAAAAAATAATAATCTGCTAGTTTTATTATAAAGTCCGGTTTACACGTATTAAGCAGTTAAGTAGATAACTACATTTTAACTAAATTATAAGTGAAAAATTTTTAGTGCGCGTCCAAACGTAATAATTTAGTAAAGTAATAGTTTAGTTCATACAATTATTCAACCTACTTAATTACTTATGCATTTTACTAAATTTTAACTAAAATGTGCCTGTTCAAACTCCAAATGTCTTAAGTTATAAGCCCAGCTCACCTACTTAATAGAAAAATTGAAAATTTTCTAAATTACTTGCGTACTAAATTTTGACCACTTAATTGTCGTTTACATGTATTAATTTACTTAAAATTTAGTTATCTCCTTTACTACTAACGCGCGTATCTTGTATGTTATATGCGCGAAAAACATAACCCTGTCTTGGCAGTCGGGTAAAAAGTGGGTTTACCGCTTTTTTTTGCTCTGTGGTGTTTGATTGGCGGTCACTTCCCATTACATGGCCCATGTAATACATTAATATCGAGTTACTATAAAAATGTAATTCTGATAACAACAGCAAAAAGTACTCTGAAACAAAAAATGCTTTATATATACTCTCGAAGTCGTTTATTGAAATCAAAGCGCTTTTCGCAGAATTTTCCAGGCAGCCTTCGCCCTTGGGTACCCGCGGGGTACCGGCGGGTCGCGGGTGGCGGGGCGGGGGTATCGATTCACCGCATGAATGGTGTTGACGTCACGGGCCTGCGCCGCACGCAGCCTTGAACTTGCAGCATCGATCGTGCACTTGATGCAGAGCCCAAGTTCGAGGGAGCCGGCGCGGCTTACCCTCGGTGCTCGGCACCAGCGGTGTTTATAACCGGCTGTTGTTGGTAAATATCGCTGTTACATTTAAGCAGGAGACAGGTTAGGTATGGGTGAGGTTGTCCTTAGAGAAACAGATTGATTTTCGGTGCAAAGTCAGGTCTTATTTTGATTTTGGAGTAATTTCTAATACCTATTATATATAATCTCAGTCTATAAATAACTACAGCCGATACGGAAAAGATTATTTCACTGTCTAGAAAATTAGGTCAAAGAAGATAAACGTTGTCCCACACACGATCGACTTACCTAGCTACCTCATTAAAGCAATAAACGACTCAATGCAAATTTAAAATGACTTCAATGGCTTCAACCCATTAATTGCCACTTCTGAGCACGGGTCTCTCCTCTTGAGAAGGCCTGCCTAGTCTAAAGCCTTTTTTTTGTCTGAAGGGCTGACGAAAAAGCAAACGGGCCACCTGATGGTGAGTGATCACCGCCGCCTTTGGAAGGAAGCTCATTCCACAGCTTGCATGTCCGTGGCAAAAAAGATCGTGAGAATTGGACGGTAGAGGTTCTACACGAATCCAGTAAAATCAATTTAAGCAAAGCATTAACATATAAATAATTACCCACTGATTGGTCATAATGAGACATTACTTAGTCAATGTTATCAAGAAGATTATATGTGATTTTTTTAATAATAATATCTGTCTAATAGAGCAATTAGCATGTGGCGAGCGAACGGCGACGGGCGAACCGCCTTAGCTACTCTATGGTAACCGTGTACCGTGTACGTGACAGCCGGCCCGTGCGCGTCAGTATTATATGTTTATCTGTAGTCATGTTCCCGCGCTCCAGCATCGCTGGCCTTCGATAAAAAACGTAAACAACAATGGCGGCTCTGTGCGGCTTACACGTAATAAGTAGTTAAGTAGATAACTAAATTTTATGTGGCTTAATTTTTAGTCCGTCAACTTCCTTCGCTTTTGCAAGGTTCTGTTTCACATATGCGGAAGAGCTATGTTCGCTACGTAACTCGTCAAAATCAAAATCAAAATATTTTATTCATATAGGTATCACTGATTCACTTATGCAAGTCATCATTTGTTTTATCTACTAGCTTTTCGGAAGGGTGCTTTGTCATGGAGGAGAAGAAAAGCCGAAAGAAACTCCTCGCACATCTTTTAAAAGAAATATTACAAAAAAAAAGAAAATATTCCAAAAATATTTACTAATCTGAGCGGAACTGGTTGGAGAACTGGTCATTTCCATGCATCTTTGTCATTTAAATACTCGTCTACACTATTATATCGTCTAACCTAACCTAAAAATTGTGTTTTTACACGTTTTTAAAAAGATTCTATTGGCAAGTCACGTATTGATTTTGGAATTTTATTATAGAAATGTACACCAAGCCCTCCGTCTCCGTCCGCGTCTCCGAGAATCTCTGGTGGAAACCGGCCTTTAAGCAGAAATGCCAGCGAACTCACCTCCACGAACACGGTTCTACTTTAATAATAATATAACGCTTCACACTCATAGCCCCACACTAGGATTCCCTGTGTCGTGGATGCCAACGACAACACACTAGACAAGGACATTCACACCCAGACCGAGAACAGGAATTCAAACTCATCATTCAAATTTCCGCCTCGCTGGGAATCGAACCCAGGACCCTCGGTGCGGCGAACCAGCATGATAACCATTGCGCCACACGGGTCGTCAATATGAAGAAGGAACTCATTCTTTTTCCATTATTATATCTCATAAGCGTCCTGCTTATTCTACAGTTTTTAAGCGACTTCAAAAAAGAGAAAGCAGAAATCAGCATTTTCTGAGAATGCTCTTTATTAAAAAGAACGTTACGTAGAATTATTATAGGATTATTTATGACCGTAATATATGGTTATTTAAAGGGATTACGTAAAACCGTGGGAGCGGCACGATAGTACAAATCTTTGATAAACAACCACGTAATTGTATCATATATTGTAGAATACTATATACATGTAATGTAATGTAAGTGTCTTCAAGGCTAAGTGAATAGGCGTTTACTAAGTTAGTGCATTTTATCATCCATGACTACATTTTACCATCAGGTGGGATTGTAGTCAAGCATTAACTTATAAGGTATAAAAAAAACATAAGGGTATATTATAAGATATCTTTGACAATATCATTACATTGCCTATTTCGATACTTTTCCATCGGTTTTTAATGTCCATTTTTATTTCTAAAGTTTGATTTTTCACTAAGCAAAATACGAATTTTAAACAGAACTCACTAAAGTTATAAGGTCCTAAAAGTTATTTTAAATGATCTGCTGCAGTCTTTTATTCACAGGTATACAATACTAGTTTGTTCTCTTTATGTATTTGTAACTGAGAAAACATAATCACATCAAAAACATTTTCATGTAAAATGTTGCCAAGACGAGACCACATGGATCTACATATCTCATGTAGAGCCAAGCTTCACACCCTAATATTCAGTTTACACGTATTAAGTAATTAAGTAGATAACTAAATTTTAACTAAAAAGTTACTAAATTGTCTGTTTACACCAATGATGTTGTATGTATAGGGAGGTAGATATGCCGAGAGGGCGTTGAAATTAAGTCAGTCGAATCCAGTCAAGTGTAGGGATTTCATTGTAAACAGTTGATAGCTGCCTTTGAATGAGGCTGTCTATAGTTGTCATAAAAATGCCGAGTTGTGTTTTGAGATTTTGCAAAAATCATTTCTCCAAATTGAATAATAATGATAGAGTTACATACCATAGGTAAATACATAAAACGTTATGTTAAATTTTGTTACTAATATAGAATATTTCTTGTAAAATTGATTAAAATAAATATTTTAATATGGCACATGCTATTCGTCATAGACTAATATGGCAGAAGTGAAATTAGGTAGTGAACATATTTCGTAAATTGAACCAAATGAAATCTTTATATAATGATTGTTTTAGACTGAATTTAGAATGATTGTTTTAGATTGTTTGTAAAATAAAAACGTTAAATATCCTTTTATCTTTCGTTATTTTAAATTTTCCTAGATTTCCAAGTGATGAGCTACGTAATGTAAGTTATTGGGTAAGCATAGTTCAAAAATTTCACAGTGAAGCCAACTGGATGCCTACGCTATAAGAGTTATTTTATCAGTAATAAGTGTACACAATATTCTTTTCCTGCAATTTAATCTTTTTTAAATCTTCTAAAGCATGTTGGTTAAATAAATAGAACTATTTTCATGCCACTTCCTTATTACACGAGGGTTGGAGAAAGGATTCAAAATAAAAATAAATCTAACACATGTATTTTTTCAATTCAATTTTTAAATTATTTTAAAATAAACCTTACACTGTTGTAAACACACTGTGACCTAAACGCGCACTAAGGTCACGCTTTTCAGCGCGTACAGTATCCATTTGTTTGACGTTCGGAAGCCTGTTGGTGAATCAAAAACCGTTAAATTCTCCCCCCTAAAAGTGCAACTGATGTAACTTTGTAATTTTAAAATTACAAAGTTAAATCACAATAATAATATTATGCCTAATCGGTACTATTTCTTTTATTCCCTTCTGCCTGACTATTCTATGTTATGCTTTGACAATTATAACATGTCATCGCGGATCGAAAACTAAACCTCGAAATGTATGGACATAACATATCTATGGTAAAATATCTTTGGTTTACACTTATTAATTTACTTGAAATTTAGTTAAAATACGTGTAAACCGGACTTAGCTCTATCTTCACAAACTCTACACTTTAGTCAAAATATGTAGATTGGCCGTTTCGCTACCGGCACATGGGATGGGCATAAGGCACAGAAGAAATAATAGTATTTATAATAAGTACATGTAACAGAAGGGGTATTCTATGGTGTTGGTTATTCAATAATATTCCTTTTACTTTCCTCCATGATATATGTATTTCCAGTTCTCCTAATGTTCACATCAATAACAATCTCTACTACTCCGTGATCACTATTCCAATCCCATAGAATGTTCCACACATATTGTTGTAAATAGATTGACACATAGATACATTTCCATAAAAAAATACATTCTTTATTCTGAATGACTTCTTGTATGACAGCATCTGCATCGGCCGATCGTTGTAGAACCAAAGAGGTCGCTCGTCGACAAGCATTATACGGTAAAAAATGTATTCATTACTTTTCTATTAGACAATAGTACTTGTAGTAACGGCCAAGCCTCATATTTTGACTAAGGCTTGCAAGGCAGATACGGCATACTGGATGGTCGATAATATTATAATCAACAACTGATGTTCTTTTTCCTCGAGGAAAACTTATTTCATAAGATATTGTACCAACTCTACTTATGTACAAAACTTGACACTGTGATAGAAAACATGCGTTGAATTACAAAACAGCCTTCTTTATTGCGGAGCTATCAAATTATGTAGTAGGATTTTCGGAAATTGAATAATGAAATAATTAGGTATTATGCACGGACCTGAAAAAAAAAGACGGACGTAACCTCGTCTAATCGAGAGTGAAGCATAGCAATGGCCGACCGCTTACCATATGTGCGTAATTTTTGATTTACTATTGACGCAGTATGGTGTCAATGTGTGGGTGTGTGTACTTGTACGAATAGAGAGTTGGTATTACTATGAGTGCTTCACTGAATTTGTTCTTGGGATTACGTCCGTCTTTTTTTAGGTCCGTGGTATTATGATTGAAGAAAATTAAAGTTTCTTCAAAACTTTTGTTACTGACAAGTCAGTTCTTGTTATTAGGTTGGTAATACAACAGAAAATTATTCTTGACAAAAAATAACTGACTTCAAAATTTGGAATAACTCAAAAACTACTCGTCAGATCTCGCTCAAATTTAAGTGGAACCACATAAAAAGCACCACCTTTCGAATAATAAAAGAATCATTAAAATCGGTTCATCCAGTCAAAAATTCTGAGCCAATAAATATAAAAAAATACAGTCGAATTGAATACCTCCTCCTATGTTTGTGTATTAAATCTCTACAGTTATCTACTTCAAACAGATAAATTAATTATAATCAAAATTTTAAGTCTCGAAATGCTGTAGCCAGGAAAGGTTTTATGTTAGTCACTGATCAGGCTTGATATATTCATCAGGTTACGTAGGATTATTGTAACAGCTGGAATATTTCTTTGAGGAAAGTTAACTTTTTTAAAGTTTCGAAGACTTGTTTCGTTAGATTACGACAGGAATGACGCATTTGTAAGCGTTTCTGACGTCAACAGCCTACGAAGTCACACGAAGAGTAACTTTATTGTTTACTCTGAGGCAACCTTTAAAATAACCTATTGTGAATACCTGCATAATTATTCTTAAAATTACGCAAACTCTAATTTGGGGAATAATTACAAAGGATCACCAGTTCGTAACAGCTTTAACGAATATGTATACTTGTCCCATTCATCTATTCATATATCATCATTATAACTTGAGGAATCTTTTAATAGGCGATCCTGTGCGAATAGACTTGAGAATTAGTTTCAAAAAAATAATCTAAGATACTATTTTTGACCATTTTATTTGTAACACAACCTAACATTACCTATTTTCATATAAAAGAAAATAAGTGAATTAACGTGAAAAGTTCAGTAGTACCAAATTGTAGCGAATATAACCACGCGGTGTTCACGTGAAAAAATATTTTGTCAATTGCGTGTTATCTCGCGAATGCGATATGATACCTGCACACGACATAGATAACATCTATTATTACCATAGATTACCTGTGCGATACGCTTCGCACTTTGTCACGAAAACAATTCGCTCAATGACATTGATATCACAGAGTACTTAATCACTACGTTTTTACAAGTGCTTGAATGGAAATGTTTTTGCTCTTGTCCTCCACTTGTTCACATAGTCAGGAATAGGTTTTAAATTGCGTGGGATTTCTTTTGTATTAGCCGAGAGATAGATAGACCACCTGATGACCAGACCCCTCTTTCCCACTGGGCACTCTGGGCAAGTGCCCAGGGCCCCGTGATTGATAGGGGCCCCCTAATTCCTGCCAGATCACTAAACGATAAACGATATTTATTACCGAAAAACTTTTTTAATTCGAATAAATCGAACCTAAATTACTGACTACAATACCAATTTTATTATTACCTTTTGCAAGCGCAAAATTACTCTAATTAGATAAATCAATAAAAATAAATCTAGAAGCTTACTTATCTTCTTTCTTTGTTTATTCTAACGTAAAAATAGTGTTCCGTCAAAGTCACACGGGCCCCATTATCCTAATATGCCCAGGGCCTCCAATAGGTTAAAGACAGCCTTGCTGATGGCAAGTGATGAATCCCGCCCATACAAACAATTTCAAAAATTCATAAGTAGGTTTTACATGACTTTTGGGTTGATCATTGTAGTCCGGTTGTTCTGTTGGCTTCAACCTTAAGCCATTGATGATTGAATTCAATTTTTAAGTTCCTTTCAATTTCAGCGCAGATTTCTACTTATACAGGGTAATCGGGGTCGAATACGTCTCTCTATGGCGTCGGCTCAGGCCTAGGCCGGATCTACGATTTTTTCGCACCGGGGCAGAAACTTGATAGTGGCGCCTATGGAGTTTTGTATACCATATAAGCGCTCACAAAAAAAGGTCATCACGCTACATAAACGTATAGGAAGTAAAATCGGTTCAGTGTTCAGAAAAAAAGGTCATCGGGCGTATTTTGGCGCCCCCCTTAAACGGCCGCCCGGGGCAGGTGCCCCGGTTCGCCCCCCTAGATCCGGCCCTAGTCGACGTAAAATAGTTCTGACGATATTACTGCAGTTGCACTGAAATCTGCGCTCTGGAGAAGCTTTTACGCGCTTATTTGAGTCCCCTGTTCTACTGTGTTCTGGCTGTGTTGTCTTTAAACAAGCCATTGTTTCACTGTTGGCGTCTTAAAATCCTATTAATTGTACACCTCAGATGAAAGAATTCTTTCATACACCTCAGATGAAAGAATTCTTTCATCTGAGGTCTATGTACACAATAAATAATTCCTCTTGAAATATTACTTGGGTTGTCATAGTTACCTTAAATCTCACCCTTTTGTTTGCTCGATCGAGGATTTTAACTTTTAACATGGTTTCTTTCAGATATTAAGTTTAGCGTTGTTGAATCCTGAATACCCAACACTTATAATATATTACAGCCATGTACCTATTACCCGGTCCTTGAGTTACGTAAGGAATACGTACTGCGCTGCACCTCCCCCTACTGATAATATTATTTACACTATCAAACACACATATTTATCTAGAAACACTCGACATCGAGGTAATCCATTTTATCTCCAAATACGTACATTGTATATCAGAAAAAGTACACAGACTACCGATTTTACGTAAATTAATAGCATTATTTGTAGTCGAATCTACTTATTGTTAGTCTAGACTCTAGAATAGACTCTTATGATAAAACTTTATTTAATCTGTGGTTGATGCCTGATGATTGTTTCATCTTCGTGAATTTACTATAGAATTCTACACCGAGCCCCATAAAAGATCGCAGCTAATTGTTACCAATAATTACTAACGTTACTAATTGGAAAACGGGATGAAACAATTAACGGCCCACTACTGAACACCGTGAACACGGATCTCGAGCATATTCCACCACACTTCAATTGCCAATGGTCGGAAGTTTTCATGCCACCCGAAGGCCTTTGAAATGGCTTAACGACTCTTATCTTACGAGACCGACGGCTTTGCGACACCCTTTGAATACGCGGCGGAAGCGTTCAAGAATTTCTTACCATTAGCACTTTCATCCATCCAAGATACCGACTAGAGATCGACGCAAGCTGCCACGCTATGAGCCCTGAAAGTCAACTAAGTTGTTGGTTGAGTACCCGCTGGACATTTTTTTGGGCAATACCCGGATTATTCCTTACCCGCCACGGACCTGATAAAAGACGGACGTAATCTCGTCTAATCGAGAGTGAAGCATAGTAATGGCCGCCCGCTTACCATATGTGCGTAATTTTTGATTCGCGATTGAAGCAGTGAAGTGTCAATGTGTGGGTGTGTGTACTTGTACGAATAGAGAGTTGGTATTACTATGGGTGCTTCACTGAATTTGTTGTTGGGATTACGTCCGTTAGGTTAGGTTAGTGTTACCCGCATACTCGTACTCTGGACTCAGGACGTCTGGCAACGCTGCTTACGCCAGATAAATCTGTGAAACCTGTCAATAGACCGTATGATTTCAGATACCTTTCTTCAGAGAACAGCTTTGCTATATTCATAAATTTCACGTGAGCAAGATAATAAAATTCATGTAAATCCTCGTTATTTCAAGTCGAGTGACAGTATTCAGTCGTGTCCCACAGTCCCACGCGCTACGCATGAACAGCACGAGGTCAGAAGTCGCCTGATCAATCAAAGCTTGCTTACATTTAACTCAGAAGATAATGTGCACTGAAGATAAAGTGTAATAGTTAGAAAGTACGAGTAGTTCTTGTTCTTTTATGTTGAACCAATGATATTATAATGTAAAAAGAGGTAGATATGTCACTAGTCGCCGACGATGAAGAGTGTAAGAACAGGCAATTGACCGTTCTGCTCGTAATCGCTCTTTCTATACAAGACGATACGCACGCTTTTATTATTGTCAGAAGTCCTTGACATTTGACATACAGCGTTAAAATGCCTTCGTGTATTATACCAATGTGATTGGTGTAGTGAAACAAAAGATAAACGTGTTGTGTTGTAGCTCTTTTCGGAACAGATTGTTTGGTTCATTTGTACAATGACAATTATATTAACAGTCATAAATGCACCGTATGAATTTTTTTCTTCTCTCTTCTTTTTAACCGGCGACGTATCGGTGGTGTCTTTTTCGGTATCCATGGGTAATGGTGGTCACTTAGGTACCATCAATATGCATAAAAAACTAAATTTCGTTGCTATGATTTTAAATCCTGTGAGATTTTTGAGGAAAAATTTTCTTTAAAACTGGTGGATTTCTCATGCATAACATTTCCTGAGTTGACGATGGCATCAATAAAGTAAGGAATATGGACATTAAATTCATATTGATTTTATTTTACATAAATCACTTTCAATAAAAACTAGCTGACCCGGCGAACTTCGTATCGCCCAACAAACATTTTTTTTTCTAAAATAAAAGTACCCTAAGTTACTCCTTGTTACATCAGCTATCTGCTAGTGATAGTCCCGTCAAAATCGGTCCAGCCATTTCAGAGATTAGTCGGAACAAACAGACAGACAGACAGACAAAAATTGTAAAAAATGTTGTTTTGGTATATGTACCGTGAATACATCCAAATGTACTTAGTAAAAAGCGGTTCTTTTAATATGTATTACAAACAGACACTCCAATTTTATTTATTTGTATAGAGTATAGATGTATAGAGTATAGATGTATAGATATAGATTTAAATCCACACCGTGGACATAGAAAAAGGGTTCGTAGAACCTAGCGATTGCCATTTTTTATTCGCGCTTTTTACGAGTATCTTCACTTTCATAACTTACCTATAGATAACTTTATAATTACACTATTTCATAAGCTTTTTATATATTTTCACAAGCCGATACTTCATTTTTTGTATTACGTTATTTTTATTGTAAACGTTCTCATGACCTTCTGATCTCATTATTGATAACTGTCAATGACACTTATTTATAATTGTATTGCTTCTTTTTGTGTATTAATCAAAGCTAATTTTATTTATATACAGAGTGTCCCGTAAGTAGTAGCTCAACCGTAGAAGGCAGATAGCTTGCAAGTGGACCTACCATAATCATGTCAAAAAATTACTTTGTAAAAGTGTCATCGTTTTCGAGATTTTGCCCTTTTTTAAAATTTCAAAAATTCAGCACCTTTACCCTACTTTTTCCTGCTGAGTCCACAAATGAGCAGTTATTTATATATTTTTTTTCTTAGAGCTCTGAGATAGTTGCTTTATAATTATCAGTATGTAATTTTGTTGAAAGTATTATGGAACCCTGAAAAATACCGTCTACTTTGGATATTTTTGTTTTTGATTTTCTTTGGCACAAAGGGCATCGAACCTAATTGGCACACCTACAAGTCCGCCATTTTGAAAAAAACTCGATTCGGCGGCCAGTGATAAAACATGTGTCAATCGATAGACTAAATGATTATGATCAAAAAGTATTCAGTGATGAAATGTCGTAAGTGATATACTTTCTGAGATAAGTGAGTTCAAAACTGTAGAAAAATAAAGCAAAAAACTTCGTTTCGGCGGACATTGATGAAACATATGTCAATCGATAGGCTAAATGATTACGATTAAAAAGTATTCAGTGATAAAATGTTGTAAGTGATATACTTCCTGAGATATTTGAGTTCAAAACCGTAAAAAAATAATGCATTAAAAATACGTATATTATGCCATATGTGTATGTGCTGCATAGGTACTTGATTTATTAATAACGGGTATGTTTGAATTAAAAAAAAAATCAAAGCAAAAGCAAACTACTAGGTTGTTTTATAAATAATTTATTTGCCACCAGCGGGTACAGCTTCCCGATTACTCTAAACCAAAAGTTAAAATTCATTATTGGCTTAGTTTTCTATAACATGTCTGACAATCACTGAATCTAAAAATTCCGCTGGTGATAAAGGCAATGTTTCCTGATGTCGAGCCCATGCCAAGAACCATATAACACACATTATATGGGAACAACAGGACAAGGTTCTTTTTCCCACTATGCATGAGCAGTACCATCCCGCGATTTTATCTCTACCCTTAAGTTGTTTGTTTGACGAATTTGTAATTTTTATAATACATAACGTAACTGAGGTAAGGAAAAAAGTGACCGGTACACTTCAATTGCTGAATCGCCATAAACACTTAACCATAAATACGCCATAAACACTCTGGTCATCCCTCACTTTGATTATGCTGTGTGTGTTGTACAGATTTGTCAGAGGAACTTCTGAATAAATTGGAGCGCCTTCTTAATAACTGTATTAGATATATTATCTTCAGCTTACGTAAGTATGACCACATTTGCTAGTTCCATTCCTAACTTATGGCTACCCATTTGACACAGGCGAAACTTCAGAATTCTCTCAACATTTTATGCTATTTTAAATAATTTGTCTTCTCCTGTTTATTTAAAGGAAACCCATAGCACTGCTTATTTCGGGAATTCCTTCAAAATACAGTTCATACTGTTCTGGAACTCCTTGTTTGTAGACATCAAAAAATCATAGACTACCAAAAGCTCCTTCAAGAAGTTCGGCAGCACTACCTGAAGCAATTAGAATGTTGTCACCCGTGGTTTTCAAGCAGATGTTATATATGTATTTATAAATATTTATTTACTTAATATATAAGATGTTTATATGTAAATATGAATAAAACTATATTTATTTCATTTTGTTTATGTATATTGTGATTTTATATGTATATAGTAATTATTCTAAATATTCATAATATTTCTTATCTGGCATTACACTGACACAGTTACAGATCCACTAGAAATAAAAAGACAATTAATTACAAATGTTTTATTTTTGTACGGTTTTGAACTCAAATATCTCAGAAAGTATACCACTTACGACATTTCATCACTGAATACTTTTTGATCACAGTCATTTATTCTATCGATTGACACATGTTTCATTACTGGCCGCCGAATCGAGGTTTTTTCAAAATGGCGGACATGTAGGTATGCCAGGCTCCATACAAAAATGTTGGAAGCCCGTTGAAAAAACTGTACTGGGCAAGTATGGCCCAGTATTTAAAAAACTTATCTGTTAAATGCAGCTTTTAAAAGGGTGCAATACAGGTTACTTAAATGCGGAAAATTTTCAAGTGAATTTGAATCAAAAGTTATTTTATTGTGTACTGTTAAGGGGATATCGGAGTACCGTTCGGCCCATACAAACGTATTTTTCTGTTTCCTCCCTGGATATTAACATTAGAGCAAATATTTTTTGGAAAACAATACATTTCTACGTCTGCCATGTCGGTATGTTTCGTTTTTTTAAATAAATTAATTACTATAGAAGTTACGAAGCTTCAAAAACGACAAAATTTACCGATAAAAATGGTCGTTTTCAGACGTCGATTAAACCAAAGAAAACGCAAATTAAGAGAAAAATTAAAACATACCGACATAGTCAACATCTTTATTTATATTGTCGTAAAAAAAATTTAAAATCCGTTCAGATTTCGTGGAGGAAACAGTATAATGCGTAATGCCGATTTCATCAATTTTAGGTAGGTATTATCAGTCCTAGCTGCAGTTGTCCCGCTCACGTTATAAGGGGTGAGACGGAAGGGTCAACTAATACGTACACGCATATTGCTCGCTCACTCGCACTTAGGTCGATATACTTCGGTTCGCGATACTTTTCTTTACATATATTTGATAAAAAGTACTTTTTATGCGGTAAGATGGGTGAAGGACGCTTCTAATTCGGATACGATGTTTCACGTTTGGGCAGTTTAAATAAAAGTCAGTCACGAAGTATTTAATAATTAAGTATTTAATAATAATATTTTAATGTAGTAAGTTTTAGCCGTATTGGGGCGGCTTAGAATACTAACACCAATCCCACGCCGGATGGGTGTCGTAAAAGGCGACTAAATCCGGCCCGCTGGTGGTAGGGCCCCTCGAGGGATTATATTGATAGTATTGATTTTAATTGTTAATTTAATACCATTATTACTATTATTATTTCTCCATGGGGTTCGCTTGGATAGCTACCACCCTTGAGCATGAGTCAGCCGCCAAACGACTCGTCGTGTTCCGGCTGGGGGCTTGAGAGCCAGTTCTTTCTTTCTTTTTCTTCTGTCTTTCTTGGCCGGCAACGCATCAGTGATGCCTTTGATGTTGCTGATGTCCATGGGCGACGATAGTCACTTACCATCAGGTGTATCGTCAGCTCGTTTGGGCGGCAGTTTCAAGGGGCGCCAAAATCATAATAATATAGTAAACAAACGAATAACTTATTAGGTAATACATCTGTACATCTGTATGTGTACAAATAAATAAAATTGGAGTGTCTGTTTGTAATATTAAAATAACCGATTTTTACTAAGTGCATTTGGATGTATACACAGTACATATACCAAAACAACATTTTAACAATTTTTGTCTGTCTATCTGTCTGTCTGTCTGTTTGTTCCGGCTAATATCTGAAATGGCTGGACTGATTTTGACGGGACTTTCACTGGCAGATAGCTGATGTAACAAGGAGTAACTTAGGCAGTGGCGTAGCTAGCCCTAAGGAGGCCTCATATCAATATTTGTTGTGGGGCCTCCTCAACGTAAGCTGTCAAATATAAAAGGAGTGCCAACTGTCGTAGGCAGCTGGCGAGCTTTTTTTTGGGAGTATTAGTAGGGGCCCCGTATAATTGATACGGCTGATACGACGGTAGCTACGCCCCTGAACTTAGGCTACTTTTATTTTAGAAAAAAAAATTGTTTGCAAGGCGATACGAAGTTCGCCGGGTCAGCTAGTAAATAATAAAGAGAACTTTATTATCAATTATCTAATAAGTTATTCGTTTGTAACTTGAACTTTATTAAAGGGTTCTTGATATCCCATTCACGAAAAATGCCAACCCTTAAAATAATTATATTTGTGAGTTATTTAGTAATTTATCTCAAACGACCTTTGGCAAAGGGAGATCTCCCGCCAGGCGCGGTGTGTTGCCTGGGAGGCGGCCGAGCCCCGACTGACCTTGTCGGAGCATTTGTATATATGCAACCGATGCAGAAAACTTCGATAGCGTGATTCAGGTTGGCGTGACGTCACCGTGTGACGCGTGTGCGCTGTCGCCACAGACCGATCAATCAACCGAAAACAGAAATTCGAACTCATCATTAAAATTTTCGCCTCGCTGGGAATCGAACCCAGGACCCTCGGTGCGGTGATCCGGCATGGTAACCATTGCACCACACAGGTCATCGAATCTTCAATTACTTTTTAGGGTTCCGAAGTAAAATTGGAACCCTTATAGTCTCGTCATGTCCGTCTGTCCATCTGTCCGTCTGTCCATCTGTCCGTCTGTCAGCATATATAGTAAATGAGTAATAGTCGATAAACTTACTACTTCGGAACCCTAACATTGCGCGTGGCCTGATACGCACTTGCCCGGTTTATATTTTATTATTACACTAGATTTAGGATATAGCGACCGACGATGACGGGACCACTGTCAATAGTCGTTATATCCGGAAGTCGTAATAAGCAAAGGTAAAGAGATGCATTGTTTTACGCTTTTTCTTAATTTTCAAGGATTTTGATACAAATCATTCTAATATTTTATCACGGTTTTTCCACATATCGTAGGTATTTTTTAATTGGAATCTGTGTGTTTTGCACAAATCAGCATTGTTTTCACCACAAGGTTTCACCATTTTCTTCCAAGAATATCGATCATCGAATGTGCGTCTAGGAACCATAATTCAAAAATTTACTAAACAAAACACCCACAATTTTATTTCACTTTGTATCAATGAAAGGAAAAGGTTACCACAGTTGCTGTGTGGATTTAACAAAAGATAAAAAAGCTCTTTGTACCTATCTCTGGCAGCCAACTCCGGTCGTATAATATCTGCATGGGATTTCTAGGATTTTTTTACAAATCAGTCGTTACGCCCGAAGTCGCCGTTACATCCGAAGTCGCTATAACTGTATGAATTTTGTATTAAAGTATGCTTTTAAAAATGGACTAAGCTTTAACTTTGCTATATCAAAATGGTCGCTATATCTAAGGTCGTTATATCTAAGGTCGTAATAAATGAAATACACTATAGCTACAAAAATAATAAGGTAGGTATTTAGTACTTAGGTACAATTGGTACAAGAATTCACCAAATCAACAGATAAACCAAATCGAAAACGCTAAATCCAGTCCAGTAACGAAAGCCAGGGTCAAACAGAATGGTTGAAGAACGACGAGCGAGCCATTCAAGCTTCCCGCTCTCCCCGCGTCCCCGAGTCAGGCGATCTGCAATACGCACACACGCATAACGCGCTCACCCACACATAGTAGCTGTCAGCGGGGGCTTACAAGCCTACAGCGCGACGGCAATAGTTTCGATTTTTAATGGCTTTCGAAATGTTTCCGCAGTGGTATTTCCTCACTTTTTAAATGTTTTTTGCTTAAAGGTGCTCCCTCACCGGGAGCATTCACGTATAATGTAACATTATAGATTCGTCTTTGAGCATTACATTACATTTTAATTGAAATAAACAATATTTAAAACCTGAATTACTTTTAAAAGAGGAAGTATAAATGACAGATAAAATATTAATTATTACATAGTACCTAAAGTCTTACTTCCATCATTGTAGGATGAGAAAAATATACACATTGTTCACAAAATCATACTGTATTTTGTAGTAGCCAGAAACATAATAATATATTTAGTAGTGTATTAAATCATATAAACTTTATCCGCAACAACAATATGGCGTTCTTGTATCTACGAGTATACGTATGTATTCGTAAGAATTCTCAAATTTACAATACAAACCAACAAATATAAAAATCATGAAAATGTGTGGAAATTTTCACCTGAGTGATCACGCGTTGTTTACGCAGAGCCAACGCGGCGGAGCGGAGTAGTGACGAGAGCAGAACCGGCTCCGACCGGCGCTATCGGGCCGGGTCGCGGCACCGCTGACACCGCTGACACCGCAGGCACTGGCGACACCGACACCGACACCGCGACACCGCGACCCGACACTCAGTCGTGGTCTTATGTAAACCGTGTTTGGGGATTGGACTCGCGTGTGGTCGTTTGCTTGAGGGTGGGCCTTTGGCTATCTAAGTACTCCATCTGTTTCAAGTCTAATTTGCTGAATATTGAAGAGGCCGTATTGGGGCGGCTTAGAATATTAACCCCAACCCACGCCGGATTGATGTCGTAAAAGGCGACTAAATCCGGCTCGCTGGTGGTAGAGCCACACGAGGAATTATTTGGTAATATTGATTTTAATTTTTAATTAATACCATTATTGCTATTATTATTTCTCCATGGGGTTCGCCTGGATAGCTACCACCCTTGAGCATGAGTCAGCCGCCAAATGACTCGACGTGTTCCTTTTTCTTCTTTCTTTCTTGGCTTGCAACGTATCAGTGATGCCTTTGGTGTTGCTGATGTCCATGGGCGACGATGGCCTGGCCACTTACCATCAGGCGGATCGTCAGCTCGTTTGTCGGCTATTTCCATAAAAAAAGACTATGGTGCCTGGTCCTGTAGAAGGTTTTTGGTTTGTGTTCCACCCCATTAATCCCGATTGTACTTGCATGAAGGTATGGCAGAGTTTTTAATAAACCATAAGTGAAGTGAAGAGTGTGAAGCGTTTATTATTATTATTATAAGTTGGCCAGCTACCTCCCTAATTCCTCATTTACCATCAGGCGGCTCGTCTGCTCGAATGTCGGCTACTTACCTACATATAATAAAATAAAACATAATTATGATATCTCGCTATGTAGGTGGAGTACTGCTACTGGTCCTACGGAGTTTTCTATGACACTTTTATTATAAAAGATGCATGTGATGGGATGTTATAATCTGAATTTTACCAAGAAAAAAATAACCAACTTCAAAATAACTCAAAAACTACACATCAGATCTAGCTCAAATTTAAGTGGGACTACATGACAAGCACCAGCTTTCGATTAAAAAAAGAATCATCAAAATTGGTTCACCCAGTCGAAAGTTCTGAGGTAGTAAACATAAAAAACAGTCGAATAGAATACCTCCTCCATTTTTGAAGTCGGTTAATTATTACATCGTGATAAAGTAGCAGGAAGTGTTTGTCAATTGCTGACAGTTTAATTACTTCACTGAAAAAACTTACAGTAATCCCGTTAACAACAGGTGCCATCCATAAATTACGTCACACCAATTTCATGACTTTTTGATCCCTCCCCCTGTCCTTGTCACAGCTGGTCACATTCGTGAGACCTCCCCCCGGTGTGACGTCATATATTATGAAATTTTACACCTAGAAATTATTAAATTAAAACAGCAGTTCCCAAATAGGTTTTATTTCCATTAATTTGTTTTTAATATTTACCTATACATACCAATTATTCGATTTTGAAATGTGACGTCACGAAAAGGACCCCTTCCACCCCTTGTCACACAATGTCACACTACATCGACCCCCCTTCCTCCTAACGTGTGACGTAATTTATGAATGGCCCCTTATTACAGTACTGGGAGCAGCTTAACAAATACATGTGTAATCGAAATGCAGCTTAAAACATTGCATACGTTTCTTATTTATTGTACCTGTCACTTACGTCAAAATTAGAGGTTATCTGCTAGATGCGTATTTGTATGAATGTTTTTTAAATAAAAATAAACAAGTTAACACCGGTTTAAATATTGATCAATAACAATATGTGATAACATTTTTAAATACTTATGATACTCGTATAATAAAATTATATTCCTGCCTGTCGTAATGAAGCTTGAGTAATTTTTAGATGTGGTAAATCAAAATTCTGGACCATTATTTACAAGCTTGTAGAATTTTTATGTAATTAAAATGCCAGCAACAAAACTTACTGAGCTTAGCTAAGCCGCTAACCACAAAAAAAAAACGTTTGTTTTCTTCCTTTCTATTACTTATTATTTTTTTAACAATTGAAACAAGGAGATCCGAGGAAAATGGAGTACCTAATAGTAAATTAAATAATAACGAACTATCTTTCATCCACTTAAATATACAGACGGGCTGTTCCGAACAAAATCCGTGTGACACTTTTCAAGCATTTTTCATACTCTGTGACAGCGCTTCATTCGGTCAAGTTCGGTTCAAGATGGCGGATATCAAATATTTTGCACTAAATATTTTTTAAAAATGTAAATAAAAATATAGTTATTTACCAATTATGATTCAAATAAACTCAAAGTTCAAACGTGAATAAGAATGAAGACGTTTTAACTATGCACAATAAACAATTATGCGTTATTAAAAATACAATATCATTGGTTATTATGTGCTCTGGAACGGACGGGGTTTTTTAAATTGACATCTACTTGTCTCGCTTGCTCACAGCAGACTAAAATGCGTTGGCACCATCTTGTGTCAACGTAGGTGTCGAAACTTTTAGTACTGAACAGCTTGTCTAGTATAGTATATATGTTACCGGATATCTGTATAATTCAGCATTCTATACAATACCTAGGCAATGTATAGAATATCTAAAACGTTCAGGTAACGTTTTGAATATTATTTATTTCATACTTAGCCCAGGCATTCTATACAATACTCCATGCGTAGTTGGTAATGTGTGTAAAAGACGGTTCTCTAAGCTGCCTTTTCGCCGAAAATTGTTTGGCCGATTATCACTTGCCAACTAACGTTTCGCAGAATTTTATTTCGCCGAATAATCATTTGCCAACTTATCACATTTTTTTTTTAATTTCCCAACCTAACAGTTGCCAACTGTACGTTTGGTCTGCCTTTTATAATGACACTTTTCAAAAGGCCAACTTTCAAGTAGCGAATGTTTCAGTTAAGAGTAATATTCATTTGGTTGTATTGTTTATAAACCTAGGTTTGTAAATTTGCGGTTCTTGTTATCTTTATTTATTTATTATAGGATTACCAACATAAGATACAGTTTCATCATTTGCAATACAAGTTGTTACTTATCATATTAAATCTTACTGTTTTACAATTACAGGTAACCACAGCATGCTTTGCAAATAGTCATCTTCCGGTGACATATGTACTTTTAGGGAGAATTTAGGGGGTTTTGATACATAAAAAGGCTTCCAAACATCTCCGGCGCTGCGGGAAGTGCAGCCCCTCCGCCCTTGCGTAACAAACTGCAGACACTCCATGCTCGCCTACGCAGCTTCGGCTTTTTGGTCGCCTGCGGCGACCAGCCTCAGCCGCTTCGGCTCACATGGTGCCTGCAGTTTGTTACAGCGGGCGGGGGCTGCTCTCCCTCCGCGCCTCCGGGGTTTACATTCACTCTAGGGGTAGGGCAGACTAGTACCACGTGGGGTTGGGGTTGACTAAGTCGGTGCTGTCACCAATTTTGAAAAATCCGAATCTGCGTAGGCGAGCAGTGTAGTGTAGGAGCCATTAGACTGCATCTCTCCTTACCATCAAGTGTGATTTCGGTCAAGCATTAATTTAAAATGTATAAAAAAATATCTATTCATGCAGGTTATAATTTGTTTTGAGTGTGTTTTTAAGTAAATTCTTAATTCCAACCTCCATCCAAGTTGACTATACATACCCAAATCTAACTTTATTCATTGCCGGTGGACCTGCAGGTATTCTGTACAGTAGTTGGGAAACGTATACATTACCTAGGCAAACTATGTAATGGTGATAATATTCATATAATTTAATACATTGCCATAACGACCCAGGTATTATACACATTTCCTAGGAATTGTGTTGAATACCAGCATTATACAGATATCCGGTAACATATACATATAGCTCTATGCTATATTTACACTTTTTACAATTATTACAATTTATAATAATTATGCGTAAAAAAATATTAATAACTATAAATAAGTCAAAAGTCAAAACCATCATGACAAACTACACGCCAAATATAAAAATTTTGGAAAATGTTTTCTTGAAAAAAATTTGATGTGAATATTAAGTTGTAAATGCAAAAAAGGAAACTGGCCCATGAGGGGATCGAACCCGCGACCTTCGCGTTATTAGCACGACGCTCTAACCAACTGAGCTAATGGGCCGATGCGCTTGTGCTTGAAATGAGTCTACAACTCAGTCATAAAATATATTTTTAATGTACAATATATAACTAACGCCCCAACTCACTAACGGTTACTTTAATCGCTCCTTAGTAAAGAATCACCATACAAATTCTGTACTAAGGAGCGATTTAAGTAACCGTTAATGATTTGAGTTGGGAGTGTTGGGACGTAACTAGGTACTTAATTAAGTATGAGTAAGTAATTTAAGTATAATGACTTGCTCTGAAATTTTATCTTTTCTGATTTTTACCTCTGTTTTAAAATAAAGGAAGTTCAGAAGAAAAAACTAAAATATAAAAGATGTGAAAGCAATAGCTACCTAGCGGAGTCCCGTTATGTTTAAACCTCGGAATCCTAATTGGGTGTTTTGAATATGTTCAGATAAAACCTTTTCTTTAGTGATTATTTATTTTGGGGTTTTTTGTAGGTATATTTCATTTGTGGAATAGTCAGTAAATAAGATTTTTAAATTTTGAAGTTATACCTACTTCTTTAGGCGTGTTATGAAATAAATGGAAAAAATGATGAGAGTGATATTTTAAGATTTGTGACACAAAAGGTGACAAAAAACCTCACAGGTGTTTTTTTTTAGCAAACGCTCGTTATGAAAAAAATATTATTATTATATTTATTATATTGTTTTTTTTTTATATTGTTTTTTTTTTATATAGGTAAGTAAGTAAATTTTTATAGTAAGTATAAGTCGTAAGTTAAGTTAAGTTGTAAGTTACTACTTACATTTATTTATGATATTTTTAAAAATATGTGATAACTAAGTAATCATTAAAACAAAAAAGCAGCAAAAATGTCGTAAACAAAATATTCTAATACATAGAAACGAGACAGCTCTTAATACATACTTTTATATTTAGTATGTGACCTAAAATAATAAGTTCATTAAATTAACATCCAAAACAAGGATGGCCGGATAAACAAAGCTCGAGTGACCCCGGTCGGTCCCCGCGGCCGTATCGCGTGTTGACATTCGCCAATCTCGAATGGCAGGAGGCATTTGCGTAAGCGCATGTCTAATCAAACACCACTATAACTGGACCTCCACAACTCAATAACACTTCCCCCGACACACCGCTCGATCTATGCAGCGAGGAGAGAGGAGTAGCTCCTCGCTTAATGGACGGTGTTATCGATAAGAAATCAACGAGGGGGCTTCGATGAGCAGGAGCCGTCAGTCGGCGGCGGATCGTCGTCGGCTCCGGACCACCTTGGAGGGTGTTGCTCAATTTCAGCAGAAACTGTAACTGATTTCAACTGTATATGCGTAGGTGTTTAAAGACAGATGTGTAGATAAGATAAGGGATAATTACACTATCTTTTCAATGCGATGTAAAGCAACATTGTAAATACATTATCGATAATATGTCGCTTGATTTCTCGTACATTCTTACATATCATGACAAATATAAATAATCTACATTATGATTTAATACTGCTATTTTTGTAATTGATTAACAGCATCTAGTCTAGATAGTATAAACAAGTTTTTATGGGTGATTAACGATCACGAAATAGCCTTTAAAACAGATGAAAATAGCCAGTTGACGCTCACAAGTAAATAACACAACAACGGTAATAACAAAGATAACATTGTAAAACAGTTTATTTTTAATATTCGTGTTATCTATCGAGCTAGTTTAATTAACGTATCGGATTTACTCTAATTAACGTGAGTATTTACAATGATGATAAATGGGTAGTTTTCTCGTCATAACACGAGCGCCGAGCACACTTGGTTACAGAGATAAGGCGTCGAAACAAAAATGTTCACGTCGTAAATGTGTGGAATTGTAATTCAACATGGCGGTTATCTGAGCAAAACAATGCCACGCGGAACGCGCGTGCCGCCGCCGCGACCGGCGCACGACACGTAAAAATAGAACGCCACTGCTGAACCCACCGGCCAGCGTTACTGTACCTCCCGTGCCCTTCTCCGCCCTTGCAGTCATGACGCCGCGGAGGCTCGCTTTCTCACCATCACGGTTCAAGGTGAAGTGGTTGGCGGTGGTGAGGCGCTTGTCGTAAGAAGGACCACGCCCTGCGTTTCGACGCGCCAATTCCTAAATAGTTGGCAGCGTTCTCGCGGTATGTCAGCGCGGTATCTGTTGCAGTTGCCAGGTCGTCACGGCGTTAAAGTTGCTTTTATTTACATTTTTTATGAGGTCTGCTGCTGTTTTTGTGAACGGAATAATCTGATAGGCAATAAAAACATTAGGTAAATAAACTTGCAAGTGCGAGTTAAATTCGCTTGGAGAGGGTTCCGTACGTTGATTATGTATTTTTCTATTTTATTTATTTTTGCCCTTTTTTTAAGACCATAATCTTCTTATAGGTTTTCCTGAAATACAACACGATACAGTTTGCAAAAAAAAATTGTTTAATTTTGATTTCGTTAATTTTTTTCAAAATTCAGTTGTTTACTTTATACCTTCGTATATGGGTCATAAAAAGTACATGAGTACCAAATTTCAACTCAATTGGTCAGGTACTTTCGGATTAAATTGGCTCTGAACAGTGGTCGCCCAGACACACGAGTGATATCCTAAGTATGGGTTCGTTTCTTCGTACGGAACGCTAAAAATTAATTCAATATAACTTGATACAATGGCGTCGCAAACAGATTATTGCGTCATAAATTATATTTATTTTGGGTAGACTGTTTTAATTAAAACTAACTTCTCATTACCTCAGTACCTTATCTTAGTACCTAAGTTAGTTATTTATGATTATTAAAATGCAAATAAAAGTAAATTTGCCTGTTTAGTCTTTACTACAAATGTAAAGTCATTGTTATCAGTACCTCCCACTCTAAAATCTGGTACCAGCTAAATGCAAATGCAAAACAAAATTTTTTGCACACAATTTTTAAAGTAACAAATAACAAAATGATACAATCATTCGTTATAATTTAATTATATTATAATAAAATTATAAATCAGTAATTATATTTGTAGGTCTTAATAAATTGTACAGATAATAAATATAATAGAATAAATTGTACCTACCCTTTAAATCCAGAAACTATGGAACTCTTCAAGGTAAATGTTGGGATGCGGGAGTATTATTGAGCAATGAATTTGGGCCAGTAGAATAACAGAAATCAAATGAAAGACCAAACAGAAGGAATAACGTTGGAAAATTTTTCTCTTCTTTAACCTGATAAACCTAAAAAAGTCTAAAACCCAAATATATTCTAGTACTGGCATAAAATAAACTTTATCTGTGCCATCCGCCTCGTCATAGGCGGAGGCTATCGGGGCCAATGGCACTATTGCCCCATCTGCTGTGCTGACTGGGTAATGCCAACGACATCATGTTTTGCTTTAAAGAGGGCCACCAATATTTACAAATGAGGCTTCCAGCTTCAGGTATAGGCTGTACGTGTGTTCTTCTTGAAATAATATCGTTGTTCTACTCGAAGTCTATAAATTATGCAGTTATAAATAATAATAATAAATAAATAACGCTTCACACTCATAGCCCCACACTAGGATTCCCTGTGTTGTGGGTGCCATGGACAACATACAAGACATATACGTATAAGTCTGCAGTTTTTATAAAATATCAGTTATATCAATTATTATAGGCTTCACCGAGGTCACCTAATGGTAAGAATAAGTGCAATGTAAAGCACAAAAGTCAAAGTAGATTAGTAACTAATCTTGACCATAAATCTGTGCCCAAGCAGAAAATAAAACATTCTGAAAATTTACGAAGAACACTGCAGGACGTTTTGGTCTTCTGTGATGGAAGAAGCAGGTGCTGCCTTGAACGCAGATAAACTGTCAGTCCTGTTATCGTAAGATAACAGTCGTTAAAACAAATCTGCAAAACTTACGACACTTGGTTTGACCATTAAACCCTCCATCAATCTGCCCTGGAGTAGCTTACGCTTAGCAGTAAGCTAGCAGCTTAGCTGTAGTGGGTAATTAATGTATTTACATTATAATTAATTTTGATTGATTGATTGAAGCAAAAAATAAGTAACTTTAACAGGTTTTTCACTCCATGTTTTCAATATCTATGTCCAGACCGCGCTGATAATCTACACCGCAACATAATGGCTCGACGATTCGCAGCAAAACAAAACAAAGGGCTGCGTTAGTCGGCTGTGTGGCTGTGACCGCTGTGAAGTGAGTCACCGTATAAAAATACGATTGCAAATCCCTCTGCATGTTCAGAGTCAAATCGAATGACTCCTTTGAAAACTAAAATCGATAGGCAAATATTAACTTTCAAGCTCTGGTCGAGCCCCTCTGGGCTATTCACGGAAAGTACTTGCCAGTGTCATATGTGGCCGGATAATAATATCCAGTGGCTGTATAGGAATATAAACAGAGTTGCTACACTTTTTTTTTTCTAGAATGATTAACCATAACTTTACCAATAGCATTTCAAGAGGTAACCATAATAAACTATGATAGAAGTTTGTTAGATACTATAATTTGTTACATTACAACTTTCGTGTTAAATTTTTTAAGAAATACCAGAGAAAGTAAATAAAGTGAAAAACAGATTTAAAGCAAGTAGGGAAGAAAAGGCATACAGTTTTGGGCGACTGCCAACAGACTCGAGAGCTTCCCTTCGCTTTTAAACACCTCCGTGGCTTTGTTAGAAGCCTTTAGACTCTAAGTCACCTTTGTCTACGTGATTTTCTTCGGCTTTTGTCTTCGGAGAGGGTTTTAGCGATATCGATTAGCAGAGTATAAGAATGAAGCAAAAATCTTAATTCTTTTGACATAATCCGACTAGAAACGTACTGTAACGTATTTTAGTCAAACCATTTTACCCTTCTGAAAGGGATAACATGATGAGTAACATGATTCAGGATTTGGAAGATCTGAAGTGAAGTTTTCAATGATTTATTTCATTATTTCTCGTGCTAAAATGTTAGTAAGAATGTAAGTACATCTCCGTCAATCATCACGGGAGTGAGTGTTTTCTAGTGACGCATACGTGACGTGAGTCAGGTGGAATGGTGTAGCCGTCATAAATAATCATCAGATTCTCAGTCAGTGGGAACACGGATATTTTATGGATGATATGAATGTAATAAACTTCACTTTAATGGTCGCTAGTTCCAACAACTGATTTTCATTTCATAAAACTACTTATTATGAGTCAAAGTGACGAATTATAATGATATCTCCTTTGGAGTTGGGGCTTCATATGCTTGAACCTCCTCTGTTCGCGGAGCAACGTGCTGAACAAAGAGGCTTTGGCAAATTGACCCTCCTCAAGAGGAGGGACATCGAGATTCGAAAATCCATCAAGATGATCAGGGGGTTCCGAAACCATCCGAATTTGGATTCTATTTTCTATTCAGCTTTTTATTGGTAAAAAGCTGCTTAAATTTGTTAGCTTGTTAAAGGTTCCTGGAATTCTTCTTGGTATTCCACGATGATATTGATAATCTTACTTCCGTTTTAGCTTATCGCGGTGAAAAACTATGACTGTTGAGAGGAAGGTTAATTTGGAGTGAGATAGCTAGATAGGTACAATTTCATGACATCATCAATTTGATGACATAGGACAAAACTTAAAACTTAGACTATCATTGAAGATCTGTACAAATAACAAATACAAATTGCTGTGAGGGGTTCCAAAGTCTAAATTCCTGACGAAATCTGCGATCAAAGTTTTTAATGCTCCGTTCGGAGTACTGCGTCCAGAATTATATTTGTCTGAAACACCCGTAGTCTACAGAAGCTAATTCTATTTATACCGTCTCAGTTAATTCTTAGAGTGGGTTTTCTCAGTTTAATATAACGATAATGGTCCTCAGAAACGTTCTTGAACCAACACAACGATCGCGCCAAGTGGAATTTCCCCAAAACATTTGTAGTTAATTTCATTTTAATGCCACCATTAAATTAATTCTGTTGTAATATGTCTCATCATCATGTAATACTGATATAGTCACTGGAACCATTAAATTCTGATATGTTATCTGCAACCAACAATTTAAGTAACATTATAAACTGTCATCATCTGGTTGGTACGTAGCATAGAGGTACATAGCTGTAGGCTTATGACATTATTCATGATAATAATTGAGGTGGTTAAAGGGATAAAGTTGGCGACATAATTTGCGAACGTGTCATTCCGTGTTATGTTTTAGTATCTAAAAACAATGTATTTGCTATCGGTTTTATGTAGAGCAAGGCTTCGATTGCTACGATTATTATCTAACTATTATCTAACTTCTTTCTTATACTTACAGGAGGTTTCTGCGTTTGCAAGTGCATTCACACAACTATGAGATAATTTAATTGTTAAATAATTAAGTAATGGTCGTAAATTTTGACATCAAATTCAATGTAAAGAAAATTCAATGTAATTAATGGAATATAATGTAGGTATTTTAAATTAAATTGTATTGTAAGTACTAACATAGTTTATAAGTAAATTGTTACTAACTTTATGGGCTAAAATTGCCTGAAATAAGTAAATGTACTATTACGTTAAAAGATTATAGGCTTAAAATTCCTTAAGATGAGGCATGTAGACCCTAGCTGGTGTAAACCAGTGCCAAAACATAGGTGTGAATATGAGAACTTCCAGTGTTCGAGCATACTGCATAGTGTAAATAAATGGTGTGGTTACTAACGGATGTGTGAATAACGCGGTGGTCGGGCGCGGTGGACGGGGTGGGCGCGTCAGAGCAACACGGCCAACACGCAGCCACGGCGTGCGCGCGTGACGTCACCGCGCGTCACGTTTACGACAGCGCACCGACAAAACTTCACCCAGACGATGCAATCTGTAGTTTTCCATTCGCTCTGCGCTACTTAGAAGCGCCAAATTTTGCCTCAAACGTGAACTCTGCGTTACGTTAAACATTTTCGAATATGTGAATTTTAGCAACGCTAATTGATTTTTTTCAGTGAAATAAGTACATTATCTATTACAGGAACAAAAAGCCCAGTGCAAATGTCGAGCCATTATCGCATGTAAATACGAGCGTATCAGCTCAACCGAGTCTATATAAGCAAACGCGATACGATCTCCGCGCCCAGTGCGGATCGCACGGGCAGACGAGCAACAGATCTTGAACTCTGAAGACATGAGACTAACTAACGTTACCCAAGACTGACACGTTATCTCGCAACACGAGCCGTTACTCAATACTATCAATCATTAAGACACAATCAAGGAAGACGTTCACGTGTCACCATGATTCATTGCAATCGATGCGCGATTCCTAATAAAATATTTGAACTTCTTGGTTCACATGAATCATCTAAGAGAAGGAATGCCCCAAAGAATGTTGATAGTAGAGACGAAGTAGTTAGTACAGATAACGAAGTAAATAAACAAATTGAAATGTAATTGCCATTCTGCATCTGTAATTAACTAACAATTAGGAGTTTTGACCTGGCAGACCTTTAGCCAGCCACTACAATAATTGCCTACTTTGATGCTCCGTGACACTGAACAATAAATAATTAGATTCAATTGACATCAGGCAATTTGTAGAGCATATTGCTGCGAGCGCGAACAAATGTGATATTCATCTCAGTCTTCAAGAGCAGTATCGAATTTGTGATCAAGTTCTAGCAGCAGCAGCGGTCATTTAACAACAAAGCTAATTCAATATCAATAAACAATAACAATTAAAGGATTTATTTGAGTCGTATCTTTGTTTTTTTAAGTATTTTACGTAGGGCTTCCGTAGGGCATACTTTTATGCCGCTTCTGTTTTTGCACTACTCGAAAGTTCTATTCCGTTTAGTCCAGATTCGACCCGGGCGAGTTAATAGGATTTTGGGACTAAAATTAACAACTGAATCCCAAATTATACCCATTTTACAACCCCAAAATATACCAATTAATTAAGAAAATTAACTTGGCCAAATTTTAAATAAATTAAGTTGATTGTTAATAAATGCGGTACGGTAGTAATCTGGTTATAACAACTCACTAGGTCAGGGCAAAGTAACGCATACGGTTGCATGCAAATTTTGTTCTAAAGGCATACAAGTGGCCTTTTACTAGCAACCAAATCGAGTGCCTGGTCAAATACTCATACATTATATTATTAGTTACTAGACTTACTAGGGATTACTAACGAATTTGTCCTTAGGAATGCAGTTGTCACGTCGCAGTTGCCTTCGTCTCCCTGTTGTAATAAATTACGATGTTACAGAAACCCAGTTAAAGGTCAATGTATACGTACGTGGACGGGAGTGACGGGACGGGGCCGGGACGTGGACTGGGCATACATATACGTGCGTGTCCCGTTCCCGTCCCGTCCCATGCGTGCCTCCGTGGCGTATGCGATGTCATTTACATTTTCTATGAAACGACGTTTCTAAAACTTTACGTCCCGTCCCGTCCACGTTACGTATGCATCCACTTTAAGCTGTCGCCACGTAGCTGGGTCTCTGCAACTATTACATATCGTCGTTGCGACTTCAAAAACTCTTATATGTTATGTGCCACTTTTGGCAAAATCACTTTTTTACGTCAAATGATTCTACATTTTGAAGCACTGTCGAATTCAAAAACTCTCATTTGTGTACGACGTTTCCATCGTAATTTATTCACCAAATTCAAAATCACCTATGTGCTTGCTAAACAAAATTTTATCGATTTTTATCGATTCCCTCAAAAAGCAGATTTTTTACACATAAGAGGTTTTGAAGTCGCAACAACGATATGTAGGTTTTGATAGGTACGTTTTATTATGATTACACGCTTTATAATAACAATAAACTACGCCAAAATCGTTTTAGTAACTGGACAATCAATTGTAACTAGACATAAAAACCTAAATGAATTTGACTATACTTAATTATTTGAATCAGGAGACATGTTGACAACACACCCAGATTATTTTTAATTTTTAATGTACAAACGTACATACCTACCTATATTACATTACATAGTACATATTTTTGTTTAAAACTCGCCCTCGTTTCGTTCGAGAACATGATTCACAAATAATAACCAGTAGGTACCTATATGAAAATTGTTCTACATTTTCTAACTGGTGCGTTGGCTAACTATAAATTTTACTCTTTGCTACACACACCTTAACCCGGAACCTTCCTTGTGAATCAATCTATTTATAGGAAAAATTCACATGAAAATAAAGGCTTTTTATACTGAGCTTACTGTGTTCAGTCTAAAACGTAGAAGCTTTTTTATACGATGGTGAAGTAGGTAAGTACATTCTGATACCTGGTTTTTAGAAGTTTTTTGTATGTGCTACCAAATCTAGGTACCTCTGTGTCGCCGTGAGCTCAATGTCAATTTAATAACTACATACTTATAAAACTCAATCGGCTTACGACACAACTGCAACTGTGTAAATCTATATTTTTAGGGTTCCGTAGCCAATAGGCAAAAAACGGAACCCTTATAAATTCGTCATGTCTGTCTGTCTGTCTGTCCGTCCGTATGTCACAGCCACATTTCTCCGAAACTATAAGAACTATACTGTTGAAACTTGGTCAGTAGATGTATATACCGTAAACCGCATTAAGATTTTCACACAAAAATTGAAGAAAAACAATAATTTTTGGGGGTTCCCCATACATAGAACTGAACCTCAAATTTTTTTTTTTCATCAAACCCATACGTGTGGGGTATCTATGGATAGGTCTTCAAAAATGATATTGAGTTTTGTAATATCATTTTTTCTAAATTGAATAGTTTGCGCGAGAGACACTTCCAAAGTGGTAAAATGTGTGTCCCCCCCCCTGTAACTTCTAAAATAAGAGAATGATAAAACTAAAAAAAATATATGATGTACATTACCGTATAAACTTCCAACGAAAATTGATTTGAACGAGATCTAGTAAGTAGTTTTTTTTAATACGTCATAAATCATAAACCGCAAAAAACATCGATCAAAGTTACAATGAAGTACAAGAACTTTTATATTATGTTACTTGCTGCTACGGAACCCTTCATGGTCGAGTCCGACTCGCACTTGGCCGCTTTTTATACACAAGTACCGTGGGCACCCGTGGTTGACATTGGTATTCTATAAAAACAGTTCGTGAACCGGAAGCCGCACTGTCACATTGAAGATAACAATCTTTAACGCAATTTGCAGCAGGATTTTGTGAGATTTACTTATCACGAGCCTTTATTACAATGTAAGGGGATTACAGGAAAGTGTTTTTAATACATTATCAAGAAAAAAGTAAAATAATTAACTTTGAAGCTATCAAAGCCCATCAATTTGTCTCGTGATTCGTGTGATCAACCGAGTTGAGAAAAATCGCGTCTGATGAAGACAGTATCATTTTACTGGCTTGCAGTTCCCATGGAATCGGTGAACACGCATGACTTCACAAACACCCACGAGCCCACGACTCGAGAACCAGGATTTATTTGTCACATAATATTTTTGTTGGCTGGGAACCGAATAGGACGCTTTGCTCTGTTTAATCTCTTTTGCTTAATTCGCCCGCCAGGTTTGCGGGCGATAATCGCAACCGCGGTGGCTGCGCTACCGCACAAAACTTCGGTCTCGTGAGTTTTGAAACTTTTTAAAATTTCCGCCACCGCAGCGGGCGCGGGTGAAAATCGCTCCATGAGTTCTTAGCCTTACAGGCAGCCGGATCACTTCCACATAGGCTGCAGGGTCGTCAAAGTGCTTCTGAACTTTACTTAGCCTTAAGCACAAATGAATATGCTGAACTACTTCTTACTACGGGCTACGGATAACAACCTTAGCTTGGTCGTTGTCAGGTCCCTACTGCTGAAAAAGTTTGGGTCTCTCTTTCAACGAGTATCAAATTCAGATTTATGTAAAATGGGGAATCTTAAATCTAAAAGCTTTTTGTTTATCTTTGGTGTTTTGACATCATTCGGAATTGTCTCAGTAAAATGCTGTCATTATATTTTGTTGAAAAGTCGTCCCTAGTCAAAACCTCACAATTGGCAGTTAACTACTGAGATCATGTGAAATATCGTTAACTAAATATGAACTAGAAACAAACAGTTTAACATATTATGTTGATTACATCGGCAGCAAGGTGGAGTCTGTTTTTGTGTGTTAAAACCAGTTTGAGAGCAAAAACAGGGCCGATACATACATAGGTAGTAGGTACACTATGTTTCAATGTTTGTATGCGGCCGGCGGCGGATACCGGGAAATCCTTCTCGGAATCTGCCACGCGATGATCTGTGTTTTCAATGATATTGTTTACTAGCGGATACCCGGCTACCCGGCGTGTTCCACTACGCTAAAAACTTTTCTGATCAGAATGACAGCTCAGTGTTTTTGTGTTGACGTTACGTTGATGCGCCCATCTTTACATATTATCTTCAAATTTTTGTATTAAAAGTGGAAAATCGACTTTATCAATGATCCGAATGTGCCTAACGCATTGTTTAATTGGTCTTAAACCATCTTCGGATTGTTGCCTTTCAAATGAAACCATTTTGAGGCATATCGGTGGGATAGTGTCCTATAAAGGACATCTGTATATTTTTTTTGTGTTTTATATATATAATATTAATAACTGATGCATATAATGAAGATTTCCTGAATTTTGTTGCAAGTATAATGTCATATTAAGTCATAAGTTTTTATTGCATCATGCTTACAATGAGGTCTTAAAGTAGGTACTTATATAAATAGTCTGAGCATGAACCCTGCTAGGGCGTGGCAATTTATCTACATTTAATATAATACATTATTATTCAATTATTTAATTATTATTTCAATAGTAACAATTATTATGTTTTAAAAATATACAATTTAAATACATAATTCAATTTCTAATTAATGTCATCAATTATTATTAACTTAATACAATGCTAACAATTATTTAACAATATAACATTATGATTTAACAACATAAAATTTTAAAAGACAATTTAAAAGTGATTTGTCATAAAGAAAAAGAAATAAAAATAAAAATACATTACATATATCTATAAATTGTCAATCCATGAATTCTTTTAGCGTGTAATAGCATTTATTGATTAGGAAGATTTTTAACTTTTCTATAAATTTTGTCAATGATTCTATCTGTTGAATGTCTCTCGGTATTTTGTTGTATATCTTAACACACATCGAATAGGGGCCAGAGCTGTGTAATGTTAAGTTGGATCTCGGCAGTACCAGCTTGTTTTTCCGACGTCTTTTGTAGTCGTATGTATCATTGGACAGTGTAAATTGCGTGTGTCTAGATAGTTACGGATTTGGCTACAAAAAAAAACTGAAAAGAATGACAATAGGATATTATTTTCTTTCTAGAGTCTCTCTTTTCCATTAATACCATTGCAATGAGATGAGGAAACTAAGAAATAGTTATAATATTCTAGGAATATATCGATCGGAATAGAAATAGAAAAACTGAACGCTGGATAAAAAATTGTTCTTGTTTCGGTAGGTACAGGGCACTTAAAAAAAAACATTTTGTAGCAGTCTGATAGTACGAGTATTTGCTACGTTTCACCTAATGGAATTTAGAGAAACTAACCTCTATCTTCAAATTTTACTATTCATACGTACATTACTTATATAGCGGTAACTAACTATACGAAATAATGAATCTGGGGCAATCCACAAAAGTGGGCTAGTCCGTACAAAAATATATTGAAGGTGAATTTGTTTAACACCTCGTGCATGTGTAATGCGAATTTAGTATGTTTTAAGACGCAATTGCGTCGTATCTCGGCCATCATAATCCCAAATCCATTTATTGACCATGTAACGCAAGTATTGATGTTACAGGTGGAAGATGTTACGGATTCGAATCACATACCTAGCATAAAGTTATTCTTTAGGATATTTTTTCAGATCTGAAGAATTTTTAAAGACAAATTGACGTCATTGGGTCTTCCTTTTTTATGAAAATAGCCGGCAAACGAGCTGACGATCCACCTGATGGTAAGTGGCTATCGTCGCCCATGGACATCAGCAACACCAAAGGCATCACTGATGCGTTGCCGGCCAAGGAAGAGAGAAGAAAAAGAAAGAAAGAACTGGCTCTCAGGCCCCCAGCCGGAACACGACGAGTCGACTTTTATTACTTTCGGTTACCTATGTATGTATATTCTACTGCAGAGCTTTTAAAACTAATCCCTCCGACACGGCTACAACACGGGATCCACAGCATACAGGTGTATACTCGTACATGCGCTTTGTGTGTCAATGCTGTGTACGGGCGCGGCGGTGACGTCACGACTCATGAGCACGCATCGGCCGCGTGCGCGCACGCCCACAAACACACGCTGTAGTGTACCGGCGCGGCGGCGGCCTCTGCGCATGCGCAACCAGCTCGGATACTGTTGCGATGAATATTTTGTATATATCAACATTTTTATTGGTGAGGTCCGGCTTTGAGTATTCCTATTTTAAAATGTTTATGTAGGTAAGGATTTTAAAGGTAATACAAAATGTTATTGGTTAAGCTAATTGGTCGTCGATTTCTGACAATATTAGGAAGGTACACTCAACATTTCATTCAATGATGATTCAATGTAAATATTCTTGGCGGCCTTGGATCAAGGAATTGTTTGGTGGCGGTCAAAAGGTCTTGTAGTTCGGATTCCAAAGTTTCTGGAAAAAGTAGATGAAGGTTATAAGTATGTTAGGTATATTAAATATGTAGGTACTTAATGAGAAATACAATATATTGTTTCTGTATATTGGGGCTTAAAACTGATAATTGTTAGTATCGCCATATTACAATAATATAGGTACATCCAAATAGTTGAAATAGTGATGAACTTATAATCAGTCTTCAGTTTGCAGAAACAGCTGGTGTACTGCCAAAACATGCTGAAACCCACCCATTTTCCCTAATCCTCCTACATGTGGTTTCATGTTGACTCATTGCAATTTCTGAGGTAAAGTCTATAGAGCACTTAAGTACAAGATACCGGATGTGTTTTAAATATGCATCAGTTGTTTGCCTGGAGGTCAACGAGAACTTAGGAGAACAGTTTGAGGTAGGTTGTGACCGAGGCCGTCTTTAACTACTGGAGGCCCTGGGCATATTAGAATAATGGGGCCCCAATGACTTTGTCAGAACATAATTTTGTTAGAATAAACAAAGAAAGTAGATAAGTAAGTCTCTAGATTTATGCAAAAGCTAATAAGCAAAAAGGTATTGTAGTCAGTAATTTAGGTTCGATTTATTCGAATTTTACCGAAAAAGTTTTTCGGTAATAAATATCGATTATCGTTTAGTGATCTGGCAGGAACTAGGGGGCCCCTATCGATCACGGGGCCCTGGGCACGTGCCCAGAGTGCCCAGTGGGAAAGAGGGGTCTGGTTGTGACGGTTTATCTATATCTGTGGTTGTGACACTCGAATTGCGGCTGTTAGAGGTTTGGAACTGATTCAGCTCCTTCACTCATGTCGAAATTGCTTCTATTTCTATTTCAGCCGTCCGTCATTGTTGCAGCTGTCTATCCACTGATTTATCAATAAATATTTTGCGAACGTGATGTAAAATTTACTTTATGCATTTAAAAATGTTCAAACCTGTAACTTTGTCACTATTGCACAGTGAAATATGAAAGGTCATAACGCACCCTTAGAATGAGAGTGACCTAACTCAAAAATTGGAATTTGTGGGAAATGAGCAAGAAAGTTTTCAAAAAAGTATATATCGATGAATAGAGCGATCAATGAAAGTGACCGATTATTAGGTCGTCCTTTTCTTACTCATAATTCAAGCTCTTTTTCATCACAGGGTTTTAGGGTACGCATTTTAAGGTAAGTTTATAGCAAAAACAGAAATTACAGGAATTTTGAGTTAGGTCACTTTCATTTTAAGGGTGCGTCTTATTAAGATGTTCATTACTCAGTGGATGGATGTTCATTATTACAAGGATGTCTTTCTACTAAAGTACTAACGGTTTTCAGGACACTACTTATCTCGTCTATGAAACAGTGAGACAAAACTTGCTTCATGGGTAGCCAAATGTTGAATGCATTCGTGGTGAGGTCTTTTTGACATCAATATCTACGGGTGGCAGTTATCTTATCAATTAATATACTAAATACTTTCAATCGGAATCCGAATGTCATTGGTTACTTTCCAAGCAAATATTTATTTTACAATGTATAACAGGCCCTTCATCATTGTGACGTTCTTCGAATTATAAGAACTATTGCCAATATTGGCACGCTTCTTTTACGTGATGTGATTTGTAGTAAATATGTAATCATTGGCAGAGAGATCACTGTTGATCTTCCATTGTTTCTCAAGACTGACACACTCCCTTGCATCATCAGGGATTGATGTGTACACGCATGGTCCCCGTGATCGTGCATGCCTTTGACAGTAACGAAGGTTTCAAATACATACAAGTATTGTAATTTCATTATGCTCATGTGAATAATTTCTGGGTAACTCTTTTGCATATTTATCTGAACTTTTCCTCAAATGTACAATGTACATATATTATAAAGATGTCCTCGGATTTTAAATGATTTTAGGATCATCCTTCCTTATTAAAAATGCTTAAAACATTCAAGTATTCTCATTCTGTCTATACGACCATTATCTGTATATTTCTGGATGTAGCTTTGAATATAATATTTCTATTTTGTTTAAGTCGAAAGAATTTCATTTTTTTCTTTTGGACAAAAGCTGATATTTTTTGTAACATATCATTTTTAAGGAAATTATTGAAAGTTTGTGATGGTTTATCAAGACTGACGTGTTTTGTTACTTCACCAGGGATTACATATGATGTCAGCACACACGTTTCACGGTTGTCTTGGTTGATTCTTGAATGGTACAACGTATTGGAATGTATTTGAAAACCACCATTGGTATTTGAACAATTCATTCATACTATACATAAGATATAAAGCAAAACTCAGTTGTAATGTAATAGAATTATTCTTCACTAACTATTTTTTATAAGATCATTCATTTATATCGCATCAAAAGTCATTAAATTCATAACATCCACTATAAGCAAGTCTAACATCTCTTTTAATGTAATTCTTCTTCCTTCTTCCGTATACTTATAATTTTCTAATGTATTTTTGTATTCTATCACCTTGCGCAATGGCTGTTTCCTTTGCGTAAATAATGATGTTACTTGTAATAAATATCTAATCATTGGCACCAATATTGGCACAATAATTATTGTTGACGTACCGTTCTTCTTCCATATAATTAAAGAACCATTTTCTATTATATTTTTGTAACCTATCATCATTTACAATGGTTGTTTCCTCTGCGTAAATGATGATGTTATCTGCAATAAATACTTTATCATTGGCAAAGGAATCATCGTTGATGTATCATGCTTCGACGAATATTGACGTTGTTTCTTAGCTCACCAGGGAAGCCATGTGACGTCGCCACGTTCTGTCATCGTGATCGATTCGTGAATGGAGTTTGTACGATAACGTCTTTGAGCATTGTAAAAGGCTTCCGTAGTATTTATAGAGCTTATGTATGCATATATGTAGACATATGTAATGCATGCGCTAATTATAGAATGATTTTCCTTTTGAACTATTCTTAACGTGGCATTTCGTAACGTAACGTTGCTAGTTCTTTACACATCTTAAATGATAAGATAATAACACATCCTGTTACTGTGTGGTCTTAGTTTTCTTTTTCAAATCTCAAGATTTTGTTAGTAAATCTTCTCGGCTCTTGTATTTACTATTATAGCAGTAAAAAGCTCTAGGTATAATAGTATAGTAGAATACATAATTCGACGGACCACTTTGATAAATAGAGTGTTGCTATAAAATATCTTTGGTTGTTATCTACTGCAGGAAATTACAGGTGAAGGGGTAAGTGTTGATACCTCAGTGTCGACACTTGATTCACCGAGAAAGTGAGTGTTGAAAAAACGTTTTGTTTAGAGACGTGATGGAAAACCTTTGGTTAAGTTGTTAAAATAGTGATCTATTAACGTGTTTACATTTCTTATCCAATTAAAATACCTTCCGTTTAATGAATCGATGCCAGCTAAAAATCAATAAAGATTATTTTTAAAAGTTATACTAAAAAAAATCAGTCACATTTTACTAAGAATAGGGTTAAGATATAGTTAATTTGATTTTCAAAGTCACGCAAAATATAACATAATTTATGTATTCTATGTGTGTGCACGCTGAACCTACCTCTCGAAATTATTTCTCCAGTCGCAGGTCTGCTGGTAGAAACATCTTTAGAAATAAGCAGTGCCTTTGTACATAATTACCCATATTTTTTGCCTCTATTGTATATCCTGTTGTGTGTACATAAATAAATAAATAAATCGATAAGAACATTGTCATAATGTCGATAAGAACAGCAAGGCAGCATTCGTGCGTTTGAATTGTCAAACTGGTCCGTCGAATTATGGATCCGACTATAGTAAGTTATCTCTCGGATTTCATAAGGTAGGTTTTCAACTAACTTTGTAACGGGATAAATTAATGAGGAAATGCTTAACTACTACGGAGGCGTCTAGTAGCTTCTAATTTAGATTTTTTGTGTCAAGTCGGCATCATATTGCCAAACATCACAATTTCAGTAAGAGATTGTCAATGATTGTAGCAATTAGGTTTTGAAATGTTACTAAAATGGTTTAGTAATCTTTGTGTCATAATAACAGTAAATCTCTTTCAGACAGATTGGCAAAGATCGGCGTCGTCAGGTAAGTAGCCTAGTAGTATATTACAGTAGTATCCTGAGGTAGTGTCCTAATTGGGATTTGGGATTGGGATAAATTCTTGGGATTTGTAAGATCGTGCCAGTAGAGCAAAATTCATATGAAGGGGTTTTCATTGGTAGTAATTTTACATTTTTTCTGTAATAAAATCCCGAAATTAATACGTGACTTGCCAGTGGAATTGTTTAAGAAAGGTATAAAATCTCAACTTTTAGGTAAGGTTACTGTAGATGAGTACTTAAATGACAAAGACGCATAGAAATGACCAGTTCTGCAACCAGTTTCGTTAAAGTTAGTGATATATTTTTAAACGACTTCAAAAAAGGAGGAGGTATTCAATTCGACTGCATTCAAAAGCTAGTGCTTGTCATGTGGTCTCACTTAAATTTGAGCTAGATCTGACGAGTAGTTTATGAGTTATTTTGAAGTCGGTTATCTTTTCTAGGTAAAATTAATTTGTAATAAATATACCAATGATTTTTTTTAAAGATGTGCTGAGGAGTTTCTTTACGACTTTAATTCTCCTCCATGACAAAGCACTTTTCCAAAAAGCTGATTGATTAAAAAATGACGTGCCTAAGTGTATTAGTGATACTTATATGAATAAATGATTTTGAATTTGAATTGGAAATAATAAGAAAATTTTGCCTTGGTGTTTATTAAACATATCTTTAGAGTTAAATAAGTCTACGCCCCCTTTTACAAGTTTTTTTTACTTGCTTTAAGCTGAATTAGACCTAAAAACTATTAGTTTATTTCAAGTTATTGTAGAAAAGGCCCTTACATCTATGAGACTTTCGTATTCCTTTGATCATGAGTTATTATTGTACTACTTGATTTACTAGGCTAGTAACCCCATAATGTGCAAGGTAGTATCATAATAATATGTCGTATTTTATACAACGAGCAGAATGCCTTAGGGTTCTCAGATGATTTTCCTTAAGTCGAAGGTTGACAACAAGTTTATGAGGAAAGAGAAGTGTTTCGGACTCTTATTTTTGATTCAAGTTGAAAGTAGTTCATTTAGTCTGGAGAATCGTAAGCTACATTGGATCTACATTGGATAGATACATCATAATTCTAGCCACGAAATTGATCTCAATTTATTTAAATTAGGATGTTAAGTTAATAATCTCGAGATGTAGATCCGGGATGGATTAGTTTAGGAACCGTAATCGTAACCACTTAATAGTGGAATGTTTATCCTTAACTCAAAAAGGCTCGACCGTAGTGGGGTAAACCGAGGAAAACTTCTAGTTTTATTGCACCATCTATTACAATATGATAAACACATTTATTATTTTAATGTTAACTATCACAATAGTGCGGTTTATTGCACACGCTGAGTGCATTATTCACAGTTCAATGACAACGAGGTTGAAATGTCACATAATTTGAAATATTATGTATTGACATAATTACTCATCGTCATTGCCTTTTATGAGTGGGTCTAGTCTAGTAACTACTTGTTGTCACGATTAAATTGTGTAGTATAGAGTCTAGCATTTTCAGCAAGAAAAGTAATTATTAGCTTCGTTCTTTGTTTAGGGGCCATACATAAATTACGTCACACGTTAGGGGGAAGGGTGGGGGGGGGGGGGGTTGATGTAGTGTGACATTGTGTAACAAGGGGTGGGAGGGGTCCTAACTTTCGTGACGTCACGTTTCAAAATCGAATAATTATTATGTTTAGTTAAATATTAAAAAATAATTAATGGAAATAAAACTTATTTTGGAATTGCTATTTTATTTTAATTATTTCTAGGTGTAAAATTTCATAATATCGATGGTCATACGTTGACAACTCGTAACCCACATTTTTTTGAGTAAATGCATGAGTTACATAATATGTAACTCATTTAACGAAAAAATGTGGGTTACGAGATTTTGCGAAAAAATGTGGGTTATGAGTTGTCAACGTATGACCATCGATATGTGACGTCACACTAGGGGGGGAGGTCTCATAAATGTGACCATCTGTGACAAGGACGGGGGGAGGGGTCAAAAAGTCATGAAATTAGTGTGACGTAATTATGGATGGCTCCTTAGTGGGATGAGCCACAAGTAGAGGAGTTTTCTTTAGACTTCAGCATCGGTATGGGACCTATAGCTACTATAGTCATTTCAATTGTACAACGTCCATAAATCTCACAGGATCCGAGTAAATTAAACCAGCAATAAAATATAGGAACATCGTTAAAAATCATTAAAATAACAAAAAACCAAATTATATTCTTCAACCACATAGATTACCTTAACATGTTGTGTACATAATAATATAATCCACACTGTAGCACTCTTGTACATAACAACAAAGAACTCGAGATAATGTCCTATCGCGATATCGCACTATACAAAGTTGCAAATTTCAGTAGACAATGTATAAATAAATAATAAACATGCGCGCCGTGCACTCGCAGTGTCTATGTAGATAACAATTATCTCATCCTGTGTTGCTGCGTGTCGATACATTACGTATACAAGCATGAAACTATGTTACATCCATAAAATCAATAAATAAATGGACTTCATTTAATTATTTATTATGTCTACACACTCCAAGACCCCACCCATTCCTAATGGATCCCGCAATGGACAATACGCAAAGACAAGGTACACACACATTCAGACCGAGGACAAAAATCAAACTCATCCTTCAAATGTCTGCCTCGCTGGGAATCGAACCCAAGACCTTTGGCGCGGGCGGTCCGGCACGCGGTAACCATCACGTTAAACGGATCGTCAAAATAAAGTCAATCACTATTCGCTTGCAACCCGTACAACAAAAGGTTGTAACAGATATTTTAGTGAGGTGCTTGTGACAAGTATTGGCAGTTTCTAGAACGTACCTACACGTGATAAGTATTACTCAATGTTTTTGCAAAGTACGTAAAATGAGTTGAAGGTTGGTGCATTCGGGGGAGCGTCACGCGGTGTCACGGCTCCCGCGCGTGCTGTCACGGTGTCACCGCACTGTCACTGCGCTCGCTCGTGACTTCACGTATTAATGACGACATTCCTCGTTTAAATTGCAAAAAAAATCCGTGACAAACATAACCCAGTGGTAGTTTACCGCACGAGCTTAGGTTCCAGTGCTTCTAGTTTTTAACCAACTTCAAAAAAGGAGGAGATATTCAATTCAACTGTATTTTTTTATGTTTGTTACCTCAGACCTTAAAACATATTTTGATGATTCTTTTTTTTAATCGAAAGTTGGTGCTTGTTATGTAGTCCCACTTAAATCTGAGCGAGATCTGACGAGTAGTTTTTAAGTTATCTCTAATTTTGAAGTCGGTTATTTTTTGTCAATAATTATCATACATACATTTTAGAACTTATCATTTATGTTCTCAAATGTATTAGAAAAATGCCAACCCGTAATTGACTAGTGTGGTAGACTAGAGTCTGTAGACTAAAGTCTGTCTCTGCCTGTAAAAGTCCCGAGGTCAGCAAAGGGACCATTATAAGATTGCATTTGAACTAAAAGTGATGTCAGGAATATTAAGGTGTTTATTCACCCTCTAAGTCCATGCCAAAGTGTTAGGCGTTTTGGTCACAAATGAGCAGTCTGGACATCTAATGGACATTAGTAGCAAAGCTTAACCGATGCTTTGCGAGCCTAGACACAAGAGAAAAGAAAGAAAAGTCGGCAAGAATGTAAAAAAGAGCTTTTTTATGAAATTTGCCGGCAACCGAGCTGACGATCCACCTGATGGTAGGTAGCTGTCGACGTCCATGGTCATCAGCAATACCACTGAAGCGTTTCTGGACAATAAAGAGAGAAGAAAAAGAAAGCAAGTTATAATTCCTCTACAGTCTGGTAGACCTGGCAGTAGTAACAAAATAGTAAATGCATACAATCAGTATAGTAAGTAGTAGTTGGATAGTTTCACAATGTAAAGCGAGTGGAGTGCCAGTGCCGCCAGTGCCGCCAGTGCCGCCAGTGCCGCCAGTGCCGCCAGTGCCGCCAGTGCCGCCAGTGCCGCCAGTGCCGCCAGTGCCGCCAGTGCCGCCAGTGCCACCAGTGCCGCCAGTGCCGCCACTTGCCGTTTCACATCCGCAATTCGAGACGCGCACTGACTTGTGTTTTATGTCACGCCGAGGTAATTACTATATTTACTAGTATTACTACAGTTAAATGCATTTTGCGTTTATATAAAAAAATAAATCAAAATTATTATTTTTGTTTAGTTAGGTTATTCTTAAACAAACAAACGCCATCATACAAACACACAGCATATCAAAAATTTTAAAAATATCAGTAACTTTTTTTCAATAAAATTTCTCCATACTTTCAGATCATCTGCTTAGAAAATACTGGATGATTACCGGTTCTTAGTAGTTATCTCGTTTCGGGGATGCCCTTCTACGCAAACCGTTCAGGCGCCATAGATTATAAATATCCCGTGTTGTGGGCGTGGCGGCGGACTTTGCTCCCGCGGGCTACTTCGGATTATATTTTTGTTGTGAAACACGTTGATGCGTCTATAATAGGCACGCAGACCCCTCTTTCCCACTGGGCACTCTGGGCACGTGCCCAGGGCCCCGTGATCGATAGGGGCCCCCTAGTTCCTGCCAGATCACTAAACGATAACCAATATTTATTACCGAAAAACTTTTGCTTTTGTAAAAATCTAGAGGCTTGCTTATCTACTTTCTTTGTTTATTTTAACAAAATAGTGTTCTAACAAAGCCATAGGGTTCCATTATCCTAATATGCCCAGGGCCTCCAATAGGTTAATGTAGGCCTTGGGCACGATTCAGTATTGACTGCACTGATCTTAGCAATGTAAGACGTTATCTTAGGTTACTCTGCACACTAGAGCACATTAATCCCTTGGGGTATTGGGCTCAAACTGTGGCTCAAACTCTCCCTTCAAAACATAATCTACGTCCACCGGTTTTTTTCAATTTATCAGCTGTTCTAATCGGTCCCAACAACAAAAATCGGTTCAAAGATCAGGCCTTTTGCTTGGTTCCCCTATGCATTCGAATTCTGGATTCCCTGGATTCGAATTATTATAAATAAACGCCCATTACCTTATTACATGGTACACTTTCGAATTTCCAAATAAATTAGGTAAAATGTAGGTATACATTCTGAACTGGACCATTAAAGGTGATGATAGATCATATTCATGAACGATCAGGTGGGATTGTTTGGTTGGGGGGACACTTGACTCTAACCAAAATTAGCTCTTTAAAGCCAAATATTTCGCGGACGGACCCCTAATTCCAAAAATGGTCGGAGCAGACCCATAATATTTTTGGAAGACCTTTCCAACGATACCCCACACTATAGGATAGGGTACGTGACGAAAAAAATCATCCTTACGTTACCGCTTAGAATAATCGTTACCGGTACCCTGAAAAAAAAAAATGATTTTCAATATTTTATTCGACGATTCTGGAGTTTCAATAAATGTGTATATCCATGCGAAATTACAGCTTTCTAGCACGCTTTGCTTCAGACAGACGCAAAGACGGAATGACGAAACTAAAGGGTTCCCATTTTACTTCGAAACCCTAAAAAAGCCTAAGACACGGTTTAGATCTCTCTCATTATGGGTTTAATATCGAATGACTCAAGTAATACTTTGGTTATTTTGCCCAGTTAGTTGATCAATGGAACCAGTTACCGATCACGCGGCTGTTTCGTGTAAAACCGCGAACCGCGGTATTTTGGACAACATGTTGATGTGCGACACTGAATACTCGACGGTCGACCTTGCGTCAGTATTTCCGCCAGTTTATTCGCGGCAGTACCAAAGTTCAGTAAAGGGCTAGAGAATACGCTGATTTGAATAATTCTCATAATCCTGATTCTAAGACGTATAATCTACATTGTGTCCAATGATTGGGTCTAGATTGAGGCTTCGTTTAATTATTGTAAAGACACTTGTACGAATTTTCCAAGTTAATGAGAGTTTTAAATGCTCATACCTCATGGATTAAATACGATGAAAATTAAATGTGCAATGTAGACAGTGCTCAATTTATAAGAGTATTTACTACTAAAAAGATTCAAATTATGTTTTTTCCAATGTGTCGTATCTATTTATTCTGTTTCACTGAATTTCATTAGCAGTCATAGGTACTTTTTAACCGACTTCAAAAAAGGAGAAGGTACCTATTCAATTCGACTGTATTTTTTATGTTTGTGACCTCAGAACTTTCGACTGGGTGAACCGATTTTGATGATTATTTTTTTAATCGAAAGCTGATGCTTGTCATGTGGTCCTACTTAAATTTGAGCGAGATGACAAGTAGTTTTTGAGTTATCTGTTATTTTGAAGTCGGTTATTTTTTGGCAAGAATTATTTATTGCTAAGGTAGCGCACAACAATCACAATTCACACCTGATGTAAGTGGATATGAAATTAAATTCTACCAACTTTATTTGCGTTATGTAACTCAATCAATGCCTATAGAATAGTCAATAAACTCCTTTCAACAGTTTCAACAAGCGCCAACGCAGGCAAGCTTGTACTCCTTCGCAGTACGCAAAATGAAACAATTCAACTCGAAATAAATAAAAACTGGGGATGAAATAGGTCGTAACAATATTTGAAAGAAAGAAAGAAAAAGCATTTATTCGAAGGAGCAAAGCACAAACAAACACTAAAATCTAAGTCTCACCTAAGTCAAGCCAAAAATAGAGAAAATGGCCAAAGTTCAACTTGAATCTTGATTAAATCAATGTTCAGGTTATCGAACTCATTTCATTCATTAGAGCTACAAGTCAAGAACCCAAGACACATAGACCTAAACTTTAATATGGGTATTCGTCTATTAAAGTATTTATTTCAATCACCATAATTGAAAAAATAAAGCAAGAATGCGCTGAAAACTTTTAGCATTATTTACAAAGAACTGGCTCTCAAGCCAAATACTTAATTACTTAATAAGTTTGATAATATTTTTAATAAGTTGAATAGTAGTGAAAATAGTGATCATTACAAGTAATACTTATTCTTAGAACTCCAAATATCTGATTTTCGAGCCATAGGACAGTGGCCATTTGCCGAATTAGCACATCCTGCTACTAATAACCTCACCAAATACACGATAAATCATAATCTGGCTCGAGTTGGATATACTCTAGTTTTGTAAACGTCACGAGTTCGTTCTAACTGGAAAGTTTTCATCCTAGATATATTAGTGATATTTCTCAATCACGAACCACAGCGGTGATACTGAGTTGATCACGAGCCACTTATATGCCTACGACATGGTTACTAAGTGAGATACGAATGTGTTAAGTAAACCACAACAATGCTCAATTATTAAGGTGTAGGTCCTGTACCTTTTTTATGTTAGCTGTACAATTACTGTTAGCTGTTACAATGAAGTAAGATATTTACTCTCGGATACGAAATTTGAACCATTTCGTATTTTTGTTGATGCCTAAAGTAATTAAAATTCTAAATTTCTAATTTGGAAAATTATGAAATTATGGTGTACCTACTTATATATACCATTTTCGCAGAATTTTTGTGAACAAAAAATCTGGAAACCGACGGTTTCAAACCGTATCCACGTAGGCTGAATAAGTAACCAAATGGCGAATGGTAATCATTTGGAAAAAAATTACATAATATTAGTAAACACAACACACGTCCTATAGCACAAGTCACAACATTCAAAACAAAACCTATATTGACTAACTAAATGGCAAAATGAATCAAATGACTAATAAAATGGTATGTTTTGTGGTATATGTTATAAAAGGTTTAGCAGTCTGATATTTTCTACGCCCACTGAAATTTGAGCTTACCTACAATATTTGAAGGTAACATGTATTATAAGATTATAATTGAACCACCAATTGGAAGAAGGGAATAAACGCCACTTTTTGAAAAATCACTTTTCTACATTTTTACATTCTTTAGACGTAGCGCTACCAGAATCTCATGCATATGCTACTAAAATACCCATAAATGAAAAAAAAAATGAACGATGTAAAAAAAATAATACAATATATACCTGATGAATTCAAAGATTTTTACAATATTATTCTTACCTGGCCAACGACGAGATCCGAAAGTGAGGAAATAGACGAATAATAGAGTGTCTTTACATTTTTTTAATAAATAAATTGTTTTTGTCATTATTTTGTCTATTATTTCAAATTATTTTGTATATAATATATGATAAATCGGAAGAAGGGAATAAATCCAACACATTTACATGTGTACATAAACATATATAAATGAATATTATATATTTCAGCCAGGTCTAATAACAAGTAAATCAGAATTTGTATTTTCTTCATTATTCATTAATATCACATGAGTCTATAAGTTGCAAGTAAAAAGTTATAAAGTTTTTTTTTATTATCTCCATTCTTGTTTTTTGGATTTATTCCCTTCTTCCAATTGGTGGTTCAATTCGCAGTAGGCCAGGATGAAAAATTAACAACCTCTCATGTGGAGACTGGAGTGGGATACTTAAGGGATAGTATCGTCAGATTCCAATGTCATTGACACAATCTTGTAACAGGACAAGACGTAAAAGGAAGATGGTTTCAACCAGTATAATTAGATTTTTTCTTCTGACTGAAAAGCGAAAACTGACAGCGTGCTTCGCTACGCTCGAAATGGGGATATTTACATATTTTCATTTTCACGTTCAGCCAACCCGTTGAGCCGTTACGCGTGACTAAGTAACGAACATCCAAACAAACTTTCACATTTATTAGTAGGATTCTCGCAACAATATCTACATAGTTGCTTCTGAATGCATTATCTGCGAGAAGCGGACCTGCCTGCTGGGCGTTATCTGCAAGAAAGTAATATTTAGTGGTGACGTCACGCAGGAGCCACGATGCGGGGCCGTGGTGTGCGCGTGCGCAGCTAATGACGCGCCGAGTGATAGACAACATACACTGAATGTTCGCAAAATGCAGCTCACGATGCGGGTTACTAACGACTTTCAAATAGTCTGCTTTATTCAGTTCATCCCTTTGAAATAAAGCAAAATAAATTATTTAATTATTATATGTATTACTTACCTGTTTATTCTAATTCAAAAACATTTTCTTAAAGGTATGCACGTCATTTTTTTAATGAACCAGCTTTTCAACAAATTAAACAATAATTTCCTTTCCAAGAAGAATAAATGTTAAAATTATGCCTCGAAAGATAATTAATTCTTGAAAGAAAAAATGTTTTTCTATAATACTTCTATTGTTATAGGTATCATAATAATATTTCTGAATTATGATATTACGAACGCAGGTCAATGACTTTTTAAACCAGTACCTACAATCATTCTGATTGTCGGATGTGGTGTCGTGGCAAAAGGAGAGATTAGATTCAAATGCAAAGATTTTGCGATAGTAGTGAGGAATATTAGAAACATACGTCTCTCTCCCTAGGTCGGTTTCCTCAGCGCTGAGGGTCGTGACCACCACGAAGCACTTTCCTTGTTATATTTCTCCCCTTGTTGCGGTTTTCGACGCCTTTTAAAGCATTGTGGAAAGAAGTACCAAGAGATGTCCGGATTTGATCGGACCAACGTATTGGGCTTCGTCCAGTAGGCCTCTTTCCTTCGATCTTACCGAAAATCATAAGCTTTTCCAGATTGTCGTTATTTTTCCTCGCGATATGACCGAAGTACTCAAGGATTTTCTTCAGACAGGAACATACGTAACGGTGGAAATTCAGCCAAAATTCTGGTGTTTTTTAATTTAAATTACTCATAAATTAACGCTCGACTACAAACCTACCTGATGGTAAGTGGCGATGTAGTCTTGGGTGGTAAAACGCACTAACTTATTTAATAACCTTATTTAATAACCTCTTGCCTTGATGACACAATAATAATCAAACGGAAAGACGATGTAGGGATGGAGATTTTGTTCGATGGTAGAAAGGGGATGGGAGAATTAAATCGTGTAATTTCTGCTCACACTCTCCAAAATGTATCAATGTAAATAGAGTTGCGGAGAGTACAGACCCCTGAGGAACTCCGGATTGATTGTCATTGCTTGCGACGAGCAACCACTGACAACGACTCGGAATGAACGTTCACTCAGGAAGACTGATCCAGTTGATCAGGCCAGGTACGAATTAACACCACTTGCTTGGGTGGAAATACGAGAAAGATTATATTGCCACTAATAAAATTCGTTTTGTTCTCATTAAGGGAAAACATCCAACAGTATTTTTATTCTAATAGCTGCAACCAATAACACAATACCGACGCGTTGCTGTCTGAAGGAGCAAGTAGGTAATCTGATTTTTACCTGATCTGAACATAGAAACCGAAACACGTAAAATCCTCATGGTTGATTCTAGAAGCTACGCCTAGTTGACTATGAACTCGATGTAAGCAGAATAATATGCTAACAACGAAGTTACATACAGTTATGTATGCGTAGTAAATAAAATAAGTATGCAAAAAACATATTTTGTATGTATGTATTTGTTATTTTACGTTTTAACATCAAGATATTTTGATTCCGTAACAGGAAAGAATTGTGAAAATTTGTACCGCGTTGACGGACGAAATAAACGAGTCGAAAGCGTATTACTTATGCAATTTGCAGGCGCGGCCTACAGCGAAGTCGCGACAGAACACACCCACCCGTGGTGACTTCTAGATGCTTCGGACTGGTTCTGATTCTTCCGAATCGGTAAAATTGAGGCAGCATCGCTTATTGCAAGGTATTCGGCGTGAATCAGAACTGGGCCGAACAATTTGGCAACATAATAATTAATTATTGGTGTTTTTGGAGGTATACGATATAAGATTAAATGTCGTAGTTTTTTAGGAAGCGTAAATATGGAGTCGGGCGGTGATGTGAATAGTTTGAAAGAATGTTGATCTGGTTGTCTTTTGCACAGGGAACGAGTTTGACCCTTGATCCTTATGTTAACTATTTAAAATTAATTGCTCATTTATTTATTTTGTAATAAGAGTTTGAAACGGGTATCACTGTGATGTGTACTTTTGGTATTTTATTAAGAGTGTGGGTGTGGCAACACTGGATTATTATTATGGGAATTCAACAAAAAGTTGTGACGCAATTTGAGAAAACGAAAATATTAAGAGTTATAAGTTTGTATTAATATGTTAATAATGTATACGTGTGAAGGAGAAACTAATAAATAGTTGATTGAATAAAAGGTCTATGATTTTAAAAGTTCAGAAGTGATATTATCGACAATCACGTCGCCTGACGCTTGGTCTTGACAAATTAGAGGTAAAAGTTATTACTCAAGAGCTGTTTTGGTAAGTTTATTTTTATTTCGTGTTTAAAAGCGAATTAAAGTTTAAAACTCAAATGCTGTACCTATCATTTTGATAAAAGAACGAAAATGAGCTCGATTTCGATAATGATCGTACCTATATTTATTTTGTGAAAATGAATACTGAAAATGAAGTATTACTACTTTAAAAATTACTAAACCTAAACAACAAAAAAAAAACATAGTATTTTATGTACACATTAGTAAAATCAAAGTAGGTACATAGTTACCTTAATTTGTATGCAAGTGAACTACCTACCTATGCTAGTTACTCTGTTTTATGTAAATTATTATTATCTCATTCTCTTTACAGTATTGTATTTTGGTTATTTGAGCCTGAGATGTATAAATTTAGTCATTTATTTACTCAATTATAAAATTATGATTGGTAGTTTCACTAAAAACTTATCGTTTTACAGAATGTTTCAGGATTTGTAAGAGGTATTGTTTGTTTCTTTAATTTTATTGACAATTTGGGCATGATATCTAGTCAGTTAACCTGGTGATGAATTAAAAGTTGCAGCGGGTACTGTGAAGGGAACCTACACATAGCATGATCATTTAAATATTTATTAATACATAATACAGACATACAAAATGCAGACATAATATGTCAGTAGCAGTATAAACATATTACTATAACATGAATTATTGACGGAATATATTACATAATTATTGCAGTGGTGCAAAATCAAGTTTACTCTTATTTTTATTTTTTTATATTATTATTATGTGGGATACCTGTTGAGATAACTTTTGTTCATGTAGAACATGTACTTAGTTAACAGTTAAATATATATTAGATACTCAGTACCAATTCTGCACAATAATGTTTAATTAATATTGTACGGATTACAGATACAGTCCCCTGCAAAGAAAAGTGACCCATCTTTATAAACATAAATATACATACGAACAGCAACGTTTCTGTTGCCTTTGTCACGACCTTGTAGCTACGTGTCGACCTGTTTTTGCGGAAACCTGTTTCTGTCACTTCGATGCGGCTAAATTACAATTTATATTTCATTTCACGATGGTAAGCTAACTAGAATCAACAAATCTATATATATGTATATAACGCAAAAAATATTTGTACGGATGTCCTTTATACACTCTGAAGTCGATTTTCCACTTTTCCCATGCAACAATTTGAAGATAATAAGTAAAGATGGCGCATCAACGTCAACACAAAACACTGATCTGTCTTAATCATCAGAATTTTTTTTAACCTAGTGGAAAACGCCGGGTTCTGAAATAAATTATAAAATAATAAAAAATGACTAGTTATAAAATAAATGCGAAAACAACAATCATCTTGCCAGGATTTGAACCACCAACTTTATAAGTGGAGGCGAGACCTCCTAGCCACTGGACCAAAGAGCTCTTGGTAGTCGCCGCGAAATTAGTATAGGCTTACCGATAAGCATCGATTAGCGAGACGTCGTGTGACGTCACACCATTCATTCTCGCGGCATAGGTTGATCATGCACTATTTAACAAAATATGTGGGTAAGTCAAAGTTTTTTTAGAAATTCTATTTTTGCTTCTTGGAAATTACAGTTCATAAGTTACGCTGTTAACATGGATAATATATCCTCCTTATGACCACAACCTCTCCACATTTTAATTTATATTTTGTTTACAAAATTATAATAATAGCGGAAGAACCAATTAAGTAACGAGTATTGAATTTAATTTTATAATTTATAATTAAATATAGTGTGTTCAAAAAATAACGGGAATTTTTACATTTTGCGGATTTGTAGTGTCCGATTGTAAAACAATTTTTTATTATGTTGACACAATTGCCCCTTAAGTATGATAAAATTTTCAGCTGTGAACATTGTGAACTTTTCAAATATCAACCTTAGCGTCTAGACTTGTTTTTGTGGTCTCGGCGATTTTTGATTCATGGCTTTTGCACCACGATAATGCTGCACCTGCTCAAACTTGATTACTTGTTCGTGAACTTTTGGCCAAAAATAGAATCGGAATGATTCTCTAACCTCCATAGCTAGCCAGACATGGCTCCTTGTGACTTTTTTCTATAGAGAACCTGAAAGGGCCGTGGTTTTTAAGCAATGACATTAAAACACATCCTATCCTAAAAATCGAGTTTTAAAAGTTTTTTGGGGATTATAAGAAGCGCTGGCACTTTATTTAAATGTCTAATGGGGACTATTTTATAGGCGGACAACACTAATGCAGACGAATAGATAAAAATATTTTTTTCAAAAAACTAAACTTTCTCTTATTTTTTGAACACACTACGTATATATAATTATACCTATAAACAGGTCGACACGTAGCTACAAGGTCGTATCAAAGGTAATAGAAACGTTGATGTTCGTATGTTACATATATTTTTATACAGATGGGTTACTTTTCTCTGCACGGAACTGCAGTCACCTGCAGAGAAAAGTAACCCATCTCACACACACAGTAAAAGATGTACTTGTACACGCATCTTTTACTGTGTGCGTGAGATGGGTTACTTTTCTTTGCAGGGGACTGTACCTAGTATCCAGTGATACTTATCATGGCTTTTATGTTGATAATAGAATGATTAAATACTTGTTGCATAATCATTCAGATCAATGGTTACTATAATCAACTAACTAACATCCTTAAATATTTCAGTTAACATACAGTGATATTAACTGGTTTTCATTTCAGCGCACTAATGTTATTTAACAAAATGTCTATATTGTACTATTGCCAAGATGAAGGTTGGAGAGAATTAACAGAATTCTAATGTTTCAGATACATGCATTGTCATTTCCATCTCTTCTCCAAAATTCCTCTCATTCCTTTTTCAATTCTTTCTTATTTATCTAAATATATATATTTATTAAAATGACTTCATTGATTAATAGGTCCATAATGGAAGATGAAAGTGATGGAATATGTACACCTCCACTTGTACAGAATCGAGACAAATCAAATAAAAAAATTAGACAACACCGCAGAAAGCAAAGTAGTTCTTATTCATCTAGTTCCAGTGATGATATGCCTGTGAGACATAAATCCAAACATAAGCGTCGTCGCAGTAACTCAAGGTCGGCGACAGCGGTAATAGAACATTTAATTAATGCACTTAACGACCGAACTAACCCCGGGACTTCTGGTACAGGAGTACAAGGATCTCAAAATGTTATTCCTGATTTTGACCCTCAGTCGGGATCACAGACAATGAAAATCTGGCTAGATAAAGTAAACGAATCTGCACATGTTTATGGCTGGTCCGAACGACAGACCATGTTTTATGCCTTGCCTAAACTTAGAGGTTTAGCCAAAAGATGGTATGATGGTTTAACTTCGGTCAAGTACACGTGGGTCCAATGGCAAGAAAAATTGCTGACGGCATTCCCTTGTCAGAAAAATTATGCAGAATTGCTCTCAGAAATGTTAGCGAGAAAGTCTAGGCGTAATGAGACTTTGGAGGAGTACTATTTCGAGAAAATGGTTCTTATTAATAGGTGCGAACTAAAAGGCAAACAAGCAGTTGATTGCTTAAGTCATGGTATATTCGACCATAACATTCGCATGAACGTGCAAGGTGCAAATTTTGAGTCACCTGAAAATGTTCTAGGATACTTCAGAAATATATCAGTTCGTTCTTATGATAATATACAAAAACCACCTGCATCAACGTTTCGTGATAATAGCACACATTTTGTAGGTATAAGAAAAAACTCACAAACAAGACAGAATAATCCGGCTATAATTTGTTTCAACTGCCGGGAGACCGGTCACACAGCCCTTAATTGCTCAAAAGACATAATAAAGTGTACTAAATGTCGTCGGTTCGGTCACCTTACAATAAACTGCAACCAAACAGGAAAAGAAAATCGTGCACCACCTAATCCTAAAAATAATATACTTAATATTGAGGAAAATAGAGGGAGCAATGATAAATATTTCAAACAAATATTGGTACATAAACAGCCTATGAAAGCTTTCATTGACTTTGGAAGTCAGTGTACATTGCTACGAAGGGATTTAGGGGAACGATTGGGAGTTCCACTAAATACATCAAATCTTCCGACGCTTACTGGTTTTGGCAACGGTAATGTGACACCGAGCTCCCGGATTAGGGTAGAAGTGAGTCTTGATGGCATTATCGCGGAAGTAGATATGTATTTGGTTGAACCGCAATTGTTATGCGCCGATATTTTAGTTGGGCAATCCCTAACGGAAATACCTGGCGTAAGGGCTTATAAGACAGATACCACCCTGTTTCTATATCAGATACCATCAGTGGTGGAAAACAAACTCAAAGTATTCAATGGTACGGAAATAGTGGTTTCAGGGGTAACGGCTATCACAATTTATACTACACCAAAAGAAACAGGTATGATATATATTGACACGGAACCACGTATGAGAGTTGGTGAGGAATACGCGATACTACCCGGCCTTTACACTCTGGAAAATGGGTCAGGGTCGGTATTGATAATGGGGCTGAGCAACAAACAGTTCAGTCTTCCAGCAGACATACTCATTGCCAGGGCATCAATAATATCCAATGTTATACCACCGAGACAATTAACACAACGAAAAGAGGACGTTAATATACTTGGCATTAAACATAATGACACTGCCAACAACATCAAAATCGATCAAGTTATAATCGATGACAATTTGACTCAATCAGACCGTGAAAAATTGCTGATCTTATTGAATTCCCATCGAAAATGTTTCGCTTTCTCATTACAGGAATTAGGTAAGACATCCTTAGCAGAGATGCACATTCAATTAAAAGATGATGCACCAGTCACGTATCGACCCTACCGTCTTTCGCTGTGTGAACGGCAAAACGTTAAAAAGATTGTAAATGAACTGTTAGCCAATGGAATTATACAAGAATCGACATCAGAATATGCAAGCCCTATAATTTTAGTTGCAAAAAAGAATGGAGAAACGCGTATGTGTGTAGATTATAGGGCATTGAACCGAAAGACTGTTAAGCAAAAATACCCTATGCCGCTGATCGATGATCAAATAGACAGTCTGTCAGGACAGGTATATTTCAGTACTTTGGACCTCGCATCCGGCTACCATCAAGTTCCAGTGGCCGACGACTCCAAACATCTGACTGCATTTGTAACACCTGATGGCCACTATGAGTATAATAGAATGCCATTTGGATTAACAAATGCCCCAGCCGTGTTCCAAAGACTCATAATAAATCTACTAAAGCGTAGAAACATTCCTGGAGTACTAGCATACATGGATGACATCATCATAGCGTCAAAAAGTGTATTAGAGGGGATGGACAAACTATCTGCAGTTCTCGACCTTATCGAGGAAGCAAATTTAACATTAAATCTGAATAAATGTCATTTCTTTAAAACAAATATTGAATATCTAGGCTACGAGATTTCCTCACATGGGGTACGTCCTGGATCTAGGAAAATTGAAGCAGTCGCTACATTCAAAACACCTAAAAATGTTCACGAGGTACGACAGTTTATAGGTTTGGCCAGTTTCTTCAGGCGATTTGTTGCTGGATTTGCAACAATTGCTAGGCCACTAACTTTATTGACGAAGGCTAATGTTGCTTGGAAATGGGGTGAGGAACAAGAAAAGGCTTTCAATGAGCTGAGGGACGTTTTGATCAAACGGCCAATTCTTGCAATATTCAACCCCGCACATTTAACCGAATTACACACAGACGCTAGTGCTTCCGGTTTAGCTGGTATCCTCTTGCAACGAGCAGATCATGATAAACCGTTGCAAGCTGTAGCATACTTTAGCCGGCAAACGACAGCTGAAGAACAACACTTTCACTCGTATGAGTTAGAAACTCTTGCTGTCGTGGCATCATTGAATCGTTTTCGAGTTTATCTTCTAGGAATCGAGTTTAAGGTGGTAACAGATTGCAATGCTCTCCGCACGACATTAACAAAGCGGGATCTAATACCAAGGATTGCAAGATGGTGGCTCTTGGTACAAGAATACACTTTCACAATAGAATATAGACCAGGGACGCAATTAGCTCATGCAGACGCTCTTAGTCGCAACTCGATGCCGGAACCACTGAATGTCACTGAAGCTGTAATGCAGATTAGCGACGTACATTGGCTGCAATCAGTCCAAATGAGTGACCCTCGATTAGTTCTTATCAAAGCTGTATTAGACGACAAAAGTACGGAAAACCGGGACATTCAAAACAAATATGAACTAAAGGATGGGAAATTATTTAGAAAAATTAATAATGAATTGCGGTGGGCTGTCCCTCGAGACGCTAGGTGGAAAATTTGTCAGCAATGTCACGATGAAGCTGGGCATTTTAGTTTCGAGAAGACGCTGGAGAAAGTGGCGAGAGATTACTGGTTCCCAAGGATGTCTCAATTTATCAAGAAATATGTTAAAGCTTGTATTCCTTGTGCATATGCGAAGCAGATGGGTGGTAAGAAACAAGGCAAACTACATCCTATCTCTAAACCCAGTGTACCGTTCCAGTGTTTGCACATAGACCATCTAGGACCATTTGTTAAAAGTAAGAAAGGGAACACTTACATACTGGGAATCATAGACAGTTTTACGAAATTTATAATACTCCGGGCTGTGAAAAATACAAAAAGTAAAACCTCTATAAACGTCTTGCGAGATGTGTTTTCCCTGTTTGGAACACCACAAACGCTTGTCTCAGATAGAGGTACAAGTTTTACGTCAAATGAGTTTAAAAACTATGTCAAAAGGGTAGGCATTAAACATGTGTTAAATGCAGTAGCTACACCAAGAGCAAACGGTCAAATAGAGCGTTACAATCGCACAATCTTATCCTCGCTGATCGCCCTTTGCCATGGTCAAGATGACCGAAACTGGGACTCACATATTGCCGATGTGCAGTGGAGTCTCAATAACACCGTGAATCAAAGTACCGGCAAGAGTCCTACTAAAATCATTTTCGGAAGGGAAAGTGTCAGTACTAGCGAAAGTCATCTACATGAAATAGGCCATTGTGAACCAATTTCAAATGAGGCCATAGGAAAAGTTCGTGAAGATGCGCTTTCTAATATTGAGAAACAACAGAAGAAAATGAAGATAACATATGATAAAAAGAGATGTATTCCTAAAACCTATAAAATTGGTGACCTTGTGATGGTTGAGAAGAGTGCCAGAATTTCCGGTGAAAGCAACAAACTAGCACCGCCCTTTAGTGGTCCTTATAAAGTTACAGCTGTTTTCGACCATGATCGTTATGAAATTACTAGCATTGATGGTTTCGCCAAAAAAAAGTATAAAAATGTATATTCTGTGGATAAAATTAAACCATGGATAAGATTTACTGAGTCCGAATCTGATAGTGACAAATTTTATGACAGCGATTAAAAACAATTTAACTATATTATTTGGCTAGTGTGTTCCTTACCTTTACTAAGTTCTTGTTTATTAATAAAATATGTCTCGAACAAACTCCGCCAGTATCCCAAGTTATAAATAACATTTAAATGAGACTTTATTATAGTCATTACATGTAGTAACTGTGTAAACATATCACTGAAAAATGGTAATATTAAAATTGACGAATAACTAAGTTATTTAATCCGGAATCAATGTTATTAATATATATATATATATTCCTGTAATCCTTTCCTAATGCCTTTATGATGACTAATGCAAACTCCTCTGAAGTACTATGACTTGATGCTCCCTGTGAGAATTAACGAGGACTACATTATTTGGAATGAGACTGAGGCCGAAGCCCCCCGTGTGGGCAAGCGGTAACCATGTTATGAGACCGAAGCCCCCTGTGCGGGCAAGCGGTAACCACGTTATGAGGCCGAAGCCCCCTGTGCGGGCAAGCGGTAACCATTTTATGAGGCCGAAGCCCCCTGTGCGGGCAAGCGGTATCAATAATCATCAATTTATCAAATGAGGCCGAAGCCCCCTGTGCGGGCAAGCGGTAACCATTTTATGAGGCCGAAGCCCCCTGTGCGGGCAAGCGGTATCAATAATCATCAATTTATCAAATGAGGCCGAAGCCCCCTGTGCGGGCAAGCGGTAACAATAATCATCAGCTTATCATATGAGGCCGAAGCTCCCTGTGCGGGCAAGTGGTAACCATATCATCAATACATGGGTTGAGACCGAAGCTCCCTATGTAGGTAAGCGATTGACTACGTCATCAATACATGGCTGGAGAATTAAAACCTTGTCTGGGTGAGCAGGCAGTGATGACATCAATACATGGGTTGAGACCGAAGCTCCCTATGTAGGTAAGCGATTGACTACGTCATCAATACATGGCTGGAGAATTAAAACCTTGTCTGGGTGAGCAGGCAGTGATGGCATTATCATGACATGGCTAGAGGACAAAACCCCCCTGTGTGGACAGGAAGCGATCATATCATCAATATGTGGCTGGGCAAGCAGTAAACATAATATCAAAGATTATAAACCAAGGCTCCTACTACTTAAAATAATAATTATGCTTGTGGAAACACTTGATGTCAAGTTGGCTACTGGTTATAATGAAAATAGTTTCATACAGTGAAAAGCATTGTAATTTCCCTTCTTCACCGACAGCTAATAATTAATACACGAAACAGTTTTGTATCACCAATAATTTAATCAGAGATAATATTGTTGAATATCTAATGTTTAAAATAGCCAGATAGATGTACATTTTTTTTTCTCTTAAAATGATCTGATTGTGGTCTGTTGATCAATTTTATTAGGATATGAAGAATAGGGTCATTCTTATTTTATGGATGGCCGAGCTGCAGAAAGACAATTACATTATTTAGTAGTTTTGTTTTTTAATTTGGTTTGAAAGCTATTAATTACTGAATTTTAATTATATTCTAGATGGATAAGCATTGTTATTGGTGAGGAACATGGAAGTACTGAGAGTAGATAATTATGTAGGTATTTTAATGTCCCTATTTTTCCCTAAAGCAGTATAACTATGTTAGTTACTTTACTTTTCTATATTGATTCATTAGTTCTATAGTTTGAAACTGTGTTAATAATTTAATATTCTAGTGTAAGTTAAAATCTATGATAGTTGTTAATAATTTAATATTCTAATGTGAGTTGAAATCTATAACAGTTGTTTTTGTGTATCACTAAGGTAATGTATAGTTAAGTTAAATATGTAAAGTTCATTCAAGACATTATATACCTGATTCAATAATGCTGTAGAACGATGACATGTCTTTGTAATAAGTACTACTTAAAATCTGTACTCTTTATAATTCTTATTGTATAAAATTGCGAACCAAAAGTGTTACCAATTAATTATTTGAAATATTGGCAACCAAAGTATAGATGTTATGATTACCTAGCAATCTAAATAGGTACCTAGTTATTCCAGGCTCATGTAAAGTACTTAAATGGGTTTGATATTAGATAATTTTAATAAAAAAAAATAACGCTGTAATAATCGTGGTTTAGGTTGTGTCTGGGACAGACACTTATTCAGAATGGCCGACTGTTAACTATTTAAAATTAATTGCTCATTTATTTATTTTGTAATAAGAGTTTGAAACGGGTATCACTGTGATGTGTACTTTTGGTATTTTATTAAGAGTGTGGGTGTGGCAACACTGGATTATTATTATGGGAATTCAACAAAAAGTTGTGACGCAATTTGAGAAAACGAAAATATTAAGAGTTATAAGTTTGTATTAATATGTTAATAATGTATACGTGTGAAGGAGAAACTAATAAATAGTTGATTGAATAAAAGGTCTATGATTTTAAAACTTATTAAATCATAGCGAGAATCCACGCCTAAGATTTTTTCTGAATGTTCCCGGGACTCACTTTGCACAGATCCAAGACAGTGGCAATTATTTATCTGTTTCGGGCGGGGAGTAAAACCGGAACTGTTCGCCAGACAGGGTCACTACTCCCCACGAAACTGGCTACAGGGTCAATATCGTTATATTTAACTTTAACATCACGTATTTTAATGCAAGGAAAGTTTAAATAAAATTGTCTGAATTCTGCATTGTGAATATTGATTTTATGATTCTGTGGTAAAAGTTAAGCATAGAGTAACAACTTAACAAGTAAAGATTACGTACCTAATTTAAATGTTAACGATTGTAATTTCTTATACTGAAGCATTATTTCTTATGAAACGTAAAAGGTTTTGGAGGAGAGAAATACCGTAAATTGATAAATAGATTGTGTGGAAAATTTGAAAAAGGAGGGAATGTTGAGCAATGATGAGGAAGACTGAAGAGATGAAAAAGAGAAAAATTAGATTGAAACAAATAGGCTTCTATCAATTCATTAATTTATAGTCAATTACATTTTCTGTAGCATATATTATATTATTTTAGAATTCATGTTATAAATTCTCTCAATTTATATTTAGCTAAATTATTTATTTAGTTCATAATTCATTTACGCCATTCACAATGGGTCTCCACATCTTTAATTAGATTCAGTAAAGGTCGGATAATGAACTTTACAAGTATAACGTGATCGTGCGACCTTAATATTTGTAGTCTTTGATCTCAGTAGAGCTTTTAATAACTTTTTATTATGTATTAAAATTGTATAAATTATTTCTACCATTTTGAGTGCCATGAATTTTATGTACATTTTAAGAAGGATCGACTTCTTTTAAATAGTTGCTATGAGATGTTTTATAAGGCTGTGGTAGGTTTACTGCGGTGTCACGCGAGAGATAGGCAGATTGGCGTGCTGCGTTATCAGCGGCAGCGCGCGGGGCGCAGTCGCCGCCGCCGCCAGTCGGGGCTCGGCCTCCAGCCGCCGCCACTCACGCCTCCACTATATTTAGCTCCAGTCGTTACGCGTCCACTTCGGACCCTTTCTCAGTTCAAAGTTCAGTGAATTCAGTGCAGTGTCAGTGTTCGGTGAAATCAAACGAGATACGTACAAATCAATCGATATATTTTTAAGCTTATCGACCGCTCATCGTAACAATAGATATTCTTACAGCTAGCGACCACGCGAGTAGGTGGATAGGACAGTCTTAAGAGTACTACGACTAGGTAACGATCTTGAGATCCGGATCACAGTCGGGTCGCTCAGTGGGCGACGGCGGGGAGGAGGGACGACGAGGGCAGCAGCCGCAGCACGGGCGCGGGGGGCGCCGGGGGCGCGCGCTCCTTGGCGTGCCGCTTGACGTGCTTGGCGAGGTGGTCGGAGCGCATGAACCGGCGGCTGCAGACGCGGCACCCGAACTTCTTCTCGCCGGTGTGCGTGCGCTTGTGGCGGGACAGCTCGTCGGAGCGCGAGAACCGCCGTTCGCAGCCCGCCCACTGGCAGCGGAACGGCCGCTCGCCCGTGTGCGTGCGCGCGTGCGCCTTCAGGTGCGACGACTTGAAGTAGTTCTTTCCGCAGCCGGGGTACGAGCACTCGTACATGCGGCGGCGCGCGGCGGCGGCGGGCGCGGGCGCCACCAGCCACAGCGTGCCCAGCACGGCGGGCGCGGGCGCGGGCCGCGGCGCCAGCGGCACCCAGCCCGGCACCGGCTGCGGCTGCGGCTGGGCGGCGCGCGGCTGCGGCTGCGGCTGCGGGCCCGGCGCCGGCACTGACACCGGATGGCACTCGGGCGGCGGTTCGGGGTGCGGCGAGGGCACGCGCGGGTCCTCCGCTGGGGCGAGAGGCGATGGTGGGGACTGCGGGGGCGGCGATGGGGGATTCTGTGACTGACTGGCGATGTACTTCGCCTGCGAGTACGAGTGGCCGCGGTTCATCTTGAACTTGAGCGTCTTCAAGATGTTCATGTCGGGGGGTGGCGAGCGGCACGAGGTAGGGGAGGGCGGCCGGAGCGGCAGCGGCAGCGGCTCGGAGCTGCAGGTGCCGTCCCGGTGGGCGCGCATGATAACGGAGGGGCGCGAGGGCTCGGGGGGCGGCGTGGCCAGCAGCAGGCGCGCCAGCTCGCAGCGCGCGCGCTTGCCGCACTCCTCCTCGCCCTCGGAGTCGGACGGCTGCGGAGTCACCAGGCCGGCGGGCAGCGACTCCCGCATCCGCTTCGCTGCTCCTCTATTTAAGGGTTCCACCTGCGAGACAAAGACGCACGAACGTAAATAAACGGTCTCGATGCAGCACGCGCGCGGTGCGTGTCCGCGCGTCGCGCTCTCGTCATACTTTCGATTGTACAAGACGCAACTTTTTTAGCGCGAATGCGCGTCGGTGAATTTTTCGGAAAACAAAAGTTTGAGGGCTCGGATGCAGGTCGACACTCACTTTTACGTCCATCATGGGCGGCGTGGACGGCGGCGAGAGGGGTCCGCAAACGTCGAGCAGGGTAGACATGGTTACGTTCTAATCATCCGACGACAAAACTTTCTTTTTTTTAATTCACAAAACGGTCTCGTTCTGCGGCAGTGCTCCTGGAAGCCGAGTTGTTCCGTCGGCGAGCGGCAGACGAATAAACCTCTACGGGAGCTCTCGAGGTACGAAGCGGCGGTGGTGGCGGGGCGCGGGGGGCGGGTGACCAATGGGGGCGAGCGGCGCGGCCGCGGCGGCCAATGGCGGCGCTGCGATCACGCAGCGAGCGCGTGCCGGCGCGTGGCGTTCACGTGCACACCGAGTGACGGCGGGCGAGGTCGCGGCGCCCGCGTGACGTCACCCGGCGCGCCCCCGCGTGACGTCGCGAGGGGCGCGGGCACGCAAGGTCGCCGCTCGCCGCACGCTGCCGCGCCGCGCCGCCGCCGCTCGCCGCACGCCGCACGCTGCGCTCCACACCATCCGAGATGCAATTTTGACAGGTGTCAACGACCTCGCCTCGCGCCCAGGTTGGTGCAACCTGTGCAACTGACATCAACATCGACAAAGAAGCGAGCGATTCAATAAGTTTTTCCCGCGCGAGTACGGCGATCGTTGGAACGTAGGTCGTAAAATTAAGCCCGTAGCCGTTAATTGTGCGAGTTGCTTACCAAAACATGAATATTCTAGACAAAAGCGTGATAGTAGTTATCTATAGAACTGTAATCAGGTACACGTAAGTCGTAAAGTCATTCCCAGCTGACGTTTGTTTGGAAGCCACGCGAACATCGCGATATCGGAGATAGTTCAAACTCTACATAAACAGTTTCAAACTCTACATCGAAGCTCTACATAAAGAAAAAATACATTAAAACTAACACAGATTACAAATTCTCACGGGGTCATTATACTATCAACGGGTCAATAATTTAGATAATGGGATGGTATGAAAATGTTACCTTATTTAATTATTATTTTACCGTAATAGTCGATTGTAAGTGCAATAATAATATTCTTAGTAACAACATTATAGTGCACTCAGAAATCTTTCGCAACATTGCGAATTATTATGAGACTTGAAATAGCATTTTGTCATAAATTTTAGAATTATCGCCCTGTAGAAATAGAAAATATTTGCTTTATTTAGCAAACCTTGGACAATAATAAATGGGGAATTCAAAACATATGTTGACCTACGGACCTACAGCTGATTCTACACACATCTAGGTCCTAGTCTGCCACCTATTACTGTGCAGTTATACAAATAGCTAAAAATCATGGTAAAGCGAATAACATATTCTAATATACCTACTAAAATATTTACATAATCTAACTACCTATATCATTGACCAACAACATAAATTCTAATAAGAATCGGAAAACATCGATTACTACAATCGAGTTCAATAGCTAAACATCTAAAGTAAATGAAATGCATCGATTCGCCACTAGTCTCGCGAGCGGGCGACGGCGGGTGGTAGCGGGTGGCAGCGGCGGGTGCGGGGAGGGGACGGTGGACACCGTTACGAAACTCGTGTTGTGACGAGCGCGGGAAAGTGACTCGTAGACACGCGGTCGGCGAGTGATCGGTGTGGTGCAAGATACTGACTGTAGCGAGAGACGAATTATAGAAGCGAGTCTTGTCAAAATTAAAAGCTAATACAAATTAAGGTATTTTCGTAAGGCTTTGGACCAGAAGCATGATAGACAAGTGGTCCTTGGAGTATTTAAAAGACTGCAAATGAAATGGATTGGCTTGAGAGCCAGTTCTTTCCGTTTTTTTCATTCTTGGCTACCAACAGTACCAACGCACCTGCCTCTGGTGTTTTACTAATGTCCATGGGCGTTGGTGACTCTCTCGATGTATCTGTCTGCTTGTTTCTCGGTTATTGACATTTTTAGGTTTAGATACACTCTATTTTGTAACTTCCTTATATCAGTGAATGAAAAAATAAAGACCTGATAGTGAATGTCTGACCGACATTTAATTTGTCTGCAACTCAACCGTTTGCAAAAAAGAATCGGGTCCAATATTATTTATTCATAGGTCGTTTGTATTACTTTTCCTAAGATTGAGATGGGACGTTTCAAACGTAAGTATATTGTTAGTAGGCAAATTAAAAACGAATCTAGAAAGTTCAGAATAAAAATGTTTTTTAATATTTTGGCGTTTTATTTCATAACATGACTTTAAAATTTATGCATTAAATTTTACACACAAATGTATCTATTCTCTCCCAACTGGGCATAAAGACTCGGCTGTCCACTTATACTATATATGCTTACAGCGCATTCTCATTTATTTCGGCCATATAATGCGAAGGGGGGATGGTAACCTAGAAAAACTGATCATTGTTGGCAATACTAAAGGCAAAATATCACGTGGCCGGTCGCCAATACGATTTTCTGACCAAGTAAAGGAAACCATCTCATCCAAATTCTATCATACGGTGAGGGCTACTTCAGACCGGAACCGATGGAGACAGATTGTCCATTTAAGGGTTCCCAGTGACCACGATCCTCAGTAATGAGGGACCGATTAAGGAAGAAGAAGATTAAATTTTAAATTTTTTGCTCCCAAGGCATCCTTTATGTTTAGTTCGAAAATATGTGTGTTATTACCATTGAACTACTATTACTAGCGTATAGAATAGACACCGCGAACATCGGGTAGCGTGTTAATGGAATATATTATAAGCTTGCTTAGGTTGCCGTCTTGGTTCGGCAAGTGTCATATACAAAGTTACTCTATGGCAAGTGTGCAAACGAGGCTTCTAGTTTGAAAAGAGAACGGAGGGCAAGCCGGCGGTGGAACACACATTTTGTTTGAGATGTCTCCTCTATGTATGTATCTCAATGGTTATTACTAGATTATTTATAATTGATAACATCCATTACACATCTGATTCTAGAAATCAAATCTGTTTAAAAATAATCTCGCTATCGACTCTTAACTTAGAGCGTCACGTTTTGTGGTTGATAGCTGCGTATCTCACATGTGTGAGCCGTGACTCGCATGTGTGTCCCTATCGTAGTGACGTGAACAGTGACTCAACGGTCAGCACATTGCGAAAAGTACGCGATTGTTGTTGACAAAGAATTGAAAATCGTGACAAAACGAGTGCAGTTTTTTGTCGATAGCCTTATGCTATCGAAAATTATGTTACCAGCACCAAGGTCTGTCACATCCGTCGATAGGGAAGTGACAATTGAGCTAACCTCGCTAGAAATAGAACGAGTCTGTTATGATTTTTGACCCTGAGGGTCACTGCAACATAATGCATTCAAAAATAGCTTTAAAGACCTCAGCAGGAAAGACGATTCTGTACTGGACTGGACGTGTTCTTAGAAGCTTCGACGAAAATTAACGAAAATTAGGTATGTTTACGTGCCCTACAAAAGTATGAAAACATGACGAAAAATTGGACTGTGTAGCTGTGTAAGTCCTATATTAGTACAGGATAGGCCAGTGTAAAGTATGCTTTTGCTGGCCTGGATTTTCCTGGAAAATGAAAGATTTCCTGGGGTCTCTCGATGAAACCATACATTGACTCCTATTTAAGCGTAAACTTGTTTACTATTTGCTATACAGAGTAAACTGCGTAGTAGTTTTCCACTAATCATTTTCCTGGTGTCAAATGAAGCATGAACACTAGATTAATAAAAAGTGCGTCAAGCTATAATTAACTGATATTGATAAATGTTATTTAACCGTACTTTTCAGTTTTAAAGCAACACGTAGAGTTTGTATAGGCAAAGCTTGTAGAGTCGGTCTTATATTTTGCCCTTTTATAGTTAGATGGGTGATCTGGGAGTACCATTGTGTTAATTGGTCACTGGTACTCAGTTGAGAAACTACTGACTACCAGTGGTGAAATTTGGTGGAACCTACCCAATTCATCATCAGTGGTGAAATGGGACAATTTACACCACTAGTGATAAAATGGGAGTGACATTGTATTACATATTTGGTAACTAGTAGTCAGATGAGACATTGGGAGTGCCAACTCACCACCGGTGGTGAGATTTTTTCGGACGGTCCGGAGGGAGTTAACACATAAAATATAACTTTTTGCACTTCTCCATATAAAATTTTATCCATGCCAAATCGCACACTACATGTGTGTATTATTAAAAAGCACAGAGGGTACAAAATTTTTGTCACGTAATAATGTAAATATTGTTTTGGTCTAAGGCACCATGCTTGTAATAATCATCATCATGAGGGTATCTATCTAGTAAATAATCTGTTTAATAGAAGGTTTAAAAATCTATTAAATACACAATTCAATAATTACATCACTGAGTCCAAAGGCCGTCTATCACGCAGGAAATAGGTGAAGCGAACAGTAACTGGTTTGCAACGAACCATGACTCTTCGCTCCGTTCTAAAAGGTACTCTGCGGTATTGCACTGTTGAATTGTATGAAGACAAAGAATTAAAATATAGGGGCCATTGCAAATGTATTTTGTTTTGTATAAGTATGTAAGTTCTGTCTTTTTAACCAATTTTATAGAAGTAGGATGGACAACTATGAAAATAACATGATGTACCTACGATTAAGGTATATAATTTCATGAGTAACAATACAAAACCTGTTGATTTAACAGGTAGAACGAGATAATAACAAATCGATTAACCAATATTTTGCAAGTATTATATCCCATTAATGTTTAAGTGGGCGCCGCGTGGGCCGCCCCGATACCGGAATGACGCGAATCACACAAATATTCCCACGGTTCAATGGACTGCAGAAATTGTTATGCATGGGCCTATAGGTACATAATTATAATATTTATCACATTTGAATTGATATCTCGAAGGTTGCAGCCGCCCCCTGGATTTAGTGTGCTACTACCTCTACCTCGTAAAAAGAGCTTATGTATAATAATTGTTACATACACAAATAAGTATGTTAAAGTATTTGCCCTATCTGTAGCCAAAAATTTTGATTTGCCCACCCCTGGGCGAAAAAAAGTGATTTGTCCCTCCCTCTGAGTTAGAAATTATACCTACTTATTAGCGAAATATCTCCTGTTTGAATAACTCTCACAGAGAGGTAGACGTGTCTAGAGACAGCCTAGAGTCAAAAACATAAGTACTCTAGCAATAACATGACGTCCTAAGCCTAATAAGGCATGATCGAAAGTACTGAAATTGTATTTCTATTTTCTATACTTACATTACATTTTAATTCTAAACATTTTTTCAATTAATAGAAATAAAATAATAGTTTTGCATTGTAGTCAACATATCTCGATTTTCAGTAAATTTTAGCACCAGACTATGTTCTATGGATATCTCGAGAAGAGCGCAACCTACGCTTATTGTACGACCTTCGTCAATCTTGTAATCTATACATAATACATAATAATAATAATAATAATATAATTATAATAAAATTGAAGAGTCTGTCTGTGATTTCCAAATTAATGACTTTTTCAAATTGCAAATCGTTACTTGCACGATACCAACACCGAAAAATGAGTTTTTAAAATTTTTGTCTGTCTGTTTGTTTGTCTCCGCAAATCTCTGAAACCACCGAAGGAATTTTAACAGAACTTTCACTAGAATATTGAAAAGACTTCAACTTAGCATTTAAGCTATTTTTTATGGTTCCACACCAAAGGGTTCCTTAGGGATATTTTGTATGGAAAAATAAAAAAATGCCAGCTGATTTGTTTTAAATTATAAAAAACATTTTCTCCGTACAAAAAGAGTAATACATGCATATCTTAGTTTTTACTTATATGACACGGAAAGACCATAAAATTCCTTTAAAGGTTATTTTTTCATTAATTCAAATCCCTATTACTGAGTGGATATCTGTTTTCTTATTTTGTTTTCAAGAGCATGTTTTTTGCGTATCTATGTGCTCCAATATCATTTCAGCATTTTATTAATTTCACCTTGGAAATGGTGGAAAAACGCAAATTAATTATGTATGAGTAACCGATCGATTACTATCTTGGCCACTAGATGTCGCTGTATTTATTGATTCACGCCAACGACTGTGGTACATACAAACCTCTTTTTTACCTACAAATATATAAAATTTAAGAATCCGTCTGTGATTCCGAAATAACTGCATTTTTCATGTTGTAAGTCTTTATATTAAAACAGATAAGTGAGTTTTTTTAATTATTGTTTGTCTGTTTGTCTCCGCTAAAACCAATGAAAGGATTTCAACAGGACTTTACTACGATATCGAGTCTTCAACTTAAATGATAGGATATTTTTTAGGGTTCCATAAAAAAGCTAGACAATAAAATATGAGTCGATTTGTTTTAAACTTACAAAAACCTTTTCTTCATCCAAATTAAGGTACATACATTTCTTAGTTTTTTTGCAAGATGGATCAAAAACGTAGCACCTACCTATTTTAACAATTTTAGAATAATTCAAACACATACCTTTATCTGACTAATCTACATAATATACACAAATATTCACACAAAATCAGGTATCTATGCATATCTTAGTTTTTTCTAATTTGCAAGATGGAGTCAGAATGTGGCATGAAGTAATTTTTGTACTATAATTCAAATACCTATAACTGACGAAATATCTATTTTTTTCTCCAGTTTTTTTAAAAACCATGAATTGCCTACTTATGACCTCCAATAAAAATTTAGCATTTTTTATATATCACCCTGGAAGGCGTTGAAAATCGTAATTTAGCTGTACCATAGATATAAGTTGTTCGAACAACTGACATTAAACAAATTGAATTGAACAATTGATAATAAAATACATAACTCCACATACAAAGCATATTGCGACGTGTTAAATCAAGCTTAGGATTGTTATTTGAAATAACTAAGTGTTTCGTGATTTTTTTATGGACATAGCCGAGCTGACAATCCACCTGATGGTAAGTGGCTATCGTCGCCCATGGACATCAACAACACCAAAAAAAGAGGGAAGAAAAAGAAAGAAAGAACTGGCTCTCAAGCCCTCAGCCGGAACATGACGAGTCGTTTGGCGGCTGATTCATGTTCAAGGGTGGTAGCTATCCAGGCGAACCCCATGGAGAAATAATAATAATGGTATTAATTAACAATTATAATGCATATCCTCAGGAACATCGCGTTCAGATTGCAGAGTGCTGAATTTTCTTATTTTCTGTGAAGCAATATCTCCCCTTTGCCGAATTATTAATTTTCCAAAACTACAATGTAATAAATGCAGAAATGTGTTGCTCCTTTATTACCATTCTCACATAACTCATCGAATTAACCGTAACTCTCTCGCACCGCTGAACCAATCTTAATGTGTTGGGGTATAGACATAGATTGTACCTTAGAGAAGGATATAAGACTAGGTACTTCTTTTTTAAAGTCTGAGTTACCTATATAATGTGAAATACTAATGGATTAGCCAAACGGCACAAAACTTAAGAAAACTTAGAACACACAAAATAATATGATGAAAATAATAATAAGTGCGAGCTAGGGTTGTTGAACCTAACTTAACTGTTTAGTGGAACCTAACATAGCTGTGTAACGAAAAGATAAACGGAATTGAGAAACACAGAATATTGATCTTTTCACAGCTTCTAGGGATTGCAGACTGTGTTGGATATTAATTTTAATTTGTTACCTTCTCACGTTCCTGAGGAAAAAGGTCTTGACAGACAGACAGACAGACGGACATTGGAGTGAGTGATTTTGGGAGCCGTGTTTTTTTTATGCAGAGAAAGTTAGTGCTTGACCCCAAAACCACCTGATGGTAAGCGGAAACGAAGTCGTGGATGGTAAAGCCAAAATATATTATTCACTCTTGACTTGAAGTCACCCACATTATAATCAGACGGGTACACCAACGCAGGCAATTCCAGTCCTTTGCGGTACGCAAAATAAAAGACGAAGCAAAGCGCGACGTCCGCACCGGAGGGATGTTGACAACGAAAGGAACCCTAAAAATACCGAAACGTTATCAAATCAAATCAAAATCTTTTATTCATATAGGTATCACTGATACAACTTATGCACGTCATTTTTTAATCTACCAGCTTTTCAGAAGGGTGATATATTATGATACGTTTATTGACTTTTCATCGTAATGCGGTTCTAATGATCAATCATGCTGCTTTAAGAGTATGTTCTGTAACTTAACTAAAGTGCCTACTATTTTTTCCGAAGCGAAGCGAGGGCAATTGCTAGTATTAAATATAATATTGAATTTTAATAGTACATTGTCATTTGAATAATTATGACCGTTTGATGTTTTGGCACTAGAATTCTACAAGATTCCTTGGTCTTTGTAGACTTTTTATTAAGTACAAAATGTAGAGTCCCAATGTATTAATGTATTGGCAAGGTGCTGATATGACACTAAATTTTATATAATGATATTTAAGACAAGACTGCATGTTTTTGATATATCAGACATAAACTGCAGTGAATGCTAGAATGCTGGTGGCAAAAAGAAAATTCTTCTTCCGGATCAACTAATGGAATGGATTTGTTGAATTAATAGCTCGATTTCACATTCGAAAATTTTTCGTAAAACCTACTTTATTTCTCATTCAATTTCATAAAAGAAGAAAATTAAATGTATTACATCCACAGAGTAATTTAATTATTATTATACTGGAAGTTGCAGCACTGCAGCGTGCTGCAGCGTTGTAGGTAATACGTGATACATAAAGTACGTAAAACTGTGAAGTAGCGACATCTAGTTACATTGTTGCATAAAAGTAGGAATTCAAAATAATACTTTTGTTCAGTAAAGTGGTACACACAACAAAGAATTCTTTCATTTTCTTATGAAGTAAAAAGGAACAATTAAATATTTATAAAACGATAATAAACGTCGATTTTAAGAAGTTAAACTATATATGACATCAGAGCCATCTATCTATATTTAGTTATGTAGCTATTTATACCAGTGGTACACAAAACATGAGATACTAACTACATTGTAATCTGTAGCATGGCTGATTGTGAGTGAGCAAATAATTTTAAACTGTGCGTATAGATGGCGCTACCATGAGCATTTATCTGCGAGCGAGCGTTTTACTGCCAGTAGTGCCAGTTGTGGTTTGCCGGTGATTTCGATAATTGTGTCCATTTGCGAATAATCCTATTTTAGGATTTGAGAGTTAGAGTTCATTGGCCTATTATATTGGATTATATCATTAGCCGTATTGAATTATTATGTAGAATCCTCATCCCAACTTTAACTTCAATCCATTAATGACCTTCTTCTACTGAGTAGGAGAATCATCTTTGTGGAGGCCTGGAGCCCCTGGAGGCTAGAGCGCACCCTGCCGCGTTGCTCCAGTGCGGAGAAAATTACGAATCAATATAAAACTGCATGCGTCTTTTATAGCAAACAATATTGACGTATTTAGACGCGCCTTAACCGTTTATCGGAACATGAAGCTTAGTAAAAGATTGTAACTTCTTTTTAAGGAATAATTTCCATAATAATGGTAACAGTAATGGGCAGATCGTCACAAAAATATCGAAATTTTATAATTTTATGTCATGAAATTTGTTTAAATTAACTTTTTATGTTTGATACAGTCGTTAATAATGGCCGCCATTAAAAAATGTAATTAAACTCCATTGATTTGTGATTTTATTAGGTTACAGGATAAGATTTAGGCACTCATCTGTGGTTTTACTGAAGGCGCCATAAACCTTCTAAGAAAATTTTTGCACCTATCTCTTAGTATAAATAAATAAATAAATAAACGCTTACACACTCATACCCCCGCAGTAGGTTTACACCTGTGTCGCGGGTGGCAGCGACGACACATATAACACATCACAATAACACCCATGACCCGAGTACAAATATTTATCTGTCACATACCTAATTATCTGCCCCGGCCGGGAATCGAACCTGGGACGCATGCATGTTAAAACGACATCAAAATCATTGCTCTAAGTTGCAAGACTTGGGACTTATTGCTGTTTGAATATGAGCCTTAAGCGAGTTTCCATACTTCTTGCGTCCAGTACGTGCTACATTGAAAAAAAAAGATGGCTAAACCCCTACATGTGGGTATTTTTGTCGATAAAATTAGGTATATTTCATGACCTTAAATTATCGCTAGTTAGTCGCTGGACATACTGTATATTTAAGTCTATGTATGAAGGTGTGGTGTGGTGACTATCCCTTGTGTAACACTCGTTGATGTCTTTCTAACCAAGGCGATAAGGGCGACGTTCTGAAAATTTTTCACGATCAATCTGAGAACAATAACTATCGGCCCAGTCCGGAATCGAACCCGGGATCCTAACCAATTACGCGACAGATAATACAATATTGTAATGTCAAAATTGTCAAACTCTACATTGTAGAGCAATAAATTGATCCTAATCCTACTACTCTTATTTTATTAATGTAAAAGTTTTTGTATATGTTTGGGTTAAAATCACGCGCTAATCGTACTACTAATTATTTATTAACAAGAAACTTGAAACACAGATAGATCATGTTCAGGATGGGGACATAATTATGTCGCTCACCTAGTAAAACAACGGCACATCTACGTTTGTCATATCTTACAGAAGCGAATTAAAAACTATATAAAAATGTTTAAAATTAATTTATGGGTTCTTTTTACGTTTCTATCAGATTGTATGGGTTTGGTTACTAGTATAGACATTAATACATATTTACCACTATGTAGATTATGCACTTTTAAACACGTATACCATATAAAGTTAATTTCGAATTTTTTGCAGATGTGCCATTATATTACTAGGTGAGCGATGTATGTATGAATGAATGCTTTATTTGCAATGAATAACAAAATGAAAAAATCAAAATTTTAATTAATTTAATTTAAAGTGTATCACTGATACACTTATGAACGTATTTTTTTAATCTACTACCATTTTGGAACGGTGCTTAGTCATGGAGGAGAAGAACTGGTGAAAACAGCTCCTCAGCACATCTTTTAAATTAATACAGAAGTGTTACAGAGTAATATTCTAACGCGGGGCTGGATGCAGTATAGTTATTTCCAAGTTAGTTATCATTGTTAACCCGACGATTCTCCTAAGTCGTCTTAAGATGATTTGGAGGTAGAGTTACATGATAATAATTTCGTTTTTGAAATCACTCTTCCACGAACTACCACAAAATCATGGAGTATAGAGGTAAGGAGGAATAACTCTGTTGTGAAAAAATGTCCGTCAAACTCTGTTAAATAAGATGGCGCCACGGTAGCGACATAGTTTTAGACTACTTAAACAGTTGAAGTTTGGTATTCAGGACTTCCACTGTCTAATTTTTACGATTTTTACGCGGAAGCGTGTGGCGTCGATGACGAGACGGGCGGCTGAGAGCACTAACACCCTCCTCAGCACATTGGCGTACAAACTAGACAGCCCTCTCTGGGCCTACTGGAATGGTGCACACATACTTGCCAATAGGCGTTTGTGTATATAGATCTATAAGTTTTTAGTTTTTAAGTTTTTTGTTTAATTTTAATACTAACCTAGGCTAAGTTTGTTGTTTTTAGATATATAACTAACATAGTTTTAAGAATAATGTATATTAACCCAAAATATGGACTCTTGGTCTGAAATAAAGAATTTATTATTAATATATTATATTATAATTTCAATCAGCCAACAACTGCTATAATCATACCACCTGAGGTCCTGTGTCACTTCAACTATCCCCCTATATGAGTCATACCTAGAATTGCCAGTTGGCAAGACTGAAATATCTGGACAAAACTTCAAAAAGTCGGGATTTGTCGGGATATTTTGTATTTTGTCGGGCCTTATACTTCTATTTTGTCGGGACTTGTCTGGACATCGTGTGAAATATCGGGACAATTCAGACGAATCCCGACCATGTGGCAACCCTTGTCATACCTCCTTACCTCTATACTCCATACACAAAATAGACACTGATCGCCGACAGATTATAACGTGTATCGTGAGCATCTGTGCATTAATATTATTGTAGTCTTAGAATGTAGAGATGTTAGATTAAAGGTGTGGTTTACTGAAATTTAAAATACCAAATGCTTCATTTCCGAGATTTATTTAATGAATTTTACATAGATAAGGGTACTAGAATATATAGATTATACTATTAATTCCAAAACTACTCAAATTTAAGTGGGACTATATGACAAGCACCAGCTTTCGATTACAAAAAGAATCATCAAAATCGATTCAGTATAAGTATAAAATTTATACTATTTAGTCAAATACTAAATATCTAGGTACATATGAGTGTCGCTTCTGATATGACACTAGTCTTACGACATAGTTTATGGTTCAAAAAACCGGAAAAGTAGATCGTACAAATTTTGCTGGTATCATTATTTCGAACTTTGACATTATTGGTTATCATTTTAGTCTCTACGATTTGTGGACAAGGTAATATTTCGCGATTTACAAAATAACTTTTTGCTCTTTGGAACTTTTTTCATTTGCCAAATGATTTGTGGGAATAAGGGGGGGGGGGGCTATATAGTGGCAGACGTGACTTTAATGAAGTAAAAAAAAACGAAACAATAATAGTTGAAAATTTTGAGGTGAAATAAAATTCGGTCAAATTTTTTTGAACTTATGATAGGTAACCAGTAATCCTGTCAAATATTTTAAAACTTAGGTAATCAGAAATATACTCATATGTATAGGTAAGTTTCAGAACGTTTTTTCACGCAAAAAATACAAAACGGAATTTTATGAAATTTAGCACATAGGTAGACCCAAGAGCGTCACCAGCCGATGGCTCGGGGGGGGGGGAGCGGGGGCAATTTGATATGGAGAATGAGAAAAGTATGAATTGTAGGCAAAGTCGAGAGCACATGAAGCTTTAACAATAGCATAGATACACTTATTAAATTACATTTGGCAACTGCCCCTCCCTAGATCTAGGGACTCTGAAAATGCTAGTACATGATATACGATACTTTAACGAAGCTACTTTGATCTCTATCTTTTTTTTTACTTCGTGAAAATTACGAAACAAAATCGAAATGATTTTGACATAGGTGTACAACGCTGTTGAAGATTGTAAAATTGACACCGTTACAAAAGTTAGCTAATGTATTTCTACATATTACAACAATAATTATTACGAAGTTAACTAAATTGATTATCTTCCGAGAAATGTCTGTTGTTGTGCGTATGTAAGTGAGTTGCTTGAATATTGCAAAATTAAATAGATAAGAACACGGAACACGTGTTCCGTGAATAAGAAATATTACTGATAACTTGACCCATTTCTTTTTTCAGATGAAAAGTAGGTACTTTTTATTGTAATACGGGTACTCACAATACTTATTTCGGTCACATCACATCTGTCATCCTGTCCATAGTTTCTCCGCACCACTGCAGTTTAGCCGTGACCACGATCCAAGGAACTAGGTCGAAATATCGGTGTGAAAAATAAATATCGTGAGTACCCATATGTTAGCTTTTGTATGATTGGCGAGCATTTTTATTGTGTTATATAAATTGTTTTAGATAGATGAGATTCTTGTGGAAGCCGCAGATATTTTTATTTTGAAATAATGTCTGTCGTTCAATGTTGATGGATAATAACAGTAAAAATGGATGTGACCTTTTGATGTTAATTATGTAATTAACTAGATTTATAAATACTTATAAATACAAATGTTACAGTTATAAAGTTAGCTGTTTTATTTCCCGGCCTGATTCTAAAATATTTTGATATATATAAATTACGTGTCACGTTGTTTGTCCACGACGGACTCCTAAGCTACTTAACCGATTTTAATTAAATTTGCACACCGTGTGCAGTTTGATCCAACTTGAATGATAGGATAGCTCACATCTTCCCTAAGGCACACGGAAGGTTTTAATCAAAAAAAAAACTTTTGACAGAACGAAGTCTGTCCGGGCAGCTAGTATAATAGTAAAAATGTGTTCAGTCCACGATGAGTAAAGTTTGAAATCATGAAATGTACCTTATTTAAAATGCTGCCAATCCCCCTAGCTTCGTCCCCGGATTCGCCAGTGGGAGAAGCCAATAGACATATAGTTGACGGTCAACCAGAACCACCTCCCGTGGACAGCTACATACACTTCAAGGTTTTTCTTATCGTGAACTTGTTTGAGGTTGATTCCAGACCAAATTCAAGATTGAAATATAAAGGCGAAACAGTAATATTGATAATTTTGTGAAACTGTTGCGATGATATCTATGCCATACCTAAGCTGACCAAAAGGATTCATCACGTATAGATAAAATATATTACACTATATTATCTTTCCAGCCCCAGTTTTCTGGGTTCATGGCGTTTGCCTGCCATATCTAATTGAACTAGTTGGTAAGTAAGCATTGTATAGGTACTATGGCGGAAGCGGATCTACGACTGAAGAAGATGATAACTTTGTAATATCACCGTTCATCGGTCATCATTTGGTGAACAGACAAATGTATTTGTTAAAGTGAACGTATCATACTATCTCGTTCAGACTTTTTGGCGTTTGCTTAGCCTCATACAACGCGAGACTATTATGTTTATCCAGCTTCTTCTACTTGTTCGTATGAGATGACGTATCTGAGTACTGTAAAATATCTAATACTTATCTTCAAAAATATCTTTATTTCCCTAATTCTCTAGGGACGGAGTTTATTTCCTTAAAGATGTTACTTAATGTCAGATAGCAATGTTTAATGATACATGGTAAATTTTTCTAATTTTTTAACCGACTTCAAAAAAGGAGGAGGTATTATATTCGACTGTATCTTTTTTTATGTTTGTTACCTCAGAACTTTCGACTGGGTGAACCGATTTTGATGATTCTTTTTTTAATAGAAAGCTGGTACTTGTCATGTGGTCCCACTTAAATTTGAACGAGATCTGACGAGTAGTTTTTGAGTTATTTTGAAGTCGGTTATTTTTTGTCAAGAATTATATTATTCTTGAAGTTACATTCTGGTATAATCGTATTTTTCAGTAACTGTTAATTAAACGTGCTAATCTCCGGAACCACCACTCAGATTTGAAACAATATTATTAACCCGACGAAAAAAGAGGGGTGTTATAACATTGACGTTTCTGTATATTTGTACATCTGTGTCTGTGTATCTGTATGTCTGTTTGTGGCATCGTAGCTTTCAAATGGATGAACCGATTTTATTTAGTTTTTTTTCGTTTGAAAGCTGACTTAATCGAGAGTTTTCTTAGCTATGTTTAATGTAAATAAACTGTTGTTGTTTTTAATTTTAATTTAATTGTGTATAGCCATATTCATGAGGAAGGCTTTATAATTTCTCCCAATCGGGTTACCAGTTAAACAAGGCATTTGGCCTAAGAATAGAAATATTTTCGTCACGACTTTTATCTCAGCTATTATTCATGTATTATATTATTTTAATGACTCGCGATGAGTTGCATAGTTTTTGAATTGGGTATTTTGTTATTTATGACTAATAGGTACTTTCCTGTCCGCTTGTGAATGTAAAATGGTTGTCTGATAAAAAGTTATATAAAAGGGACTTATTTTTTTTATCATTAATTCAAAGTTTAGTTTCTAGCTTCAATTAGGTATATTTACTTAAATGAGTGCCTAACAAATTTTTTAATTCAATAAGTTTTACAATTTTTACTTTTATTTTTTCAACATAGAAGTAAAGGGGTTCAAACATTTTTGTATGGAACCTGGCATACCTACAAGTTCGCCATTTTGAAAAAAACTCGTTTCGGTGGCCAGTAATGAAACATGTGTCAATAGACGGAGTAAGAGATTACAATCAAAAAGTACAATGCCATCAAAAACAAAACTTGTAAAAAAAACCAAGTCTCGCAACTCAGTTCTTCTACCGTAAAAAGTTGTGAGATCCATGTAATACCAAGTCGGTTAATTTATTCCGTTCCTACTTAAGGGTCCTTCTGTCTTAAGTTATCACGTAATTAGCTAACCTAACAAGTAACAACATCTTATAGTGACCATATTATCAATATTAAAAATCTTTTATGTTTTAAATAAATAGATCGACTTGGCCATCGCATGAAAACACAATATATCTCACAAGTAATACCTACATATTATATTAAATTTGATTGTTTAGTGCGATTGCCAAGTCAATCTATTTATTTAAAACATAAAAGTATTTAATATTGATAATATGGTCACTATAAGATGTTGTTACTTGTTAGGTTAGCTAATTACGTGATAACTTAAGACAGAAGGACCCTTAAGTAGGAACTGAATAAATTAACCGACTTGGTATTACATGGATCTCACAACTTTTTACGGTAGAAGAACTGAGTTGCGAGACTTGGTTTTTTTACAAGTTTTGTTTTTGATGGCATCTCATTTCTTTTTGTAGATAGTTCTACTTTTTTTCTTTTTACAAGTTACCTTTGAACATAATTATATCTAGGTACCTATCTACACCTATTATTCCATTATATTATATACAGGTACACTGATTCATTCATTGCAGATGTTACTTTGTTATACAGGTACAGTAATTCATTAACTGCAAATGTAACTTTGTAATCCTATATATTTATATGGGATTACAAAGTTATTTATGCAGTTGATGTATCTAGAAAACTAGACCGAAATTGCAAAATGTTTTAGTTTTTCCTTGATCTATACACAAAACACTAATTGTGTTCCAAATTTGAAGCTTCTATGTCTGCTAAAAGTGCCTTAGAGTTTTGATGATCGGTCAGTCAGTCAGTGAGTGACGAAATTAAGAAACTTTGACTAGTTATAATTATTAAACTACTGGTTCAAATCGAATGAAATTTGAAATATAACGTGTTTATACAATGCCTGCTTGGTTACTAAAAATTCAGGCTTCTAGCTTTATCCACAACGAAGTTATAGGGGGTCGAAAATGGCCTGAATTGCTTCGAGAAAAGGATGGTACGGCCGTGCCGCTTTTTTGCTCGACTTGGCGGGGGCACTGCCGTGCCCCCAGATACAATACAATACAATACAATACAAATACACTTTATTTGCACACCAAATAAACATACAAGGAGAAATACTTAAAAATAATGTGGCATACAAAAGGCGACCTTATCGCTAAAAAGCGATCTCTTCCAGGCAACCTTAGGATATAGGAAACAGAGAAAATAACAATGAGGCGTAGGGTGTACTTAATAAATAGCATTCTCTAGTTGTTAATTGCTTATAAACTAAATTGCTAATACTAGTGATGATAATGAATAAGGGAAATTCAGTGATGAAGTTTGAATTGAATAGGCTTTTACTATGTTAATGCGCTCACCATCCTAAACCACACCTACCTTTACCATCAGATGGGGTTGTGGTCGAGTCTTATTATAAGTTAAAAAAAAATCCGCTCATTGAATACCTGTAAACAATTAATTTTTAAACGGTAGGTTTTGAGGATCAGATAGGTTCATAACCTCGCGGTTTGTACCAAACCTAAAACTATATTCTCCCTTTAGGATCTCATAGTTTCTCAGATCTGAGGGGATCTGAGGGGGAATTAAATATTGCAGTAATGAAAGCGGTTAAACAAATGGCAATACGGCAAACGGGCAAATGAATCACGTGATACCTATATGTCATAATTATGTGGTCATTGACACCCTTGACTGTCTGCAGTGCCAGTTACCGATATTGTCCTGTTGGTCAGGAGTAGGCAGAGAAATCCGTTTTGTGGCTCCGAGTATGTATTTTAAAAACATTTGATATGAAAACACCTTATGAATATTGCCTCAAAGTCTACGGTTAAAAATGAATATCGCATTTATTAAAAATGACATGAAATTTATCGTAACACTAACATTAAAAGGTAAATACACCTTATTAACCTTATTAATTATCCACCTATTAGAATATTAAAAAAAAAAGAAACATATTAATCAATATTAATATTATAAAGCTGAAGAGTTTGTTTGGTTGAACGCGCTAATCTCAGGGACTACTGGTTCCAATTGAAAAATTATTTTTGTGTTTGATAGTCCATTTATCGAGGAAGGTTATAGGATAATTATAATATCATATATTTTAGTAGTTAGCTTTTTCCACAAATTAACGTGAGTGAAACCGCAGGGCACAGCTAGTTATTTATAATATAATTAATTAAATATTTAATTTCCAATAGGTAACATGAGCACTAATACAATAGCAATAAGAAAATAACTTAAGATAAAATTTAAAATCCTGAAACACGTGAAGAATTTTTCAAAAATTCAAAGTCTACGGCGCTACGCCTCTACAGCTACGGTAGGGGGGAGTTAGGGGCGGCGCCGACGGAGCAGGCCAGCCCTCGCCATCGAATGGTACCACAGTCCACAGCACGCCTCCAGTACCGAGCCGGCGCCCGAGCGAGCAGTACGTGTGTCGCGACGAGTCAAGTTTCGACCGTATCGAGTTCAGTGTTGTGTGTGTCATGTTGCGAGCCAAGGGTGTACCGTGCTAGGTCATGTCACGCAGGAAGCAGAGCAACCCGAAGCCGTTGAAACGTGAGTTTGATGTTCCAATTTTGAAAGAAAACCAAGTTTCAAATCCAAAGTTTTGTTGACGATTGGAATTCTATTTTCAAACTTTGTTTTTAAGTTGCTTCTAAATGTGTGTTGTGTTTTGTTTTTAGTTTTATTGTGATGTCATTATTATTTTCATAAATGTCTTTATTGCGATCTCTTATCAGAATCTGTTATGATTGTCGCTTCATCTCTTGGTTAAGTTTCAAATGATGTAGAGTTTGGTAGAGTTGCGTTTATTGCTTGTAAATTATCAATTTTGTAAACAAGATAAAATTAGTTAATTTAAGTTTTTGAACGTTAATTACCTATTCAAAATCATAATTTATATCTTAAAATAGTTACAATTTAGATTATGCGATAGGCTATTTTAATTCGAACGTCGATTTCTCGCGTAAAGGTCCAGGTGTCGATTACTGCATGAGCTTTTTCAAAGTAATGCACTAGTAATTAATGATATTATAATGTAAAAAGTGGTACATATGTATGTATGTCACTAGCGCGACGACGATGAAGAGCGTAAGGTCAGGCAATTGACCGTTCTGCTCGTAGTCGCTCTGTCAATACAAGACGATACGCACGCTTTTGTTGTTGTCAGAAGTGCTTGACATTTGACATACAACGTTAAAATGCCTTCGTGTATTATACCAATGTGATTGGAGTAGTGTAACAAAAGATAAACGTGTGTGTGTTGTTGCTCTTTTCGGAACAGATTTTTTGATTGATTTGTAAGGGCATAACATGTTATCCATCCATCCATCAGCCTTTTGAGGTCCACTGCTGGACATAGGCCTCCCCTAATCTACGCCACTCAGACCGGTCCTGAGCCTTCTGAATCCAGCGGATACCCGCTGTCTTCTTCAGGTCGTCGGTCCACCTGGTCGGGGGGCGTCCTGTGCTCCTTTTACCGAGGCGTGGTCTCCATTCGAGGACATATAATTTTAAAAAATATAACATATAACATGTTATATTTTTTAAAATATCATTGCTAATAATGAACATAATTATCGCTTGCTTCGAGGAAGGAAAACATGATGAAACAGACAGGATGTTTGAGGAGAATTCTGGAAAGAATTCAAACATGTATGAGGATTTCAATTTCATACTTGTGTGGGCAAAGATGTGTGAAGCTAATGTTTATATTTTACCTATATTTAAACTTTAAAAACTTAATCCATGTTGATGGAAAGGCAAGTTCAGTTGAAAGAGTTAATTGTGGTGATGAAGAAGCTTCATTCGTTGTATCATTTATTTTTTTCTTTCATTAGTTGTAGGTATATCACAAGGATAATGTGTAATTGTGTACCCATACTGATCATTCAATTATATTCAGTTATTAATTTATGATAATTAAAATATATAGATAGCTACATGAAGAATATCAATGTGTTATCATGATAATTGTTATGGACGTGCGTGTAATTATTTGTGTACTTATAGCGATCATAAATATCTACTATTTCGTATTTATTTCTTAACACATCTAGATCCTTATCATCATTATATAGCGATCATGAATATCTACTACTAGTTCATATTTATTTCTTAACACATCTAGATCATCATCATCATTTATAGCGATCATAAATATCTACTATTTCATATTTATTTCTTAACACATCTAGATCCTTATCATCATTTATAGCGATCATGAATATCTACTAGTTCATATTTATTTCTTAACACATCTACATCCTTATCATCATTTATAGCGATCATGAATATCTACTAGTTCATATTTATTTCTTAACACATCTACATCCTTATCATCATTTATAGCGATCATGAATATCTACTAGTTCATATTTATTTCTTAAACACATCTAGATCCTCATCAAATTAAAAGTAGATTTCAGTTGTATTTTAACATTGAGACGGATTAAATTAAAGCCATACGCCGGCCGAGGATGGCTGGAATTGCAAACCTGACACTTTCGAGAACACTGTGGGAAACATTTTTGAAAAAATGGTAAGGTACGTACGTGCAAATGTGGAAATTATGACATCAGGCTGAGACTGGCTGTATTGACCAATATTGAGTCGTCTTCATGATAATGACACTACTAAGACAATTTTTAAATCTATACTAATATTATAAAGCTGAAGAGTTTGTTTGTGTGTTTGGTTGAAAGCGCTAATCTCAGGATCTACTGCTTTGAATTAAAAAATTCATTTTGTTTTGGATAGCTCATTTATCGAGGAAAGCTTCAGGCTTTATAACATCACGTTGCGACCAACAGGAGCGAAGCATCAATGGAAAATGTTGCAGAAACGGGAAAAATTATATGTTATATGTATGGTAATTTTCCACCCGGAGGAAGCAATAATATCTTATAAAAAACTGTTTCTTAAATTTTGTATAAAAAATTATCATAAATTTATGAAAACTTTCTGACCATATTAACATTTTTCCTGTTTCTCTGAGAGATCTAAAATTCCGGACGTGTGAGGATAATTTCTATTATTTAGCAACGCTTACATTGTGTCAGTTAAAATATGGTTAAAATGGTTATCCTACAGCCGGCACGTCGATCGAGCAATTTTCAAGTGCGTTATCACCAGTGTATATCTAATAATTATACTAAAATATTGTAATGATACATCACTGGTGTAAGTGATAACATAATCGCCTCCGTACACATGATTCGTCGTTTAATTAGATAGATCCCTTTTTATCTCTTTCCTACTCTATCTATTAGTAAGAGAATTCAATTTAAAATTTAATTATTTATGTTTGAAAGAAAAAAAATGTTGTACGTTGGTCCTGAATTGTTATTGCTTCAATAGTGAACTATAAATAGAGTAGGTGACAATATTACATTATTTTTAGCTTCAATATAAAGCGTGTTAGGATATTATTTATATCTTTTTGTACATAAAGGAAATCTTACACAAAACTACAATGTAGCACAGCTTGCACAAAGGAACTGCTTATTTCTATCTCTTTCAGCAGCCCTGTGAGAAGAAGATAGTCATTGGATGGTAGACAGAATTAACTTTAGGGTTACACGCGTAGTTAAAGTATTTCTCTTTTAAACTCATACGTATTGCAATGATGATAATAATATTGATCAGAGTCATAATTTATCAAAAATTAAAAAAAATTATAACAAAACAAATATCGTTTTCAAAAAAATTTAAAAATTATTTGAAAAATCCATCGCAATACCGCTTCACACACTTCACACTCATAGCCCCACACTAGGATTCCCTGTGTCGTGGGTGCCATGGACAGCACACTAGACAAGGACATTCACACCCCGACCGAGAACAGAAATTAAATCCAATACAATATTGTAATATTTTTTGTGTAAAAATATGATATGATATTCTAAGGGGGCATTCATAAATTACGTGAGGCATTTTTAGCGATTTTCAGACTCCCCCCTCCTTCCTGGTGAGATGTCGTGAGATTTTGCTCAACCCCTCCTCCATCCCTCTAATCTCACGTATTTTTCAAAATATATCTTTCTAGTGTCTACATTTGACAGACTGGATGAAAAAAATCAAAATGTGTTTTTTTTATTATGTTTTCGTTTTGTGCATTTTATTTTAAATGTGCAAGGTCCTATCAGTAGAACCACTTAGTTTAACACCATTTTCACTCAATTTTATTGTTTCTTGCGAAAAAAAAATACGTGAGATTTGTCGATACCCCCCTCTCCCCAAGGTAAGATTAGATGAGATTTTCATCTACCCCCTCCCCCCCAAAAATATCTCATGTAATTAATGGACGCCCCCTAACTAAAATCAAACAGGATAAAGTAAAAACATAATGAAGAAAAATGCTAATAATAAAATAACAACAATAGTTGAATTTATAAGATACATTTAACACAATACTCAAATCAAATGTTTTTATTCAAAACTGGTTTGGTTTACAAACACTTTTTGAAAGTCATGCAAGCTACGCCAATGCTTCAACAAGGCCCTACTGTGAGAGGGCCCAAATATATATGAGAAGCAGCAACCGTCATCACTTAATAAATCTTTTTATTAAATCATGTTGAATATACCACTATAATACTATTATCCAGAGAGTTCTCCACCAATCCCCACTGGGGCAGCGTGGTGGAGTATGCTCTGCACTCCTCAAGAGGAGAGACCCGTGCTCAGTAGTGGGCTGTTAATGAGTTGAAGACATACAGATAGGTATTGTTGTGAAGATTTATGTCTTACTAAAATAGAGATATTTTTTTTAATATTTTCATACCAACATGTAGTAGCGAAATACACAACATTATCTGGGGGCACGGCAGTGCCCCCGCCAAGTCGAGCAAAAAAGCGGCACGGCCGTACCATCCTTTTCTCGAAGCAATTCAGGCCATTTTCGACCCCCTATAACTTCGTTGTGGATAAAGCTAGAAGCCTGAATTTTTAGTAACCAAGCAGGCATTGTATAAACACGGTATATTTCAAATTTCATTGAATTTGAACCAGTAGTTTAAGAATTATAACTAGTCAAAGTTTCTTAATTTCGTCACTCACTGACTGACTGACCGATCATCAAAACTCTAAGGCACTTCTAGCTGACATAGAAGCTTCAAATTTGGAACACAATTAGTGTTTAGTGTATAGATCAAGGGAAAACTAAAATATTTTGCAATTTCGGTCCAGTTTTCTAGATACATCAACTGCATAAATAACTTTGTAATCCCATATAAATATATAGGATTACAAAGTTACATTTGCAGTTAATGAATTACTGTACCTGTATAACAAAATGCTTCGAGAAAAGGATGGTACGGCCGTGCCGCTTTTTTGCTCGACTTGGCGGGGGCACTGCCGTGCCCCCAGATAACATTTGCAGTGAATGAATCAGTGTACCTGTATATAATATAATGGAATAATAGGTGTAGATAGGTACCTAGATATAATTATGTTCAAAGGTAACTTGTAAAAGGAAAAAAAGTAGAACTATCTACAAAAAGAAATGAGATGCCATCAAAAACAAAACTTGTAAAAAAACCAAGTCTCGCAACTCAGTTCTTCTACCGTAAAAAGTTGTGAGATCCATGTAATACCAAGTTGGTTAATTTATTAAGGGTCCTTCTGTGTTAAGTTATTACGTAATTAGCTAACCTAACAAGTAACAACATCTTATAGTGACCATATTATCAATATTAAAAATCTTTTATGTTTTAAATAAATAGATTGACTTGGCAATCGCACTAAACAATCAAATTTAATATTATATGTAGGTATTACTTGTGAGATACATTGTGTTTTCATGCGATGGTCAAGTCGATCTATTTATTTAAAACATAAAAGATTTTTAATATTGATAATATGGTCACTATAAGATGTTGTTACTTGTTAGGTTAGCTAATTACGTAACAACTTAAGACAGAAGGACCCTTAAGTAGGAACTGAATAAATTAAGTGACTTGGTATTACATGGATCTCACAACTTTTTACGGTAGAAGAACTGAGTTGCGAGACTTGGTTTTTTTACAAGTTTTGTTTTTGATGGCATTTGTAGTGTCTACAAATTGTTGTGTATATAATCTGAACTTTATCAAGAAAAAATAACCGACTTCAAAATAACTCAAAAACTACTTGTCAGACCTCGCTCTAATTTTAGTGGGACCACATGACAAGCACCACCTTTCGATAAAAAAAAGAATCATCAAAATCGGTTCACCCAGTCGAAAGTTCTGAGGTAACAAACATAAAAAATTACACTAGAATTAAATAACTCCTCCTTTTTTTAAGTCGGTTAAAAATAATGTCAAATATCTGGAATATTTTCAGGATTACACTATATTGCTTCTTGGATATACTGGGCTGGTTGTCATATCAATGTTTTCAGATGACCGTTGAACATTTTAATTTGTATCATTAGCATCAGTGCGATCAATGCGTTGCCGACTAAAGCTATAATGAATTCAGTTTTTATGGGGAATAATATGTTAGGTACTTGGTTTGTAACTTTTGTTGAACTTGGTAACATGTATTCATAAGATTTTTGACATTGGTTTTGCAAGTTGTTTTAATCTAAGGTTATGGGAAGAAATGAAGAAAAAAGAAATGAATGAAAAAATGTCCAATGAATATTTCCATTTCATTATTCAGCCCACCCAGAAAACCCCTGGTATTTTGACTTCTTTCTAAAGAAACAACCGATGCAGATTTCTGATTTTTATGTTACTCTAATTCGCAAATATATTATTGGACGATTTTAAGTCTGTTCTGTGTTTTTATGCCATTTCAGAAAATGTTCTGTTAAGAGCCCTCTAGCTATGTTTCACTTAGAAAATTAAAAAGAAGGAATAAATTAGTAAATGCATGGCATGCTAAATTATCTATTATATTTTTAAGTATTGTTCCGAATTAAAATTTTCAGCTATATTACTACATTTACATTACTACATGTACTGCTGAAGTTTTACCTACCTGCTTCTTTTGACGAAGGCAAAGCAGCTTAGGCCCATATTATAAACCGATCTTACATCCAACAAATGTTACTTTTTCAAATGATTTGACATTATAATCTTAGCATCTCAAATCACATCTTCAGATCGCAGAGATCTTATGATTAGTTTATTCATTAGAGTACCTACAATGATATTATAATGTAAAAAGAGGTAGATATATCACTAGAGTGCCGACGATGAAGAGCATAAAAACAGGCAATTGACCGTTCTACTCGTAGTCGCTCTGTCAATACAAGACGATACGCACGCTTTTGTTGTGGTCAGAAGTGCTTGACATTTGACATACAGCGTTAAAATCCCTTCGTGTATTAAACCAATGTGATTGGAGTAGTGAAACAAAAGATAAACGTATGTGTTGTACCTCTTTTCGGAACAGATTTTTTGGTTGATTTGAAAGGGCATAACGTATATATATTTTTTAAATATCATTGGGTACCTCTCTGAAGTTGCGGTCGACGAATATAACACATAATTTATTTCACTCTTGCCAGTATGTAGGTAAATAAGTTCTCATGTTATTTGTGGTAATTTTAAAAACTGTTAATTTCTCTCAAGGAAGCCAATGAACATTAGGTGTAGTAGGTACGTGACGATTATACCTACATCTTTATCGACGGTGCGATGTAAGTATGTAAACAATAGACAGGCTTATCGCTAAGGGTGACCTCTACCTGTGTTCTGAGTAGAGAGAAAAATCATTACTTATTGCAAAATTTTGCCTACTACTTTACCTCCAGTATTTAATTATCTAAGTAGGTTCGTATTAAGTTAGTATTAGTCAATTGTTGCAAAGTAGACTAATACTAAGTTAATAACAATGGATTCCCGCAAAGTAACGCATGATACTATTAACTATAAGGGGCCATCTATAAATTACGTCACACTTTAAGGGGGAGGGGGGGGGGGGTCGATGAAGTGTGACATTGTGTGAAAAGGGGTGGGACGGAATTTTGTGACGTCATATTTCAAAATCGAATAATTAGTATGTATAGGTAAATATTAAAAACAATTAATGGAAATAAAACTTCGGAAAAAAATTCGGAACTGCTGTTTTAATTTAATAATTTCTAGGTGTAAAATTTCATAATATGTGACGTCACACTAGGGAGGGGAGGTCTCACAAATGTGTCCAGGTGTGACAAGGCGGGGGGGAGAGGGGTCAAAAAGTCATGAAATTAGTGTGACGTAATTTATGGATGGCCCCTAAGTAGGTTTGCTATAGGTTTTTACGTGATGCTGAACAAAGAGATAAATTTTGACATAATGACAAAAATAATTTAAATGCAACGTATCAGCTTTATTGATTTAGATTAGGATCTCGCGCATACTTATTACCTTTGAAATTATTTTTATTACGACTGATTTAATGTACCTAGTCATATTTGATAATACTCAAAAATCTGTGAACTTTATCAACCTAGTCTAACTACCAGTCCGATATTTTGTGTTAACCAAATTCACTTTTTGTCCATTTTATTTTTTATTTTAATTTGTATTTATAATTACCTAAGACCAAATAGGACTAAATATATTGATTGATTAATTTTTTGTTCAATATTTATCACAGAACATAATATAAAATAATCTGAATATTACCAAGAAAAAAAAACCGACTTGAAAATAACTCAAAAAGTACTCCTCAAATCGTGCTCTTTAAGTGGGACCACATGACAAACACCAGCTTTAGATCAAAATAAGAATCTTCAAAATCGGTTCACCCAGTCGAAAGTTCTGAGGTAACAAACATAAAAAATACAGTCAAATTGAATACAGCCTCCTTTTTTGCAGTCGGTTAAAAATAGCGGAGGATTTTATGAAACTTTACGCCACAATAAAATACTACGATAAATACGTAATTATTACTATAAATTAGTAGACTGTTTTATTGCCTATCTGGTCCGACCTATTACTGTAGTAGTTTCTATTAAATAATCTTACAACTCTAACGCCCCAACTCAGAGTCACTAACGGTTACTTTAATCGCTCCTTAGTAAAGAATCACCATACAAATTCTGTACTAAAGAGTAAGTTAAGTAACCATTAGTGACTCTGAGTTGGGGCGTGAGACCACAAGTGAACGTCAACACTAAATAATAAATAAACGCTAAACGCTAACACACTCATACCCTCGCAGTAGGTTATTACCTGTGTCGCGGGTGGCATGGACGACACATCTAGCACATCACAATCACACCCATGACGCGAGTACAAATATTTATCTGTCACGTAAATATCTGCCCTGGCCGGGAATCGAACCCGGGACCCCTCGCTTCGCAGGCAGGGTCGCTACCAACTAGGCTACAGGGTCGTCCCCTTAAACACTAACTCAAACACTAACTTCAAACTTTGCTATCTCCAGTGGGATTACTAAGAAGACGGTTCAAAACAGTTTTTCAAGTCATTTGATAATTTTTTAGAGAGGCGTGGCCACACATGGGGCGATATGACATACCTTTTTGAGAAATTATTTATTCCAAAGATCCAAACACTTGTAAAATCAATTTATTGTTGAAACGCTAACCCGTAGCTTCGTTGAATTAAAAAAAATCGCTAAGATGATTTACAAAATTATTTTTGTTTGTCGATAGTGCACCAAGGCAATTAAAATAATAATATTATCACGTGTATAGTGCGCTATTTTAAAAGCAATAGATAACGACGGGGTGTATCGCCGAAATGGCTAAATTGAAAATTATAATGAGGGCATATAAGTGAGTATATTATTATCTAAACTCACACAATACACACTTGCATCATTATTTCTTAATTAAAGATTTTTGTTTCTTGATTTATACTAAAATTTAGAACAACAGGCAAACTACAACAATAAATATCGGAAACAACGCAGGTGGTCACAAAAACCAAAATTAAAATCCAATAAATATGACAAGTACTAACTATTACATCCCAGAGATAATATTCCTTCCAAGATCCAAGACCAATCCAAGGTCTGAGAACAAACGTCGATTGTTTTTATATTTAAGTATAAAAAATAATATTTTCTTATAATACAAAACTATAATACAGAAAATAAATATATAAGTATAAATATAAAAGTAAAACCGATCAATCCTTGAAGCATTCGTTACAAGGTGTTTACGACCTGGTAATTTCGATTTCATCAGTGCGATACTGCGATCTAGGCAGCAAAATAAAAAGTTACCTAAAATATTCAAGGCGTGACAAGTGATAGTAGGAAGGGGAACAAGTTAAGTAAACAGGTTCCTTTTGTGTTATCAGCAACACTCGATAACGTATGGCTTAGTCATTTACTAATATAGCGGTAGTGGGTCGAATTTAACTGATGTCAAATTGCTTCTGTGGTAATTTTTATATAAATACTTTTTTAATATAAATAATCGACAAAGGTACAGTCGATTCACCTGATGCCAAGTGGCCACAGTGGCCCATGGCCACGAGCAACACTAAAGGCACCGCCTGGTGAGTTGGCTTTCATAAAGAAAAGAGAAAGATCTATAAAAAAATTTAAAACCTCCGACAATTTTGTATAATTGAAATTATAATATTTATTTTATGTTTATTGCCAAATAGCAAGAATTTTTTTGGGCCCATAGGGACGTTAATTGTTATCTATAATCTAATAATTTTGGATTTCAACTCCTTTATCACACTCCAATACGTCGAGTTACAAATAACCCTGTATTGTCATTAATTATCATAAAAATATAATTAGCAAATATAATCATTATACATAAATCTTTAATATTATTAGTTAATTTAAATGCTACTATTTAATTTAATTTATATTTTATATTTAAACTTTTGCATTATATTAGCGATTATTATTTACGCATTTTTATTACCTACTGACACGGGCGTAGCCAGGTTTTAGTTTCGGGGGGGGGGGGGGGGGGGGTCAAGTTTCGAGGGGGGGGGGGGGTGTTCAAGAAAATACAACAACTAAAAGTACATAAAATAACCGTACATAAAAGACCCAAAAAAAAATATATCAGTCCTTATTGATTGGTTTCACCTAAATAGAACGATCAATCCATCTAGGAATGTTTCACTTTAATTTGTTTTCATTTATTGATATTTTTATCCAATAGCAAATCAGACTGGATTTTTATCTCACACAGTATAGCTACCATGTATATATTATACTAAGATAGAGATTATTTCATCTGAGGATAGAGGTTACATAAGCTACTGTCATCCTGTATAAACTTGTGCCGTGTATCTGTCATCCGACTTTAAATAGCGCGTTACTCAATGCTACTGCAAATTAAACATTTTCGCAAATAACCGTAAAGAAAATTGAGACTTTATTTTTCTCACGGCGTATGTAGTGCCATCTATTATTAGTTTAGTCAAAAAGTTCAAAAACATGTTTAATAGAAATAAACCTCCTAAAATATGTGCGATAGCTCATTCGATTCGGAATAACGTTAATTTAAGAGTTTATTAGCACATAAAAATGTCAGTCCTTAACTTTTCGGGGGAGGGTTTGATCCCCCGAAACCCCCTCCCCTGGCTACGCCCATGCCTACTGACCTAGCTCATAGCCGTATTGGGGTGGCTTTAGAATACTAACCCCAATCCCACGCCGGATGGTTGTCGTAAGAGGCGACTAATTCCGGCCCGCTGGCGCCACCCTTGATCTTGAGTGTTTTGGCTGAGGGCTTGAGAGCCAGTTCTTTCTTTCTTTTTCTCTCCTTTCTTTCTTGGCTGGCAACTCGTTAATGATGTCTTTGTTGTTGCTGATGTCCATGGGCCACGATAGCCACACTTTCCATCAGGTGCATCGTCAGCTCGTTTGCCGGCTATTTCCATAAAAAACGGCTTACTTAAGGAAAGTCAAAAGTTACAAAATTATAACTACATATTATTAAACAATACATTAAAAATAGTACATTATAATTAATTTATTGCATTATATTATACTACCTTAAAATTAGTTACTGATCTAGAAATCAGTAACTAATCCTATGATAATGCATAATGTCACGATAGACAGTACCTAGAATTAGAAGTACTAGAATTATCAAAACCGGTATATTTTATTTTATAAACGATTGACTACCATTTGGGATATTATGATGTCAAACAAGAGCATGTAAGTAGTTTACGATGTATTCCCACGCAGTAGTAAAAAGTTTGATTACATATGTGACAATTTATTTATTAATATATTTAATGAGGATACGAAATAACACAACATGGTCGCTTTAACTTAGGAATAATTCTTTAGCATGTTGTTATATCAAGATTACCAAGTTAAACATTGTAAGTGGCTATCGTCTCCCATGGTCATCAGCAAAACCAAAGGTATCACTGATGCGTTGCCAATCAAAAAAGAGAAAAAAAATATATAACTGCACAGCTATTTATCGTTCTTTTAAAACTTCGTTACATTTGTTTTCCGTACCAAAAGATGGCGCTGACATTGTATATCTTAAGAATAAATTAAAAAAATGTTTCTTAATACCAACGAATCGTGGTGCTCTCGAGTATACAGAATCGAAAAGAGCAAGAAGATAGATGCACCAGATTGAACGAAGGTTCTACGAGTGGACTCATTCTGGTAGCTGTTGTGATTGCGACCCATTTCTGTCGAGCCTGCACGCTTTGTTTCAACCTGAATTGACAACACGTATGAGGTGTTTTCTCTTGTTCTACGAAGTGTTAGACGTAATCGGATTTTAAGGCTTATCTTCGGAAACAGAGTAGTCGTTTACTTTACGCCGGCGTTATGTCAAATAAAACTCGTAGGTACTAAGCACACTGGTTGGTCCACCTGTGTGCTTTTCGTGAAAATCTGGCTGTCCCGTGCTGTCAATAAGAGCTGCGGCCTGCGATGGTATAGTAGCTTCTATAGTTTGTCGGATAAATGTGAAGACATGTCTTTTAATAAACTGTTAAAACTTAAAAACCAGATAGGACAACACTCTTACCAGTAATAGAGTAGAGTGGGGTGCAGTATGACATTGTTATAATAATTGCAGTAATAGTAGTAGTAGTATGGTAATGGAAAGGAGCTGTTTAAATATAAAACTGAGAGATAGTGTAAGAAACAGAAATTCGGAAAGTAACCAATGTATTTCTCACATTTACACATTTCACATTACATTTCTCTCAAAGTGTAAAATGGAGGTGGGCTGGTCATGTTGTGAGATACGGTGGCAATCGATGGACAATCAACATCACAAAATGGAACGGTCCGCTTGGCGTAAGAAAGAGAGTTCAAGATTGAGGCCAACGCAGGAAGAGACTAGATGACCACTACCAAAGACAGAAAAAATGGAATTTTTGCAGGAGGCTTTTATCCTAAGGGGGTTCACAAATTAAACATGCATAAATTTTCAAAATTTTCAGGGTACCTCCCCTTCAGGTAACGTGAGGATGATTTTTTTATTCGTCACGTACCCTATAGTGTGGGGTATCGTTGAAAAGGTCTTTCAAAAATATTATGAATCTTCTGAGACTATTTTTGGAATTAGGGGTCCGTTTGCGAAATTTTTGCTTTTAAAGTGCTAATTTTGGTTAGAGTCAAGTGTCCCCCCCTGCCAGTTAATGGTTGGTGTTGGACAATTCTCAAAAATAGGTTATATGATGAATACACAAGGAAAACTATCACGGATACGTAATCTTATGTAGTTAATAAGTAAAAGTCGATAAACTTACTACTTCGGAACCCTAAATTGCGCGTGGCCTGACACGAACTTGCCCGGTTTTTTATGTCCATAATCTTTCCTGTTAGCCGCTAATGAGTGCTGAATAACTGAATACATTCATCATCAACATACTCATCACCATCCTGCCAATGTCCCAATTTTATTTGGGGTCGGCGCAATGTTTTTTCTTCTTCCATATTTACCTATCAGCCATCATCTCCACATTAAGCCTCTTATCTTTCATTTTTCACACAAACCATCCACTTTTTCTTTTTAATAACCGAATACATTAAAAAGTATTATTTAAATTGGTTGCGATTACTGTATCGAGCGGCGATAGGCACGGGCGTCGAACCCGCAACCTTTGGTTGCTATCACGCTGATGCTATGCAAGTCTCCTTCGGCCGACCTATGACTGGTCGAATTGTCTTAATATTCTCACGATTATTATTATTAGGGTCTTAGGATCTTAGAGTATTAGGGTCCGTGATGACCTCTTGTCGAGGTCCATGTCGACCGCCCTTTTATACCTGTGTACTCATCATCATCGTGCCCATTTCCCAAATTTATTCGGGGTCGGCGCAATATGTTTTTCTCTTCCATACTTCCCTATCAGCCGTCGTCTTTACCCTTCCATATCTTCTGTTACACAATCCATCTATCTCTTCTTTGGTCGTCCTCGTCCCCTTCGTCCATCCACCACATCCATATTCATCACTCTTCTCGTCACATGCGTTTCCTCTCGCCTCATCATTTGCCCATACCACTACATTCGGTTCGCTTTCAACTTTTCTGTCATTTTTGCCGCTATCAAACTTCCTCTAATATACTCATTCCTTATTTTATCCATTCTCTTCACTCTACAACATTCTCTTCTCAGCGACATGCAATCGCCTGTCATCTGTCTCTTTTACATGTGTACTATAATTATGTATAGTTAAAATGTTAATATCTTATGCAAGGACCTTTGATATGTCATACGATATATTACATGATAGTCATGATAAAACGTTTATCATTATGGCTGCATGGGACATATTGTATAATCGAATTGACCAAAGACTTTCTACGTACTGATAAATGTGTTCGATAGCTGAAAAAAAATATTGAAAGAGTTTATACAAAGTTTTTCTACTTCTGTCTTTATATCCCTCACAACACATCTCCCAGCAAGACCTGGAAACAGAAACTAATGTATGTCTGTCCCGCCGCGGGTCACTCCAAGCCAGAACTCAGTACCTATTTAAGTTGGATCACTGTTACTACCAAGCAGTGTTGCCAGGTCTAAAAACTGGATTGTGGTATTTTCTTCCGCAAAATACGGTAGATTCTATTAGATTTACGTTTTTCACTGTTAAAATACGGTAGATGTACGTAAAACATCGTTACGGTAGACGGTATATCGAAGCTGAATAAGGTAGAAATCTAGCCTAACTATATAGTACCTGATTACTGAACAGTGCTACCAACTGAACACGTGACTATTTACCTTCGTCATAAAAATAACGGACTTAACACTCAACGCATTATCTCCTAGCCAACCGATAACCAAAACACAAACGATGAACGCTAAAGAAAGCTGTACCTAATTAGATAATTTGTACTTAACACCTCCAAACACCGCTGCGCTGTTAAAGTTCACTCATGTCACAGCCATCCCTCAAGGTGACAACGTAAGAAATTATTTATACGTAACTTTTTTGTTTGCACCGCTCAAACCAAAGTGCGGGCGGGTTCATTAAACCATTATCTGAGAATTAATGTATTCTTTGATTGTTTATTTATCAATGTCGCGCTGATATCGTTGGAATAACGTTAATTATAGTGTGGAAACATCCAGCGTTGGATAATTGTCTGTATCTCCTACGATATTTGATGTCCGCGCAGGCTAGCCAACCTTGCGGCGTAAAGACGTTGTCGAAATAGCAACATTGTTTGTTTATTGATTATTAAACACTTTCGTTTTACGATCGATATTTAACTGATTGTCAGTAACATAGTTAACTAAAATGAGACTTAAATCCGTGTACTGTAGCTTTAAATTTAGTATGTCTTCATGATTATTGCACAAGATCATACATCTTTGTGATTAAGACAATAATTACGAGTATTTACACCGATCTCTTTTCATTATTATTACCTCGACCCTGTAGCCTAGTTGGTAGCGACCCTGCCTGCGAAGCGAGGGATCCCGGGTTCGATTCCCGGCTGGGGCAGATATTTATGTGACAGATTATTTGTAATCGGGTTATGGGTGTTACTGTGATGTGTTATATGTGTTGTCCATGCCACCCGCGATACAGGTTAAAACGTACTGCGGGGGTGTGAGTGTGTCAGCGTTTATTATATTATACCTCTGGATTTTAGGGCAATCTAGCAGATGGTTTTGCTGGTATCAATAGACGACAATGACCACACAGTAAACGTCTGAGGATAAATCCACACGTCATGTCTACTTGGATTCGACTGAAATAATAATCTAAATTTTACTAACATAAATAATCGACTTCAAAATTATTCTAAAACTACTTGTCAAATCTCGCTCAAATACATGACAAGCACTTGCTTTCGATTAAAAAAAGAATCATCAAAATTGGTTCACGCAATCGAAAGTTCTGAGGTAACAAACATAAAAAAAATACAGTCGAATTGAGAACCTCCTCCTTTTTTTGAAGTCAGTTAATAAAACAAACACTAACTGCCGCATTCAGAGTCACGCTCCTTAGTACTGAATTTGTATTGTGCTTCTGTACTAAGGAGCGATTTAAGTAGCCGTTAAGTGACGCTGAGTGCGACAGTAAATCCCAAGCGAACTACAATGTCTACAATGCATCAGTAAAAACCGTGTCCGTATACATTAGGTATGCCGTTTCTGAGATAAGTGAAAATGAACGAACAGATAAACGGACCATCCTAAAAACCATTTTTCTCGAATATCTACCTATGTCAGTGAGTTTTATAATAATCATATGTAAATGTGCCTATAAACATATTATCTTAAAGTGCCGATTATTATTCATATAATTCTCCACTGATTTAGGTGATTGCCTATTCTTATTGAAGTGGTCAATGCGTTTACATTGATAATATAATCCGGCAATGCCAATAATTCATTTACTAAATATAATTAACTACATTAAAGTCATAATGTAATGTATTATAAATATATTTAAAACGAAAGCACTTGTGGTCAAACAATGAGAGCATCTTGTTTACACGGAGATAACCGGGCAAAAACAGATAATATAATATCTGTAAGCGTAACCTGATAACTCTCTCCCATATGAAAATATCAGTATCAATGTTATTCTTTCACTGAGGTATCACGTTCTTATTAATTAATATTGCTGTAGATTTTATCATAACGTAAACAATACTATGTTCGGCTTTCATTATGTACTTATAATCTAAAGTTACTTGGTTTTATTTTTATCCCGCCCTTCATAACAAGCCAGCTCTTTCATTCCATTGAACTAAAATGTCATAGAACAGACATCTCAAGCAAAATGTGTGTCCCGCCGGGAGGTTCTATTTTCAAAATTGAGCCCACGTTCTACTTTCAAAATCGAACAATTCCATTGACAATTGAAGCCGATCGGCGCCAATTCATAGGGGCATTGTGTTCGCGGTGTCGGTTCTATATGCTAGTAATAATACTTCAATGTTTCATTCTTTCGTTTTCTTCTACCTTTCTTGGCCGGTAACACATCATTGGCTATTTCCATAAAAAAAAAAACAATTGGTAAGTATATAGCCTTTCTACTTAATCTTATTATAGTGTGAATATAATTTGGGATTTGCAAACAACGATACCACAACGATACATCTTATGTAATGTAAAATATATTTGATTGCAAAAATTTAAACATAAATCTAGTAACTTTCAATATTAAGAATATTAATACAAGTTTTGATAAATTGGTTATGTCCGTGAATTTTACAACTTCATATAAAATTTAGGTACAACATTTTCTATTACATTATAATATTTAAAATATGTACATAAGGTCTCAGATACATGCTAGATACTCCATGGTACTATGGAGTATAGAGGTAGGGAGAGCCATCTCTGTGTATGAAAAGTGTCCGTAAAAACTGAACTCGGCAAACTTCACTCCGCAGCTCCGTCTACAACAGCGTCAACGGCTATGTTCATATCGTACTTATTGCATATTAACGTAGGATGGTGGTAGGGTGGTAGGTACTCGAAGTAATTCTATTTTCAGTAAATAGCTGGACACTTTTTCAACTTTCCCCATAAATGACATGGCTCTCCTTTCCCCTATACTCCATGGTTAGTACATATGCATAAGCATTTGAATGCATACTCAAACACTCGCAGTCAGAACAGAACTTGCCCCTTCCACCCGCACCATCAGCGAATTGCACTGCACAATACAATATATTATGTGTCACAGGCATTACGCACATGGAAGAATAAAACGGTGAATTTTAACAATGAACTAGATAAATAGATACTTGATGATTAAAACATTTAAAAATAACAACGCTTAATATACGTAATATAAACATATATTTTGCAATAACTGTTATCAATATTAATATTTAAAGCTTGGATTTCGTCGGGCCACAGAATCAGAAATCGTAACTGATTGTCATGTCACAGCACAGAGTACGTAAAAGTTCGACGATAGACGGATTTAAAAAGTAAAAAACGCGTACACAGATTAAAAAGGCCGAGTCGTACACAAGCGTAAGAAGCATTGGACAGATAACAAGATGTAATTGGTCGGTGTATTACAGATTTTATTCAATATGTAGATAGTGTTGAGTGGATGGCACGCCACTTGAGTGTAATGGAAGCCGATAACAGCGATCAGGGTTCCCATCCACTCGATGGAAACGATTTCAACTGTTTTATGGACTGGCAACTTCGTGAATTTATTTCTTTGTTTTTATTGTTCGTAATTTAAATTAGGTGTTACAGTTTTAATGTAGGTAGTTACAGTAATTTGAGGTGTTCATTAAAGTTGAAAACTAAAAATCAATCATATTTTAAGTAATTTAATAGATTTGTGATTTTCTTTTGATTTTAAATATGTAAAATTTTTTTGCAGTCTTTTTAAGTATTAAAAATATTATACGAAAATTTAATATTTGACTCTTTGTTGTCAATATAAGTCCTTAAAATATCACTGGATTCTAAATAACAATAATTTTTGTAGCGTTAATAGTACGGAACCATGTTTTCTGATAAATACCTTAACGTGTATTATTTGAGTATGTCATGTAACGGCGTTCTACATGGATTATCTTGAGACTGGTAAAATATCATCAGCCGCTGTAAGTCCAATGCTCGACAAAGGTCTCCTTATCGAAGACACTCAAATTTTTTTTTGTACATTCGTAAAGAAAATAAACAATACACAAAAGACTGATGTAACTAATTTATTTCTGTTCATTTAAAATTCAGTTACTGTTAAAGAAGGAGTATTTAAAATTGTATTTAAGAGTTACACCATCTGTGGTTAAACCGCAGTACCAAACCATCAAAGAGATAAGGGCAACCAACAATCTATTTACAATCCACCCGTTTCTGCCTTTGATTTTGTATGTGACAACGGATCATTCGTATCACTAGTCGTTGGATCTTTCACATGCAAGACGCGAGCCTATTGAATTCTGAAAAATTAAACGCTGATTGCGCAGAATCGATAGTATTCCGCGTATACCAGTACATATTGGGCAGTACACCTGATCACCGAGAATTATTCCTCGCGGCGATATCAAAGGGATATTGTATTGTGGGCTGCGCGCGCGCAGTAAGCAAATAACGTCACCGCCGACGGGCGCCCTATTGTGCCTCAAAATTATGCTTTCCATGGATTCCTTTGAAGATTCTACGTTTCCTGGTCATTTTGTTTCATGTCCGAGTTAATTATTAAGCCAACGAAGTTGCTTTGTTTTGTATTAGCGTGATAAACATAATTGGATAGGTAAAATCTTGTTTACTTGCGAAGTAAACATAATTGTAGCATTTTCAAACTGAAATTAGTTAACAATAAGTACCTACTGATTTTTTTTTCTAGTAACTGTGGAAAGGTAAGTTTTGAAGTTTGTTTCCTTGTAAACATGTAAATGTTGAACGAAGAATTGCCGCAGTTCACACTTGCAATCTATTGAGAAAAGGGCTAACTAAAAGATTAATTAAACGCCAGTAGAGAATGTAAGTTTGTCAACATTTAACAAGACTGGATTAGTTTACAATGTATCTAAAGTATCTATGTAACTGCCGACTGCGAGTCTAGTGATTACGTTCGAACGTCGGTGTCGAGGAGAGTGCACTTGGGTAGACCTCTCGGACCCGTACTTTTTAATATATCTATAACTACTTCATAAAACAAAATTTATAACAATGCCAATTTGTGATATCTCTTGGAACTAGTATTATCATTTAAAAAAAACAAAGTCATGTATGTTACACTAAGTATTATACAGTTAAGTAGGTCAACTGTATTTTGGATTTGAATGATGCGTTTGATAACATGAACAAGGTTGGAATAATTAATGTCGACAAAAAACGATTATTGTTTTATTACAGACAAATTTATTATTAATCGTGTTTTATATAGTAGATTTAGTATAAAGAACTAGTTTCTCAAGTATTTGGAAATCGACTTTCGATAACGTGAATAATAATGTTTATTTTGCAATATTTTAGAACACTCAACAGTTGCCAATATTACATAATAAAGTGATAAGCTTATCAATAAAATATCAGATGTATACTAGCAATAATGACTTAATTCCACTTTATCAAAGCTACACAGACAATATCAATTATTCTTGCGTTACAGGTTATAAATAACTTAGGCACCTTTTGGAATGCATAAGGAAGTTTTCAACAAAGACTCACAACAAAGACTCGTCTGTAAAACGGACTACCTATACGTTTATTGACTCACCCATTTCTTTTTTCATCTATTTTTATTTATGTGCAGATTTTGACGCGATGATTATAATGATAACAATAATTATTGTAATGAATATAATTAGTAGTTAGAACACAATAAAAATGACCACTTTAATGTAATATTTCCATAATTATTGCCAGAATTCGAGCGAAAGTCGGTGTCGATATGAAGTTAATTTATTAATTTATAATTTAAGTCGTATCGGTAGTTATTAACTTCCATACATACTGTTTAACACCTAATCTACGACGTACTAAGGATGTTTTTTAAACGGAATTCATAACGAATAAACAGTATTTAATGCTTACAGCTTTACAAAGTTCATGCTTAATCCCATTCAATCATATATTAAGTAACAATATGATGTTCCCCCACACTAAACGTGTGATTCTCTAAACCTGAGAAGTTAAAAAATGGCACGCGTTACATGGGAAAAACTGTTACGATCAGGGGTTGCTACCCCATGAACAATACTGTCGCAATGATCCTAGGAGATTTGAGGGCTTACAGTTAGTTGGATGTTAAGTTAAAACATACAGGGTGATTTTAAATTAAACAGATTCAATTAATTTACGTTTAATTAACCTAATTTCTACTTGAAGAATAAATAAAATAGGGATAAGGACATTGTGATACGAGCCGGGTTTTAGTTTTGTTTGACTACCTATTACTTATTTATAGCAATATCTTAAAATGATTCAAACGGAGAGTCTAATCTATTTAAAACGATTTCCTTTGCATTATCCGGGAGTTTTTGACCTTAGTATTTATTGAACAACATTTGGTTTCCTGGAAATCCCGCCGCGACAGAATCCGTAAATAATATATTCAATAACGTCCTTATTAGTCACCGATACGATGATTAGTTGTTAGTCACGGGGAACTATAAATTGACACCATTATGGGTTTAGTCGAGTTTTCTGTGGCCAGTGATAATTACCAACATAAGTTTTATACGTAGTTATTTGATCAAAATGAATTGACTCATGAATAATCAAATAAATTCTTTATCTGAAAGCGCAATATTCTTGAGAACACCTTGAATATTTACAATGATTAATTTTTGTTTTTGAGTTCGGTTAAAGCAGTGGTCACTACAAACTTTCATACCAGTACATTTTAAAGTAGAAACAGTAGCTGTTTATCGATGATATTATAAAAATGTTATAAATACACTGTTCTGTTATCGTTATTCCGTTATCAGTACAAATATCTACTAGTACTCGTTTGATCTATCTGATTGGTATTGCGTCACGTCGATCAGTGAGTGGCGACAGTGGCGGAATCGTTGCAAAAGTTAAATTTTATTGCGAAAGAAGTACCTACTTTAAATTATAGTCTACCATCTTATTAAACCAGCTGGCACTAAGTATTAACATACACTCTCACATCCTTGCACTAGAAGTCCCAAAACCCAAATTAATAATCAAATAATTTTCTCTAGAATCCTGTCGGCATCCTGACACTACACCTACTGAAATAAATGATAACTTTACCAAAAATATCTGAATGATATTTAAAAAAATATCTAAATATAATCATCCCATAGGCGGGCATCTCTAACCAATTTTATTAATTTATTAATAAATAAATAACGCTTCACACTCATAGTCCCACACTAGGATTCCCTGTGTTGTGGGTGCTATCGACAACACACTAGATAAGGACATTCACACCCAGACCGAGAACAGAAATTCAAACTCATCATTCAAATTTCCGCTTCGCTGGGAATCGAACCCAGGATCCTCGGTGCGGCGATCCGGCATGGTAACCTTTGCGGCACACGGGACGTCAAAAAATAATTTGTTTAGCCTATTTTTTTTTCGTGGGAGTAAAAGATAGTTTACACTTTGTTAAATTGTGCTATTTGCAATTTGTATTTAAGCAGAGTCCTTATTTCCATGTTCGTGATATATTTCTGCTATAAAAAATTGTCATGTAAATAAGTTATAACTTAAACCGCTTATAAGGACTTGGCTATTCAAAAGCTATCACTAACAGTTGTACTTTACAAGGTCCATATAAAATATATATTTTATAATGAGTCACTGATGTGTTCTGATGAGTCATTAAGGTGAGACTAAAAGATCCACACGTGTGGGTGAAATTTAAATGTGTGCATGAGATGGATAGTGCAGCTCTCAGCTATAATGAGGTTATAAATATTGGAGGTTATTACATGTTTTTATTTATAATTCATCTGCCTTATTAATGGCTATCGGCAGTCTTCGTACGTTACTCCTAGCTGTCGTTGTTTTATTGTATAGAGAAATACAAATATCGCAGAATCATAAGTAGATTAGACGAAATGTAATAAAATAATCTAATTGAACGTCTTTCTTCAAATTCTAATATGTCCTTGTTTAAATCACGGACCTTAAAGAAAGACGGACGTATTCCCAAGAACAAATTCAGTGAAGCACCCATAGGACTACCAACTCTGTATTCGTACAAGTACACACACCCACACATTGACACCATACGGCTACGACATTGACACCATCGCGAATCAAAAATTACAAAATTACGCACACATGGTAAGCGAGCTGTCAGCTGTCAGCTTCACTCTCGATTAGACAAGGTTACGTCTGTTCTTTTTTTATGTCCGTGGTTTAAATACAATGTTTTGAAATTAGGAAAACAACAATCTAAAAGGTCTTAGTTTTCGCGGTGTGTTTCTTCCAAATAGCGCGCCATTTTCCACGTCAGTTTGACAGTTCTTTTTTTATTTGCCACAGATTAAAACTAAGCAAGACCCAATACAAAGTATACAGTATACAATACAAAGTATACAGTATACACATCCAAGGCTGCGTTTGTTCTGCGATAATAACTCAGGTGCATGGCGTACAATGGCTCGCCACCCACGGCAGCGGATCCGTTTACAGCTCACGACCATAGCTTACCAGCCGGGCAGCCGAGAGAACTCCCACCGAGTTTTTACACGTTCTTAAACAACACGTGAACGTCAGAATCATGAGAAAGTCTGTAAACCTTCACTAACTGCTCAAAATATTATAACAACCCATCGAGATGCTATTCTAACGTTACGTTTACTAGACTACCCTTTAGTATTAGGGGTAAGTCGGGTATTAAGTAAGAAACCGTTTCATTGTTCTGTCCACTTCTTTAAAACGGTAATTTCAAATTTAAACCCCTAATATTTTATCTGATTTTTTATAAAAACTAGTTGATGCTTGTACGATTTCCGTATTCGGTTTCAGGTCATGATTATTTTGAATCGTCTCTCTGTGCAATGTTTTAAGTTTATTTGGATCTCAATGTAAGTCGTATTTGTTCGTTAAAAATACTGGTTAATTTAAACTTGTTGATATGGTTTGTTTTTACACGCTTTATATTAGCTTCACCTGTATGTTTGTTTGTTTGTAACTTGTAACCGACTTCTTTGGATTTGATTTTGACCCACTTCAAACAGTCAGAATTCTTTCAAACTTCGTAGATTTATCGAGGATCGATGACAATTCAATATTTAAAGAAAGAGAAAGAAAGAAGGAAAGAAAGAAAAAAAAAACCTTAATTTCATTTCAAAAAATCAAACTAAAAAATGAAAAAATAAATAATAGTAAAAAAAAACTAAAAAAACGCGCTTTTTCAAAAAATCCAACTAAGAAATAGAAAATAAATTTGAACAAAGGATAATTGAAAAAAAAAGCCGTTCATTCCCACTAGTTCTACTGATTAGTTCTATCGTAGAACTGTGGGGAGCTTTTTAAGATATTATCCCTTCCACTCATTGACACCATGCACCCCACGCTTTTATTACATAATTGTAACGATTCTTAATTCAAATTTATTTTCTATTTTTTAGTTGGATTTTCTATAAAAGCGTGTTTTTTTTTTAACTATTATATTTTATTCTATTACATTCTTCTCTGTTAAGCGTATGCAGTACTAACGATACTGATTTTTCGGTGTAACCCGATTGACTAAGGCGTAGACCGTAGTATATCCTCTCATACAGCCGTCTACACTGCGGGCCAGATACGCCTGACGTCTGACGTAGTCATCTGCAAGCACTTGCGTAGCATGCATTGCGGAATGCGATTATCAGTCCTGATCTTACAAATAATCTGCATAAGTATAAATATTCGATGTATGATAGGGTAATTTCAAAGTGATCTGAATGAAGTTAATGTATTTGATACCTATACTTGATATCTTACTAAAATGATTTATGTGAAAGTTTGTATGGATTGCAAAAACTATTGAACGGATTTTTTTTTAACCGACTTCAAAAAAGGAGGAGGTATTCAATTCTTTTTTTATGTTTGTTACCTCAGAACTTTCGACTGGGTGAACCGAATCGGTTCGAAATACTTAATTCACCTGCGGCCAGTAGATTTAAATCACCTGGGTATATAGGTGAATAAAGTACACTAAAAGTAGACTTAAGACACCTGGGTGAATTAACTCAGGTGAATAAAGTCGACGTCACCTTCTTTTTGACGTGATAACGTCTATTAAAACGATGAACGCCGGGCGCACGCACGAAAAAATGTAGCGTTCCGCGAGCGAGAGAGCGGCAAAAGCGAGAGAGGCACGATCGGCGTATCGTAGACGATGCCGTAGGCGAGCCGTAGGTGATCGTAGTTGAGTGGAGCGGAGCGGGGCGGGGCGGGGCGGGGCGGAGCGGGGCGGAGTGGTGCGGAGCGGAGCTTTTTGTCATGACGTTGTCACGTTAAACTACCGTCCGTAAACCGACTTCACAGACAACCTTTTTTTAATCGAAAACTGGTACTTGTCGTGTGGTCCCATTTAATTTGAGCGTGATCTGATAAGTAGTTATTGAGTTATCTGTTATTTTGAAGTCGGTTATTTTTTGTCGAGAATTATTTTATTTGATTCTATACATAGGTACACCACGATCTGAAATAGAACATAGGGTACTTATTGTCTTAGAAAATGCAGGCAAAGCCACGGGGAGAACGCTAGTAATACACAGAATTGATACTTCGATATACATGATCAGTGGTAATCAACCTTTTTTTCATACGGGCCACAAACACGTGTTAGTCATGCTGTCGCGGACCGCAAAACAAAGAAATAAAAAAAATGGTATTGATTTCTTAGGTTTTCGCGATTATTATAAAATAAGGTAACTCCAGATGGGCCAACTACAAAAGCTTGGCGGGCCGCACGTGGAGTATAGCTGTAAGTACATGATGATACTTTGGCAAAACGAGATCTGCGATGCGACGAAGTAGTTAAGCATGGGGAGCGACCGAGTTCCAACTGTTATAGTTCAGGTACTTTGTTAGCGAGATACAGGTGTTCAGGCGGGTTCTCACCGTGTGACGCATGGTGTAATGTCGCCACACAAACAAAAGATGGCGCTGTAGCCAAAAAAATATTTTAAAATTGTATCGAACGCCTGCAAGGGATTTTATCGTCATTTCATTACAAACCATTATTTGGTCTAAAAAGCTCTGTCAATTTTATAACTCTTACTTCTATTCATTCATGATACCATACCTGATTTTACACACAAGTTGGCATTTTCAAATCAACTACAAGTTTGTTATTCAAATTAGGGTGCCTATACTCAGCCCACGACGTGTCGTTGATTAGGATTCAGTGTACTCGACAGTAGAACGACGAGTTAAGCCGACCAAAACAATTGCTCGCGTGCAAATCTTCGGATAACAGCTACAAGCTTCACGAAAACGAGGCGATAAGGACGTAAGGGCAAGCGTACATTGCGATTTGGACGAATTATTGGGTGTTTAGCTCATCACCTACGTTGGGTGCGAAATATCTGTCATCAAAGAAGACGTTGAATGAATAAATGAAATTACGAATATACAAAAGAAATACCTACATGTTTTATGTATGTATGTGTATGAATTATCAACCAAAGTTTTTTTTTTACTGAAGTTTGAAGAATTAACTGTGTTATCTTAAATTGTTTAAGGATTGTTAGCGCTAATACCGAATGAATGAGAATTTACCTACTAATTCATTATTTAAAATCACTACATAATACAGGATTTTGAACACGAATTGCAGTCACTTTCACATCTTTTAGTTATAAAACCAAATTTCAAACTCGTTTATTCATATGAGTGTCACTGAAATATGTACTTGATACTAATTTACTTAATTTGATAAGTTAATAATCGTAATAAACACTGAATTAAACACCTAACAGCCATCTCCACAACACGGACCTGAAAAAAAGACGGACGTAATCTCGTCTAATCGAGCGTGAAGCATAGCAATGGCCGCCAGCTTACGATGTGTGCGTAATTTTTGATTCGCGATTGAAGCAATATGGTGTCAATGTGTGGGTGTGTGTACTTGTACGAATAGAGAGTTGGTATTACTATGGGTGCTTCACTGAATTTGTTGTTAGGATTACGTCCGTCTTTTTTTAGGTCCGTGCACCACAACCACTAAAAACTTACCCGTAAAATCAGCCAACTAGTTAGACGAACCAAGACGCTCGTTCGCAAAAGACGTAACAAAAATCGTTACATCTTCATCTGCAGCCCACAGCCCACGCCGGCGACACATGTACGTATAAATCCACCTCCAGATACCATCTCACAGTTTATCAATCCGCGAGAGTATAAATTAACTCATATCGCTCCCCACGATCAGACACGACGTGTAAAAACACTCCCCCATTCTAATTGGGAACGGATGATTAGTTTCAATGAACACTTTTGGTGGTGATGGTTATCTTAGGTTTTATTTGGGAGTAGGTATCCTGTTCAAAAGTTCAACGTTTGCCAAACCCATTCTTTTTCTTCCTATTCATGTTAGGAATGTAACAATTTTCTGTCAATTTACTAATTTAAATCACAACAATCAACATACAAATAAAATTAAAGAAATCAAATTGATGACAAACGTAATGTAAGTTACGTTTAAACATTGCAATAAATTAGGATGTTTGATACATGATTAGTATGTATATATAGATGTCAATGTCTTGCTATTTTATTCCTGTGTATAGACGATGTGGCTAAGACCACAGACATGTATATGCTTGCAGAACAATCTAATAGGCTCGTGCAGTTACAGTCAATTATATTTAGAATTTTTAGATCTTGACAGTTTTGATGGCCATCAGATGGATACCAGAAATCGGTTGTGTAACAAATTATTTCAATTAATATTTAATAAAAAACGTAATGAATTTTATAATCACGCAGCAAATTCCTGTATTAGTAAAGGTTAAAAACATAATCTATGTCAGATAAAGTGCGTTATCGATATCGGAATGATCGATCAAGTTGGTTATCTGTAATCCTCGGTGGCGCAACCACTTGATACTGATCAAATTACAAGCAACTAGAATGTTTTCCTTAGATTAGATGGAGTACGGCCGCTGGTTGTCCTGGAACTGTACACTGGCATGCACTTGTTATTTAGGGCGTCGTCATTTGTTGCAGGATTAGAACAAGGCATTAACATGGTCCTTTTTACCCTTGAGGTTGATGATACCTGGTCTGGAGCATACCCTGAATAGGTGGCCCTACGAAATTGTCAAAATTCAAGATTAATTAAAACATTATTATTATTTAATTCACTGTATACAGTAACCAAATTATAAATTATTTTATTAATATTACATTTGAGCTGGTGCAGCTTGTATTTAGGATAGAGTAGGAGAGAAGAACTAGGAATATATTTTGTAAAATCAAGGATAGTATCATCAAATTGCTTACTTTAAATCGTATCATTAGTAACTCGTGTTAAAGTGTCCAGTAACTCTAGCAGGTGTACGCAGGTTTAAATCGTGTCCGTCTATCGATAGTAGCCTATCTGCTGATGGATATCGATAAAATTTTCGACCGATTTTAATCCACATAGATATTTTTACTATCGACAAATTTATCAAGATACAGACTTAAGATTATATGTAGGTACATATGTTAATGAATACACATGTTGTATAATATTTTTTAAAATGGCAAAAACATGTTTTTAGGTAAGTACCTCGTGTAGTTTAAACATAATTCATCCATCCATCCATCCATCAGCCCTTTGAGGTCCACTGCTGGACATAGGCCTCCCCTAATCTACGCCACTCAGACCGGTCCTGAGCCTTCTGAATCCAGCGGATACCCGCTGTCTTCTTCAGGTCGTCGGTCCACCTGGTCGGGGGGCGTCCTGTGCTTCTTTTACCGAGGCGTGGTCTCCATTCGAGGACCTTTCTTCCCCAACGGTTATCGGTCCTTCGAACTATGTGGCCAGCCCGATGCCACTTCAGTCTACTAATTCTCTGAGCTATGTCGGTCACCCTCGTTCGTCTACGGATTTCATCATTTCTGATTCGATCGCGTAGAGAAATACCGAGCATAGCTCGTTCCATAGCCCGCTGGGCGACTCTAAGCTTATGCATTAGGCCAATAGTGAAGCACCACGTCTCGGATCCGTATGTCATCACTGGGAACACACACTGCTCGAACACCTTCGACTTCAGGCACCGAGGTAACTTTTTGGACGACAAGATATGACGTAGTTTCCCGAACGCAGCCCATCCGAGTTGGATTCTACGAGTGACTTCTTTCTCGAAGTTGGACTTACCCATTTGGATCACTTGTCCCAGGTAAATGTACTCGTCTACAACTTCGAGAGCAGCGCCATCAACAACAACCGGTATGGGTGTGACATGGACATTTAAATTGACATAATTTTCGTCTTGTCCATGTTCATCTTAAGACCCAGCCGTTGTGAGGCGCTGTTAAACATTAAATTATATAAAGTTATATAAATTATATAGTTAAATATAATTTATAATTTAAACCAATAAGTGTCGTCGACAGAGACTTGCTAAAACGATATCATTATTTTCACTTTTAAAGTTATACATAACAACCAATTCATAAAAAAGTCGTACGAATTGACTTTACTGTTTTTTACTTTCTGTATAATTTATTAACCCATTCAAAATCAAATCAAGTCCTGGGTACTAAATGTGACCAAAAATCAAAATATGTACGGTGGTATGGGATAGAGTACAAAATATGAAAAGTAAAATTATATTACACATTATTATAAAATTGTACATGATTGATTTTGAAATAAGGTACGTTTTGGCAACGAAATGTTCATTTGGAATTCTTGAATCTTTTTGATGTTGTTACAATTAGATATCTATAATAATATTATAAAGCTGAAGGGTTTGTTTGTTTGTTTGGTTGAACGCGCTAATCTCAGAGTCAGAAACTACTGGTTCGAATTGGAAAATTATTTTTATGTTTGATAGTCCATTCATCGAGAAAGGCTATAGGATATACCTAGTCTAGCCATAAATACTGTTACAAACACTTCATTAAATATATTTTTTTGGAATTAAGATATCTATAAATTAATTATATAAAAACAAAGGTAGTTAAATGTTAATTAAAGTTTTGTTTAGGTTATTCAAAATACCCTCCCTGGTTTTGAATGTAGGGCCTCAACCTCTTAGGCCAGTCGTCAATCGTAGCATGTACAATGTTCGTATCTATATCAGCCACTGCTTTAATCATGGATGCTTTCAGAAACTTCAAATTTTGGTGAGATTTAGCGCATGCTTTCTGTTTCCATTGTTGCCATATTTTGTTTCCAACGGATGTAAGTCTGTGCTTTAAGAGGGCCCCTCGTTGTGCCCTATAAAGTAAATTTTATGACCAATCAGCCAGTTTTGTATCCTGCTTTCTGATGATCTGGCGCTGAATCTTATTGGAATACTTATTGTGGATTTTCGATAATTTTTTGAAGAGGATGTTCCACAACCTTTGCAAGGACAGTATTTTGATACTCAAAAATACTGGGCTTCACTTCTTTTTCACAGAGCAATATCACAGATGAGCTCGAATATGAGACTCCAAGTCAAACCATGATTGACGCAGGATAATGCCCACGCTGGATTATTGGCATACGCCTGGTTGCTTCTTTGTTCACGTGGGCATAATATTTTATCACTTAATTTTTTGTAACTTTCTTCAATGCCAAAAAATTTTTCGTTTGAAATAAGAATTTGGCGGTTTTTTTTCTCGCGTACCTTCTTAACAAAGCTGGTCATCTCTCGAGCCTTAATTTTTTAGGAGGTTCATTACGGAAATTCCCTGTGTGTCGTCGATAAGCTCTGGGTACAAGGTCTTCATTTAACATTCATTTGATGGTAGTTTTTCTTAACCCTACCTGAAGAGCTAAAATTTTTTGCTTCCGGACGGGAATTCGTTTAATTCGCGCCTGTACCTCTTTGGTGATCGCTGGCGTTCTAACCGTGCAAGGTTGGGCGCTTCTTCTACGGTTTTCGAAGCTCGAAATTTCAGGGAATCATTTGATAGTACGATAAAAAAAATCCATGAGTTATTTTTCAAATTTTCAGCAATTTAAAAACCTCAAGCTGCATAGCTGTAGTGGTGCAACTTAATAACCCGTGTGTGTCTTATTTTAACGTCCACTCATTTTTTATTAAATGACACAATATCAATTATTTCTTTATTTTAAGATAGTGCAAAATTGCCTCATTCGTAATCAATCGCAACATTTCTCGCTAGTATTCGGTACTTAAATTAAACAAGGCTGTAACAGTATATCTGGCAAGACTATGTATAATCTATACTAATATATAAAGAGGAAAGATTTGATTTTTTTGTTTGCATTGAATAGGCTCCGAAACTACTGAACCGATTTCAAAAATTCTTTCACCATTAGAATGCTACACTATTCCCGAGTAACATAGGCTATATTTTTATTATTTTCAAAAAAAATAGGGATCCTTAATAAAACTCCAATAATATAACTCAAGGTGTAAAAAAATAAGAAAACCGAAGCAAAGCGAGGGCGGTTACTCGTATCATATATTTTAGTAGTTAGTTTTCCACAAACAGCTAGTCTAAAAATTTTCTGTTTCAGAAAATTGATGTTTCCAAAGATACCAAATCACAAAGTTAATGCGAAGATTCTGTTAAAGTTAAGAAAATATTTTATTTCTAATTTAAAGAAATTGGTACATAAATGCTTTGGTGAACGTAAGTTATTTTTTATGTGAACGGATAGGTTCTATAGTAATCTACTTATATTGTATAATAATATAATCACTTCGCTAAGCATACTATTACGACCAAAATGCGACTACTATTCTGACAGCGGGTGTAATTAGATATCGCTTATTGATCGTATATCAGCGATACGTAGTTTATTAGGTCACATTGTATGTATTTGGCCTCGAGTTAAAACTTTTACTTCTATAAAAAAGATCATCAAAACCTGCTAATAATGAGATCTGGCAACAAATGTTATTATACCACATCGATTATCGTTCGCGCTGATAACGGCCCACACGTTCATCACGCTATATCCATCTCTGTCTCTCCGGCAGATAACATCTCTTGTCTCTCTCATCTGGCTAGTTACGAATTAAAAAATAAAGTTACCAGCGATATCGTATCGCAGCATCCGGCGTATCTCGCTGATAACAGTACATCTGGTACGTATTGTGTCAATGGTCGTTGGCTAGATTGTTGCTCCATTTGATTAGGTTTCGTATCGGGGAATTATAAATAAGTCGCCATATAATATCGCGTGTTAATTTCACTATTTTTGGCATTATGAAGATCTTTCAGAAGTTCTAATGAGACCGGTGATAAGGGACCTGATGCATCACGACACGGTGGGGAGACGAGCCCACGCAAGGGACCAGTATGTACTCATGAGATGTTCTCATGCGCCGCCGCATATGCCTGCTGCCAAAGAAGGTTTTGGGCATGAAAACCCCTAACCTGCTATCTTTCAGAGACCGGGTATCTTTCGCAGCTTTCCTTCTCAAAAAAAGCGGTGCATCAACTCGTTGAACGTAAGCCAAGACGACGTTACGTTGAACGTAAGTAATGAACGACGGTTTATAACATTAGATCTTTTAGTCGCTGGTGCTGTACAGCATAATATGGTGTAGCAACGGGGGTTCCATAGTGGTAGAGTTACTTCTATTGGTGTAAACTGGTATGCTGAACAGTTTTACCGTGACGACTGTTCATGTAGCATCGTTCATGATCGTATTCATTATTTGCGCATTTTGCGGTGATACCACAGAAGAAATAATAGTACCTACTTATAATAAGGTGATACTCAAGTTTACAAATAGGTGATAGCTTACTACAATAAGTACGTTCTGACAATGGCCTAGCTAGCCCTTAGGAGGCCCCATATCAATATTTATTGTGGGGCCCCCTCAACGTCAGCTGTCAAATACATATAAAAGGAGTGTCAAGCTATCGAAACAATACAATGCAGCAATCACCTTAACACTTAAACAATCAATGGCTGCTCACAGTTTCGCAGTCCGCACTTGCCCAAGAACGTGGAGCCGTCGTCGAGCAGTAATTACTATGTAACCAATACGTACGCGATACCGATAGCGACGCAGGACGCAACAGTTACATCACTGATCGCTTTGTCTTGCTAACGGCCGGCGATAAGACACGTAAGCCGCTGCAAGCTAGCCTCAGCTACAATGTAGCGATCAGAATACGACTTGTTCTCTCAGTCAATAGCGTTACATTAATTGTAAATTTATCTTTTTACTCGACAGAGATGAGAAACATGATCCTTGCTGATAAATAGTAACCGAATCCGAAAGTATTTTCTATAGGAAGGGTATAAACCATTCTGCGTAGGTACCTCTTAGTGGTAAAACTTCAAAAGAATATTATAATAAGATAATGGCGTTCAAATTGATAGACAGTTTATTTCATACTAAAGTTTGTCGGAGTGAGAAAGAGAGTCACTGCTTATTTGAGCATTAAATCTGCTTAATGGTGTACTAGCATGAGATCTAACTCTAAATCTATTCTTTTCAACGGCTGCTGTTTTTCGCAGAACGGTGAAGCGATATGCGGAGACATTGTAAACGCATTGGATTTTTAAGATCTCTAATGTTTACATTAAAATTGTCCGTATTAATTAATAAATCCTTGTACATGAGGCTGTGCCTCTGTGGCCTACGCTACCACGCTACGGCAATACGGATTCCTAAATGAATTAGTAGCCAAGACGACCCTGTATTTAAGCTGGTAGCGACGCTATAACTTATACTTGCAAAGATACGTCACAGGTCACAGATTAGATTCACCGGATACATACTAATTTGTAACAGACAAAATATTTTCTCTCCGGTCGGGGTTGTAAGCGTTTAGCGCTTATGTAATCGCCCCGTAAATATCAAGTTTACATTTATTACAATAACGAGAAAATTTACGAATGTAAATCAATACGTAGAAGATAGGTAGATAGTCTCAATAGGTCCGTGGCCGGTGATAAGATCAGATAACTTCCTGGGTTGATTGCGTCCAAGTTTCCTTTTCTGGCGAGCCGTGTAGTGCCACCCGGTGTGGTGGCAGATAGCAGTTTCAGAGACTACGATAGCACACGTGTAGATCGGATTACATTATAATGAATTGTAATACTGATACAATGTGGGTTTCAAAATTGTCTGGTTTCCTTAGGGGCCATCCATAAATTACGTCACACGTTAGGGGGGGGGGGGTCGATGTAGTGTGACATTGTGTGACAAGGAGTGGGAGGGGTCCTTAATTTCGTAACGTCACATTTCAAAATTTCGGAACTGCTGTTTTAATTTAATAATTTCTAGGTGTAAAATTTCATAATATGCGACGTCACACTAGGGGGGTAGGTTACACAAATGTGACCAGCTGTGACAAGGAAGGGGGGAAGGGGTCAAAAAGTCATGAAATTAGTGTGACGTAATTTATAGATGGCCCCTTATTGTCGACTCTGTAGCCTAGTTGGTAGCGACCCTGCCTGCGAAGTGAGGGGTCCCGGGTTCGATTCGCAGCCGGGGCAGATATTTATTTGGCAGATAAATATATTTTGTACTCAGGTCATGGATGTTATTGTGATGTGTTATGTCTCGTCCAAGCCACCTCACAAGGTAAAAACCTACTGTGAGGGTGTGATTGTGTAAGCGTTTATTTATAATAATTAATTATTGCAGGTTTTTTTAGAATAAATCTGTCTGCTTGTTTTTTGATTTTGTTTTGATTCGATACTCCATCAATAAATACCCCCCTACAATAGTACCAATATTTATACAAGCTAATGTTCTATTTATTATCCATTTGTTCGATTCGACGATAGGGTTCCTCAACATGCATTTGATATAATTATGTAAATAAATCCAAGATAATTAGAATAAATTATTAATTATCAGAACGCTACTATGGTTTTGTGATAGCTGTTAATCGATCTAATTATGAATAAAATATCGACATTAATAATGTTTTAATTTTTTAACATATTGTAGGAATCTGTACATATTTTTAATTTTAGACGTTATGTAGAAAATTTTCTATAGGTAACAATATTTTGAATAAACCTACAATTCGATTAAATGTAAACGATATCGTTGATAATAATTGTTCGTTATAAACTTAAGATTCATTATAGATCGTAGCTCCGGCATCACCGTATCAGATTATCAGAAGAAACTGTTATCTCGGTTCACAGGTTATCGGTCAGAAAAAACAAACTTGTCGTTTTCGACATATCAACCGATAGGGATGGATGACCGCATCCGGAAAATTTTCATTTTAAACACAATTTTAGTTCCTGATTAGAAAAAAAATTGTTTGTTGCTCTTTATTTATTTATTTATTTATTTCATTTATGTCACCTTAATGGCTTCAGAGCCTTTCTTTCTTTTTCTTCTCTTTTTCTTGGCCGGCAACGCAATAGTGACGCATTTGGTGTTGCTGATGTCCATGGGCAACGATAGCCACTTACCATCAGGTGGATCGTCAGCTCGTTTGCCGGCTATTTCCATAAAAAAAAACCTTTAAGAAGAAGAAAAATAGGGCAAAACTTAATGCCTACTTACATTGTCCACCAGTCAACCATACATGGATGTGGGAATTGCTGATGGTCTTTCTTTTCTCTACCAAACTTCTCTTTTATCTGTATATGTATTTATTTACTTCTTTTAGGTGTAAAAAAAAATACGCCAACTATTCAATAAAAAATTTGATTAACTATCACTATAGCGACATTAATATCGATTGAAAGTTACAGATAATTTGAGTTAACTATACATTTCCACCAATTTAGCTCTACAGTTAATGCAATTTACTGATATTAGATGTAAAACAACTATAATAAAATAATAATCATCTGTTCAACTACCACAGCAAAATATAAACGCCATCCATTGCTTGCTTACAATACATCTCTCGTAACACAAAAGCTTAACGTATAGCAATGTACGATAAACATTGCAATGAAATTATCCATCGAAAGTGATCAAGTTTCACAATTAGGGCGATATCTCGCGATCATATCGCTGTAGGACTGTTCTAACAACTGATAACGATTCCCAGTAACAGCCAACATCCTATTACAGATTGTAAATTAAAACCGGGTACACGCCGATAACATTACTCTTAAGAGCTGGAATAACGAGTTGAATCGGGGAATGAAAGATTTTTGAAGCAAATGGAACTAAGTTTTTAATGTCGCGGGTATAGTCATTGGGTTGACTACAACATGAATTTTTCACTGTTTTATTCTTCTAAGTGTTCCGTGAATGAATAAAATTAACAAAATCAAATATAGCATGTATGTACAATTGTACATGTACAGTCATGTACATTGCATCGATTATTCGATACAAAATTGATCATAATACATAACAAAGTTTCAGAATTTGAGCGTATATTTTTCAAATAAATTTTAACATCATAAGTAAACATTTCCCCGTATCGCGGACATATACAATTAACACATCACAAACAACTACGAGCCGAGAACAAACATTTATCCATTGGATAGGTCCGTAACTTTGCCTGTCACTACCAACATCAGCTGGCCCACAGACTATCATTCCAAACATTAAGTTTCGGCTTTTGTCATACTGGATCATCCTACTAATAGTGTGAAGATGTTTCGATCACACGCTAGCCGTTGTACTACATAATTATTATGACACTTGGTACACTGACAGATCATGCCCAGGCTAAAATGTGTGTTAGCTCCTACGCACGACTGGAGTTTAACGCCATCTAGTTTGCAATCGTCAAATCATTAACAACGCCATTTAGTACGACGACGACGACGACGATGATGATGATGATGTTTCACATCATTAGAATAGGATGTAACAAGATTATTATTATTAGTAACAACGCCATCTAGATTCTGTGTTACGAATTACGTCTACAAACATAACGCGCACATAGCGCATAACGCACGTAACGCAAAGTTTGATTTTACTCCTCATAAGATTTCATACCGCGGGCTTAAATATGAAAATCGATTCTAAAGGTTGGAGTTTAACTCCAAACATAGGGTAAATCTTATCCCGATTATACTTTCCCGTGGGATGATTTGGTTGTTTATATCTATGTACGAGTATGTTCGTGAAACTACTCATCTACATGCGAACCAGCGGGCGGAATCTAGTACATATAGGAATTAAAAATGCAGATTCTTTATTGTTCTTGTTTCTTAAAAATATTGATTCTTGATAAAATATTTTAAAACGCATACTGCAATCTGCACAGAATCAATATGATTTCCTTGTACACGTCTATCAGTATTTCGATAATTAAATACGAATTTAGACGTCATGCATCTAAACGAGGAGCGATTTGGTCCCTGCTCTCATCTGCGCTGATAAGGTGCGATAACCAACAGATAGCTAATGGACTTCGTCTTCTGTGCGATAAGATACAGCTAATGAAACTTCATTTTAAAATCATCCGTCTGGCTATTGATAAATAGGTCTGAGTGAAGCTCTTGTAACTTTATTTGAGTGGCCAGATCTACTGCGCGTATCTTTGATGTGTGTAAGTGTCCCGTGATTCACTCGCCAAACGGTCGGATTGCAAGAAAACTGATAAAAATTACTCGCGACGACTCTGTACTTGACGAACGAATATCGATTTTAATGAACGTCTAAATAAAATAACAAATATCGATAACGGATCCAGTGTCTTTTGTAACTTAATACATACAACTATTAAAGTTGTTAACTCATCATCTTTAACTTCATATCTATATGTATTACAAATAGTAGCCTGCTCTTAAATATACAATCAGTAAATATTTAGACCAAAGAGCAACAGCTTACATACATAATTAGTTGGAGCCAGTGCCTTGAGGCAGCAGACTAATGACTTGAAGATGAATGTATCGGATGGATTCAGAAGTTCCACGACAGGTCGGTGTTGGCGTCAGTTATGGTAGGCGTAAATTGAGATTAAAAAAAAAACTTGAGAGGTGTCAAGACTGTCAAGGGACACCCGTATGGAACGAAGTTCCTTGCAGTCAGTACTAGGATAGCAAAAACATGCAGCAAGTGTGCCAAAACAAATCTGGGGTATTAAATTTCTCATCCTAGTACTTACTGCAAGAAACGAAAATATCTGGCTTGCTTTCTATAAGAGAGAGAGAGAGACAGACAGAGAAACATGCGCACGCCGCACGACATGTAACGACGCCGCACGAGTTGTAACGACTAACGACGGCAAAAAGTGTCGTTACAAGTTTTCGTCACCAAATTTTCCGCCAGGTCCCCTTTCGCAACGCGCGATAAGGAACTACGTTCCAAAAGCACATTTAGACTTTGATTTGCTCAAACAGTCAATAGTCAATACGGATATTTGTTAATAGGAAAAAATCTAAAAGTCATATGAAACGGTGCCTAGACTTACCTAATTCACGTGAATTAATTATTTATTTATTATTTGTTAATCTATTAATTAACCCAGGTGTCTTAAGTCTCGTTAGTTATAATGTTGAAAGCTTTGTAAAAATCTTTCACAGGTAAAATGTTCCAAGTTGATTGTACTTTTATTTGGGGTAGGTTGTGGATGTTTACAGTTTTAGTTGTTAGATATTTAACACAAGCTGCTACATGAATGCTTATGATATCTGTATGAAAATACAATTTAAATCCTCAACGTAGGAAAAAAAATCATAATATTCATAATTGTGTGAAGTATAAAAATACTTTCGAATACTATGTGGAAAAAATTAACTTACAAAAAAATGGTATATCGTCAGAAGTAACTTTATAAACTGTTTTGTAGAAATATTGTGTGAATATTCTATACATAACCACACTATAATGTCGTGTGTCCACTGTCAACTTACGTAGATTCGGCAGTGATAATCAGTTTCTAAGAAATATATTACCTATTTAGAAATTACTTTCAATTTATACGTTTCTTTCTATATGTACGTGTCTTATTCTTGAGAGTTAATAATTTTTACATCACTGTGTTATGATTATATTTATTAGTCTTACGGCTTGTTTCACAATCTTCAAGTAAGTCCGAAGTAAGCTATTCGTTGGTTAAGTTGACATTTCGTGTATGTAAAATGACACTTTAACGTCACTTTAACCGGCGAATAGCTTATTCAGGACTCTACTTGAAGATGGGGAAACAAGCCCTTACGCTAACCAGAGTTTTATTTGATAACATGAGTCAATATTGATAGTGTTGTACGAATAGAAGATAAATTGAAATCAATACCATGAAATTTAACTATTAGGAAATGACCTTACGTTGTAATTGCGTATCATTTTTAAGATATAATGCCTTGTACCTATGTCTGATTAATTATTGCGAGATGCTGTAGATACATTTTACATACATTGAATTTTTTTATTTTTTTTATTTTCATTGCTTTATTTAAATTAAATTTCTGCTTTTACTGCTAACAAATAGTTAAGTATACAAGATTAATAAATGATTTCAAAGATCAAAGTAGTACATACCTAAGCATTTTTTTATATACTCAAGCATATTTTTAGATATTCAATCCTTAAATTCATTTAATGACACGAAATAAACGTAAACAATTATAAATTTAAAATTTCCTAGCCATTATGCTACCCGAAAATCGTTCCCATGCCGTCATACAGTGGAAACACACTCCCAGATGCTATCACGCCTATTAACTGGTGCGATTAAACAATGGGAGTGTAATCGAAAAAATAATTTGGACAATTTGTCCGCCGTCAGCCTCCGAACAACAATTTGTTTGCCAGATTAGAGATGGCGATTGTTAACGGGCCTCAAACGTAATTAGTACTATTTGTTTTTCCTTATCCGGCTCCCATCGGAGTATAACAATAGCGAAAGCCCGAATTTACCAAACGTTGAGCAGTCCGCTTGATTTGTAGGTTCGATTTTTCTGAGACGCCTAATTGAATTAGTGTTATCTTAGTTGAGGTGTCTACCTTCCATTCCATTGTAGCTGTTGTACCTTGTATGGTGTTGAAAGTCATTGTGGGTAGGTATATCTTCTCATAAAATGAAGGGGTTAAGGTCCATGGTCCAGCTCACAGCTCGATACCTTGTGTCGATCCTAAAGTCCAGATTAGACGTATTAAGTAGTTTAGTAGATAACTAAATTTTAACAAAATTTTAAGTGAATATTTTTTTGTGCGCGTCCAAACGTAATAATTTAGTAAAGCTCTTTAGTTCATACAATTCTTCACAATGTACTTAATTACTTAAGCATTTTACTAAATTTTAACTAAAAAGTCCCTGTCCAAAAGTGTTAAGTGATAACAACCCGCCCACCTACTTAACAGAAAATAGATTTTTTTTTAAATTACTTGTTTACTTGCGTAGTAAATTTTAACTACTAAATTGACCGTTTACACGTATTAATTTACTTCAAATTTAGTTCAAATTTAGTTAACTACTTAACTACTTAATACGAGTAAACCGAACATAAGTGATCAACAGCGTTAAGAAATAATCTTAAATTAAAATGTAAAAAACCCAGATAGTTTTATTTACACTAAACATAGCTAAGAACACTCTCGAATAAGTCACCTTTCATACAAGAAAAACTAGATCAAAATCGGTTCATCCGTTTGGGAGCTACGATGCCACAGACTGACATACAGATACCTACAGACACGTCAAATTTATAACACCCCTCTTTTTCGTAGGGGATTAATTACATATGTATGTATATCAATAAGTAGGGAAGACCCGTACTCGGCAATGGGGCTCTTCTTTTAAATACCAATATCTACTTCACTACAGATAACATAAAGAATTGGAGGATAGCTTCCAAACGATCTTTTTGGTACAAGAGAGGCGCATAAAAGTAATAATCCCATTTAACTTGCTCCTAAATTAATTTAATTACAAAAGAAGGTTTACTGTCTAATCATACATGTATCATAATATGCGCGTATGTAAATTAGATCATTAATTGTTCATTCAAATCGAATTGACATATTTAGATCGCTTGTCGGCTTCATTTTTACGCAGCAAGTCACTGGCTGATAAAACATCAAGGTGGGTTGCTTTATAAATCAGATAGTGGCCGTATTTTTAGACGTACATCAAAACACCTCTCGGAACTGTATCGCCCACGCTCCCTCGCGATATCGTATCGGACCGAAACTGCAACCACGCGAGATCTGGACACACACTGACCACTGACCACCCGCGATCTACTGGAATGACAACATCTTGTGAATAACATCTGTGGGAAACGTTTTATTTTGCAACGTTTTTCGCGGATTCATACACTTACGCCCCAACTCAGAGTCACTAACGGTTACTTAAATCGCTCCTTAGTACAGAATTTGTATGGTGATTCTTTACTGAGTAAAGATTAAAGTAACCGTTAGTGACTCTGAGTAGGGGCGTTACTCATACAAATATACGTATTAAATAAGGAGGCGAGTTTTATTCTCTTTAGGGCTGGTTTTCTTATTGCTAACTTCGATATTTTTATCCATTTGAATAGTGAGAAAGAAAAACTGAAAATATTTGCATTCGTAACATATTTTGACGACCCTGTAGCCTAGTTAGTAGCGACCCTGTCTGCTAAGTGAGGGGTCCCGGCTTCGATTCCCGGCCGGGCAGATATTTGTGTGACAGATAAATATTTGTGCTCGGGTCATGGGTGTGATTGTGATGTGTTGTATGTGCATGCCACCCGCGACACAGGTAAAAACCTAGTGCGGGGTATAAGTGTGTAAGCGTTTATTTATTTATTTACATTCTAAGTTTCATCTCCTGTTTCTCAGGAGCATGTAATCCTTTAGAGCCATTTTCCGTAATAAAAATGTATTCTTTATGATGGTTCACGATGTATGTCCAATATGGCCATACAAATGTTTAGTCTTCAGTGATTTTTGCGTGATGCATTAACACGTGAATATGTTTGCAAACTTGTGTGAAAATAAAAAAAAATATTTTGGACAACATCTATCAAAACCGAGTAAAAATGCCTTACTACTATTATAGAAGTGAAAGTTTGTATGAAATTTACTACACAGCTGCACAGGTGTGACGATCTAGATTCTAGAATAAGACATATACTTAGAATGAAATAGCAAAACAAGTGTACTGTGAATATGGTCTCTATTGATCAATTCATTTCAATGTTACACCATCACTGACAGACAAATATGTATATCTAAATGTTTTCATATAAGCATAACATATATTACGCAACGTATTGCAAGTTGCAACCGATGATATTTGCAATGATATCGATGTTGAAGTCACGAATCAAAATGTTGACGTAACAAGCGCGCCGGTGGTGCCGCCATCAATGACCACCCAGGTATAAACCTTAGTATTTATTTTGTCTGACGTGTTTGCAGGAAAAATCATGCAGATTTATCGCGATGTTGACCACGGATTTTTAAAATTATCTAACAAGAAATTCATTGAGTTGGACCGATTTGAGGTTGACGTCTAAGGAGATTTTCACAGTTTAAGTGAAGTGAATTTTGTAGACCGGAGTTAAAAATAAAACTGTGGTTTTATGAAACCATGACGAACTAAAAATATTTAGAAAATTATTCGATTTAGGGTAGTAAAGTTGTGTTTTTAATCTTAACTTAATTATTGCAAAATGGGAATGATAATGGGAAATCAATAGTAGACAAAATATTCAATAATAAAATTTAATTTTAAGTTGCGTATTAGAGTATGGAATACATAATTAATACAATCATTTAGATGATAGACGCATATTAAAAACAAATAGCAATATTTATTTAAATCATTGAAACTCCATTATTATTCTTACCCCAGGGCCGGCTGTAATGCGACATGCGATAGATGGATGAAAAATTTTGGGGCGATAGAATAAAAGTTTCACTTTGAAAACCTTCCTATGGAGAAAGTAATTTTACACTGATATGTTACTTCTTACGTACTTCAAGTACTGGATGGGGCTTGGGTTAATGCAAATTCTTTTTAGTTTCTGGACGGTGTGTTCCGAGGCCACTAATTTGAATACATTTTGTATGATAAATGGTCTTTCCTCCCATGCTGAGATGAGGTCTATTACAGCAGTAAAAAATCTGAGTTCATAAAAACGATTGAGATAGTGTACTTACTGATGATCATAGATGAGTTAGATGACATACGGACAGCGTTAGACATGTGATATCAATAATCACTTTGCTCAGAGACAAGTAGGAATGTGTTGTGAACAATTTGACATAAACAATTCCCAAGAAATTTGATATCGATGCTACGTGTTGGTCTTAATATTTTTCATTCATTTTGTACTAAACCTTTATACGCAACCGTAGCTTAATCACTTGACCCATCTTATTGCGAGCATTGTTTTCCGGTGAGAATCAATCGAAAATGAATTGTAGTACGTACGCAAACAGTTCATTATAGTTTACGACTACCCACTTCGACCTACGGCCCGATCCGTTTCATCTCCTCCTAGCATAAACTACAGAACAGGCGTCAATTGTTAACAACCTCTCGATTCTCGTGAGTCGATACAATCGATTCTGTCGTTTATTTTCTCGCACTAGAGTCCCGATTGTTTTATTCGATACGATTCGCCGCCGGGCAAACAACGTTCTGTATGTCAAATTTGAATTGACAGCGCGTTCGATTTTACTCTCTAAGCGTTGATCGGTTGAGATGAGTTTCGAGGCTGTGATTCTGACGTTGGCTGCTCTATGACGAGATCCCACGGCATTGGAATTTGTACCTTATGGTCTGCGAATAAATTTGTTTTCGCTTTATGTTGGACAGACGTATGAGTTTTTTAACCAGTTATTGTGTTGGGACAGTCATTTGTTTTGACAGGCTGTGTATTGCTACGGTGACTTAGATCGTACGATTGTGTGTGGAACGTTTTAGATAGAGAGATAATAGATCGGACACACGGGCAGAACGATATATTAACATTACGTGAGTTATAAAATTATAAAAAGAGGTGTTTACGCCACCTGATTGGAACAAAGCACCATTCGCTGTATGTTATGTATTAAGGAATTGGCGCAATGACATACATTAAATTTTCAGAATATTTATAGGAGAACCAAAATAATGAAGTAAAGGTAATAAATTACATGTTAAAAATTAAAATTGACATTGCAGCATAGCTCGGCTCCTGGAAAATCCATTGAGTCCATTCATAAAGTCCATGATTCCATCCATAAAGTCCATTGATCTCCCAATTTAACTCAATGATACGATGATAAGGTTTGAATGCAGGGTAAGTCCATATTATTTTAAAAAACTAATATCAGATATTAATTTAGTATTAGTCTACTTTGCAACAATCCGCGGGTAACATGTATGATGGTATATACTTTAAGAACATGCGTGGCAACTCCCTCCGTCCCACAACGGAAACATGCACTACAATAATTAAAAGTATAATTATACCAACATACATACCAGCACCAACACGTGTTTCGCCCCGAAACGGAGCATCATCAGGGTAAGTTGACTCTACGATGGTTAGTCGCAAAGTGCCACTATTGTAGTGTATTGTATTAAAGTGTGTGTGTGTAGTGTCAGAACATCGAGAATTTAAATTGTCTAAGCTATAAAAACCCTATTCCAAAATAAAAAAAATTGATCCGAATATGTATGTAAGTTTAGCCAACAAATAATTTGTCTGTGTGCTATCAGCTGACCACACAGTAGGACAATGTGTCCATAGTTTTACATACGCTTAATAGTTTTATTTGGTCTGTAATGTGCGTTTGTATGTTTTTTGTGTTGCTCCGTTAATGGTCCGATGTGGAGATTAGATACCCACTACACGTTGTTTCGGTTTAATTACACGCGCGGTAATACACACTTTCTATATGAGTACTGGTTTTCGTTAACCCACGGTTTCTCCTAGACCAAGCGCGCAACCGAATGGATTATATTTTCTAAATATATTGGTAATAATATTTGTGTACAGTCGGCCTCAGAAGTAGCTTAATATTTTAGTACCTTGTCACATTACATTTCTTGAATTTGTCATAGATGTTGTTAAGAAACCGTCGAAACAGTTACTATTACAAAGTACTATAATGTTAAGCTACTTCTGAGGCCGACTGTACACGTATGTTGGTATAATGTTAGTGAGATCGTTAGATTGTTAAATGATTGGTTTCAACCCATGGCTCACTACTGAGCATGGATCTATCCTCTTGACGGTTTCTCGTACCAACCGAAGCATCTGAAATAACTGAACGACTGTTAACTTACGTTAACAAACTAGGCCGACGGCTTCACGTGCCCTCCGAAGCACAGAAACAAGAAATTTTGCCAATAGCAGTTGGAAAGATCAGGCTGCGGGTTTGGGTGACACTTTTTTATTTCTTTCTCTTCCTCTCTTCTTTCTTCGTCGACAACGTATTGGTGATGCCTTTGGTGCTGAATGCTGATGTCCATGCGCATTATATAAAAAAGGGTGCACTACGCTTTTAAGCTTTCCTCAAGGTTAGACGGAGCACCTTACACCCCATTTGGTTTGACAACATTCCTTAATCTTAATCTTTGAATAATTTGGCTGTTTATTTCGTTTAGTAGTTAGTTAACATAGATAAATAGCAACTTTACAATAACACTAGTTTCCCGTGACATACTTAGACAAAACGTTTTACTATATCTAGAGATTGCCATCTACGTCATAACTAAATCCCGGGAATCAGAGAACTCCGGGATTCGATCAAACAAAATTGAGATAGAAACAACGTTATACACAATAATATAAATTAAAGATTCATGAACATTAGTGGCATATTTTTGATAGGAAAAAATTAAAATAATTATGGGCATTTTCATCTTCTAAGAATCGAAAAATTTAATGATGTACCTACCTAGCTTACGTTTTATTGCCACAAGTTATTGCAAATAAATAATGTCCTTACACATTCGCAATATCGATGACTAATACGTTACCGGCTAAGAGGGAAGTCGCTTTATACGGAGCTAAGTCAGAAAGCGAGTTACTTGGTTGAAGTACCTTTAACTTTTTTCATTGTTAATTAGAGAAGGAAGCTAGTTTTATGTTTTGGTTAAGAGCTCTACCAGGTTTAAACTACATGTCCTAGGGACTTCCAACCAGCGGAGCCTGGTGTGATACCCTCATTCGTTGCTCAGAAGGCTACAGGGGAGATATTATTATGTTTGAACTCTACTATAACAATAAAATAAAAGATCTTACATAAACATTATATTATATTTCATCAATTTAAATACATTATTTGTATTATGTGCATGCAATAAGCAAATAATCCAACTACACTGAAATTATCCCGGGATCCCGGCATCCTGCAGTCCGCGGGATCCAATCCACGCGACACGGAACTCCCTACGGGCTACGACACTGTTAATCTGTGCCTACGCACTATTGTTTAAAACTTGGCGCGCTCATTCTGTATGCCGATGCTATCAGCTCCGGAACAAAAAGCCGTAGTTTGTTCAGTCTTTATAAGGATTGGACAATTTCTGGTATTAGGTAAAGCACTGGTATAATGTTTGCTAGCTGAAGGAAGGTGCTTACTTTATTTACCTACTTACGGTGCTGGGTTTTATTATATACTAGCTGACCCGGCGAACTTCGTCTAACAAACTATTTTTTTCTAAAATAAAAGTAGCTAAGTTACTCCTTGTTACGTCAGCTATTTGCCAGTGAAAGTCCCGTCAAAATCAGTCCAGCTATTTCAGAGATTAGCCGAAACAAACAGACAGACAGACAGATAGACAGACAGACAGACAGACAGATAGACAGACAGACAGACAGACAGAGAGACAAACAAAAATTGTAAAAAATGTATTTTTGGTATATGTGTCGTATATACATCCAAATGCACTTTAATATTACAAATAGACATTCGAATTTTATTTATTTGTATAGATTTTTGTTGATATGAACAAACATTTCAAAATTCAATTTTAAAACAATACCTATGACTATGTCATTGAATTGCAAAAGAATAATTAATAATTATATTTTATTTACACTCAAATTCTACTTTTGTGTCTTAGAGAATACTCACGAGTCATGACCTGTTACTTGCATTAAATTGAAGTACCTAGTTAGTTTAAATTATTTTGTGCTCGTACTTTCGTTGACCATTATTTTACTAGATATACCTAAGTCAGGTCCAAAAATCAAATTTTCACCTTAAACCGGCGAAGAGACAACCCTGATATCGAATTATGATAGGGTCGCGGAAGGTCAACCAAAGGAATTTATCGCTAAACAGGTTTACAAGTCATGTACGTTCGAAATCTATACATCTTTCGGTTCCAATGATGACAGCCCGTTGAGAGTTTATCCGTTCTATAATCATTCATTACATAAACGAAAGTCTTCCCAGACTGCGTTTCTATCAGTTTGCTAATCTTGATATGTATCTAGTAATTACTGGCTTGGTTTTAAGGAACGGCGATAAGTTAAGTCGATGTAGTTTAACTACTATTTAATGGCATGGTCTACTTGGTAATACAAAAACACGAAAGCGTCGTTCGTGAAATACTGCAACTTGGTGTAAATCCATTCAATTTCTAATCTGTCTTGGTAAACTTGGCATATCGTTCAAGATATTTTTATAATGTGAGTATCGATAAATTTAAAGATTTATTCTAGATAAGATTCGGGGGTAAATAAGGTACCTTAAATCGGTTTTGAGAGCAAAGAAAATAAAGGATATTTGGGGCACAAATGGCACAATTCCTTGCTCTATGAGACAGATAATACGGAAATGTTAAATAACTATAATATATTATAACTATAAAATTTGTAATCTTAATTACCTATACATTTTTTAAGACAAGTAGATATTAATAACGTATAATTTCATTATATTTCTAAGAATATCTTTTAATAACATAGAAGAGTTTTTTATTGAACCAGTAATCCTACCTACCGAGCCCATTCCACGCATTTTAAAACGTATGCTGTTGTCAAAAAGCGATTCTAATCTTTGGAAATTATCGAGTAATCGACGTTACGCTTGCGCATACGCCGGATGTCAAAATGAAGAATGACAACACAATAACATGTGCGCTTGTGAAACTGAAATATCGCCCTTATTGTGAGAGCAATAGAGTCGTGTAAAGATTTCGTGATTGATAGAAGTTGGTTGGTGGAGTTGTGTGTTTATAATAACAGTAGCCTGTCATGGTGTCACATTTTTGGGATCCCTATGATTATATAAAAACTAATTTTGTGAAAATATGGATATGGATAAACCATATAAGAAATGTATTTTAGATGTTAGGGGTTAACTAGGACTTTTATACGGTCGGTAAAAGAGGTTGGCAAGGCAACATAAAAACTTACCTTAAAGTTTAATATTATAGAATTTTTGTGTTGCTCTACTCTTTTGCTGACTGTACAAGAGTCCTGTTTACCCGCTTATAATTAAAAACAAAAACAGTTCTTTATCCTAATTGAGCGCATATTATTGTATATTTGGCAGGTGTCGCGTCATTGCGTGTATCTAATTATCTATCAAACACGCGAGCTACGACGCTAAATAAAGCCTTTATGTTATTTTTTATTTTTACACAGATGTTTCTAGAAACTTCACGCGCCTGTTAACTCGTTTGAAATTAGTGTCACACCGACTTTGGTTCCCAAGATACATACTACTTTTACTAACTAATATGATCTGAACACTATCCGAGTTATAGCAACTCTAGATTATTGTGTAGTCTGTGGATGAAATAGACCTAAAATAATAAATTCAAATATGTAAAACACATCAAACGCGAATAAATCAAAGTACGGAACCCGTTCCATCTTCAGACTCGCTCTTCTATGATTACTGTAGATCGAAATCGGTCCATTTAATGGCTGTCCGATGGAATAGTTGATAGAAAGATTTATGTTATTTAAATAACACATTCGAATATGTTTTTTTTTAGTTTCAACAACGGATAGACGAGTTGTATTTTTAGGTTATCGAGTTATGATATCTGTGGCTTTTAGGGTTGTGTCGGAAATACTCGGACATGGATGAGGGTAACAGATTCCTTAGCGATTTAATTATTTCTAGTCCATCTTCGGATTTTGTATAGCTTTAAGCAAGTCAATGTTCTATGGAGGTTTTCAAGTCTGGCGTTGCATTGGTGACTCCCTTTTCTTCTTGCTCATTTCCTTAAGCGACAATGATTTGTCACTTACAACCAGCTTTGACACGAACTTTGCGGTCCCCCATTGATATCCCATTATTAATCGCGTCTATCTGTCGATAATTGGCAATAAGTAACCAATATTAACTAAGTAAGTATGTGTAAATATATGATTACCATTGAAACACCACGCACAAAGATTATCTCTCAGTATTATAAGGTCGTGTCAATCACTCAATCAAATGTGTAATTAATTGCTCAATCATTTTGTTTAAACATAATGCGGATATGGATTTAAAGTGTTTCACTGATCAAACATTTTCTTTTAGTAATGCAAAGTAATTACTAACTATTGAAACATATTAACGTCGTGTTGACAGATGTGAATTTTTTTGCGACGTTTCAGTAGATTTGCTACCGTCAAATAATTAATTTGAAGCTTATTTTCATGTATTATGTCTAATTTTCCATTTAATGTAAAATTTAAGACCCTTGTGGTGGTTGACGCAGTTGGACATTCTTTGATGTGCATTAAACAATACATGAATGAAGACTGCGATAACTCGTAAAATAAAAATAATAGAAAAAATTAACTACATGTGTGGAAACCTACATAAACAATACAACGAAACTTTCAACTAATATTATGGTTTGTAATTAAGTAACTGGGTGCGATTTATCATTATAAGCTTTCTGAAAAGTTATTGTTTTGCACATGGCTTCTTTTACGTTGTACTCGTAAAATTATTGTTTGGGTTCAATCACGGACCTGAAAAAAAGACGGACGTAACCTCGTCTAATCGAGAGTGAAGCATAGCAATAGCCGACCGCTTACCATGAGTGCGTAATTTTTGATTCGCGATTGAAGCAGTGAAGTGTCAATGTGTGGGTGTGTGTACTTGTACCAATAAAGAGTTGGTATTACTATGGGTGCTTCACTGAATTTGTTCTTGGGATTACGTCCGTCTTTTTTTTACATCTGTGGATTCAATTGAGGTATTTTTATGTTTCGCTACTAGCGCTCTACCCGCACCTTAGCGTTTTCCGGGAAAATAACTACCCTATACGTTATGCCAGATCATGTGCTATCATGATTATGATGACCAGTGTGCTTTTCATAAAAATCCGTTCAGTGGTTTTCGCGTTTTTGCGTAAGGAGCATCTTCTCAATGCTCTTTCTCACAAAAGCTTTAGAACGGATTTTCATGAAATTTAGACTCCTTCTTCTTTAAGGACTGTTATTTTTTTACACGCATTATATTAGCTTCACTTTTATATTTGTAACCGACTCTGACGACTTGATTTTGACACACATCAAATGGTCAGATTTCATTTAAAACTCGTTGACTTATCGAGGACCGATGAAAATTTAATAATTTAAAAAAAGAAAGAAAGAAAGAAAAAACCTAAATTTCATTTCAAAAAATCAAAGTAAAAAATGAAAAAATAAATTAATAATAGTTGGAAAATTTAAAAAAAAAGCGGCCAAGTGCGAGTCGGACTCGCCCATGAAGGGTTCCGTAGCAGCAAGTAACATTTACGATTTATGACGTATTAAAAAAAACTACTTACCAATCTCGTTCAAACCAATTTTCGGTGGAAGTTTGCATGGTAATGTACATCATATATTTTTTTTAGTTTTATCATTCTCTTATTTTAGAAGTTACAGGGGGGGACACACATTTTACAACTTTGGAAGTGTTTCTCGCGCAAACTATTCACTTTAGAAAAAAATGATCTTAGAAACTTCAATATCATTTTTGAATACCTATCCATAGATACCCACACGTATGGGTTTGATGAAAAAAAAATTTGAATTTAAGTTCTCAGTATGGGAACCCCCAAAATTTGTTGTTTTTTTTTCTATTTTTGTGTGAAAATCTTAATGCGGTTCACAGAATACATCTACTTACCAAGTTTCAACAGTATAGCTCTTATAGTTTTGGAAAAAAGTAGCTGTGACATACGGACGGACAGACAGACAGACAGACAGACAGACAGACAGACAGACAGACAGACAGACATGACGAATCTATAAGGGTTCCGTTTTTTGCCATTTGGCTACGGAACCCTAAAAACACGCTTTTATAGAAAATCCAACTAGAAAAATACAAAATTTTGAATTAAGGATCGTGTAATTGTAATAAAAGCGTGGGGTGCATGATATCAATGACTAGAAGGCATAATATCTGAAAACGCACCCCACGCTTTTTTCACAATTTTACATGATTCTTAATTAAAATTTTTTTTTTTTTTTTTAATTTAGACGAAGACAAAATTTGAAAAGTCTTATATTTTAAAAATCCTTGTATAACAAGAACACAGGAAAGATTTACGACGCGACACCGACCCGGCCGTGTCAGCGGTGTATGACCCTGCAACACCACATCGAACTTCGATTATGCAACACCGCTTAAAATAAACACGCTCTGAATACTTCGCTTTACCGCGAAACTGTTGCATTCGTAAGTGTTGGAATTCCTGAACGGAACAAAATAAGACAATTACCTGTTGGCAAATGTTTTTGATACGACCGGCCACAATCGGCTCTTGGCCCGCTATCTCGCCATCGGTAATTTGGTAATAAAATGAAAATACGTTCGCCTCTTATCTATAATCCGCTCTATACATATCCTACACTATATAAACATTCGGCATCCGGAACCAAAACGTCGTAACCGCCGACGGAATACACGGCCACCATAAAATGCAGACAGGGCATTTCAACGCTCAATTGAAAGTACGCGAAGTGCAGTAAGGAATAATATTCTGTGATGGTTACGAACGCTGCTCTTCTGCTTTCGCGGATTCGTGTCGATTTCGCGTGGCTGCAAATTTAATTTTCTTTAATAAGCTCCTTCGTTTCGTGTGGTTGGAAACTGAGCTGTATCAGAAACGAGTATGGTCGATTTTAGGTCGATCGTTCCGACTCGTGTTGGAGGCATGTATCTAGATAGAGAGCTTGTTTCATCGGGCGAGATGCAAGACCCGATACGAGCCCCGCCCATGCTTTTTTCGAGGTCTCTCCTAAGTAACAATGGGGTGATCTGCTAACTAAATAACGAGTGCGATGCATCAGTGGGAACGATGTGGCGCGAACGTTGTAGTTTATTTTCGTTCGACGTTGAATCTTGTACCGCGACACCGAGATGTGCTGTGATGGAACAACCGTCGGCCGATTTGAAATATGAAATGAAATTCACGTCGAATTAGCACTGAACTACGATCTTGCAATTTTGAGCTAGGAAGGTTGACAAATGTACTTTAAAACGAGATGAAAGATGCTGGCTCGAATTCCGAAGTCTTAAATCTTTAAATGCGTGAATGAGTTTTCAGTTGCTCACTAAAATAAATAAAAGATTCTAAAATAAATAAAAGTAATTTACCATAAGTTAAGTTACACTATTAGTAATTTTTATACGTTCGTGGCTTCGTGCCATGTGGTAGTGGAAAAACCTGAAGAACTTTAGCTCCAAGACCCTAAGTAACGATTGTAAGTGACCGAAGTTAAGCAACTTATTGTGTCGGTGACGCACTTGACACCATTAGTGGCTAAATATTTTGGCTTTGTATAGGGTAAAATCGACGATACAGGTTGTTATAGTTGTTAAGTCATAGTTTTTGGACGGAAAATTCGATTTGTACTTGGGTGCAGCGTGAGGGCCTCTATACTTCCCCAATCACAAGAAGTCCGTTGTTGGGTTATCAGAAGGCAAACGGATCACTGAGACAAAGATCTAAGACTTAAATATATCACATACGAGTAACTGCCCTCGCTTTTACACCTTGGGTTACATTGGAGTTTTACTAAGGATTCCTAATTTTTTGAAAATATAATATAGCCTATGTCGCCCGGGAATAGTGTAGCTTCCCAACAGTGAAATATTTTTTCAAATCGGTTCAGTAGTTTCGGAGCTTATTCAATGCAAACAATCAAATCTTTCCTCTTTATGATATTAGTTTATGTAAATAAACCATGATGACAAAAAAACTCAACTAGTTCAAACATCTCATAATAATTTAACTTGTTTCATCCAATTCATATTGACATATATTAATTGACGTTACGACAAGGGAATATTAATTGGTAATTTTGATTCGAGGTTCGTGTAGATATCGATCATTCGCAAAAACTTGAATGATAGCATTGACTCCTTTGTGCAAGTGTATAAAATTATATTTTCACACATAACCTGATTATTGACTTATGTTTTATTAAAGATAATTACGAGGCGAGTTTTTCTTACTAATTGAATAATTTATTGCAAATAATAATAAATTGAAGAAGTATAATAAATTGTGCACTTAGTTAAACATTGCGATCAATACTTATAACTGAATAACGTCTTGGTATGCATTAAACGGCTCGAGAAATAAACGCACATTACAAGACTTATACTTTTTTCATAAGCGAACAATATTAACCACATTTCAGCAGATAATTTCAAAATTTCATGTCAGGAGGAGAGATTTTCAGAGGAAGTCAATTCGACAGGATTTTTTTATGTTTTATAACTCAGAACATTCGACTGGGTGAACTGATTTTGATGATTCTTTTTTTAATCGAAAGCTGGTGCATGTCATGTGACCCCACTTAAATTTGAGCGAGATCTGACTTGTAGTTTTTGAGTTATCCCTAATTTTGAAGTCGGTAATTTTTGTCACGAATTATTTTCGTTAAAGTCGAAAGCGATAACAATAGTGTTATATCAGTCATTATTATATGACTAGTTTACGCTAATAGGGTTTATTTTTTATTCATTATCACATGCCTACGCACTTCGTGTACATTAAATCGATAATTGTATAGTTTTACATTAAAATTTTCCTGTAAAACCCTCGTTTAATTCTCTAATTAACCACTTAAATTTTAATGACGCCATACGAAGTTTTTCCTGTGTTTATCACGTGTTCAAAGTGTATAAACTTGTTTATGGGCTATTTACGGGTTGATTATATCGATTTCATGCTTAGGTGTTGACGAAATAGGGAAAATTGGTCGGCCGGCGTATCGGCTCCAGTGTACCTATATAAATTTTAAGTGATCCATTACTCTAAATTTATTTATTAAGTATGCAAAGCTGACGAATTTTGAACGTAAAAATGATGGATTTCTGTTTTGGATGATCCAATAATATAAAATTAGTTGCAAATTAAAAAAGTTATCATAAAATATTTAAAAACTACTACCTAAGTATAATTTAACGAGTTTACTTTATTGAGCTTATTTTTCAATTGTTGTTGAGTGATTGTTGTTATTATGAGAGATAAAGAGAGTGCGAGAGACATGCAATCAGTTTAATCCTGGAAATTAATTACTTTAGCACCGTTTCAAGATTATTTTATGGATTGTTTATGGCTGTTTCGTTCATAGATGGGTTTCACGGCGCACGATAGCGAGACCCACCATCGCTGCGCTTTCCACCGATATCCGATAAGCGATGTATTGTGCTAGGAGGCGTGGCTAGCTCCACCTCTCAAGCCTGTTCTATGACGTAGCTGGCCGGTTCAGATCGATTTGCAGCTTGTTTGCGGTGTTCCACCGATAGATGGCGTTGAGTGTAGGTTTCATTTTTAAGGTTCGTAACATCACAGTAACGTTACGCATAATGATAGTAGCTTTATTATGTGCCAACCATTGGTTAATTTGGTTATATTATAGTAATGCACGTTAGTTTTCGAGTGAGTAATATCCATGGCAAGTGGTGACCATAAATCGTCAGGTCAGCTATTTACCTACTCCAAAAATTGTAAATACCTAGTATTAACCTATGTTATTATTAAATATCTATTTTAATAAGAAAACCTATACCTATCCGTCGTAGAGTCTATTTGTAACAGGAAACTTATTTTACATTAGATAGGTAGTACGTATATCAATTCGTATGTGAGAGATATACTATCATATTATTATATTATTATGTAGCAGGAGAACGGGTTATTAAGGAAACAGATGTAGGAAACGTTTAAGCTGTATGCCATCGACTGCCTTTAAAAAAATGCGTCAGACACCAAATTTTAAATTTCGTAGCAAATTTCCCTTTCATCGAGCGGGCGATTGATCCTCCATTTATCACGTTATTGGCTGTACAAACAAATTAACGTTTAACGTTCGCTCCGACGACGACGCGACGCGGCCGATCTAAGGAGACGTTATTAAGAAATAAATTGGGAGCCCGCTAGGGTTGTCGATCTTGGGAAATAACATTTATGTTTGGCGTTAGTGCTAAAGTAATAATATAGAGAAATTTCTTATATTTAACGTATATTTATATAACGTATATTTTATTGTAAAGTTCGTCCCAGGAAGATGATTAACATAGACTTTTTTATCGATATTTTTATAATTTTTATTGATAATTATTTCATCTTAAAATATTTTTGTTTATCTTTCGTTTGAATAGAGTTCTTTGGAATATTTCTTGTTGATTTTATCATTGAACTATGTATGTATGTAAGTTACCTAATCCATATAAAAAACACACCAATTACGTGGATTTAAGAAACATACCTATCTCAAATACATAATATTAAAATATTTAATTAATAAAACCTTACGTACCTTAAGGTACGTAGGTATGTGTAAGATGTAAAAATGGCGCTTGTGTTTTTAATTAAGCCGGCACATTACTTCTTATTATATTAAGAAAAAATTTTACCCTAAGTCACGTGTAAAATTATTATAATTAATATACAGACCGAAATCGCCAACCCTATCATAAATAGTGGGCGTTCGCGGCCCGCGGCATCGCATATAAATTACAGATTTACACCTCTTTCATTTTTCACAGCGTTTTAATATCCTAGATTGAAGAGCTTCAACCCATGACAAATAATTAAACACAATATCTAATAACCGCCACTTTCATGGTGAAAATAAAAAATATTTTTATGCACTTTATTTAGGATATTGAAAATTGTAATCATAAAGACAATTTAGGACGTCGGTTCGTCTATTGGTTTATAATTTACAAATATCAATATGTAGATTTACGTAGGCATCTTAATATAATTAGATAATAATTAATTACAATACTTAGCTTAAGTGGGGTTATAAGTATAACTTCCAAATTTTGTCTATATTGACTGTGTATTTGTGGACAGCCTGAACTCTAGGAAAAAAATGATTGCCGCGAGCTATTAATAATATAAACTAATACCTACCAAAAATTACCAAAAATAGATGTAACATTTTACCCTATAAATAACGTTTACCTTAATACCTTACAATAATTATTTTATTTATCAAACTCGGACCGATCAGTCCAAAGGTCATTGCTCGGACCGTATATCATCCCCAGTTGTTGCTCGCTGAAGACGAGATGAATTTCCGGCGCGGCCTCGCCGGAACCGCCGCCATGTTTACAAATCGCCCGGGAAACTTCATCGCGAATGCTAAGCAGCTAATTCTCGAGAAAAACTCGTTTTGTTTTCAACGTTGTTCTTTTATTTTTATTTGTTTATGTTATGTAATAATGTTGATAAGTATTAAATGATTAAATTAGTTGAGTTTTGAATGCAGGTCTAATTTAATGGCTCATTGACATATTGTAGGAAAAAATTGAATGTTGTGTTTTTGTTTAAAATTTTGGTAATATTTAAAGAGATATTTTAAAAGATTTAAGATTAATTGGGTCGTATTAATTGGTTTGAATTATGTTGTAACTTTTTAAAATTAACTATATTATAATATACCATGAATCGGCCAAGCCCGGCGGCTTGCGTCGATCCTATGAGCGTTTCCGTGCTTCGGAGGGCACGTAAAGCCGTCGGTCCCGGTTGTTATCATTAGATAACAGTCGTTAAGCCATGTCGGAGGCACTCGGGCGGTTTGAAAACTTCCGACACTCGGGTTGGCCACTAACCCCTCCACCAATCCGCACTGGAGCAGCGTGGTGGAGTATGCTCTAGGCCTCCACAAGAGAGACCCGTGCCCAGTAGTAGGCCATTAATGGGTTGAAGCCATAATATACCTAAAATAAGTACAATCAATAAATTCTTCATCATCAATTTGTTTTACTGAATTAATGTATAGTACCTACTATAGGTACTATAGATAGGTAGGTTTAATGAGAAATAATAATTAGGAAAAGTATCTGCAAAAATAATTAAGTTAATTAGAAAAATCCGCAAAAGCCATATAACTCATCGCTTAATGTCCTCGCGTTACTGCTAATGTTGTTCCATAGGACTGGCCGTTTAAAAATGATAATTAAAAATAGATTCACGAAATTGAGTTTCAAAGAAAAAAACATTTTAATGGTTACATTTATTTCTACGAATATTTTTTCAAGGGAAATAATGTTTTTTTTTCCTATCACACCTAGCCTAGGCATTTTTGATTATTTTTAATCTAATTAATTAGAAATTGGATCATTTTTATTCTACAATTACTATTCTAGAAATTTTATAAATTGGGACGATAAAGTATTTTCTACATTATCTTACGATCGCTTTTTGTTTCAGGTAAGTGCATGGTATGATTTAACGGAATTTTAACCAATTATCCATCGTAAGTATAAACCTTTATTAATTTTATAGCTTCTTAGAAAATAATATCAGTTTTGTTTCAATATAAACGTAAGCAAAATAGATTCATTATAGCGCAGAAATAAACTTTAAGGCAATGCCATTTCACTGGGGAATTATTATCTTCATTGTACATTGAACAGGAATGAGCTACCGTTTTTCTGTAAATGAAACTTAGTTTTCATACAACAGCGGTACGACGAAGCATCCGGTCCGTTTTTAATCTGTGCAGCCTTTCTGTAAGGCGTATTATGCCACAACGAGTAAATGAAGTAGGTATATCGCATGCCACGAAAGTTACATGCGTCATTATTAGTTCATAGACTATAGAAGTATTAAAAGCGTACCTATGTATTGTGCTTTTACTATATTTCTGTCTGTGTTGTGAACGTGTTTTGTTTGTTAAATAAGTCTATGTTAAGATATTAAAGAACCTAGGTACCTAATGTAAAATTATTGCGGATTAGTATTTTTGAAAGTAGCAGGTTCAGTTCTTGAGAAAAATTAAAGATTTAAATAGCTATGTTTCAGAAATTTTGGACTTGAAGTAAGTTATACTCGTATTAAGCCAATTTGAGACATTCTATATTTTTAGTCTTTGTCTTTGAATGACGGTAGTCACTTACCAAAAGGGACCTTTTTATTCTTTGTTAACTATTGAATAAAAAAAACACAGACAAATTGATAACATGTCATTACTATGACTGTAAAAAACCTCAGATATCTTTTCATTATTATTTATATGTAATCTGTGAAGAATACAAAAACATCAGCTGTCACCAGCGCCATCTATCTCGCGCGCGGCCGAGCGTGTTTCGCGCGGAAATGAAGGGTGGCACGCGACCTGCATGTGTACGTGCCCTTATTTATACCTTGAACTTTATACTGATAAGCCATTGCTTTATTTTAGAATGAATGAATGAATTAACAAATAACCGTTTATTAGAAATTTAAACAATTCACATTCACTTTTCAAAAATCGAACTTGACCGTTGTTTCATCAAATATTTAGCTTGAGTGGTTGACACTGAATAAGCGCCAAGAAACTCCGACGAGAAATATTTATTCACAGTAAAATAAAACATTTTACCTGAGCTTATATGAGCCATATTTTGATCTACTGATTGTGACTTGTTAAAACCGCCCTCAGCATTAGCCCCGCGCCGCACCACGAGTGATATCGAAGCGATGACTTTACGATAAAGGTCGGGAGACGTACTATCATCGCTAATTAACGTGAGTATTTACAAATAAGTGCGATAGACACTTTCTCTTTATCAGCAAATAACAAGTTTATCGGGGACAATGCTCTATGGCGGCGAGTAGCGTACAGGGCTGTGCGGAACTAGTTAGTACGACCCACTTCATTATAATGTCTCACGGGAGAGTCCTCTAATTAATCTAATCTATCCCTTAATGCAGTTATTGTTTTGGTTTTAAGAGACTTACCTACGCCTCGTTCCCACGGCAAGATCCTGTTCTTTGCGAGAACAGTTTAACTTCTTGCTTGTAAATCCCGCAAAATTCTTTTAATTACAATTTCGTTTTGTCACTTCAATCTGGATCCCGTTGTCCAGCCTCCATACTGAAACAGTGACATAAGAATTTCAGCGTCCAGCGTTCCAGCTGGCGGCTTGGAGCTTCTTTCTTTCTTTTTCTTCTCTCTTTCTTAACCGATAGACCAGGATCCTGAACAACATACTTATTATCCCGGAAAATGCGGGCAAACCCGCGGGCAGAATGCTAGTAGCGTCATATATTGTTCAATAAGTGTAAACTTTACCCTTCCGCAGCAGCCCTGCGTATCAAGCCAAGCGCTTGTCTCGATGGACCCGGCTGCGATAGCGAGATCGCAACGTTATCGCAGCGACTTCGGGACGACGCCGTTTGTTGTCTTGTCACGTTATTGGCTACGTCTCGGGAGGACGTTACAAGCTTGCGTGGATCCGTTGTCTAAAATATACCCTTCGCTACTTCTGCGCTGTCTTTTTATAATTTTATTATGAAGCTATCAAATTGAATCATTAAAATGGAAAAGTAAATAGTTTTGCTACGATATTATTGCTTTGTATTTCTGCGTCCAAAAAATTAAACCAAATTTTATTTAATTATTTAAGTAGTGTGTGTACTTGTTCATTGATTCATAATAAAATTATGGTGTTGTGCATAATGGCGATTTAAACTACCCTAATGTAAGCTTTAATTTTGTTTTCATCAACTGACCTTTTCATCAGGTAGTTATCTACTGTTTTAGTGTCTAATTATCTATTGTTCTCATTCGAAATGCGTTGTATGTAATATATCATTATTAAGAAGAGCCAAACACAAACCGACAACTGAGTTAGCTCGTTGCTCGGTACGTTAAGTAAGTACAGATTGATAAAGGCCGGTCATATATCGTTATCTAGTAAAAGTTTTATTAGCACTTATCAATTTCTCCGAGCACTATCGCCTCCGATAGCGAGTTCAAGTCAATGCATATTTTTGTAATTATAATTTTAATTATAACTGTGGCTGTTGTGCAATGATTGATTATGATTGCAGCACTTGTTGTTTGACATCGATCGTTTAAAAGTGCATGCTTTCTTTACGTGATAATCCATAATATTATTATTAATATCCAGACTGTAGGAGATCCGATGTGTATTAATATAATCACTGTTCACTGGCTCGACTATGTCTACGCATTTTACTATGGCACGTCACTGTCACTATAGGGACACATCCGTCTACTCCGGGATCTCCGCAGAGACTGCCGTCTTGCACTGAGTTAGGTCATGTATCGAGTAATCGACTAATACAATAATCGAATAGATGATCGAATGGACGAGTCCATTTGATCATCAAGCGAGGCGTCATCTAGCGACACCAGCGCACAACTCTGAGTACGTAACCACTACGTAAGTGACAGTGACGTTTGCCATTTAATACAGAGACACACGAGACAGTGTATGTATGCTATCGCACATACACTACATCCCTCCCTTAAGGAAAACTTTGAAACTACAACAATAGATCTTAAATCATTTCATATCTCTTCATCTCCTTCTCTCTCTTCATCTCCTTCCTCTCTTCATCTCCTTCTCTCTCTTCATCTCCTTCCTCTCTTCATCTCCTTCTTTCCCTTTCTTCATCTCTCTCCTTTGCTTGATTTTTTTTTTCACTGTCCTTCTAATGTTTTATTTTCCTTTTGAATTTTGTCCGATCTCTTTAATCGAAGCCCATTTCGCATGATTTTGTCCTATTGATTGATGGAATCTTGTCTTTTATGTGCACACATGGCTTGAACTTCATTCCAACAGAATTTCTAGTGCCTCTTCTATGGTTGCAGAAACTCTGAAATTGATAATGCCTTTATAATATATATAGGCTATGTCGACCAGTTCCAATTTAACAGAGTAGTTCATTTGAACCACCAGACAATTCGCAATTTATGCAGGTTATGTCGGCCCATCCCAATTTAATGGAGGTATCTTTGTACCAAGTATTTCCAATTTAATGGAGGTACCTTTGTACCAAGTATTTCCAATTTAATGGAGGTATCTTTGTACCAAGTATTTCCAATTTAATGGAGGTACCTTTGTACCAAGTATTTCCAATTTAATGGAGGTATCATTGTACCAAACACACTAACTTTCCAATTTAATGGAGGTATCTTTGTACCAAGTATTTCCAATTTAATGGAGGTACCTTTGTACCAAGTATTTCCAATTTAATGGAGGTATCTTTGTACCAAGTATTTCCAATTTAATGGAGGTACCTTTGTACCAAGTATTTCCAATTTAATGGAGGTATCATTGTACCAAACACACTAACTTTCCAATTTAATGGTGGTATCATTGTACCAAACACACTAACTTTCCAATTTAATGGAGGTACGTTTGTACCAAATATTTCCAATTTAATGGACCATCCTTATTAACCTCAGTAGAATAATGGCGATAAACTACTATAATCTCACTATTGCCCCAACTCAGAATCACACAACGGCCACCCAAATCGTTCCTTAGTACAGAATCACAATCAGTTAGTTTTCCGACATTTAAAGTTAAGTATACAAATACCTTTACTTAACCATTTAATAATTTATTAACATTGAAGTTCTTGAATGTCAAGACAAATCAACCACTCATCATTGATACTGATATAGCAGTACCTACTGTCATAACAAAATGGCGTAACTTCTTTATTTTATTTAAAAGGAAACCTACCTTGCATGTTTTCTTTTGCACGAATTACTTGTTATTATATTAGTATAATCTGTAGTTAAAATTATATGTTAACTCACTATATGTCTGTTTTGTATTTAGTTACATTTATATCTTATTTATATTGACTTCCAAATTGCAGTCTGAATAATAAATAGATATGTATCGCTGCATCGCTTGCCGATCTACGCGCGATAAATAGGCACACTGAAATATTGGAGGATAAAGTAAGTTAATACCTCGCTTACTGCGCCATTTATTATAATCTTACTATATGATTCCAACGTTGTTGCCATCCTTATGATGAAATAAATGTTTCTTTCTTTCGTTCTTTATAAATCATAAAGCTAAGCATTAAAATAAATATTTCTTTTATTTACTATCCCGAATTTTACGTGTGGCCACACTGCACTCCATCAGTATGATTGTTGATAAGGTTATATGACGTTGTCCGCACTAGGGGCGTTTAAAGTTGACAAAATGACACTCAACCATTGAAGTATTATTACTAGCGTACAGAACAGACACCGCGAACACAATTTATGTTCCAATGACTTGGCGCCGCGCGGCTTCAATGTCCAATGGATTCGTTCGATTTTGAAAGGAGAACAGGGGCTCAATTTTGAAAATAGAACCTCCCGGCAGAGACACACATTTTGTTTGAGATGTCTTCTCTATGTATATACCTTAATGTTCTCAACATATTTAATGTCAATTAGTTATTGACTCCGTACGACTAAATAAGCGAATATTTCTGAGCTGGGCCATAAGTGTTTGTCTCTATTTATTTATTCCCTTCTACTGAACTCCGAAATATTTTCTATCCCATATAAATATTAATCCATAATGATCTCTATGTATCCCTGCTCTTTAATACCCTAAAAACATCATAGATGTATATGGGTACATTAAATTAATATTTATTAGAACCACGTTCGCCATAATCCAACTTACTGTATGTTGTATGCCACATCAAAAGCAAAATTCTATAAATAAATGCTTACACACTCATACCTCCTCTAGGTATGAGCTGTGCCGTGGAGCTCACCCGTGTCGCGGGCGGCATGGACGACACATACAACACATCACTCTGACATCCCATCCTCGTCGCCATTTGTAGGAGATCCGATGTGTATTAATATAATCACTGTTCACTGGCTCGACTATGTCTACGCATTTTACTATGGCACGTCACTGTCACTATAGGGACACATCCGTCTACTCCGGGATCTCCGCAGAGACTGCCGTCCTGCACTGAGTTAGGTCATGTATCGAGTAATCGACTAATACAATAATCGAATAGATGATCGAATGGACGAGTCCATTCGATCATCAAGCGAGGCGTCATCTAGCGACACCAGCGCACAACTCTGAGTACGTAACCACTACGTAAGTGACAGTGACGTTTGCCATTTAATACAGATACACACGAGACAGTGTATGTATGCTATCGCACATACACTACACAGACACACAAATTAGGATAGGTTATGCACCTCTTTATACTGAGCTGATCCGGTGCCTTTTATTTCACATTGCGTTAAGAGAGAAAATAAAGATTTCAGAGTAATTTGTTATTAAGTATAGCAATCTGCCATGCAAAATAATTATGGTTTTCCACATATTAAAATTTCTTGATTCCATTCTCTTGTCTTTGCCAGATTTCCACTATAAGTTACTTCTATGACATGTCATTTCAAAGAAAACTTGATTTACGTGATTGGCCAAGACGTATAATTAACTCGTATGAATAGGTAAATATCGTATGAACAGTCCAACGTGGTATACTATCAGGTGTATAAGATATAAAAGATAACCTCACAAAAATTCCCGCTAAACTCATTTAAAAGAGGAAGAGAAGTAATAAACGGTATCAAAAGTATCAAAATCTCGATACGATTAGCTATAATCTGTTCGGGTCGGGTCTTTACGGGATTTAAAATTTTAATATCGGCCCGATCAGTTAAGGCTGGAATAAGTGTAATGGCGAATAAATCAGTCCGTATCAATGTTATACCGCCTCTGTCAATAGCTGTGAGGTAGGCCGGCCGGGGAGAAGTGTGGACATACCCGGGGACGGACAAAGGTTTGAGCTAGCCTTTTTTTAACTAGGAACGGATGAGGACGGGAAAGGAAGGGAATGGAAAGGGAAATGACGACAATGATGAAAAGGAAAGGAAGAAGGAACGAAAAGGAAAGATAAACAAAGTAGTAAATTTTTTGACGTAGAGATAGTGTATATAGTGTGTATAGCGTTTGTTTATCTATCAACGCTCTATCTATCTCTCTCTATCTCGTTGCGGTTGTAAATCGGGCTGCTTAAACAATTTACAAACAACATTTATTATTTGTTTTCATATTATCAGTGACAAACGGATAAACAAACAGACAGATTAATTTGTTTAATTTTATCATTAAATATAACTAAATATCCATATATTACTCCTACTCCCATGAGTTATACAGAAATTTTAGTCATTAGGATTGTTAGTGTCATTGTTAGCTTTACACTAATAACTTTGTTAAATACATAATATAACAAATTATGTAGTCGTATCCCCAGTACGGTATCGTCCGTATGAAGTCCATTATCGAGTGCTGGCGATGGGCGGATAGCGGCCATAATTTGCAATAAATATAAGGGCGGAGGTGTCGGCTTTGTTGCGTTCGATACCCGCGCGTAGCACTCTGCCGCTTTAACGTTACGTGCTCTCGCCGCTCGTACTCGGACCGCTGTCAATAGCTCATAAAATGATACTAATGTGAAAAGTGTTTTGATATGATTTATAAAAGCAAAATATCAAGATTTTTTTTGAAGTTATACTTCTTATGCGACTTCCAACAAGGTTGCGTTAAACGTTTGCGCTGCACTGTTGCGTCAATTGCAGGACAGATGGCGCTAGCTGCTCAATGTACTCTATTATGTTAAGAGATGGCGTTAGTTACCACTGTTTTATTTTTATTTAGTACAAAAATAGTTTTTGAAAAATAATTAAAACTGATACACGTTATTAAATTAAATATTTATTTAATTATGTCAAAGAAGTATAACTTCTCACGCGCGTACAAAAGTATATCTTTTTTTATTTTGAGTTCGGTTTTTAATAGTAAAATAAATTTAAATTTGAGGTATTAGGGACTCCATCGTCTCTAACTAGCTAGCGCGATTAGTTCCGGGTTTGATTTCCGACTGAGGCATTCATGTGACATTGTTTATTCTTGGGTTGGGAAAATAAATGTCAGTGCTCTTCCCGACATAAAATCTTAATGCGGGAGGGTGAGTGTATGTGGGCGTTTAATTTAAGTATTGTTACACATAATAATATATATTTTATGAATATTGTTATTTGTATGGTTTATGTACGCATACACATCGTATTAACATTGGTCTATTACTTTTTGGTTTCAATCCATTGATGGATCACTACTGGGCACGGGTCTCTCCTCTTGATGGGGCCTAGAGCATACTCCACCACGCTGCTCCAGAGCGGATCGGTGGAGAAGTTACATTTTACTTCATACTTCACAACTAAGTCTCCGAAAGCACGCTCTTTTTTGCATTTCGCAACACGAAAACTATTCTAACTAAAACTAAAATGAGACACATAATTTGTATTCATTTATTTACCCTAAAATACAAATTCTAGTTAGAGCTCCGGCTAGCAACTACTAATGACAAATTTGAGTGAGGGCCGTTATCGGCGGTTTTCGCGCCATTAACTTGCGATACAGCCTCTTCGTGGGGAGAGTGCGTGCGGTGTTGGAGTATTGGAGTATTGGAGTATCGGTGGCTCAGGTGATTCACCTGTATACCTGATACCACTGCACTAGGTACCATTTTGTAGTAATGATCATCACAGTCATATAATGATTATTAGTTATTAAATTAAAAAAGGCTGCTACATCTCGCCTCGGCCTTTCCATGCCAACAATCTTTTATAAGTAAAGAATATTTCTTCGCGTTTTTCATGTTGTAGATTTTGTGAAAATATCTATTGCCAATTTTTGTCTTTAAGTTTAGCTTAAGTTATATTTCATTGTGATTTTTTCGTTTGTACTCGTAATACAAACAATTGAATCCGCGTTCCAAAATGACACCCATTTCAAATTCGAATATGGAATTCCAGAACCGACACCATTCCAATTTCAAAACCTTCAATTCCAAATTGAATTCTTACAAATTCAAAACTTCCAAAATTGAATCAATGTATCCTTGTATAACAAGGTCGGAACACCAGTTACCGCCGCCGCCGCGCCGTCGACAAGAACACGCGAGAACAACTCGAGAATGTTATCAGTTGCCGCACAATTACCCCGATCACGATGCGACCGATACACGCGCTATCGCCCGCGCGCACCATTAACCCGATACACCGAGTATTTGTACAGGTGCCACTACCCGACAACTATTTAAGTGCACTTTGAATCACGTACTAAGTTACCTTGGTTAAGAAAGATTAAATTAATACACTTTCATCAAGGTTCAAATAAAATTATATTCCCAAATCAATTCGATGATCCATCACCGCCCCAGCATTAGATTATCAGATAGATACGTGGGATTATATTTGCATAATATGAGAGATCCTTTTTTGTTACGTATTGAAGTTCTATTTTTCTTTTCTAAATCGTGTATGCTATGAACCTTATTTTTGTAGGCATCGTTACATAATACATAACATTAATAGGTATCGTATATAATTTCAGTCAATGAGCACTTTCTTCAATTTGTGAACAATATAATTACTACGTTATGTGTGATGAATAACATCACACATATAGGAACAATAGTAAATTAAAAAGAAACCTTTGTTACTCTTCAGTACCCGGTTATCCGGTTTCCCAGTATCCGGTAAGAGAATCGCGCACGAGGCGTCAGCGAGCGGCGATAGCGCGCACGTCTTGTAGCGATCGGTATCGCGCGGATCATCCTAAATTATTTATCCTTTCCACCATCGAGCTACGAAGAGAGAAGAGAAAGCATGGAGGTTGAAGTAAGCAACTTGAACAGTACTGTCATTGAAGTATTATCACTAGCGTACAGAACCGACACCGCGAACACAATGTATGTCCCAATGAATTGGCACCGATCGGCTTCAATTTTCAATGGATTCGTTCGATTTTGAAAGGAGAACGGGGGCTTAATTTTGAAAACAGAACCTTATACTTTAATGAAACATTATAAACATAAACATTAGAAACATTATACTTCAATGAGTGCTGTGACGTATTTTACGAAGATGTTATTATTGTTATGTAGTTGAAGCTATAGGTACGACCACCTTATGTATATCGTCTCTATATGTATGTGACCATTTCTTGTTATCTTTCATTTTTGGTTCACAATAAAGAGTTATTGTACTTATTATATTATTTTGTTATGTTGTTCATGTATCTAAAATCATCAACATAATAAAATAATAAATAAATAACGCTTACACACTCATACCCCCGCAGTAGGTTTTTACCTGTGTCGCGGGTGGCATGGACGACACATCACAATCATACCCATGACCCGAGTACAAATATCTATCTGTCTAATAAATATCTGCCCCGGACGGGAATCGAACCCGGGAACCCTCACTTCGCAGGCAGGGTCACTACCAACTAGACTACAGGGTCCTCAGTAATAATAGAGAGTCGTTGTGTTTTTAACAAAAATATTGGTGTTCCATTGTCTAATTTGGTGTAATCTCTCCATAGGTACCTACAAACAAACAATATTCTTCTTGGTTCTGTGTCGGCGGCTATCGGAGGCTGCCACGCGCAATATTTTATATGAGATTAGCAGTGAAAAGGGGCTCAGATTGATCATGTAGTGACGTTATCTCGATACCTGGGAGGCGCTACCTTTGGTTATTTTGCCGAAAAGATGTTTTTGTGCGCGTCAAACAAATTGATGGAGATTTTATAATGGTTCTCTGTGACAAATGTCGTTTTTTCTTTTTTGTGTGCGTTGTTTAGTAAGCAAGTAAATAAGTCATTTAGAATTTTTTCTATTTTTCTGTTAAGTAGGTAGGCGGGGCTTATCACATAACACCTTTGGACAGGCACTTTTTAGTTAAAATTTAGTAAAATGCTTAAGTAATTAAGTAAGTTGTGAAAAATTTTATGAACTAAAGAGCTTTACTAAATTATTACCTTTGGATGCGCACTAAAAATTACTCACTTAAAATTTAGTTATCTACTTAACTTCTTAATACATCTAAACCGGACTTAAATGACTTGGATAATATTAGTTTAGTGTACCTATAATACATAATACAATATAATACAATTGTAACGTTATTAAAAGTCATAGGTAAACATACATAAAATCAATACGTACGAGTAGGTAAAAGTTTGAGTTAAAATTTATTTTGATTGTAGATTAATCCCCCAACTTTATATGAAAAAAAAACGTGAAAAAAAGTGTTATTATAGTTTGAAAGGGGATAGTTGATAACATCCGCGAATAGTTGTCGATGGCGCGGAAAAGATATTTCGTGCGGGCACAGCCAGCCGCCAGCCGCCAGCCGCCAGCCGCCAGCCGCCAGCCTCCAGCCTCCCAACAAATTGATGGTCCAAGAGGATTGATTGATTTTACGCGTTACCAGGTTATCGTACCCACCGCAGACGAGCTTGTTCGCAATCTATAAAACTTGAGCTAAATAATCTTTTAGGGTACAGTAAAACAATTGGAACGACAAGAAGGATTTCTTTTTTAACAATTTGTTTTGTTTTTCTTAATCTTAACTAGAATTCAAATATAATAAAGGGTTGTGTAATAACTGAAATGGTTTAAATTTTCATTATTTTCCATGTAGCCAATGATATTATAAGGGTAGATATGTCACTAGCGCGCCGACGATGAGGAGCGTAAGAACAGGCAATTGACCGTTCTGCTCGTAGTCGCTCTGTCAATACAAGACGATACGCACGCTTTTGTTGTTGTCAGAAGTGCTTGACATTTGACATATAGCGTTAAAACGTTAAAATGCCTTCGTGTATTATACCAATGTGATTGGTGTAGTGAAACAAAAGATAAACGTGTGTGTGTTGTATCTCTTTTCGGAACAGTTTTTTTTCTTGATTTGTAAGGGTATAACGTATCTATATTTTTTACATATCATTACATATTATAACACTATTCATTTTACGAATACATATTTCTATATGTAGGTTTCTATATGTATTTCTACATGTGTACACATGTATACATTGTTACATTTTACGAAAAAAGTTATACTTTCAACCATCGAAATTAATTTCAGGGTTCAACAATATACTTCAAAGTGTACTAGTTCGACAAGACTAGTTCCGAAACAGTCAATTACATCTGTAAAAATCACAAAACACACTTATTCTGGCGGGCTCGTTCGCTTCATAAACGGCAAACGTTTATCAGTGATGTAGATTCGCTCGTTAGTTCGAACGGCTCGAGGCGAGTGGGCCAAATTGCGCGTGATGCGATAACGCTATCTACCACCTTCCCTGAATAGGGGTGTTTTTAAAATCAGTGGACTGGATTGTGAATGGCCGCGGCTGTATCGGCCGATCGGGCTTATCGCCAGCCTTTAATATTTTCGGTTAGGTGAGCCCGCTCAAATGAATGTTACGTCGGTGGTCGTCTGAGCGTGTCTTCGGGTTTTTGTTGGATACGACATGTTAAGGTTAGGATGTTTACTTACTTTGCATGCTGGAACTTGGAATCCATGTCTATTGACAAGTCGATGTATATTATACCAAATTATAGTAAAATATAGTTAAGTCCGGGTTACACGTATTAAGTATCTACTTAACTAAGTAGATAACTAAATTTCAACTAAATTTTAAGTAAATTAATACGTGCAAACGGATAATTTAGTAAGTTTTTAATTAAAATTTAGTTATCTACTTAATCTATACTAATATATAAAGAGGAAAGATTTGATTTTTTGTTTGCATTGAATAGGCTCCGAAACTACTGAACCGATTTCAAAAATTCTTTCACTGTTGGGAAGCTACACTATCCCCGAGTAACATAGGCTATATTATATTTTCAAAAAAAGCGGTCAAGTGCGAGTCGGACTCGCCCATGAAGGGTTCCGTAGCAGCAAGTAACATAATATAAAAGTTCTTTTAGTTCGTTGTAACTTTGATCAATGTTTTTTGCGGTTTACGATTTATGACGTATTAAAAAAAACTACTTACTAGATCTCATTCAAACCAATTTTCGTTGGAAGTTTGCTTGGTAATGTACATCATATATTTTTTTTAGTTTTATCATTCCCTTATTTTAGAAGTTACAGGGGGGGGGGACACACATTTTACCACTTTGGAAGTGTCTCTCGCGCAAACTATTCAGTTTAGAAAAAAATGATATTAGAAACCTCAATATCATTTTCGAAGACCTATCCATAGATACCCCACACGTATGGGTTTGATGAAAAAAACATTTTTGAGTTTCAGTTCTAAGTATGGGGAACCCCCAAAATTTATTGTTTTTTTTCTATTTTTGTGTGAAAATCTTAATGCGGTTCACAGAATACATCTACTTACCAAGTTTCAACAGTATAGCTCTTATAGTTTCGGAAAAAAATGGCTGTGACATACGGACGGACAGACAGACAGACAGACAGACAGACAGACAGACAGACAGACAGACAGACAGACAGACAGACATGACGAATCTATAAGGGTTCCGTTTTTTGCCATTCGGCTACGGAACCCTAAAAATTAGGGATCCTTAATAAAACTCCAATAAGATGTAAAAAAATAAGAAAACCGAAGCAAAGCGAGGGTAGTTACTCGTTACTTAATATGTGTAAACCGAACAACAGTCATTAATTTCATTTCATTATTATTTTATTGAAGTACCTGCACTATCTATTTTATTTCTCTTTGTTCTTTCGCCATTCCGTTAAGGGTGACGATGGATATCAATCAATGATCAATCATTATTGCGATACTTTTTCTACGGCGTGGTGTATTTGGATAAGTACCTATGCCATTTTACTACTCTCAATATTCGTCCTTCAGAGGGCACGCAAGCTCCATTATCTGTTGTTATTGTTAATAGTCGTTCATATTTGTAGTAAAACAATTTCTGTCACTTTGACACCACTGGATACCAATCCACGCCGGATTAGTGACGTGAAATATACTTACTCCATATATTCTCAATCAGAGACCCGTGAAGCTAGTAAACTCAAGCTAACTCTAAAGAGTATATCTACGGGCACAAATAATGATTGGGAGGAGGCATGTAATACCGTGGTGGTTCGTTAAGTTTCAAGTCAATTGACTGTAACGATGGATAACGCGACACGTTACTTTCACGTGTTTTGGTTATGTATGCTTTTAAGTTGATACAAGATTTTTAGAGCCAAAGATTTAAGGCGGTCTTGAGACATTAATCATGATTCTGAAGAAGAAGGCTACAAACGTAAACTCTGTATTTTTATTCATCTTTTAATGCAACAATCTTAATACTAAAGAGTACAATGGGCGGAGTTAATGCCTGATGGCAATCTCTACCAGTCAACCCTGGGAGCTGGTGAGAAGATGTATTAGGTGCATAGGTACAATTCCAGATAAAAATGTTGAGGAAGAATAAAAATAACTTGCTTAGCAATTCATTAATGTGTAATGTACTCAAAGGTGATTCACTCACCTTCCAATCTGATAATGCTCACTTGGCCAGTTTGATGGTTTTACCACTCACATTATGAGAGGAGACATTATGATCATTATGATTGAACGACTCGTTTGACACATGATCGTGTACAACTTACAGCAACAATACTTAGTGAAGCCTAATTCTTCGGTTCATAATTCCTTCCATCCATCCGCCTTTGGAGGTCCACTGCTGGACATATGGCTCTTCTAACTTGCGCCACTCTGACCGGTCCTGAGCCTTCTGAATTCAGCGGATGCCTGCTGTCCTCTTCAGGTCGTCAGTCCACCTGGTCGGGGGGCGTTCTATGCTCCTTTTTCCGAGACGTGGGTGCCATTCGAGGACCTTTCTTCCCCAACGGTTATCGGTCCTTCGAACTATGTGGCCAGTGGCCAGCAAATTGTCATTATTGCGCTAGTCTAAGCTTGTGGATTAGGCCAACAGTAAAGCTCCACGCCTCGGATCCGTATGTCATCGCTAGCAACACACACTGCTCGAACACCTTCGACTTCAGGCACTGAGGTAGTGTTTTGGACGACAAGATATGACACAGTTTCCCGAACGCAGCCCATCGGAGATGGATTCTACGAGTGACTTCTTCCTCGAAGTTGGACTTACCCATCTGGATCACTTGTACCAGGTAAATTCCTTCTCTTTCACTATAATGTACGCTTCTCGCTATCCTCTGCTATATGGACAGCAGCACAAAAGGGACACTAAAATGTTTTTCTTATCTGGACTTTACACAGTCACACGTAATACAGAAATAAGTAGGGTTCGGTGATATTTCAGAAGTTCACTTAGAACAGTGATGTTCCAACTCCTTTATCAACCGGCGCATAGTATATGCAAATAAAAAGATATTTATCCACAAACTACCATTACTGCCTTCGTCTTCCTGTTCCAAATTCCACTTTATATTCAGTTCTGTTAGGTTCATTTCAGAATGCAGTAGATTTCTTAGCTTGTCGTGATTTCGGCAGTTCATTCTAAGCGTTCCGTAATTGTTTTAGGGTGTATTTTCGGTTGAAGACGTCCGTAGCCTGTTGCTCCGGATATTACAGCCGTCTATCGCAACTCCCTCTGCCGGGAATCGCCTTGTAATTCGCCAAATTACCGCCACGTCTTCGTAATTAAATACTTTTTACTTTCCTTGACTCCTTGTTTGCAGAATTTAATATTTAATCGGTGAATTTTAGTACTAGAAGTGTTTACATTTTAAATCCGGTAAAAAAATATTTGGATTAATATCCAGGCTACTATGTTAATTTTAATGGTGTTACTTACTGATGTAAATAATAATAATAAATGACTGTTTACCATACTATTACAGCATCATTGATAGTCATTAGACATGTATTAAGTATATTCTATCATTCTATATTTGTTTCCACTCCAGTAGGTACAAATTTCGATTACTGGTCAGCTCAAGATTTAGAAATTATTATTGATAAATAATTGATTCTACTCGAAAGCCTACGAATCACTCATCAATCCAACTACAGTACTGGCCGCACCCAAATTGACTATCCTATCAAAAGATTGTTTACCTACAAAAAACTTTCGCCCCAACTCAGAGTCACTAACGGTTGCTTAAGGCCCGGTATGACTACGATTTAAAAACGTTGATTTCACTCACACAACCGCATATCTGCGCTAATATTATGTTACATTTACGTGACGCTGAATATGGTTCAAAATTGCAGAGCATATTTTTGCTAACAATGTAACTAGATTGCGAATAAACATTTAATTTGAGGGTTTTCCATGGATAATTCAGAATATACGCATTAAATTCAATATCTGTCCGGTTAAAGTTTTAATAAAACCATATACCTATTATATTCTCAAAAAAAAATGTTGTTACCGCTAAAAATACAGAGAATGTCGACGTTTAAGTTTATTTTTGTATACCAAATTACGATTTTTTATTGGAAATATTAAACAACTATTTAATATTCTATTCGGTTAACATTTTTCTTTAGACCTTTTTTTATGCTCTGTATTTTTTGCGTGCGATTATTCATTGGATTTTCTCGTACTCCAGCACCAAAGAAACCCAGTTTTGTGAATATTGAGATCACACCGCGCCTTAAATCGCTCCGTGTAAATCTGTACTAAGGAACGATATAATATAAGTAAGTCTGACTGTAGTGACTCTGAGTTGAATAATAGTCTTTCAAAGAGTACAGCAAGTTTATTTCCCAAGTTTAGTTCCCGTTTATTTTTCACATTAATTTCGACAAACGCATAGCCCACTTGGTGGTCATCATTCTCGGGTTGAGGATATTATTTACTCGTATGTACTCAATTTTACTTGACGGTTGTAAGTGATATCTTTGTCTTTGTTTGTTTGACCAAGCCATTCGCGAAAAAAATCGTAGTTTATACTTGTTATTTTTAACCGACTTCAAAAAAATGAGGAGGTTCTCAATTCGACTGTATTTTTTTTTATGTTTGTTACCTCAGAACTTTGGACTGGGCGAACCTATTTTGATGATTGTTTTTTTAATCGAAAGCTGGTGGCTGTCATGTGGTTCCACATAAATTTTATTGAGATCTGACAATGGCATCCATGGGAAAACCACATAAGTCGTAAATTTGTGTTAAGATGTGAGCGACAAATTGACGAATAACTCAATATCACGCCAACTGATTTCGATGATTCTTTTTTTTACCGAAAGCAGGTGCTTGTCATGTAGTCCCACATAAATTTGAACGAGATCTGAAAAGTAGTTTTTGAGACTTTGAAGTCGGTTATTTTTTGTTAGTAAAATTTAGATTATAACTACTTCATGATAATAACTGCTACTCTTGGTATTAACACGGCACAATTATAAAGTGTAATGCTATCCGCGCTACCGCCATCTATCTATCCTTGAACAACAATAAACAATTTCTCCGGCGTTATCACTCGCGCCGTTATCAGGGGCGGGCAGGCACACCTTGCCGATACGATCTTTTTAATTAATTCCCGCAAACAGTAAAAATGTCTCACACCCTCGTCACGACTCACGCCGCACCCGTATCATACGTAATTAATAAGCCTACATTCTACAGCCTACTTTACACCTACACGCACTACAGAGCCTATAACCTACAACGGATCTTACAATAATCTAAATTTTACTAACAAAAAATAACCGATTTCAAAGTTACTCAAAACTACTTGTCAGATCTCGTTCAAATTTATGTGGGATTAAATGAACATCGAAATCGGTTGGCGTGATATTGAGTTATTCGTCCATTTGTCGCGGACATACTTAATACAAATTTAAGACTTATATGCTTTTATCATGGATGCCATTGTCAGATCTCAATAAAATTTATGCGGGACCACATGACAGCCACCAGCTTTCGATTAAAACAAGAATCATCAAAATCGGTTCGCCCAGTCCAAAATTCTGAGGTAACGAACATAAAAAAAATACAGTCGAATTGAGAACCTCCTCCTTTTTTTGAAGTCGGTTAAAAATTACACTTATGATGGATGGCTTATATATTATTTGTGCGAAGTGCAACTCCAACTAGTTCTCAGATCTCTCGCTATTGTACGATTCGATCAGCACTTAAATAATCAAGATTGGAAATCTGAAAGTCAAAAAATGATTTTCCAAATCGGTTCATAAATTACGGAGTTCTGCGGTAACGAAACAATACAATCATTATGAGTCTCCTCCATATATTGAACGCGCAGCCTGAAGTCCTTACTACATGTGCGGGAGGGTACTAACAAAGGTTATTAAATTCGTCCCCACATCACATAAAGAGGTAAAATAAAAAGTAAAAGTTATGAGAATGAAGATACATTTCGTTCGACTTATCTACTTGAACTTAAAATTAAAATAAATGAGCATTTTTGGTACTGCGCCGCATATTATATACACGCATGTTATATACACTTATTTTAATTTTACTTTTATGAATTTAGTTTTATACAATGTAAATATATAGTTTTAAATAATTATAAAATTTTAATAAACTTACAAATTGGTTATACTTAGAACTAAATAATCATTATTATAGCATGTATAATTTTGATTCATCTCAAATAAAAATTAACTAAACTTATAAAGTAATGAGTGTGTTACAGCATTTTTGAAAATGTTCTTCTAAAGGGGTAAAATGGAGGGTACTTTTTATGAATATAAATATATTGATTCCGTGGACACAGTTGCGGGCACAAGCTAGTAATAAATTTATTAGTAAATAACTAACACTCACTCACATCCCATTACGAAATTATATCTCAGGTGACAAGAGGTTAGGTACATTCTAAATCAGCACCCGTTATGTGTGGCCAAACAGCTAGGTGCCAACTACAACCATAAACAACGAAAAAAAAACAATAAAACCCGGGTGTCCACATCTCATAGGTCGTGGTCACGGCGGAGAAATTATCCAAACGACTTTCTTTCGTGCCACCGCGGCCGCTATCGCTGCTATCGCGGATCTGTAAAACTTTTAGCTCGCAATATCACATTAAATTTATATTACAACGCGGCTTTGTAGTGTATGTGGAATGAAATAACTGGTCTATTTTTAAAAGCACGTTATTTTTTGTTGTACGGAATGTAGTGGGTTCCGTAGATTTCCTTAGAATATCAAAGCTTAAAATACATAAAAAGTTTGTATAATTTTATTTATTAATGATAAGTCGGTAATTATAATTATAATTATAATTATCATTATAATTATCATTATCATTATCTATACTAATATATAAAGAGGAAAGATTTGATTTTTTGTTTGCATTGAATAGGCTCCGAAATTACTGAATCGATTTGAAAAATTCTTTCACTGTTAGGAAGCTACACTATCCCCGAGTAACATAGGCTATATTATATTTAAAAAAAAATAGGGATCCTTAATGAAACTCCAATAATGTAACCCAAGGTGTAAAAAAATAAGAAAACCGAAGCAAAGCGAGGGCGGTTACTTGTCATTAATAAATAAAATGTCGGTATGAGCGTGATAGCGTTTATTTAATTTTATTAAAGTTATGTTTTTACCCGCTAAGGCTAGGGTTTTGATTCGGTTCCTGGATAAAGTAGTTATCCATGAAAAATATATTATTCTCCCATCATATATCTAAATATCTAAATAATAATATTAACTATCACACAATACTACTTATAACTGAACTATCATTTCTCAGTGTCGTATGACATATCTACCTACTTAAAAAAAAAATAGAAAATTGAACACAGGACTTTTTATTCGCCTGGTTCCTACCTATAGACCGATCGCAAGATCTCTGCGATCTTTTTCGGTATGAGATGCTGACATTCGTCAGATCTAAAGTGACCTTCTCATCTGAGACCAAGCTCATGAACTGAGATCGGTTTATTAATACAGCCCTTAGACTTATAAGTGGCGTTCATTTATTATTGCCGTAGATCTCAGACATGGTATGAAAGTAAATACTTCAGTAAGTTATAAGTAGCAGTATTATCATAACGTTAAGGTCAAACTCACGGTATCTGTGAAGGAAGCACTCGGTGCGGTACCGGGACCTACTTAGATACAGTTCGCTAATTATTTCCGCGTCTCAAGGACTTCGCCCTTCGCCATACGCTTTTTGTCGCAACTCGCGATACACCCAAGTTCAGTTTGATGTTAATCAGTTCGGTGAACACATGCGTGTATGAACTAGACTCCTAGCCGTTTTGATACGCTTTCATTTGTTCTATTATTCTATATGTCCGGTTTAGACGTATTAAGTAGTTCAGTAGATAACTAAATTTTAACTAAATTTTAAGTGAATAATTTTTAGTGCGCGTCGAAACGTAATAATTTAGTAAAGCTCTTTAATTCATACAATTCTTCACAACCTACTACTACTTACTACTTACTTAAACGTTTTACTAAATTTTCACTAAAAAGTGCCTGTCCAAACGTGTTAAGTGTTTACTTGCTCACTAAATTTTAATTACTAAATTGTTCATTTACACTTATTAATTTACTTAAAATTTATTTAACTACCTTATACGTGTAAACCGAACATTAGATTAATGTTTGTTTGTTTGTTTGTGAATCAAATAATTTTGGAATATTTTATTGTAGGCTTTATAATTATTATTGATGTCTTTTAAACGCTTTTATTTAGTTTTGGTACCTTATTTGGGTGGGTAAAATAATTTCATGTTGCCACAGTTATATTTATAAATGGAGAATTACCTAAGTACCTATAAGATACCTTGCTCACTAAAATTACGTAACTATTTCTGTGTAACAAAAATACTTGTCATTTTAGGAATTTTACTTCATAAAATATTATTTATTTTATGCTATCATGATTGCAAGCTGTTTATGCGTATTTTAGGCTTCCGACAACCTATTATTACAATGGGCTTTATCATGCGTCTGTTGAAGCCAATTGGGTCCGCACCTGCGATGGAATTGGAAAATATCTCGCCACCTTACGATTGACCCTTGCTCTCTTGTATATGTGTATAAGGTTTTAAATAACTTTATTTATATACGAGTAACCGCCCTTGCTTTGCTTCGGTTTTGTTATTTTTTACACCTTGGGTTACATTATTGGAGTTTTATTAAGGATCCCTAATTTTTTTGAAAATATAATATAGCCTATGTCACCCAGGGATAGTGTAGCTTCCCAACAGTAAAAGAATTTTTCAAATCGGTTCAGTAGTTTCGGAGCCTATTCAATGCAAAGAAAAAATCAAATCTTTCCTTTTTATAATATTAGTATAGATTATTACGTGTATAGAAAACGTTGGTTAACGCACTTACGTTTGATATGAAAAAATGCGTGCAGAATTTGACCCCAAACTACCTATGTACTTATATGAGAGAACAACGTTAAACCTAGGCTACTAACACTGCTGCTTTCCAACGAAGTAAAAATCCAATGCTATGAAAGGGAAGCGGACATTTTCGTAACGTACAATGTTATCACTTCAGTAATCATCTTCGAGTGTTTCAAAAATAGCTCCTCTTGAGCCAATGTGAAAAATGTGTTTGATGAATGAAGCGATGTCTGGAGATTTGTTTTGGAATGAACTGTCATACTGTGTAATACTGTGTATACAGGGTGTCCCAGGGCGAAGTGACCGCCCGGCGTCTATTGATTATTTGGACAAAACTATCAACGAATACCATTAAAGTACAGGTCTTATCGGTTTGGATTTTTTATTAGCTTTTTTATTTTTTTTGAAGAGAAATCTGACTTGCTGCACTATTTTCAAAATATTTTTTTGTTTTTACATTTTTTTCATTCTGTTTTTTAATGGCGTGTTAATTAATGGGCGTCAATGAAACATCTACTTATTATTCTGTTGCTCACGCTACTATTGCACAGTAAATAGTAGAGTCCGACCGAAACTGGTTTTTCAGCCGAAACCGAAACCGAAACCGAACTTTCGGCCTTAGTTCCAGTTTCGGCCGAAACCGAAACCGAAACCGAAACTTAGGGTGAGGCCAACCGAACATATTTTTGGAGCTGTGAGTCACGTGAAATGAGCTGGTTTCATACAAAAGTTCAAATTGAATTGTTTGGAATTTATATTATATGCGATTTTACGATTTACGCTATTTTACGCAACGCACAGCTCAAAAAATATGCTCGTTTGGCCACACCATTAAGGTATTTTTTTGGGCTGCTCATTTGCGGACTCAACAAAAAAAAAGTAGGGTAAAGGAAGCAAATTGTTGAAATTTTACAAAGGGCATTTTTTGACATTTGGCAGGTCAACCGTCAAGCTATTTGTCCGCTAACGTAGATCCACTACTTACGGGATACCCTATATATAGATATATATAGATAGATAGTAGATATATATATACTGAAGTACCTATAGGTATTTCAGTACCTATAGGTACTGAAATATAGCGTGTTTTTTACACATTTGTATAGTAGTACGTGCCTTGAGTTAGATAAACTTATATCTTAATACATAGACGACAAAAATTCGAAAAAAATGTACTTATGAATGGGCGCTGTTTTAACCCCAACGAAAAAGAGGAGTGTTATAAGTTTGACGTGTCTGTGTATCTGGTGTATGTCTGTGCATTGTCGCTCCCAAACGGAGAAACGAAGGTGACTAAATCGAAAGTGTTCTTAGCTATGTTAAGTGTATATTAAACTGTCGGGCCTCCCTCAATAAATGTAAGTATAGGCGGAATTTACATAACGTAATTTATTTGTGAACCGTTTGAAATAAAACAAACACTAAATGTTAACCCAAGCTCACTACAATACGTATAAGTCAATGAAAACCGCAGCTAAATCTTTTAAGCCGCTCCTGAGATGAGCCGGAACAAACGCATAGACAAATAAACAAAAATTATTTTTTATTTAATCTATTATGGCTAATACATACCCATATTAAAAGTTTTACTCAAATATTAGTACAGTTACAGTTTCATTATATGGCTATGACGATGATGGTATATACCTACAGACAGTTCAATGGTGTTAGATAAAATGAAAAAAAAAACAATAAAATTAACGTCCTATGCTCAACATAGGCCTATGCAAATGAGCGCCAAAGCACCCTGTCAATTAATTAATGAACAAATAAAATAAACATGTTAAATTAATGACTTCACTTGAAAATTCAGCGCCCACGAGTTAGCCGCGAATTTAGCACGACGACGAAATTACGCACGGCAATTCACGAACACAGAGTTTCGGTTTTGGTTTCGGCCAAATTTTGCCAAAACCGAAACCGAAACCGAAACTAGATTTTTTGGCCGAAACTGGCCGAAACCGAAACCGAAACCGAAAGTTCGGTCGGTCTCTAGTAAATAGATGTTTTAATATTTCGGCGCTTATTCAATATTTAAGATTGGTTCCAAAATAAAGATTTCAATGTTTCGTTTCCATGGACATAAAACATTGTGGACTTTCCATTTCCATGTGATATTTCACGTAAAATACAGGTATTAAACTGTAATAAACAAGAATTGGATTTTTCAACACAATGTCAAAAGTCAAAATATTCAATAGAAATAAGTAGTCTGTCTATATTTGGGTGATTTTTATGTAACTAGCCGCCTAGGAACTGCCGATCCACCTGATGGTAATTAGCCACCATTGCCATCAGTGACAATAAAGGCAGCACTGATGAGTGGCTGACCAAGAATTCTTTCTAGAAGAAAGAAGAGAGGGTAAGAAAGAAAGTACACAAGACAAAGTGATCACAATCTCGTCGATGCAATTCATCCTAATAATGAAGGTTGCTAAAAAGGCTCTTACGTTTTAAACTCCACCTTCATAGTTCATATACGTGGCGTGTATGAGTGTGTGTTTTAGTCTGTGTGCGGACGTCTGCGCCGTCGATAAGGATGTATTAGCGCACTCGACTCTATTTATTCTTATCCGCAGCGAGCCAGGTTACACCCCTAGTGATGTGTTGCGATATCGATAACATTTTAAATAAAACTGATTGAAATTACATTTACTTTGTGTGAGTAAATAATATATGTAATATTTTGTAAGTTTAAGCTAGACGCTACATTGTAGAAGCTACTTTTAATACTTAAAATTATTTTAATGACTCATTTATTCATTTAAATTTGCCTACTTACTTAAAATAACTTCAAAACTTTTCTTATTCAAGAATCTCATACTAGGATGCGCCGTTGTCAAAGGTTTCAATCAAAAGTAAGGTAGGTATTTTTAGGTCCTATAATAAGGATATAAATAGATAATAAAGATAAATAACTACTCAGATAACAATATACCTACTACAATTAAGACTGGCATATTTTGAAATTATACTATATTTTTTTTTATTAACACTATTTATATTTCAATTGAATAACGAAATTTCCTTTTTTCACCGCAGTAAGTCAAACTGTAAGTAGAACTATTTTTCAACCACAGGAAGACAAATTATTTTAATGTTAACCAATATCTTGATAATTTTCTTAAATTTTATCGATAAGCAATCTATACTCCCTACGCGGGTAGAAGGGGGTGAAGCGACGCGACGTTTGGTTCAGCGAGATAACCGATAGCATCGCGGGTGGCAGCCCTGATAGTAGGAATAATAATAATTTTATTATCGCGATCTAGGGTTCGCACCGTCGCGTTTTGTTTACTCGCAACTTCGGAGAATGATTCGATGTAAGTTTTACAGGGTGTTTATATTGTGTATTGTAATCGTGGTGTGTGTGCACAGCTTGTATTCGTGTGCTACGCGACAAAGTTTAAGTTTATCCCTTTAGTTATACTGTTTGAGTGGAGTTGACTCGCGTAAATTGAAATAAGAGTTAGTAAAAACTAAATGTTATAATTACTGTTGTTAGCAATCTTGATGCTTGGTATTATTTTTATGTATTCGTTAATTTTAGTTAGTTAACGAGCAAGCAAGTCACCATCGACATGAGCCATATAAGGCACAGTTACGTTGCCGGCCAAAAAAAGCCTGTAAAATCCCTACCACTACAACTGCCGTCGGAATTAACCTGGTTTCTTGGTGCTATACTCTCGTCGGTTGTGAAGCAGGGTGCGTCAGGAGCAGCTTGGTGCGGGCTCATGATGGATGGAGTTCATGACATCTCAAAATGATTAGATGTTTGACCACATAGTGCGATGTAGTTACACGATGACTTCACGCCCGTCTGAATCACGCTTTCGAAGTTTTCTGTATCGGTTGCATATTATTCCCCTTGCGTGACTATTTAAATTATTAAAATATTATTTACGAGTAACCCCCCTCGCTTTGCTTCGGTTTTCTTATTTCTTTACACTTTAGGTTACATTATGGAGTTTTATTAAGGATCCCTAATTTTTTTTAATATAATATAGCCTATGTTACTCGGGGATAGTGTAGCTTCCCAACAGTGAAAGAATTTTTGAAATCGGTTCAGTAGTTTCGGAGCCTATTCAAAGCAAACAAAAAATCAAATCTTTCCTCTTTATATATTAGTATAGAAGACTTTATTTATTCTAACAATAAGTATTATAAATGTTTGTTACTTGCTTGTATAATGTATTTCGTTAATAACCCTTCTCTGGCCAAAGACTGATACCATCCTTCAAGTTATCGTTTAAAGTACTGAGTACCCTTTTTTTTCAAGGGGAAATCTTCCAAAGATACTCGAAACCACAGGTTACGAGTGATGTGGCATTTGTACCCACCAAAACCCCCTCGGCAGCCATCCTGTGCATATGGTGAGGTTTCGGTAGGTTAGGCTGACTGCGTCGTCCAAAGTACTGAGTACCCTAGTTCATATTGAAGTATATGCGACGTACATACATACATTTAACACAATACATAATCAAGTAAGAAACTGTGCAACTTGAACGCTCGCGTTGTCCATGCTGGGCGGCTCCTCCCCAACGGTCTTGTCCGTATGGGACGACACGACAAAGACACATCGGACGACAACGACAGGTCGTAAGGCATTTAAGGATTATATTTATCTATATAATAAGGATTATATTATTAAAATTACATAGTACACATCAAGTTATTGATATTTTTACTGGTAATATTATTCTTCCGGGAAGCCTGACGGGCTATCTAAAACCCTCTTGCTTGGGTCAGTCGTCAATCGACATTCTTCCTTGGTTGGCAACGCGTCAGTGATGCCTTTGGTGTTGACAATGTCCATGAGCGACGGTGGACATTTACCATTAGGTGGATCATCAGCTCGTTTCTGATGCCACAGTGTAGGTTGTTTTATTAGCAATACTAAATAATGTCACTGTCAATAGACGACCTTGTAGCCTATTTGGCAGCGACCCTGCGAAGCGAGGAGTCCCGGGTTTGAATTCCGGCTGGGGCAGATATTTATGTGTCATGGGTGTCACTGTGATGTTATATGTGTCGTCCATGCTACCCTTGACACAGGTATTAACCTACTGCGGGGGTATGAGTGTTCGCGTTTATTGTTTGTTTATAATGTAACATTAACTAGTTACCTAGTAGTTAGTGTAGCACCTTAAAGCTCTACGCTTCGCACGCACACATGGCGTTTGCCGTGTGTACACAACATATACCTACACAAGGTATCGTTGTCGTGTCGTCCGATGTAGAAGCAGCCGGAGTGTTATCTCCGCACACAGATTGAATATATTTCACGAGCGGCTTCATACGAGAGCCTCTGTAAAGCTTATGCCTCGCTACTCTCTGCCACTTTTTGAAGGCTAAAACTACGGCTGAGATTGGATCGGTGGTTGATAACTATAATACGCTTTGTGGCTAACCGAAGAGAGCTTGGCTTACCTTGATAATGCTCTGTTTCCCGGGAATTGTATTTTGGTACTAAGATGTGTGAAAAAATCGTTTTGTTAGTAACCGCAATCATTTCGCTTCGGGAAAAGTATGCCATCAAAAACTATTTTTCAAAGACTCAAAAACATATTTTGGAAAACAACATTGAAGTACTTAATTTTATTTAGGGCGTTTTTGCCTGTAAAAAAGGGAGTAATATTGCTTGGATCCAAAGTTGGATACATTTTATTTATGCAACTAGCTGTTGCCCGCAGCTTCGCATGCGGAAATTATGCTTATCATATTTGTACCCCTTGCAGGAAAAAAATTAAAAACAGGTTAATTTATATTGAAGTACTTATATTTAGGAATTTATGTACTGAAACGTACGATATAATCACAAATCATTCCTCCGGGAACGAATTTTAAAAAATAAACAACATTAGTTAACATTAGTTTTTTCTTTTTCATGAAAAAATCTGAAAAACTCGAAAACATGTATTTCATCAATTAAATGAGGAATGTTTGTTGCAAATTTAAAGCAAATCGTTGATATTTCAAAATATTCCACACTAAGTTTCATCTTGTTTCCGGTGAAAACTTTTAATTTTATCGGGACGAAAAGTTTTTTAAAACGTGATCCAAAGTATGAGGAACAACATAACTAATTTCCGTCGAAATCAGTTCAAGGGTTTTCATGTAATGCCCGAACATACAAACAGACAATAATTTTAAAAACAAAATTTTTGGTGTTCTAACACGTATTGAAGTGCTCCTAACCGAAATTTTGAAAAATATTATATGTTCAGAAAAACTGGCTCTTGATCAGTAATGAACTGGTTTTACGATGTCAACATGAACAGTACAAATATTTTAAAAACGGTTCTGTTGTTTCCATCTGGACACTTACACTCCTTCTCCCTCTCCTACTCCCACTCCCTCTACCGCTCCCACTCTCTTTCCCACTCAAACTCTCTCTCTCTCTCTCCCCCTCTCCCTCTCCCGCTCCCTGTCCCTTTCCTTCGCCCATTCACGGTCCTTCTCTCGCTTCCTGTCCCTCTCCCACTTCCAGTTCCTCTCTCGCACTCGGTCCCTCTCCCGCTTTCTGTCCCACTCCCTCTCCCGCTTCCTGTCCCTGTCCCTCTCATTCCTCTCCCGCTCCCTGTCCCCCCCTCTCCTTCTCCGGATCCCGGGTCCTCTCCCGTTTCCTTTCCCTCTCCCTCTCCCGCTCCCCGGCCCTCTCCCGCTCCCTGTTCCTCTCCCGTTCCCGGTCCCTCTCTCGCTTCCTGTCCCTCTCTCCTCCCCCTACCGTCCGTAAAGTCCTCTACACAATTTTTTTGTTTCTCACTATAAGCTTACATATTATTTTTCATATTTCTAAGTTCGAAAATGACAAAGTTCTGAAAAAACTGGCAACCCATTTACCTCTTAGGGGAAGAAATTCCAAAAAACCTGTTACAGTTAATTTTTGATTTATTTTCACATTTCTGAGTTCGATATTGACGAAGTTTCGTACAAATTTACATCCCCTGGTTTTACCCCTTAGTGGATGAATTTCCAAAAAAAAACTTACAATTAATTTTTGTTTCTAATTATAAGTTAACATATACATTTACACATTACTGAGTTTAAAATGACATAGTTTCTTAAATAGATATTTATAACCCCTTAGTATTACTCTATATGGGGATGAATTTCGAGAAAACCGTGATACAGTTAGTTTTTGTGTCTAAATATAAGCTTATATACAAATTTTCATCCTTTTTACTTCAAAACTGACGAAGTTGCCATATTAACATACACTCCCTTAATTAATTAACCCTTTAAGGGAGAATTATCCAAAAAAACACATTAATTACTGATTGATTGTTTCTAATCTTGAGCTAATATTATAAATTTTCATGTTTTTAACTTCAAAAATGACGAAGTTGCGTAGTAAGTCCCATCCCCTAAAGTAACCCTTTAAGGGATGATTTTCAGCTAAATTTTAACTTTTGTTCATAACAATAAACATTCATTAAAAATTTTATATTTATAACTCTAAAACCGACGAAGCTGATTTACATGTAAAAGATTTCTAACCCCTATTTTTAGGGGACGAATTTCGAGAAAACAGTGAAATAGTTATTGGTTGTGTATAACTATAAGCTTATATACAAATTTTCACCCTTCTTACTTCAAAACTGACGAACTTCCCATACAAACTTGAACAACCTTATTCAACCCTTTAGGGGTTGATTTTCCCAAAAAACACGTAACCATTACATTTTCTTTTCAATTTTGAACAAATATATAAATTTTCATGTTTTTAACTTCAAAAATGACGAAGTTGCGTACTAAGTTCCATGCAAGAAATTAACCCCTTAAGGGATGATTTTCCAAAAAAATGTGTTGAAGTTAACTTTTGTTTACTACTATAAACATACATAAAAAAATTCATATTTATAACTCTAAAATTGACGAAGCTGATTTATATGTAAAAGACTTCCAACCCCTATTTTTAGGGGATGAATTTCGAGGAAACAGTGATACAATTATTTTTTTGTGTCCAACTATAAGCTTATATACAAATTTTCACCCTTCTTACTTCAAAACTGACGAAGTTCCCATACTAACTTGTACAACCTTATTCAACCCTTTAGGGGTTGATTTTCCAAAAAAATACATACCTTTTAAATTTTGTTTCTATTCTTGAACCAATATATAAATTTTCATGTTTTTAACTTCAAAAATGACGAAGTTGCGTACTAACTTAAATTGAAGAAATTAACCCTTTAAGGGATGATTTTCCAAAAAAATGTGTTAAAGTTAACTTTTGTTCATTACTATAAACCTACATAAAAAAATTCAAATTTATAAATCTAAAACTAACAAAGTTGGTTTGTATGAAAGTGACTTCTAACCCTTATTTGTACCCCTTAGGGGATGAATTTCCAAAAATCCGTTCTTAGTGGACGTCTCCTTAGCATAAACTATCTCCCTGCCAAATTTCATCTTAATCGGTTGGGCAGTTTCTGAGATTTCTTGTTTAATCAGCGGTGTGTCGCTTTTCAATTTTATATATATATAGATATGGACAATATTGCTAAAATAAGTTATTTAAAACATAACACGTTATGATGAGTATATCATGCTTTATACTATGTTTATTGCGTATAATTGTACAAAAGTAAACTCAAGCCACATTCAATTGAGTACACATATGTATGGATGGCCGTCAAAACTTGTTCATTTCCGGCTCAGTGCCCTCTCCGGCTTATCTTTCCGCACAAATTGAATATATTTCATGTGAGCCTTCATCCGGGAGTCCTCGGCTTGATTCTTTGTAATCGGAAATGATTTTAAAAGGCTATAGTTAGATCTTTGCTATTTTAATAGAAGTCTGGGGTTTCTTTCTGCTTCTCTGTTTCTTGGCCATCAACGCATCGGTGAAGCTTTTGGTGTCCTGATGTCTATTGGCGATGATAGTCATTTTGTCACTTGCAGGTGGATCGTCAGCTCATTATCCTTATATTCCCATAAAAATACATTATATCGAGCACTGCGACGAAGTCCGAAGTTAATTAACATGTTTGTAATTATCCGTCACGTAGATATCTGTTCCCGGTTTTTGCTGTTTTTTACTTATGTGAGTCCGAATGGTCCAAAATTATTACCATTTACATACCAATTTTTACTCACCAATTTTACCAAACTATACACGATCATATAGATCTACTTGCCGTTGAGATACGATGTAGGTAGTCCGGGGTCCAAAAACAGAAAAATAAGTTAAATGTTTTGTCTATTACCATAATAGTAAATATTACAAAGAAGCAACAACTTGAAGTGTTAAATCCAGTCTGACAAACCCCCTTCCGAAATGAGACGCGACCATGAGCGTACTCTATATGCGTGTGGATGGGGAGGGGGAGGGGGGGAGGTTTCTTATCTCTCCACTGCAGATCCGCATACGACTTATCGTGAATTTGAATACTCGACCATTTTATACCTCCTAAAACTCACATGAGCTAGTTGAGGTTCCTCGTGTAAACAGATGGTAGTTAAAATGTGGAGTTTACTTCAATAGTATTTCTGTGTGTCAAATATGTAGTTCAACACGACGAGCACGACGAGCACGACGAGTTGCTTGACAGTTTTTAGGGTTCCGTAGCCAAATGGCAAAAAACGGAACCCTTATAAATTCGTCATGTCTGTCTGTCTGTCTGTCTGTCTGTCTGTCTGTCTGTCTGTCTGTCTGTCTGTCTGTCTGTCTGTCTGTCTGTCCGTCCGTATGTCACAGTATTTTCCGAAAGTATAAGAATTGGTAAGTAGATGTATTCTGTGAACCGCATTTAGATTTTCACATAAAAATAAAAAATAAATCACTAAATTTTGGGGGCTCCCCATACTTAGAGCTGAAACTCAAAAATTTTTTTTTCATCAAACCCATATGTATGGGGTATCTATGGATAGGTCTTTAAAAATGATATTGAGGTTTCTAATATCATTTTTTTCTAAACTGAAATTTTTTTTTCATCAAACCCATATGTATGGGGTATCTATGGATAGGTCTTTAAAAATGATATTGAGGTTTCTAATATCATTTTTTTCTAAACTGAATAGCTTGCGCGAGAGACACTTCCAAAGTGATAAAATGTGTGTCCCCCCCTGTAACTTCTAAAATAAGAGAATGATAAAACTAAAAAAAATATATGATGTACTTTACCATGCAAACTTCCACTTAAAATTGGTTTGAACGAGATCTGGTAAGTAGTTTTTTTAATACGTCATAAATCGTAAACCGCAATTTACCTCGATCAAAGTTACAACGAACTACAAAAACTTTGATAACTAACTAGTGATAGCCTAGCGGTTAGAACTTTGGTCTCCCGAACGAAGGGGCCTGAGTTCAAATCCTGGCACGCACCTCTAATTTTCAAATATTATGTGCGTATTATAAGTTAATTATCACTTGCTTCGGTGAAGGAAAACATCGTGAGGAAACCTGCACACCGGAGAGTTCTCCATAAAGTTCTCAAAGGTGTGTGAAGTCTACCAATCCGCACTTGGCCAGCATGGTAGACTATGGCCTGTACCCCTCACATTATGAGAGGAGACCCCGAGCCCAGCAGTGGGACAATTATGGGTTGTTGCTTTGCTTTTTTTTTACAAAAACTTTTATATTATGTTACTTGCTGCTACGGAATCCTTCATGGGCGAGTCCGACTCGCACTTGGCCGCTTTTTTAACACGCGTTTGAAACGCGCGTTTTGAAAAAAAGAATATTATTATATTTATTATATTGTTTTTTGAATATAGTTAGAATATTGATTTGATATTGTTTTTTAATATTGTTTTTTAACATTGTTTTTTTTACTATTGTTGTTTGTTTGTTGTTTACTATTGTTGTTTGAAATGTTTTTTTGATTTTTTTTATGCCAAACAAGTATATTTTTTCACGCGCGTATAGTACACGTTTATGGTTTTTTTTTAAATATATTTTGTTCCGTCAGAATTCCGTCATTCATTTGGAAAATTATTTTTTTATTTTAAAGGATCCAATCTTCCAGATTTAGTTCTGATAATGGAATCCACGAGGAATCGAGGGAACTCCTTAAATATGGTGTTTTTATGTAACGCGTCAAAATACTTAATACTTACTAATAACTTAAAATACAATATTTTGTTTCCTCTCATGTAGGCACAGTGTACAGTGTACATGACCAATAAAATATATAAATAAACTAGCTGCCCGGACAGACTTCGTTCTGTCAAAAGTTTTTTTTTATTACAACCTTCCGCTATCGTGTCTTTCAAGTTGGATCAAACTGCACACGGTGTGCAAATTTGATTAAAATCGGTTAAGTAGTTTAAGAGTCCATCGCGGACAAACAACGTGACGCGTAATTTATATACGAGTATACTCGTATTAAGATAATATGTTCAATGATAATTTTAGTGGTCCTATTCGAAGACTTATTAACAAAGTGTCAGACCTGCTGTGTGTTTTAAATTAGAAGTAGGTATAGGTATATGACACGCGATATCACATCGAACAGGAAAGTTATCGGTCTCATTAACTGATAGTTATTCGTTTAGTTAACTCGTACACACTGATAAGCGGTAATTACTCTATGCAAGATGTTATATTAAAGTCAAGTGTTTAGCAGTGGCGGGAAATTGGTAGTAAAATAAGTACTTATTTTTTAAAGATAAATACAATTTTAGAATAAAGATAAGACTATTTTTAAATACTTACGCCCTAACTCAGTCACTAACGGTTACTTAAATCGCTCCTTAGTACAGAATTTGTATGGTGATTCTTTACTAAGTAACAATTAAAGTAACCGTTAGTGTTAACATCCTACGTCTTACTAATATTATAAATGTGAAAGTTTGTGAAGATATACGGATGGTTGTTACTCTCTCTCGCAAAAACTACTATACATATTTTCATATAACTTTGCACAGAGATAGACAGGTGGAATAAAATATAGCAGGATAGGTAAGGAGCGGCCGTGCTCCAATGTTTCATATTCGGAATTCATATCTATATCACATCATTGTCATTTGCTAGTTCTACTGTTAGTTTTTATATAGGGCACATTTCGGAGTGTGCAAAGGAATTGTTTGAAATAATTCCCCCATCCCCGTTTCTCCATCGAACGACACGCGCGCGGCAGGTTTAGCCGTATTTGGGCGGCTTTAGAATACTAACCCCAATCCCACGCCGGGTGGGTGTCGTAAAAGCGACTAAATCCGTCCCGCTGCGCTGGTGGTAGGGCCCTTGGAGGGATTATATTGGTAATAAGTATTGATTTTAATTGTTAATTAATACCATTATTACTATTATTATTTCTCCATGGGGTTCGCCTGGATAGCTACCACCCTTGAGCATGAGTCAGCCGCCAAACGATTCGTCGTGTTCCGGCTGGGGGCTTGAGAGCCAGTTCTTTCTTTCTTTTTCTTCTCTCTTTCTTGGCCGGCAACGCATCAGTGATGCCTTTGGTGTTGTTGATGTCCATGGGCGACGATAGCCACTTACCATCAGGTGGTTCGTACGGACGACGCAGTTTGCCTCGCCATTTGTTATGCGCACTGCGAAGGATTGGAATAGCCTGCCCGCCAGTGCCTGCGTCCGTGTTCCCACCCGCCAACACGTGGATGTCTTCAAGAAAAGAGTGAATATGCTTTGACTAAGATAATGCGCTCACCATCCTGGACCACATCTACACTATCAGGTGAGGTTGTGGTCAAGCATTAACTTGTTGTAAGTGAAAAAAAAATGCTGTATTTTATGCAAGCAAGCGCTTTAGAATTCTTCAATAACGTGAGTCAGGACTGATATATAGTGCAATATGGCGTTGTAAACGTCCTAAATAATGTAAATAATACACTTTCACGGGTCAGTTCTAGAAATAGGAGTTTCATTGTTACAGTTCAAACGCTATTAAATTACACGGAATTTGAACTGCTGGTTATTTAATGTTTATTCTTGCACGTGCCTTTGCCAACGCTTCAATAACGTCGGCGTCACATATCGGTGAGCGTCCTATTCTGGCTGGATCGCTGAAAAACGTGAAAAGTGGCCGCGATAAGAGTTTTGGCCGCCGACCACGCGATAGCTAGGGGCGCCACTTGCTGTTACGTGTGGCTTTATACTCATACATACATCGGATTTGACTTTATTGTGTGCAAGGGCCTTGTATATGGATGTTTTGGTTTTGATAAGTTTGTGTTTTGTATGAGGTGAGGTTCTAGATTGCGAATTACAAATGAACTGGGATGTAACTCGATTGAAGTTGTAGAAGTTGAAAATGTTTTCAAAGTTAAATAATAAATATCTCCTTCAATTTTCAGAGTAGCCTCCATTAAGCGACAATAGAAATGGACTGACCAAGTGACTTTTTTTAAGTACACCATTGTAAAAAAAAATCATTTATCGGAATTAGTATCAGTGTGGAATGGTGAAGTCTTTATTTTTTCGTGTCAACAATCAACATACATAACTTTATTACCGTCATACTAACGTTGTGACCATTTACTATTCGGTGGGTTGTATGCTAACAAGAATGGGATGTAAAAAGTTATGAATAAAAAGGTTTTGTGTTGAATCTGAAAGGGTTGTTCAACCCTGGCGTAGAGGGTGTGATATGGACGCACGCAGCACGGCGGTCATATGCATTTTTGCAGATAACAAACTTATGGCAGGTCGCTGTCGGTGTCGGCTGCACCGAACTTTAACTCACCGAAACTCCGGATTACCGTAAGCCGACCGGCCGCCACTCTTGGGTAACTTGCGCATATGTGGGGACACGATTACGTTACGTTTTATCTAGTAGTAGATATACGAGAATTGACCACTTACACACAATGCACATGCATAATTCAAAATATAAAACCATCCGCACAAAACAATTAAATAAAAAAAAAATGTTGCTAGAGGATCGTCTGCGTTAATAATAAACTTGCAAGTGCGAGTTAAACTCGCTTAGAGAGGGTTCCGTACGTTGATTATGTATTTACCGTTATTTTTCTATTTTATTTATTTTATTTATTTTTGCTGCTTTTTTAAGACTAGACTAGACCTATGTCTAGTATAGACTAGACATAATATAGTCTAAATAAGTATAGACTTATTTAGAAGTCTATACTTTTTAATATAATACGAGTACTCACGATATTTATTTTGTATTCCGATATTTCGACCCAGTTGCATGGATCGTGGTCACGGATGAACCGTAAACCGTTTCCTATAATTTTTAAGTAAAGAACTATTCTCTGTATTTTTTTCGAAATTCTAGCATCAGTAGTTTTGGCGATAAGGGGCATGGTCAATTTTTGGCTTTAATTTTCGTTCTTTCTTGAATAATTCTAAAACTATCCATTGTAGAACTATAAAATATATATATTTGAGATTCTTACAATAAGCCCTTTCATTCGACGTATGATACAATACGGTTTGCAAAACAGTTTTTGTTTAATTTAGATTTCGTTAATTTTTTTTCAGAATTCAGTTGTTTACTTTAGACCTTCTTCTTTGGGTCACCAAAAAGTACCTGAGCATTACCAGAGTTCAACTCATTTGGTCCAGTAGTTTCGGAGTTATATGGCTGTGAACGGCGGTCGCCCAGACGCGCACGAGTGATCCTATAAAAGTTCCGTTTTTCGTTTTTCATACGGAACTCTAAAAATGAACCCGGGGGCATGTTGTATTTTTGTCATGTCATGTGACAATATTAAAAAAAAAACATTAAATAAAATATTAATTAACATTTCTATTGACAGGTTGTAACAATAATATTTAGTAGAGGGTGGAAGCACAGACGATTTCTACTAGCTCGTAATCCAGCAGTTACGCTTATGAATTTCGTCATCGCACCCGATTGTTATAGATACGAATGATTGTAGGCAATTATCTTTCAGAGGTCTACGGTTAGAACAGCTCAGCTCGAAAGGTTAAGAATTCAACGCTTCGTCATTATGTTCCATAAATATTCAGTGGTATCCTTCTATAGTATGCTCCAGGCCACCTTAGCCGTATTGGGGCGGCTTAGAATACTAACTCCAATCCCACGCCGGATGGGTGTCGTAAAAGGCGACTAAATCCGGCCCGCTGGTGGTAGGACCCCTCGAGGGATTATATTGGTAATATTGATTTTAACTGTTAATTTAATACCATTATTACTATGTATTATTATTTCTCCATGGGGTTCGCCTGGTTGGTAGCTATACCACCCTTGAGCATGAGTCAGCCGCCAAACGAGTCGAGTTCCGGCTGGGGGCTTGAGAGCCAGTTTTTTCTTTCTTCTTCTTCTCTCTTTTTTGGCTGGCAACGCATCAGTGATGCCTACGGTGTTGCTGATGCCCATGGGCGACGAGACACTTACCAACAGGTGGATCGTCAGCTCGTTTGCCGGCTATTTCCAAAAAAAAAAACCTGAACTGGGAGTTCATATGCTTCTAGAAGGACCTATTCAAACCTCAAAATAATGCATCGAACACCTCACTACATTCAAGTAAATGGGTAATAGATTTAAAAAATGCGTAGGTTTATAAGACCATTTCCTATATGAATAAATAATAATAATAAACGCTAACACACTCATACCCCCGCAGTAGGTTGTTACCTGTGTCGCGGGTGGCAACACGCGAGTACAAATATTTATCCGTCACATAAATATTTGCCCCGGCCGGGAATCGAACCCGGGACCCCTCGCTTCGCAGGCAGGACCGCTACCAACTAGGATACAGGGTCGTCATATATGAATAAATGATTTTTAATTTGAATAAAAAACGAGCAAATTTTATCTTGGCTCAAAATTACAACTAAACTTATTCCTTCGTGTTCACACACGTTCATGTTTCAACGCCATTGGTTAACGTAAATCGTCTTGTTAAATTCAAACAACTAATTATAATTTCCAAATCCATCACAGCGAGGAGTGCGGTATAAACATAAGGAAATACGAGTATAAGCACGAAACCATCGATTTTAGTAAAGAAATAAAGCGAGTACACACGGACTGCCCAATAGAACATGCCACTGCGCGTGTGTACGGGCCTAGATGGTGCGATAGCGAAATTTGCATATTACTGCAGATTTTTTTTCCAGAAGTAGCATATATTCGAGTTTTATAGAGTTAACTTAGATATATGGAGTTTATGTTATGAGATTTGAGCGATTAATTTACTAATTGGCGTCTAATTTTCTATGTTTATAAAAAGTGCAATAGTACTTTTAATGGAAACAATAATGCTTCATTTGTTTCAACCAACGTATTCTAAGCCGAGAGCACTCAGGATTTACAGTTTATTTTAAATTTTAAAAAATATTATGTCACATTTGCACCATTAACTTTACGCAGCAGCATTGTTACTGTCTTTTAGTCCCATCAGAATGAGGTAACTTGAAACCAAAGACCAACACTAAGTTACGAGTGATTTAAAAGAACATTGAAACTATTGCAAATTCTGTCATAATATTTGCGTTCAACAAAAAGTAGCACTCAACTGTAAATAAGAAATAAGATTTTAAACATCAAATGGGACAGAAATTTGAAAGAACGTGATTTTAAAACGCCTCAACTCAGAGTCACTAACGGTTACTTAAATCGCTGCTTAGTACAGAATTTGTATAGTGATTCTTTACTAAGGAGTGATTAAAGTAACCATTAGTGACTTTGAATTGGGCCGTAAGACTTCAGTAGCTCGAGCACGAATATTTGCGAGAAAGTATTCGTATGGTTAACGTAAGCAATTTGTCATATTTGTATGGCATTTTAGTACCATTTACGTACGATAGGGGCGCTTTTGAAAAAATGCCATACAAATTGCTTACGTTATCCATACGAATACTTTCTCGCAAATATTCGTGCTCGAGCTACAGTTAAAACCCGCTAATCGCTCGAAACTTGAGCCTCGCGAATTATAGGTCAATTGCAAGCATTCGAGGTCTTGACTCGTTGGCCGGTAATGATATTATAATGTTATTTAATTTTGCCGTTTTTTCTTGCAGGTAAGTAGGTTATCAAGCGGCCTCACGACTGCGACTTCGTAAGTACACTAGCTTAAGGATTTGTTGGTGACTTGGACCTTCGTGTGATGAACTTGTTTGTAGCGCTTTTGAAGTTCTGAAAAACATTTAAATTCAATTAAAAAAAAAATCTTTTATTTTAGTGCTTCGTCAATAGACTTAAATGTGCATTTCTTATTTTTCTTCAATCCCCGTTTGGTGCTGTATAAAGTACTTTTTCTTTAGAAGAATGAGTGAACGGATCTTTATAAGCAGGAATAAATTGCCTGGTCGTTCATACATAGATCAGCGAGATTTCAGTTAGCTTAGTGCCCTAGTCTAATGGTTCCATGGTACATCATACGTAATAAAACGATTAAATATCGAATGAAATACACTTACGACCTTATTCATAATCACTTAATAAACCTATTTTAGGTATTATTATAATTATATCGTTTTTTCATAAGAACGAAAAAACAAAACACTTTATAAGAAACCTTGTATAGCTTGTTTTATGAATAAGGGATTTACAACCTTTTCCTTTGTCGCTGAAAATGCTAAACTTATCACCCATCTGATAAATCAACAGTACAATCGGTCTCCGTATGTGTGACTCCATGACTACCAACCCCTAAATTATAAGGAGGGAGGTGGGGGTGCAGAGGGGGAGGGTGGCAGAGCAAAAGTTCACGCTCTTATCGCATCTGTTTGACGGATTCCTCCGACAACGCTGCGTATTCATATTTCATGTAGATGCTCTACAGATAGAGACGTCAAGAGGCTAATGTCTTGTGAGTTCTGGAGAGTTCTTATAAAGTTGTAAGTGAAACGGTTGGACTAGAAATAGATTCTTTGACTCACATCTGATTGAGTGAAGCTCATGCCTATTTGGTTGTCGTTCTCAGTAAAAAGGCCGTCTGATTATTCAACATTAAAAAAATATTATAATTTCATAATTGCTTGCAAAGCTAGAGTTCTCATAATTGATGCCTGATCGAGACCGATTTTACGTGCAGATAATATTTGTCTTCAAGCCATAGCCAGGGGTATCCGTAATAATATATTATTGCGATAAGTGAGCAGTGATAGCCTAGCGGTTAGAACGTTGGTCTCCCGAACCAAGGGGCCCGAGTTCAAATCCTGGCACGCACCTCTACTTTTCAAATATTATGTGCGTATTAGAAGTTAATTATCACTTGCTTCGGTGAAGGAAAACATCGTGAGGCAACCTGCACACCGGAGGGATCTCCATAAAGTTCTCAAAGGTGTGTGAAGTCTACCAATCCGCACTTGGCCAGCGTGGTAGACTATTGCCTAATATCCCTCACATTGTGAGAGGAGACCTCGAGCCCAGCAGTGGGACAATTATGGGTTGTTGCTTTTTTATATTATTGCGATAAGATAAGATAAGACATTTTCCTTTTGCGTATTGTCACACAGGAAATGATCAAATAATTCACTGCACAAACATCCAATGTACAATAGCTTAAAAAAAGTAAACTCAAAACATCCGTATTGGAGTGACTTAGAATGCTAACTCTAATCTCATACCAGATGGGTGTCGTAAGAGGAGATTAAATCCGGCCCACTCGGAGGGATTATATTGATAACATAATAGTTGTGTATAACGGCTTACTTTATCTTATGTCGGATTCGCCCGACTGGTTTCGGACCTGCCCAGGTCATTTATTAAAAGCCATACCCGATGAGCAGGTTAAATCTGAACACTCATGATTCATTCAGTGTTAAAATATAATAGTTCATTAATACCTTCATTACTAATATTGTTTCTCCACGAAGCCTGCTCCATAAAAAATCCTGCATCTCTCCGAGTACATTACTCTGTGCCCCAAGATCTTTAAGGCTCTGATAAGACGGGCTATTTAATCACAGATCGCATCGGGCGGGCGGCGTTATCAGCGCCCGGCTTATCGCCGCCCCCGCCCCCACCCCCGCCCGCCCTTATCAGCCCCGTATAAATTCCGAGCAGATCCTTATCCGCCTTCCAGTGTGTTATTCTCAGGAGTGTGAATAATGTAGAGGGAATTCCTTTTTAATTTATTAGTAATAATTTTCTAGTAATATGTGGTTGGATATGGACCTCATGTTATTTAAAGTGTAAAGTGTAAAGTAAATGTTAAAGTGTAAAGTATAAAGTAAAAGTAAAGTAAATATCTTTGAATCTAAGGCAACCTCTCCTTAACTTGATGCATCTTACTTAACAATGGACGAGGCATTGGCACTATGCATCCGAAAAAAAAAAGAAATATAATTTTGGTAGCTACCACAACAAAAGGTCTATTAAATTAATAGTGAATTTAATGGTGTAGCTTGTGTAAGTACCAACATAATGGAAAGGGATCACTTAGTCCCTCAGAAGCCATGACCACAACGTCCTCTGATAATGCACTGCACATACCTATGTATGTGTGATCTGTAAAGCGCACTTACGCCCCAACTCAGAGTTACTAACGGTTACTTGAATCCCTCCTTAGTACAGAATTTGTATTGAGATTCTATACTAAGGAGCGATTAAAGTAACCTTTAGTGACAGAGTTGGGGCGTTAGACTTGGATTTTGCTCAGACAAAGTATGAGTGAAATTTTTGTAGTACGAAATATCAAAAAGACCATTTTTGTTCATATAATTAAGTCTGAGAGAGACTTGAACACTGATTATTAATCTAACCCTTAATGCCCATAAATAGTATACTAGAACAATTTGGTGTTCTAGTATTTTTCTAAGTACGAACTAAATCTGTGGTCATGTTACCCAAGATACTGGCACTCTATTAGTGTCCATACTCAGTGGTTATATTTTTATAACGGTAGCATTATTGTTGTATTTTCTTTTGTTGGTGGAAAGCTCTCGAGTTTCCGAAGGGTTCTGGGGAGTTTTGCTGTTAATTAGGGCTTTGAGTATACCTACTTGTACTACAGGTTGTAGTAAGTAGCTTTCATTATAGAAAGTTTTAGTAACCTTCAGACCGTTACTCGGTCTACGTGGAATTTGTCTCTCAAGATTTTAGAAATAAAAAAATTGTATATTTGGAACTCTGATAGATTTAAAATATAAAAATATATACAAATAAATAAAATTGGAGTGTCTGTTTGTAATATTAAAATAACCGCTTTTTACTAAATGCATTTGGATGTGTATACAAGGTACATACGAGTATACCAAAACAACATTTTTTACAATTTTTGTCTGTCTGTCTGTCTCTCTGTCTGTCTGTCTGTCTGTTTGTTCCGGCTAATCTCTGAAATGGCTAGACCGATTTTGACGGGACTTTCACTGGCAGATAGCTGATGTAACAAGGAGTAACTTAGGCTACTTTTATTTTAGAAAAAGAATAGTTTATTAGGCGATACGAAGTTCGCCGGGTCAGCTAGTTAATAATAATATATAACGTTAGTCATAGCCCCACACGAGAATTTCCTGTGTCTTGGATGCCATCGATAACACATAAATACAAGAATACACGCATATCCAGAGCTATAAAATTATAGAACCGAAATTCAAACTCATCATTTAAGCCGCCTCGCTGGGAATCGAACCGCTGACCCAGCGATCCGGCATGGTAAACATTGCGTCACACGGGCCGTCAAATAATGTTTGATATTAAGAATTAAAACTATTATTCTATAACAATTACCACTGGGTGTAGTCAACGTGGTACAATTCATTATTTTTTACAAGGTTAATGTAAAACTAATCTAGTAATTCATTAGATTGTTAATTCAAATTCATTTTAATAGTTCTTGTGGGTGAATTTATTATGATAGAGCGGGTGTGTAGGGGGCGGGGGGGGGGATTGGGCGGCAGGCGAGGTGTTTCACCCTCCAGTCCTTATCTGCTCCATATTTTACTTAAGATTTTATCACCAACGTGACTTCCAGACTATAGATATAACTGTTATAATACCTCTGCAGATGATAACGTTAAGTTGTAGTTAGGTTAATATTCGTGGTTTAAAGCTAAGTTAATTTTTTTTTAATATCCGAAAAACGAGCAGTCACTTTGACCTGTATGGCATAATGGTTACCATGCCGGATCGCCACACCAAGGGTCCTGAGTTCAATTCTCAACAAGGCGCAAATTTGAATGATGAGTTTGAATTTCTGTTCTCGGTCGGGTTTGAATGTCCTTGTCTAGTGTGTTGTCCATGGCACCCACGACACAGGGAATCCTAGTGTGGGGCTATGAGTGTGAAGCGTTATTTATTTACTACTTATTTATTTATGACTTTCTTTTTCTTCTCTCTACGCCGGCAACACATCAATGATGCCTTTGGCGTCACTGATGTCCATGGGCGACGATAGCTCGTTTGTCGGCTATTTCCATTGAAAGAAAATGTCAATCTACTTGATGGCATGTGATCGCCATCGCCCATGGAGATTAATAACAACAATGGCATCAATGAGCTGCCAGTCAAAACAAAAACGGGGAATTCGCATTATTCAGCTGTTGTTCACAGAATAATATGTTCTGTGGTTGTTCATGACTCGTTATTTGGTTAATCTAGTGACGTGTTCTTAACCTACATAGTTTAGATTGAGAATCCCTGCACGGGACAACTATTGGGAACTACAGTAACCGGGTTTTAATTACGTTTTATTGCATTATACTACACACTGCCACTAATCCGCACTGGAGCAGCGTGGTGGAGTATGCTCTAGGCCTCCAACAGGAGAGACCGTGCTCAGTAGCAGGTCGTTAAGGGGTTGGATATATAATATATCAAGGTACAATATAATATATATTACGTACGTACAGTTAAAGAGATTGATATAAAATGAAAATTAGTAGTCTCGTGTGGTCCCACTTTTTGTGCTAGATCTGATGCGTATTTTTTGACTTATTTTGAAGTCGGTTATTTTTTCTTGCTAAAATTCAGATTATTCATACAATTTGATATATTTCAGCATATTACCCAATCATAAAATCACAGAGATCTTAAGTTGTCTATATTATAGACCCACGGACGTAAATAAAGAACGGACGTAACCTTGTCTTATCGAGAGTGAAGCATAGCAATGACAGCTCGTTTACCATAATTGCGTAATTTTGTAATTTTTGATTCGCGATGGTGTCAATGTCATAGCAGCATGGTGTCAATGTGTGGGTGTGTGTACTTGTACGAATACAGAGTTGGTATTACTATGGGTGCTTCACTGAATTTGTTCTTGGGATTACGTCCGTCTTTTTTTTACGTCCGTGTATAGACCTAAGTGGTAACCTTAATTGTACTTTCATGATAATGGTGATTAACTGAAGTGAGAGTCACTAACGGTTACTTTAATCGCTCCTTAGTAAAGAATCACCATACAAATTCTATACTACATAAGGAGCGATTTAAGGTTATAGTACCCTATCCTCTTCGTGTGTATAAAATATATTATTATTACGACAACAACCAAATCAACAAACAACAAATAGAAAAATTCACAATTTTTAAGATACAGTTGTAAACTTATTGTTTGCGATACGGAAGCTTGTGAGATAAGGCGTTGGTTTTATGGCTCCGTGGGACAAACAGATAAACCTATCAAAGATAGGTGTAAGTACGAAATGTGGACGTCGAATCCATTTCGAGTTACGACTGTATGAAGTTATTTTTAACTTACTAAAGTTATAGTATTGTTTTAGGAGAAGAACAGGAGTAATATTTTTATCTCTCTCGGATCTCACTAACCTGGAATAAAAAAAAATATCAAGTTACTCTCATAAGGATAAACGTAAGAATTTTTACCTTTTCAACGATATCCCACAATATGCCATACACATTTTTTTAAGATTTTATCAAACTTGTTTTAACGTAATAAATATGTAATATCTAGGCCAATTGTGCTTTCTAGCACTGTCATTCCGCTATATTGCAGATGGACGACCATGGTGAAACTATTTCGACTACGGAACCCTAAAAACTGTACTGTACTGTATGTACAACAGATAGCTTCTAATCTAAATCGCTACAGCATCGGTAACACGTGCTTTTAGTGTGACTTACGGCCCCAACTCAGAGTTACTAATGGTTACTTAATATCTCCTTAGTACAGGTTTTGCATGGTGATTCTTTACTAAGGAACGACTGAAGTAACCGTTAGTGACTCTGAGTTTGGGGCGTTCCTGTCTGATCTGTCTGACGACTGGTAACTTAATAATAGAACTCGATACAGTCGATACATACGAAGCTATCGCTTATCGAGCAAGCCCACGCTCAAACGATCAAACACACGTTTGCAGCGATCGTCGAGCGAATAACAAAAATTAATTGCCGCTATCGAACTTCCTGTGCCGTGAGATACGTGAGCCGATTGCATCGAGCACAGCTAATTAAAGTTATCGTAGACCAATTATATGCGCGCCTTATCGCTACCTCATTGTGTTGGTCGGGACACACTGCAGGCAAGGACACCGAACTAACTGCTTAAGGTATTGAAGTTTTGTAAATTCGTAGCAGTCGCTTTCGATATTAATCGATTGTTTAAAATGTTACTAGTTAATATAAACATTTAATTAATTTTTTTCCTATAATTCTTACTTCGTAAAAACACCGGTTGTATTGCCTAAAATGCAACCTAAAAATAATAACAGAAGGTGACCAACGCCTCATTTAATAATTAATTTTTAAATTTAACATGACGGAAAATTTTCTAATAATAATTAATGAATGATGAAGACATTTGATAGAGTGTTAGCTGTAAATGAGTTTGATAAATCCAAAATATTATCTTGTTTATAAGACGACACTGATGCCCCTACTCGGCTCAAGAGCGCGTTCTCAGATCTTGCTAATGTCATTTTTGATACGGTTTAACATATTTCAGCATCTTAAACCAAATCTTGATCGCAGAGACTTTAGATCGCTTATTAATGCAGGCCTAACTCACTCAAGTGTTAATTCAATAGGAAGGACAATTTATAACTGTAATCCCTGATGCTTGCAATTGTTTGATGGAACATTTTAAAGAACGCAATGTTATCTCATAGATGAAACTCGCATTTTAATATGTGGTGGATTATAATAATAGCTATTATGACATTGGCCATTTTCATTGGTAGATTTATCACAGTACCTATACACTTATGTTTATAATTATTTTTTGGAAGGTATTACCTTTATGATGTCACTATCGAATCAGCTGTGCATATTTAAAACCACGATGCTTTTTACAAAAGACTTGTAGTTTATTTTCAAATGTACAGAAATAATAATAACATCTCTTTCATTCTTAGTGAGAAAACAATACCACGCCAATAAAAAAAAATTGTTCTAGCTTCTAACCCTTTTCGCGAGGTTAAACAATAGGAAATATCGCGGCAATAATGAGTATTCAACGAAAGGTTTAGAAACAAAATGGCGACTAATTATCCGTTGATCCGCAACAGCAGAAAGATACATTAAAATCGCATCGAAATGGCCATCAATTCCCCAGGACCAGCACTTCAGCCCAATATATGGCCCATAAAAATGTTAATACTCTAATGCAACTGAACATTCCTTATATGTGTAATTTGCCACGTTTAAAAACGAAAAATGCGCTATTACACCACCGCGCAAGCCATAAGCGGAAGCGATTACTTCAATAAGGTAAAATTATTTAAGATCGCTCCTCGTCGATATTGTTATTGAAGATCTTATCAACTGAATTAAACGCAATAACATTAACTTAAAATAAAAATAAAAGTCAGCATTATTTTCAGAAGCATTACGACACGGTTTCCCGATGAGTCAGCTGCGCATGCACAACCAGTTGTACTATCCCAGAAAGTGTGGAGCTGAGATCTACAGATGAGCCTTGTAACCATTACTTACAATATATAATAATTAATCTTGACATCATGAAATTTCTAAAAATTTTATATACCCCGGCTACGAATAAGCCTTATTATTACTGTTATAATTGACTAATTAGTTTATGATATGGCTCTAGACCGTAATATAAGACTTTTATATGAATGGGCCGATGAACTTCGGGAAAAATGTAAGATCAGAGATTACAACATTATAGCACAGAATTACTCATGCATGCTGTGGAAACTTTTTGCATTACTTGTATCCTTACAGTTCAAAAAGTAATTACGTAATTTCAATACTTTTATGTTAAAGTATAGTTATAGATTTGACTTCCTACTAGTTCCTACGCAATCTGTCAACAAAGCACGCCGTAGTTCCGCTCGCTGTTTCTTTAAAACTGCGCCAGCTCCCAGCTGTCCAGTCGATGCAGTATTCTTGAAAATGGCCGTTAAGGAAATGGGACATGTAAATGAAGGCATTGGTCGGGCATGCGAGAATTGCGACCCGATGCGATAGCGATCCGATTCCAAATTGCAGACTTAGTTGCGATGGTGAGTTACTGCCATTTTTCAGTAACTTTTAATAATTTGAGACTGCAATGTGGTGTATCCATGCTAGGGGTTTTTGGGTGTTTAGTTCTAACTTCATGTACTGAGATTTCCAGGGTAAAAAGTGATTCAATACAGTTCACTTATGGAACAAGTTAAAATAATTCGCTCTCATTATCTGTTGACTCATCATTGACTCGCCACCTATCCAGCCATCACAAATCTATTGCTAGTTCAACGATTCGAGGTAATTACTTACTACTAAGTAATTAGTCTACCATGCTGACGGTGTGAATTGGTAGATTTTTAAGATTATTATGTAGAATTTTTAATGCAAGTGTTTTCACGATGATTCCTTCACCGGAGAAAATTTATAAAATATGTAAATACAACATTGACATTTTAAATAAATAAATAAATAACGCTTCACATTCATAGCCCCATGCTAGGATTCCCTGTGTCGTGGGTGCCATGGACAACACACTAGACTAGGACATTCACACCCAGACCGAGAACAGAAATTCAAACTCATCATCCAAATTTCCGCCTCGCTGGGAATCGAATCCAGGACCCTTGGTGCGGTGATCCGGCATGGTAACCATTGCGCCACACGGGTCGTCATTTGACGGACGTGAAAGATTCTTGCTCTAGTTTCGTATGCGAGTGACAAAGCCAATACGCTATCTCTACCAAAAAATTTGGACAATAAAAAAATCTATGTTTTTTATTCCCAGCGGTCGCATCGTGGTTTGTAAATCGCGTCAGTCGTTGTAAATATCCGGCGGGTTTAAGTTAAAGCGTTTTGCTGTATCGACGGGGAGCGCTGCCAAACGCACGCCTAATGTGCCAAATTTACCACCGACCGACCAACTTCTACCTATTGGTTGCACTTGCTCGATTTTGACTGAAGTGGAATCAATGTCACTCCTTTCTTGGCCGTAACAAGATTTGAAACCTTTTGAAAAAGAACGGGTTTTTTACGTCGAAAGTGGAAAATAGTAAAAAACTTTTAAGTAAATCAGTAGTTCTTCATTGCTTATTCTTTTATTCTGTTACTTAAAAAATTGATTAAAATAAATTACCTAATTTAGCATACAATAAGGATAGGAGAGCAAATTTTTTTAGCAATAAAAATTATGTCAAAGCAAAAGAAATAGGTATGCAGGGTATGATATAAAAACCTTCCGTAATGTTTAATATTACTTGTTGTTTACGTTATTAACGAAGTTAAATCATACCTTACATACATATACAAGTTGCATATAACGTAGATAATAATAAATAAATAACATAAATGCTTACACACTCATACTCCACATTAGGTTTATACCTATGTCGCGGGTGGCATGGACGATACATACGAGTATAACACATCAAAATAACACCCATGACCCAAATACAAATGTTTATCGGTCACATAAATATCTGCTTCGACCGGGAATCTAACCCGGGACCCCTCGCTTCGCAGGCAGGCCCATCCAACTAGGCTACAGAGTCGTCAAATAAATAACACAAACATTCTGCAATATTAAACATTACAGAAGGTTTTAGAATTAAGTCCTGTATACGTAACTCTTTTGCTCACTGTACAATAAACAGAGCTGAACCATGAGTTCTACAAGCTGTTCGAACAACGAAGCATCGCATCGAAATATCAGAAGTATCTTCATCTTTGCGTCTGACTAATCGAGCCTGTTAAGGTTCTAATGACCATTTGCTTGACTGGACAGCGAACAAGAAGCGTGAAGATAAATGTAGTGGCCACGCCTACAACATATCTTACCTTACAATACACGGAATCCAATCCCTTAACATTTTTAACCCGACACCATTCCATACTTAGTTACATTTGTAACAAAATCAGATTCCAATCTCTTTGATCCAAGAGAACAATATTATCGGTTGAAACAAAAAATAATCTAACAAAAACCAACGAGTGCTTCACAATGGGTTAACAAATGTGTGCGACAGAGATAAAATGTGAAAAAAAGGTGTCGGACTACCGCGCGTTTGCGGCCACCTATACGCGGATTACAATGTCAGGACGCCATACATTGACGTTTACATTCGAGATTACATTCAGACATGCCTTGTAGAGCGGCATTGGATGGTAAATACGCAAAGGTGTTTGCTATCTTTTTTGACTTTTTGGCCCGCCCCGTTGTTGTTGCATTGTTCTTTATTTGAAATACTTACTAAATGGAATATCGTTTATCGAATGTGGTAGATTTCAAGCATATTTAGCTGTTTTTTAAACAACCTGATTGTTGTTGGTACAATGAAGCTTACAGCTGCCTTGGAGGTATTTTTCCTTCAGTTGTTTACTTAACAGATGTTGGGGATACTGTACCATGTTTCCGTGGTATAATATTTTATGTTTGCAGAATGCATACACGGCTGTAAATTAACGTTTTCATTTGGCATTACATAATAAGGTATTTTACATTTTTATTACATAGTTCATGAGTAAAAATTTTGGGTCAAGAATTTTTTATAAAATTTAATAAGCTTTTCCCATTTAATTTTTCAAGATTTCACCCTTAACTAGGTAAAAGATTCCCTGACATTATAGTGAAATGGACATACACATTTGGCTACACTATTTGAGTGATTTTGTAAAACTCTTGAAATCTAGACTTCACTATGATTCTAGAATAAGGAGTTTGGCAACATCCTTAAACTGTACAAGACCTACATTTAATCTATATTTCCATATCAGTTCTGTCACTAGTGTCACTACGTTCAAATTCTTAAAACATTCCTCTAACCCCTCGACCTAACACTAACCTTGAGCACTCGACGTCCACAATTCACTTACACTTGTAAGTCACTTACGCGCTGTAACTCTATATGCACTAAATTAAGTCTTGGGTCCTTAGTTTGTCGTGTAATAAATGTGTTAAGCAGTTTAAAGGTATAAACACTAGGGCCCCATTGTTGGGCGATCACAATCGCAGGGCCACACAAAAGGCGTATCGTGGTAGCGGGCGAATGACAAATGAGTTAGTCCCGGCCACCCAAAGCGTTATTGTGATTCTCCACCGAATGTGCTAAATTTGAATGTTCTGTTCTGTAGTTAATCTACGGCACTTAGCTGTAGAACTAGAAAAAGTGATTATAGAGTAGTTAAATTCATGTGAGCGAGGTCTGCGTTTAAAAAACCAAACGCACCTTAGAGTCGAAGTTGTATTACTGTAAGCTTCTGCAAATCAATTAGTCTCAATGATATTGTATGTTTATAAAGAGGGTTGGTCTCTTGTGTGGTGGAACTACAAAGAAATGATTTTTGAAAAGCTTGCCTTAATTCAATTTATTTTATTTGTATTAAGTACAAAGGCACTTAGCCTGTATTAGGCATACAAATATTACAAAATACAACATAAACAGTACACAAACACAAACATAATTTATCAGTCATTACATTTCATAAATATACTAAAATTAATTTTACACAATTATATCACATATTTGAATTATATTAATAAACAATAATAACTGAATACATTTAAAAAATGAATAAATAAAATATTAAAAAAGGGAAAAAAGTAGAGGTAATAATATATTTTCGCGGGTCTGGCAGACTAATATCAATGAGGTAAAAATGATATTATAGAGCTGAGCATATTAAAAGTAATTTGAAAACATAATAGATTTTACAACGATTAATTTATAAATAGTCCTTATAAACGCCGACAACAGATCAAAAACACGAGCTATTGCCAATCTCAATAACTCGCTCCAATCCCTTCAAACGCATCGACATGACATCATCACCACAATCGATGTGTGTCAGTCACTCACTCACACCGTTCACCGTTCACCGTTCACCGTTCACCGTTCAGAACAAACAAATAGTGACCGCAGTGCTGGTGCGGGATCACGGTGTGAATCATTAAACGCGCGATAGGGCGGAGGTGACGAAGCCGGTGGTGCAAGGCAATGACGGTCGCGATTACAGATAACATCTGGATTCATCTGCCCCTTTATTCCTAGCAGTTTATTTATAATGAGAGGTAAATCTTATCGATGATCTTGAGGATGTAGTAGACTGTGACAAGAGTACCTACATAAAAATAGAAGAGAAGGAAATACATTTCTATGAGCTTTAAATATTTTACAAATATAACATCTTATAATTATTTTATTTTATTTTCAAATAATAATTGCTGTTTTCTGATTTATGGTCCTCTTGTGTCTTCATTCCTAAAACTTCGCACAGTACACTCGTTCATTAGTTTATTCTTTTTAGTTTTAAGTACTTAAATTACATTCATAATATATCCAGACAGACTTCGTTCTGTCAATTTTTTTTTATTAAAACCTTCCGTGTGCCTTAAAGGGAGATGTAAGCTATCCTATCTTTCAAGTTGGATCAAACTGCACACGGTGTACAAACTTGATTAAAATCGGATAAGTAGTTTAGGAGTCCATCGCGGACAAACAACGTGACACGTAATTTATATATATTAAGATAGGAGACCTCAATTTTATTAAGTCGTTAACTCAGCCTGTTATACCTACCAATAGTAGTATTGACAGAGACTCAGCGCCAAACGTATCATTAATAAATAACCAAGTCTCCCGCTACCCGCTGCCCGCTGCCCGCCCCTAACCCGCACCACACGAACACGAGTCACATACACAGCCGATTAAATCCTTTGTTGTGTTGAAGAAAAATGGGCGAACAGCACTATCTCGATACTATTACTGAGACAAGATTCGTGACTGACGATACCATGTAATGTATCAACTGACGGTCGATCTCACAACTCGATTTGCTGGTGTAAATTACATTTACATACGACATCGCTTTCGACTACGTTTGTCTATTTTCGTCTAGTTACGTGAACTCTCAATCTCTACAAATTCGAAATCATTTATTCAGGGTCTTACTGATACAACTTCGCGTGTATTTTTTTTACCTACTACTGTTTTATGCTATATTTATTATCAAGCTTGATCTATTATATACTATCTGCCCGGACAGACTTCGTTCTGTCAAAAGTTTTTTTTTAATTAAAACATTCCATGTGCCTTAAGGAACATTGTAAGCTATCCTATCTTTCAAGTTGGATCTAACTGCAAACGGTGTGCAAATTTGATTAAAATCGGTTAAGTAGTTTAGGTTAGGAGTCCATCGCGGACAAACAACGTGTCACGTAATTTATATGATACTTACATATAAATATAATGCAAAAGAAGCTAAAAACTCGCTTTTTCAGGACTTCCAGCGTTATCATTACACCCAGAATAATCTAAAATGTGTTATATCAAGACAAATCAAACGACCCCAAACTTGATGTTTTTGTTCTATAAATAAATATACTGGCTGTCAAAAAACTTATCACTTTTAAAAAGCTATATTTAAAAAATGTTATCGACCCTGAATAAAATATTCGCATTCCTAATTTAAATTTACATTAACGGTGTACAAGTGCGGCTTGCAGGCTATAGGCTACAGGTACAGGTAAGCGAGATGGGCTCTTGGAGAAAATCTAAGAACCCGTAAAATCAACAAATCGTGCCGTTTGCATCCGCACGAGAATTGACATAATGGTGTATCGGCTGATCTTTACCAATTAAACTTTGACCCGTTTGTACATACAAAGTACTCGCGCAAGTAGTGCCGCTGATAAAAAGCAATGCTAAGCCAGTATTATGTACTAAAGTATCAGAACAGACATCGCGAACAAAATGTGTGTCCCGGGAGGTTCTATTTTCAAAATTGAGCCCCCGTTCTCCTTTCAAAATCGAACGAATCCATTGAAAATGGAAGCCCATTGGGGCCAATTCATTGGAATATCAATCGTGTTCGCGGTGTCGGTTCTATACTCTAGTAATAATACTTTAATGTGCTAAGCTAAACAAAAATGGCGTCTAATCGAGCACTTGTTGTGCGTATTTCTGACCATTATTCATTAATGTATATTACTTATTTATTTTGACGTATTGATGTGTTTATAAGCTCTAAATTATACACATATTGTAAGGTGAATGCCGAGAGTAAAATTAATTACAATCCCAAAATTACTCATATTTTTTTAACTATTTTTATTTAACTGTTTGATTTAAAAGTGCTAACAAGTGGAGAATATTAATTATAAGCTGACGCAATAAAAACCTGAAAAGCTTAAAACTTAGTAATATTTGTAAATATACAGCTAACGTTACTGACAATGACCTAGGTTGATGATTTCTGACTTTCCTAAACTTCTAAGCATCGAACCATCACTAGAAACCGCTCAACAAGGCAACTCATTCAAACAACCAAAAATTCAAAACTGCGAACACCAGCTCAAATATTTTGTTGTTTCAAATTACCCCACGTCCTCGTACTAATCCGCCACTACTCGCTCCAGCAGCTGCCCCGTTCAAACAGCTCGTGCATCGTTTGCACGAAGACGTAGCGATGGCTATCACTCGCGCCACTCACGACTATAATAATTCTATTAATATGTAATTAATCGCCACTCAATTGATGTTACACGTTGCGAACAAATTATGGGTAGCAGCAGGGCAGATATCACTCGCCACGTTTATGATTTAATGACATTTGCCCATGTCTGCTTGCTATTGATATTATCGGATTGATGGTTATAAGGTATTTCTAAGTAATTATCGTTGTAATAGATTAGTATGATAATTGTATGTTGGAAACGCATTTTCAAGATTATAATGATGTTATGAAAATAATAGTTATTTGTAAACGGTTATTTTATATGCCTTGTGATCAGAATCAGTTCCCATTTTATTCCTGATTATGGTTTAAGCCCTATGCGGAGGAAAATTCATACATATATATTCTATAACAATAAAAAAAACAATGTTACTAGTGATTAGTTTTTAGAATTTTGCGTTATTTGAATTTAGTTTCTGTAAGAACGTCTATTTTTCTAATTATTTTATTATTTGGCAATTGAAAATCAATTTTCTCATGTTATGTACAAGGTTGGTGATAGAAATAGTAATACATTTAATACTTTAAACAAAGACATTAAACTAAATATACCTAGATATTAAAAAAAGAAATGAAATAAATAAGGATAATCCAAATATTTTCTCATTTTTAACAGTAACTTTTTAACCGACTTCAAAAAAGGAGGAGGTTCTCAATTCGACTGTATTTTTTTTATGTTTGTTACCTCAGAACTTTCGACTGGGTGAACCGATTTTGATGATAGTTTTTTTTAAACGAAAACTGGTGCTTGTCATGTGGTCCCACTTAAATTTTATTGAGATCTGACAATGGCATCCATGAGAAAACCATATAAGTCTTAAATTTGCATTAACTATGTGCGCGACAAATGGACGAATATCACGCCAACCGATTTCGATGATTCTTTTTTTAACCGAAAGCAGGTGCTTGTCATGTGGTCCTACATAAATTTGAACGAGATCTGACAAGTAGTTTTTGAGTAATTTTGAAGTCGGTTATTTTTTGTTAGTAAAATTTTGATTATTGAAAACGAAGTTACGATAACAACCTCCAAAAGAAGAGAGGCAATCGTAGTAAATAATAATATTATAACCACAGAAGAAATAATAAGACTTAATACTTATACAGTCGCCATCAATAGCTTATCCCATCAAGACATGAATTCAGAGTGTCACTGTCACATCACACGCACACACACAAACTCTTAATGCACACCTTGAAAGTACAACATATAAACAACAATATTATGAATGAAATATTAGTAGTATCAGAGCAAACCCCAGGTTGTTCCTCTCAACAAGCAACATCCATAGCATTAAGAAACACGAGAAAGGTCCAGCCATATTACCGTACTATGTTCGGTGGCAAGGTTGAATCTCAGTCAGAACCATTGAAGTAAAATATATTAAAGTACTAGAACATACATCGCGAACAAAATTTGTGTTGCGCCAGGAGGTTCTATTTTCAAAATCGAACTCCCGTTCTCTTTTCAAAATCGCCTGAATCCACTGAAAACAGTTGCCAATTGGCTACAGTTCTTGCGCAAACATCGTCCCGGTGTCGTTCAGTGGTCAGAACATCTCGCATCTATCTATCTGAGACACAAGGCTCTATTTCAGTATAAACTCGATCGCACCGACCAATTTCGCAAAAACTACACAACGCGATCCGTTGTACTGATCGTTGATAGGATTGGGAGTGTTCGCAGAAAAATATTAACACTATGACAAAAAAAAAACATTGTAAAATGATTTTTTTTTGATGTAGGTACAAATTTGAATAAATTTAAGCTTAATTCAAGTTAACTGAATCATTTAAATTTAGTTAATATAGAATTTGGAAATTTAACTTTTAACGACGGCCCTTGTACAGAATAATGACAATAATGTTATTTACTTCAACTAGGATTAGGTGTAATTATAAATTGCTGTAATCAACGCCTCCATCCAACGCAAAGTAAATATTATCTTCTTCTAATCATTAAATTAAGCGTGAAATCACTCGCAAAAACTCAATTATAAACGAAGTTATTAACATGTTAATATAAAATAATACTTTGCCAAACTTTTCAAACTGTGTGTTTTTTAAAACCTTATCATACCGCGTCCCAATCATCTTTTATTGCTTATACACCTATTACAACAATTTTAATAACATTCTTAACTGTGGCTCGATCACAAAAAACTTAAGAAACACCAACTTTTTTGCCATCAGTCCCGGCACACACGGCTGCGAGCGGACGGTATCGTGCCATCTAATATTATTCTGGGAACGGCCTTAATAAGTCACTACAGAATGTTATCTATTCCATTTTATCGGCCGCTCTGATAAGCATCTCGATCCAATTAGCCCCACAATGCAATATGGGCCGACTCAACTGTTATGACGGACTACATGTTAAATTCTGTACTGCCGTTCGCGTTTTACGACCGGCTCTAAGGTTACTAAGATTGTGTGGTTTTAAGATCTTTTACAATCCATGAATGTTTCATGTATCTATTTGTGACATGCTCAGTGTCATGCTATGTTTGCTAGGTCTGTGTTTGTATGTCGGTGTTAAGTAAGAAAGAAAGAAAGTAACATTTATTTCATGACGAGTAACCGCCCTCGCTTTGCTTCGGTTTTATTATTTTTTTACACCTTGGGTTACATTATTGGAGTTAATATTAAGGATCCCTAATTTTTTTGAAAATATAATATAGCCTATGTTACTCGGGGATAGTGTAGCTTCCCAACAGTGAAAGAATTTTTCAAATCGGTTCAGTAGTTTCGGAGCCTATTCAATGCAAACAAAAAATCAAATCTTTCCTCTTTATATATTTGTATAGATAAGGATCGCAACAACTTTAGAATTATATGCTAAGAAAGATTTTAAAGTTTATTCGATTGAGTTCGGAGCTGCAGCTACCAACATGACGGAAAAGGGTCGCACTCAGAATATAGCGCAGTAAGCGGTGTTACTCCACATCTAAAAGCGTGGGACTTTTTTTTTTGATTCTGAATGATACATTGAACACAGGATTACAATTATAATGTCACGGGCGTGAATTAGACATTTACTCGTAGAATTAAGACCTATCCTAACTGAGGATCGAATTGCAGATCTCTCTCTCGATAGCTGGCAGTACTAAATGGACTTCATTATAATCGACAATGTGTTCGGATTAATCCTAATGTCATTCAATTTCGATTGCTTTTGATACGGAGATTGTAATGTAAGCAACCTTAAATTTTTATTATCTTATTTGAAGTTGTTCATAAATTTATTTCTACTTCTGAGAACCGATATGTAAATTATTGTTACAGATAATTAATCCTGAATTTACTTTGTGACAAGGAACTCAATTTAATATTCTTATAAATACAATTTTCAAGCAACTTATCATTAACTACATCTAATTCAATACAAAAAATTAAATTTGTATACCTTAAACCGATGAATATACATTCACATGCTGCAACTGCAATGTGTACCATTCTTAAGACATATCAACAACAATGTTGTTACTTACGAAAAAGGACCTTATTCATTGTACTTAAACCCTAAATTAGCTGTTATCGATGCGATCAGTCCTTGCACCGAAATATTGATACCTCCCGCGTTCAGTAATTTGATCGCACGATATCATCGATATTATAATATCTCGACATTCGTATGCAGTATCGCTGGCGAGTTCATTCGAAATGCGGCCGGAAATCGAATCGTGACAGGTTAAATCGATCGGCGCCGGCTGGTGATTGTAAGTAGTTGATTTTACGATGTTTTTAGGTATTTTGGACGTAATGGAATACGTAGAATAGGTCTTAGAACATCTGTGATAATCATAATTTCAACAAGTTGAGCAACATCGGGTTCGGTCGAGTTGCATTTGACCCACTGTTCGATATTTTTGAAGTGTCATAGCGTCGGTTCTAGTAAATCTATTGGCTTTCCAATAGGTTCATTTTTACTTGATAGGTACTCAGACTAAAACTCTTCAAAGTTCATCTTTACATAATTATTACTAGTTGACCGGGAACACGTTGTCCTGACAAAAATTTCTGGATAGGGTCACCCTAATTATCAAGCTGTATGAAATATACTTTACGACCTATTGTCATAATAAAAATCGGTCGAGCCGTATAGGAGGAGTGCAACCACTAACACCGTGACTTATATAAATATAAGATTTATATAAATATAAAATAAATAAATAAACACTAACACACTCATACCCCCGCAGTAGGTTAAATAACTTGTGTCGCAGGTGGCATGAACTACACATATTGTAACACATGACAATCATGCCCCGTCACGTCTGTCCCAGCGGGAATCGAACCGGGACCTCTCGATTCGCAGGCAGGTGTTGTTATTACTTATTTTATAAGAAGTTTTCAGTTCTTTACCTCGATTTGATCTCTTTAACATGATTAATGTTAATTAATTAAAGTTTGTATGCTTGTATGACTGTTTGTTTCTTTTTACGCAAAAACTACTGAACGGATTTATATGAAATTTAGCACACAGATAGACCATAATCTGGAATAACATATACGCTACTTATTATCCTGGAAAACACAGGCAAAGCCGCGGGTACAGCACTAATTTAAAATACATTGATGGGAAACTCCACCCATTAAAAAACCAATTCAGATACAAATCATATACTAAAAGATTACTCGTATATTGTTCTTAATACAAGTAATTAAGTATATTATTGTGTTGTTGATTTGTTTTAGTTGCCATTTGACCCAGTGGCCTCCGTGTCCAAACACCTGCGGGGAGGCTGGGGGGCGCTGATAACGCATCGATTGCCGCTATCGTTCCATCGGCAATGGAACTGATCGTATCGGTCCAACTCATTACATTTCATGTTGTGTATGTGTATGTGTGTGTGTGTGAATGGTAAATTATACGAGTGTGCCAAGTGTTTTGTGTTCAAATTAATTTCACGAAAAGGTATTTTATTTATTTATATATACTTACCACTAACATTACAGCACAATAAAATTATCCTAATGCGTTTTCAGAAAAACATAATTTAAATTTAAATTAAATTAAAATTAATTCATCCCATCACATTCAATCTCATCAAATACATTAAAATAATGTATCTAATAATATAATAAATAATAACACAATTTAAAAGCGATAAAAGTAAAATAAAATTAATAATCAGTTAATAAAAACTATAATAATTACATTTAATTTCCATTTTATTATTACTTATTTGATGATGATTTTAATGGCAAGACTGCTTGAACATGAGTTTTATAAATATAGATTGTAAGTAGTTAATAAGTGCTATCTGTAACTGTGAGTAGGAAAAAAAACACCCCAGTAGTTTCTTGTTGCTTCTTCTCCCGGGCCCTCTCTCAGTAGGGCCTTGTAGAACGTTGTAGCTTACATGACTTTCAAAAAGTGTTTGTAAACCAAACTAGTTTTGAATAAAATATTTGAATTTTGAATTATCGTAATTAAAGTCAATTTGCAATAATTCCCTCGTCATTCATTGATTTCAAATCATACCTATACCTATTTACGAAAAAAAAATCCCTCGCCTATTAAACAATTATTATATTAGAAATGTTTAAATTACTTCAGAAAGCTATTTAGTGAATCTTTCTCCTACGTTTTTTTATCATTCGTGGTTTTGTGGAACAAAATGGTTAAACATTGAATGAACCATTTTTCTCTTCATCAAATGAATCCATGGGTGCGTTTACAAACTGTCTATCAGTAGTGCTAGCGACAGACGACCACTTTTATTAATTAAACTAATCCTCAGATCAAAATAATATAAAATTGTTGAATTACTTTTTAGGACGAATATGAAATAATAATTCAAAATATTCCAAAATATATTCTGTGTATTTTTTCACTCCCCGTCATCCCACATTTCCTCTTTATTGTTTCGAAATTTTATACCTAAGAAGTATTCGTAAGTATTAAAAGTTTTTGTTGCATAAAGGTATCTCGTACACAAATAGATTATGAGACATCAGATAAAAATCTGTTGTTTATTAAATCATATTCCTATTATATTATATCCATTTTAACCGGTATAATTTATTTTGTTTCTTGATAAATTTATATTGTCAATACGTGTCCCTTGGCGGTCGGCCCCACATTCCTCATAGGTTTGTCATCGGAAAAATTCTTAGTACTAGCCGACGTTCGCCATTTTGTTTAAATACTGATTCGATCTTTCTTTGTAAACTTGAGACCTTACTTTCATTATTTAAGGAAATTTTTAAACAACTATTTTGGATATCTTGATCGGATCGTTTACTTTTTTGAAAGAAAGAAAGCCTTCTTTTAGTTTTACAAGTATTTAAGAAAAATTGGAGTTAATATCGACGGTTAAAAGGCGAATTGATTCAAGCGCCATCCTGGGCGATATTGAGTTATATACATCATTGGAATCGGCGAATTTTTCCGCGTCGATTGAGCCGGGTTTGAGGTTAATCTGAGTACTTTTTTGGCGCTTGGCTCCATGACAAATTTGGGTATCATTTTTGCTTACGCGGTATCAAGTGTAGCAAATTTGGTTGTTTTTTTCAAAGCATGTATATAGACCCACGAAAAAAAAGGGTTTTTCTTACTATTTGTAGTTTAAGCCATTTATCCTCGGATGGAATGGAATGGTATCGGCATTTGAATTCTTTTTACTTGATCTTAAATAATTAAACAAAGGATGTTAATTCCTTTTTGCTTGAACCAGATTTATTAGTGTATGTAACTTAAATCATTTTGCCTTGAACATTCAAACATTATCTCTGTCGCTTACCTGAACTAGTATATTGAAGAATATGACTTGTGCTAATTTTCCTTGACCAGTTTTAAGTCTTTATATCATTTAGAACCATTTTCTTTATGCAAGAAATAAATGTCTGCACGCTTGATTCCTTTATGTTAGTTTATTAATTAAACTAATATCGTACTTCAGTCAGTTTACTCCTTTCACCTTGCATTAAAAATGGCGTTTAAATCACAAGTAAAAGAACACGAAACAACGCAGGTAGGTACAGTAGAACCTCGTTAAGTCGAACCTCGATAAGTTGAAAACCCCCAAATCTCGAAAAAATGTTTTGTTCCCTTCCCCGTCATACACCAAAACCTCCATTACTCGAAATTAATTTGAGTCATTACTCCTTGAACAGTTTGCAACTAGGTGAGCGGTTTAAATCATTTATCCATGAACAGTTTACAACTAGGTGAGCGGTTTAAATCATTTATCCATGAACAGTTTATAACTAGGTGAGCGGTTTAAATCATTTATCTATGAATAGTTTACAACTAGGTGAGCGGTTTAAATCATTTATCCATGAACAGTTTATAACTAGGTGAGCGGTTTAACTCATTTATCCATGAACAGTTTACAACTAGGTGAGTGATTTAAATCATTTATCCTTGATCTGTTAAAGAAGTCATTGTACACTTGAATTATTTTGCTTTGAACAGATAAATAGTAATCGTGTACTTTGATTCCTTCTGCCCTGATCAAAGAATTGTGCAAAATGGCTCAAGTTACATCTAACTCCGTTAAAAAACACCTTTTATTTGTTATATATATATCAAAAATTAGCACAAAATATGCCGCTTTATGATTGGGGAGACTCGTCAATTTATATTGTATATTTTAGGAACACTGATTTTTTTTCTCAAAAAATAAACTTTAAAACGCTCTCCTGTAAAGTTCGCAAAATGGCGCTTGAATCAAGTCGCCTTTTAACCGTCGATATTAATACGAGTAACATTATAATATGTCAGTTGTTCATCCATCTTAACAAAAACCCTGTACGAGAATAATGAGATTTAAAACCATTCCAAAGTGTACATCCGAGTATGTTTTGCATTCCTTCGTAGAGCCATCTCAACTCGACGAAGAAGTTAATTTCATACACATTCCTAAGTCCAAAAAACTGATCACACCAAAACCTTCCCAAACTGTTGTCGGCGTGTTGTCGCATTAAGAATCCATTAGGTGGACGAATCGTACGATTAATTCGTCTTTATCATCCCATGTACTATCAGCTGAGTACGCCGCTTGATTTATATTGGGATTTTTATCACTCTGATGGGAGGTGGCGCCAGGCAAGAACAGCATATCTTCACGAATTTCGAGTGCATAGATACCGGATCTACTTGGGTTAAGTCACTTATCGGTTTTAGATTGGTTCCAATCCGTTTCGATGATCAAACGATGTTTGGGACTTTGGAACGATTCATTGCTTATGTATCGCTTGTTGCAACGTATTTGGTTAGAAAGTAGACTGGATGGGAAATGCTGTTGTATTTAAATGTTTTCGGAAAAAAAAACTTTTGTATTTTTGTATAATTAACATAATTAATTAAAATTTTATAAATGAGTTTTACAAAAAAAATATGCTTCTTAGGTTAATCTGTAATTTTTTTTCTTATCGATATCCTTACTATTATTTTAATGGCTCTTGAAATAATTTGTAAAATAAATTTTAGTTCGAAAATTATTAAAGCTGAGGCAATTTCTCTATCGTCCAAATCTGGCTTTTTATTAAAAAAATAGTATGACAGTGTTGAGCATGCGCTGCGGCAGATACGCATCTTTCGGCCATTGCCTGCACCTGCCTTGTATCAGCTGATCTCGACTATTCTAGATAGTACAGCGTTACTTAGCTTAATGTGTACCTATAATATAATGTAGTACATAGCATACTAGTGCTGTGCTCGCGACTTTGCCCGTGTTTTGCGGGATAGTAAGTACCCCATGTCTTACTACAGACCATGGTCTACATGTGAGCTAAATTTCATGAAAATCCGTTCAGTAGTGTTTGCGTGAAAGAGTAGGTACAAACATCGAAACAACATTCACATTTATAATATTAATAGAATATAGAATATAGTTAGTTATAGTACGGTACAGTTAAAAATTCAATTCACGCGAGAAACTGCATTGTATGTTCCATACAGACATAATATTAAATTATGGCACAGGTCACATATTAGTGCACTATACTTATGGCATTGATCAATTTCTTAGTAATCGTGTAACATTAAGTAAGATAAATGACGCTGTAGTCAAATAATTAAAATTAATGGGTAATTTATGAATCGACAAAATAATTTGGTCACTTAACAAGATTTTGTCTATCGATCCGATGTAGAATAACGTTTTATAAAATACTCAATATCGATTAAAACTTCTTTATAAATAAAATCGATTGTTATACAAAATCAAATGGGAATAGCATTCCAACATCACTAATTGCATTGACTAAAATGATAAGTGAATTAAGTCTACTTATATTAAATCACCTGGATGCATAGGTGAATAAAGTACACTAAAAGTAGACTTAAGACACCTGGGTGAATTAACTCATGTGAATAAAGTCGACGGCCCCCTTTTACGCTTACATGTTTTTAGACTCAATGACTTTTGTTCTGCAAGAATTTCTTAAATAAATGAAATAATTGATACTATCACCACAAATTTTTCGTATACAAGTAGAACTACTTTTGAAAGCGACTAGTGTTGCTAGGCTCATCTAACACTACATCCGCCACCTGTTCCGTATCTGGTAATCATAACGTTACTCTATCACATCCCGGGCATCGAATCTTGGCCCATCACTGGGACAGCTCAACCGAGTTACTGCAGCTTTCTCCGAGTCGATGGTATCATCATCAAGATACCGCGTCCCGTTGTATATGTTATTCTATGATGAAGAAGGACTTATGATAGGTTTATTGTGGAAACAAAAGCGGAAATAGAATAAAGTTTTGAGGTAGGGAATACCCGTCTGGTTAGTTCAATTTCAAATCATTTAATTCATGAAAGCTTTCATCTATGGACTTAAGAACGCCAAGTCTTTTGAATGTATCACCGTTTCGGAAGGTGCCTTATTAAGAGGAGTAGAAATGGCTAAGACTTCTTGCACTTCTTTTAAAATCAAAACTTATGTATGCTTATTAAGTAGAATCTCAGGCTGCTTTCTTAGAAAATCTACCGTGAAAACAGTTTTACTTATGTTGCAGTGTCCGAGACAAGTATGTAATATTTAATCCGCTCTCATGATGGCCGATCGATGGTGACGTTCATGTGTGACGACGATACAACATCAAATAGTTACTGATCATGACCTTACTGACAACGGCCAATGATTCCATGAAAAGCTTATAGTAAACTCATTTAATTACGTGTCTTATTTAATTCTGTGTTATTTGACTTGAGGGTCTCGATAGATCTCTATGAGGAATATAAAAAGTATTGAAGTAGATGGCAAAATTTGCAGATAAACTTAGGCTTAATTATGGAAGATTTTACCACACTGGCAAATGATATCACAACACCTATGAAAATAAATATATTCCCGGCTAGAAATGGAACCTAGAATCTCTTGGTCATCGGACAGTCACTAATTACTAGGGTCGTTAAATAAATAATCTTCATAGGCTTATATCGCTTTATTTAATACATGACCAGGTTTAATGGTAAATTTTAAATATCAAAATGTACTTGAAAATGAATTTAATGAAGTTAATGAGGCAAAAGAAAGGATAACGGATAAAGATGTTTTTAATTAAACCTGTTAATCGTACCTGGCATCGAGTACGCGTGCAATTACGATCGCGCGATATAATAAATAATAACAAATTAATCGCTCCACCATCTTGATAGTGTGTATAAAAATTGCAGTTGCAAGTTGTCAACTGGGAGATGAGGAGAGACGATTACAAATAAATCTTGCGGTTCACGGTCCACTGATAACAAACGAGCTATCTACCAATTATGATCTGCCTCCTATCTGCTGCTAAGCTGCTGGTTCTGATGAAATATAAAACAAACAAAAAGTTGGACTATGTACTATTGTACCTCGTCAAAGTTTTTTACGTGTCTGGTCTGTACGCTGTACCTTCTTCATAAAGAAAGTAAAAAATTAACATTTACAGTTTAACATGATAAGCGATTTTAACACTTGCAGTGCCACCATCCACTGCCGCCCATGGGCATTTCTGACAGACCTCTAACAGAACTATAGGAGGGAATGATGAGTTAATTTGTTAAATATGTTTATCTGTTTGTTCTGGATTGAAAAAGACGGACAAAGGATTTTCAAAGAAGTTTTAAAATTGACAACAATGATATTATAATGTAAAAAGAGGTAGATATTTCACTAACGCGCCGATGATGAAGAGCGTAAGAATAGGCAATTGACCGTTTTGCTCGTAGTCGCTCTGTCAATACAAGACGATACGCACGCTTTTGTTGTTGTCAGAAGTGCTTGACATTTGACATACAGCGTTAAAATGCCTTCGTGTATTATACCAATGTGTAGTGAAACAAAAGATATACGTGTGTATGTTACAGCTCTTTTCGGAACAAATTTTTTGGTTGATTTATAAGGGAATAACGTATCTAATATTAAATATCATTGATTGACATGACAATCATTCCAAAAGTAGCGATTAATATTGAAAGACATAGAGCTAAAGAATATTCTAGATCACAGAGTACTATCTAAGAAGTAAAAGGTCAGGTTGCAGATTGTAGATAGTAGTTTCCAGAGAGATTTATTTGTGATCGACAACGGAAGACAAATCGACTTGAAGACATGTTTGTAGCCGACGGATAATCGGATACGTAATGTTCATGAGAATTACTAGATATCGAAGCAAAGTTAGGATTATGGAGAATTGTAAACTTATAAAATGTTACTAGACAAATTAAAACACCTTACCGTAATAAAATTACTATAACGATGAGTGACTGAAAATGCATAGCTTGGACGTAAAAGTTGAATTTTTTTCTCGGAAGGTCTTTAATCTCTACATAATAAGTGTGGAAATGCAATTGAAAGCGTTTTTTAATCCTTCTCATTTAGGGGAAAGTGGGTGTAAATTGGCATGAGTGTAAATATAATTTGATTTAATTAAAACTAGGATAATTGTATAATTGACGACCTTGTAGCCTAGTTGGTAGCGACCCTGTCTGCAAAGCGAGGGGTCCCGGATTTGATTCCCAGACGGGGCAGATATTTATGTGACGGATAAATATTTGTACTCGGGTCATGGGTGTTATTGTGATGTGTTATGTGTCGTCCATGCCACCCGCGACACAGGTAACAACCTACTGCGGGGGTATGAGTGTGTAAGCGTTTAAAATTAGTTAAAGTTTGTTTGATATAATGTCTTGTTTGTGCCTCACACAATCCAGGGAATCCTAGCGCGTAAAAGTCTGTATTTATTTATTCACAACATACACATTGTGAGTACCAACCTTAATATTAGGTAATTATGTCGCGCTCTCACGAATTAAACTCGTAAGTAACCATTGTAGTGCACAGTATCATTTGGGTGAATATCTGAAACGTACATTTTTTTCAAATTTTGGTGGTGATATTTTTTCTTCAGTTTTCGTGAAAAATGAGGACCTGGTATAAGAAAAGAAAGTGTAACAATTCGACTTCTTTTCTTCGCAAATGGGTGAATATCAGAAACGTGAATTTTTTTCAAATTTTGGTGGTGAAAATGAGAACCTGGTATAAGAAAAGAAAGTCGAATTGTTACACTTTCTGTTCTTATACCAGGTCCTCATTTTTCACGAAAACTGAAGAAAAAATATCACCACGAAATATTGAAAAAAAAAATGCACGTTTCTGATATTCACCCATTTGCGACGACGGAGACATAGTGGCAGCAGAAGACAAAATGGCCGTCTCAGCGGTCTCAGCGGTCTCAGCGTGTCGTTGTTACGTCGGACATGAAACCGATCAGATGGATGATCTGCGTCCCGCCTCGATCGATATGCCGAGGAATTTGTCGATCTCGGAGTGCGATAGCGATGCGATACGGTGTACCAATACCAGCGATGTGCCGAGTATTTCTGGAAGCAACGTACCTATTCGTAGCTCAGTCAGCTGCTTTGTTTCACTATATACAAATTGTATTGATAGGCGAAGAGAAACCTTTGAGCTTTTTAAAAGCGCATATTTAGTTATTTATAACGTACTTATATACTCTAATAATAATAATAATAATAATTAAATAAATAAATATTTATTCTCTCATGAGAAACATCTTCTTCATCTTAAATTCCGGAATAACTTCTTTAGGAAGCTAATTTCGATTTATCTAAATTTGTTTAGTGCTTATCCAAATACGAGTTTATAATACTTAGCTGTATTTATTTCCCATTTCCTTTTTCGCACTTAATGGTTTTCTTGTGTTGTTTTCTTTTAACTTGATAGATATTTCTTGTGTTGGTTGAGAATCTTTCCTGTTTGGCAAAATTTGGTTGCCGTATCGGGAACCTTTAAATAGTAGGCCATCGCTAAGGTATTACTAACGTTCATGAACGACCGCGTCAGCGACCGCTTACCATTAGTTGGCTCGCCTGCTTATGTCTATGGAAATATCTTTTTCCGAGTATTTACAATACATATCTTAAATAAACATTACATTACAATGAAACAAACGCTAGGTACCTAATCGCTCGCTGTATCGTCTTCAAAAACTCGTTTTATTTCAAGAAGATACAAAAACTTTATTACCAAACCAGAATAAAATACAAAAAATAGATTTGCATTAGAATTCTTCACAGAATATAAATCCTAATACTCTCAACGATTGATTCATTTGTGGCAATTAAGATTAACTTTTATATTATTACTCAAATGTCTAAGATTAAGTGTGTCATGGCGGATCTGATAAGCGAAAAGCAAACTTTATAATGTTATATTTATTCGTTATCGCGACTCACTGATGCTTTGTCACGATCTGTTACTTTTATTGAGTAAACCAACAAATATTATCAGATTGTTTTCAAATTCTTACAATCAGATTGTTTTGAATGTCCGATAGAAGATCTTAAAACTGTTTTGTTTTAATTTATGTTGCAATTTAATTTTATTAAAGCTAGATAGATGCAATTAAATAGTAGTTAACTGTAATGGGACAGATGTTGATTTTACTAGGCGTTATCATGGTTTGAAGAGCGTAATCTTGTCAATTCATGGCCTCCCTATAGCTGAGCTTGGGTCTCTTCTCCAGTTGGTTTAAGCTTGCAGTCTGGCCTGTCAAGCTGTGTTGGGCTGCGTCAGGCTGGAACTGGATAAGCAGCTTTTACACGCCTTCGAAAACTTGGACAATTCTCAGGTTACTTAAGTACCTGTTTCATGATGTTTCTTTCATAAATAATAAAGTTAAAGAGTTCTAAAATTCAGGATTCGAATTTAGCAATCTGCGGGAGATACACCTCCAAACCGAATAAAAATATTTTTGTTGATTCTAATGTGAATTATTTTACCTCAAGTATTTCTACCTAAAGACATCAATCAGTTCTGAAGACTGGGCCCAAACGCTTGAATCAATTAACTGCATTGTATTATCGTATTAACTTAGCATAAGTCTACTTTGCACCAATCCGGGATTAACATGCACGTAGTATTCAGTTAATTTTTCAAGTTATCATGGATGGCTAAATCTGAAACCATGAGGAATAGTTACAAGTGCTTAAAGGACTCTTGGACCTCTCTCTTGAATTTTGATGAAAACTAAAACTGCATCTGCATTTCATGTTTGAAATATCAATATTCCTAGCCAGGAATCAAAACCGTTGATTTTGAAAAACACACATATCCTGTATTATAGAACCATTTGACAGTGTCGCTAATAAGGATTTAATTCTGGAAGCAGATAAGGCAATCCACGCCCACTTGCACAATTCACCCGAATACTTTAAGACGACCCCGGATGCTTATGTTTCCCGGACACCGATCAGACAGTCGAGCATGTCCTGAATGAATGCCAGCGCTTTGGTGCCAGAATAGTGCTATTCAATATGCGCATCGAGACTTCAAGGTGGAACTTCCTTCTGGCAGGGAAACGCCAGGAGGGAGTTCCAGCTCGGACCAAAATTCCAGGACCAAAATTCGCTGACTACTGTATCGGTTTCATAAAGCAGTGGCGCAGCAAAATTGATATAGCCTTTAAAAACCTGTAATAGGTATACGTATATGTATTTATATTATATTCTTTATTTAAGTACGAGTATGAATAATCAACGTAATTAGGAATTATTTATTCATGCACAATTTTACAATATTCCAATACAATATAAACATTATTATTTTAATGAAAATCAATTTAATCAAGGTCCCTGAAAAATTAAATCAGGGGGAAAAAATGAAACAAGAAAAAATAAGACATGCATGGCATCTTCCTTCCTCCTACAAGGGAAACATGCTCTACAATAAAATAAAAGCATATACCAACACACCCACCAGCGCCAACTCTGTGCCCCGAAGGTGCACCATCAGGGTAAGTTGACTCTACAATGGTTAGTTGCAAAGCGTTAAGCAAAATCGGTCCTACATTGTGTGACTGATATAGAGTCTTCTCTACATCTTGTCGGTACTTTTTATATGTACTTAGGATGTAATCTGTACTTAATATACCAACATAATTTAAAGGTAAGCGCACATTCACGATAAATGGAGTTATTTCTTCTAAGTGTTGGCCTGGGAACGAGGTGTTTTAATATGTTATAGTGGGTCACATGGAAAATATTCTAATTATGTTACTGAAAAATCTGTATTTATGTTTTCGGTAAATTTTACTTGTGCTAATAAAATAAATAAAACTATATTTCCTGTTACTATCAGAATGATAGTACAGTTTCCCACTTATACATTTTTAATAGGCCCATTATGTAATAACATTAACATTACTATACCGCCTTTACTAATTTTCCTTTTTTTTATAACATTTTGGTTTATATGGACTCTAGCAAGCGTCTATAATAGCGCTTTAAGATCTTTTGGCGTCCGTTTCAGTAAATCTCTATGGATTTACACTTGAACACGTCAAGAGTTCAAGGTTCTTCATTTGTGAGGAAGACAAGTGTTCTGCACCCATTGCGCAAATTGGTTGTAAATTTGCAACAAGTCCAAATATTTTTATTACTCCTAGCAACACCTATTCAGTATAAAACGAAGAGTAAGTACATTAGTTTCTATGACAACCTGTATTTTGGGAGACAAAAATTTCGCGGCTTGAATTTCGTTCCGTTTCAAAAACGCCACTATCGAAATATCGCGCGAGATACGACTTTTATGGCGGGCAGCTTTTTTATTTGACATTTTATACAAGTTTATTCAAACACTGCGATAGCATCGCTGACGTTATCTTTCAATGCAACGTTACCGCGAGCTCGGAGGCGATAGGATCTCGGGCCAGCCATTGCTAGTTAAACCAACTTGATAAGGGATCGGGTGCGGCTGTGTGCGTTCGCGTATCGTACGCGCTCGCCTGTGTGCGGGGAGGGGCGCTCGAACGGCAACAAGCCAGTCACTCAATTTACGCGGCAAAAGAATGACGTCGACGAAAATGGTTGCGCTCGAAAATATATAGTTCGGCTCGAGTTCGTGTTCGCTCGTGTTTGTGTGTTCGTTGTGATGTTATTGTGGCTGAGGTACCTCAAACAGCTGGAACTGGCGTGCACGAGTGCGGCGGAGTTGCCGCCAGGTGGCGCGAATGTCAAAACAATGTGTACGCAACTTCATTTGTTTACTTTCTTTTTAGCATCAACTGTCATTTTCATGAGTGTGGAACCAACTTCTTTTTTTGAATTTTAAATATAGAATCTGTTATTACTTTTATAGGATACCGTCATTTGAATGTTTTCTTTTTTGTGTTGATACTGTTCAACAGTTCTGAGTGTAGCCGGCCAGTTTTTGAAAGTTTGAACATGAAATTTGAAATGTAGAGCTGTTATTTGACTGCCAATTATTATTGTTTACTGCTTTTCTATTTCTGAAATTAACCGAAGAGCTCCACATTTATGTATATACATAGGTATGTATTAATGCTTATTTTGAAGCCAACGGCCGTTTATCTTAGCATTATTAAATAGTTTTTAGCAACGAACAAAGAGTTAATGAAAAGCCATTAAGCAGATAACTTAGAAAATAAATATACAGCCATTAAGGAGAGAACGTTTCAACGGAATCGCGATAAAGCAGTAATGTTTCTAAGTTTTTTTATCTTATTTGTGTGTCTGATAGTCGTTAGTGGGCAAACATCAGATTTTTATTGCACTGTTATCTTGCCTGGGTAGTTATTATGACGGGTTCTATAATTGATGTTATGAAAATCTTTAGGAATATTGCTACGTAGTCAAAACTAAATAGTTTTGTATCATCCGTCGTAATGGACATTATGAAGACGTCGTATGTGTCCGGTGGGTGTACTAACCCTAGAGGTCTGTTTCCTGGATCCATCTATACATCTAATACAAAGAAATAAAATTGGAGTGTTTGTTTGTAATATTAAAATAACCACTGTTTACTAAGTGCATTTGGATGTATACACGGTACATATACCTACCTACCAAAACAACATTTTTTGCAATTTTTGTCTGTCTCTCTGTCTGTCTGCCTGTCTGTTAGTTTCGGCTAATCTCTGAAATGGCTGGACCAATTTTGACGAGACTTTCACTGACAGATAGCTGATATAACAAGGAGTAAATTAGGCTACTTTTATTTTTGAAAAAAAAATAGTTTGTTAGGCAATACGAAGTTCGCCTGGTCAGCTAATTATTAATTAAAAATCAAATAAAAAAATATAGTTATTTAAACACTGTAACAAGTAGGCCTTAAACTAATTTTATAACACCATTAAATCAGTATTGAGGTGCCTATCACTAAACTAAAAGAATCGCAGGTTTTGTTGTTCCTAGCAAAACTGCAGCGCTGATTTTCATTCGGCCTGTTTATGAGTGCAGTATTTCAGACCCTCTCTACCAATACGAGGAGTATACGGCCATGTCGGCCATGGTCAACTGCGTTGATCAAGGGATGGCCTTGAAACAATGAATGATAATATTTTGCGTTTGTAGGTAGGACATAAGTTAGTCACATCGCGGGTATCCGGGTTCGAATACTACACGCATCTCATAACCTAAACCTGCATACGTACCTGAGGCATACAATGTAAGATTGACTTGATAATTTGGACGTTGGCTATTCCCATAACTTAATTTCATCTTTTTCACGTGTTTTTAAAACTTTTAACAGACATGACATGGCCTAGTTAAATGATCTTTGGGATAGTCGCTTTAAAACGTTTCTTCATTGGTCGGTATGATACCTACCGCTTGACGACAGCTGGTAGAGACGCGTCCTGGTTTCAATTCCTGAATCAAATCAAATCAAAATCTTTTATTCGTATAGGTCACTGATATACTTATGCACGTCATTTTTTAAACTACCAGCTTTTCGGAAGGGTGCTTTTTCATGGAGGAGAAGAAAAGCCGTAAAGAAACTCCTCGGCATATACGTACTGACCGGGATATACGTACATTATGTGATAGATAATTGTTTTCTATTGGTTTTATTTATGTTTGTTATGTTGTTTTGTATGTTATGAGCTGTAGGTAGAGCTACTTGCGACATGGAAATCCTAGTGCGGGTGGGTGTATGAGTGTGTGAGCTTTTTTACCGACTTCAAAAAAGGAGTATTCAATTCGACTGTATTTTTTTATGTTTGTTACCTCAGAACTTTCGACTGGGTAAACCGATTTTGATGATTCTTTTTTTAATTGAAAGCTGGTGCTTGTCATGTAGTCTCACTTAAATTTGAGCTAGATCGAACGAGTAGTTTTTGAGTTATTTTGAAGTCGGTTATTTTTTTCTTGGTAAAATTCAGATTATGTTGGTAACTCTACACTGTTGAAGGAAATAACATTTTATTTCGAATTCTAACCATTATTTATTTATTTGAAAGTTTGTATGAATGGTTTCTCTTTCATACAAAACTACTGTTTTTCATGAATTTTAGCACACAGTTTGACCATGACCTGGATAAAGATTAAAAAGCGTTTATATCGCTTACACACTCATACCCCCGCAGTAGGTTGTTACCTGTGTCGCGGGTGGCATGGACGACACATAACACATCACAATAACACCCATGACCCGAGCACAAATATTTATCTGTCACACAAATATCTGCCCCGGCCAAGAATCGAACCCGGGATCCCTCGCTTAGCAGGGGCGCTACCAACTAGGCTACAGGGTCGTCAATTATACAATTATCCTAGTTTTGATTAAATCAAATCATATTTACACTCATGCCAATTTACACCCACTTTCCCTTAAAGGAGAAGGATTAAAAAACGCTTTCAATTGCACTTCCACACTTATTATGTACACAACCTCGCTTAGCAGGGGCGCTACCAACTAGGCTACAGGGTCGTCTTACTCGTCTTATTATACACATACGTATATGGTTCTTATTATAGCTGAGCGCTAGTTAAAAAAATATATAAATAGCCTCATCTAGAGGAAGCCACAGTGGTTGATAATGATCGTGAAATCGAGATAACAGTTCTTATCACATCGCCCTCGTTCCCTCGCATCACGCTTTTTATCGCACACGCGCCACTGCGTCAGCGGCGCACTGCCCTTGTTTAGATTACTGAGCTTTTGTATGATCGACGAGCATTTTTATTATGTTATGTAAACTATTTTAGATAGATGAGATGCTGGTAGTTAATTCTTTTCGTTTGACGCCGCAGATATTTTTATTTTGACATGATGACTGTCGTTCAATTTTGATGGATAAGAGTAAAAATGGTTGTGAACTTTTGATAATATAATAATTATGTAATTAGCTAGATTTATACTTATAAATACAAATGTAAAAGATATAGAGTTAACTGTTTTATTTACCGGTTTGATTCTAAATGGTGATTCAATCAATTACGCGAATGAGATAAATATTTAAGCAATTTTCGGAAAATGTTATATACTTATGTCACCGCGAACTAAGAAGCCCAATTTGTCGTTTGCCATCAGTGACGTTAGAGATGTACAAAAAAATCGGTTCACGAAAGAAACCAATTTTTACAACAAATCGATTCAAAATTAAAAACCTTCTAATCGATTCGATATTAAATTTTAAACTAAAAAACGTAAAATTTTGGTATCGATTGAGCTATCTCGTACCGCGTATTCTCATTAAGTACCTATTTACTACTTCAATAAAATATTATTTTATTCATTCGCCCATGAACATCAACAACACCAAAAGCATCACTGGTGCGTTGCCGGCCAAGAAAGAGAAGAAAAAGAAAGATAGATCATGATAGAACGAAATAACATTTTGACATAATATTATATTATGAGCATCAGGAAAAAACTACAGTGAATAAATTCTTGCTTATTTCGTAAGACACATTCATGTACATAATTATACATAATTATTATTTTGTTGAAAAAAAAAAATGTTTACCGCAACCTTAAATACATAATTACACATAAGCACATAACATATTATTTGCAGTTACTGTCCATGGATGGCGAAGTGCCCATACATAATGGAAAATGTCCTTTGATAGCATCCAATTCGTCGTGGTATTATTGGGTACCTAATTTTAAATTCAAATGCAAGCAAATCATTTTTAACAATGTAATTAAATTAATCAATTTTAATTTTTAAATTTCGATTATAGTAATGTATCGATTATGATTGGTTTTATAAACGGTTTCAAACCGTCACATCACCCTACGTCAGATTAGATTTAGGCTTCTTCATACAAGATTGTTTCGACGTCACATATTTTTATTTAATTTTGCATAAATTATGATGTGATGGTATTTTTACTAGATTTTAACGTATAATATGATTTATAATCAACGCCAATGAAAATGAGTAGGGATTTTTAACAAATTTTGGCAAAATCCTTTGTCCGTAAGTATTCAACTATTCATGTCAAGTAAATGGATATTCCATTTCGCTCAAAGACACCCATACAAGGTTAGTTCATATAAATAAATAGCAGCTATCATTATGGGCATCTTAAATAATTTTGACATAGGTGCATTAACCCAATTAGGTTTCATTTCCATGGATGCAAGCAAATTGAAGAATTTATTTATTTCTTTCTGTCTTTCTTGGCCGGTAACGCATCAGTTTTGGCTTTGGTGTCGCTAATGTCCATAGGCCACGATGGTGGCCACTTGCCATCAGGATCTTCAGCTATTTTGCCGGCTATTTCCATAAAAAAGACGAAATAATCTAAAAATTGACGAAGAATATTTAGGTCTTGTCTTCATATAACTACTCATTTATTCCACGGCCAGGTTCGCGTCTTCTCTCAAATGATATATTCACCATCAGAATAATTTGACGTTAGTAACTTTCGTGCTTCATCAAGGTTAGGTTTTAATGTTATCTTAATAGGATACGTTTTGGCGTGTTCCTACAAAACAATACAACCTATCGTGGTGCTAATGTATTTTGTTTGTTATATTATCATTAGCGGATAAGCATTCGGGTCGGTCTATAGAGCGATATCGCGAGTTGACTGACGGCTGTGCGTTAATTTGATTAGGGACTATTAACATTCAATTTTTTTTATTAATTCCAAAACTGTTGCCTATTTTCTAATTAATGTCACGAACAATGGGTCCATTTTGTTTATTTATGTTGAAAACATTTACCTGTTAATTCGATTGCAATGAGAAACACCTACTAAAACCTTGAAATGGCTGCTGAAACCCTTGTAAAAGCATTATTTTGAAACCACGGACGTAAAAAAAGACGGACGTAATCCCAAGAACAAATTCAGTGAAGCACCCATAGGAATACCAACTCTGTATTCGTACAAGTACACACACCCACACATTGACACCATACGGCTACGACATTGACACCATCGCGAATCAAAAATTACAAAATTACGCACACATGGTAAGCGAGCTATCAGCTGTAAGCTTCACTCTCGATTAGACAAGGTTACGTCCGTTCTTTTTTATGTCCGTGTTTGAAACGTACAAAATTTGAGAATTAATAATGATATTTAAATAGCTTAAGTAAGCAATCTATGTGTCATTTAAAACCGTTTTACCAGACAATGTTACTAAACTAAACCTTAAAAATAGAGACATTTATATGAAATAATGTTATTTATACGCGTTTCTCAGGCGATGTGGTTATCGCTATGAACATTCAAATTCTATTGTTTCGGCTAATGCAACAGTTCCCAAAATATAAAGTTTAAAGTTATCTGGAGGAAACATCGTGACCGGGGAATCGAAGCCGTTATCAGGAGCTGGTATCAACGGAGCTCTGCCTTAGTCTTATCACTGGGATCTCGACGGATTTTTGAGCACGTAAAAAAATTATGACCGAAAATAAATAGCATTTAGGGTCGGCTAGGGGCCGCTGCGTTGTGTTATTATATTATAGTGTTTTGAAGTTTGCGTGTTAAATGGAAAATATCTGATAGCGAGTTTTTGGATAAGATGTTAAATTTGATATAAAAACCATAGAATAGAACCTACATAATATTATGGTATGTATTTAGCTGCTTATAACATTCATATATTTTACGTAATGTATGTATTTATGTAGGTATGTGTACTTATTTCATTCGCCTCTCCGCGTAGCAGCTGTTCCCACCGATTGGTTACCTACACCTTTGCGTCACATCTAATTGTATTATCTTTCAATAACTTCTATAAAAGAAAGGGGCCGTCCATTAATCACGTGACCTTTTTTTAGCATTTTTTTAACCCCCCCTCCCCCTTGGTGATATGTAGTGAGGTTTAAGACTACCCCCCCCCCTCCCCCAACATCACGTGTATTTTTAGTACCTACAAAGAATCTTAAATTTTTTAGAATATTATCTTTAAATACAGGTATAAACTATAATCTTATTTTATTCTGAAATTAAGGACCATGATAAAAATGTCTAGACTAGGTAGCAAGTTGTTTTTGATTGCCATAAAAATAATGATAAACGAAGGGTGTAATCATGCGAAAATCATGTATTGTATTATTACCAGAACATATTGTACTAGTGCATGAACATATTTATTGTGTATTGTCCTCGGACTACGGATTAGCAAGACATTCTACAATACTAATAACTGGATAAGCATCTTGCAGTACTTTTATAATACTGAGTACTTCTATCTCTCAAGAAAGTGATATGAAATTGAGTGCCGATGACCTTTTTTTAAAACCTCGTAAGTACTCGATACTGAGTAGTATCAATACTTTAGGGCCGATACTTTTTGGGTATCGATACCTTACCCTCGATACCGCACGAGTACTCGGTATCGATACCAGAGGCCGATACATCGAACCCTAGCGAAGTGGCGACTGCATGTCAAGCCGGGCAGTCGGTGGCGGCGCGTGAGGCCTTCGTTCGTTGCCTGGCAACGGCAAGTCAAAGTCACACTACACGCTGCTTTTGTATTTAAAAATCGCGCGTTTGACGAAAAAATAAATACACGTGATATCTTACTACACCCCCCCTCCCCTTTGTGCTATTTTCGTGATTTTTGTCAAACCCCTCCCCCCCCTTTCAAGCCTCACGTGATTAATGGACGGCCCCAAAGTACTTAGTTCGAATTCTTGTTCTAAAGTGTTTAAATAGGACATTCTGAATAGATCAGTTTGTAACAAAAAAATAATTGTTTCGGTCTTGGTTTGTTTGAAATCTCTTCATTTGAATGTCTTCATTCTATGTAGTAATAAATTATGCAGTACAACGAATCTTTCTCTTCTTGTTTCTCTGTTGATATTTCCGATACATACATATGATACATACGATACATATCCCACTTCTGATGACACTCTAGTACCGTTGAACTAGTGAACGAAGAACCTCACTAGCAAACACTCAGCTCACTCAGCTCAGCTCACTGACGCTTCTAACAAACAAACCCATTGTAATGCCCTTACTTCTAAAAACCTTCAATGCAAGATCTCCCGGCCGATTACAAACAAAAACCGTTTTGTGTAGATACAGGCATATTCTGGGACGGTATCGCGGCGTACCATCGCACTATCGCCCGTTGAATCGCCAGCGATCGACCGTTTTCGGCGATAAAACACCCCCCACACTCCCTCGTCCTTTCAAACGGCGAATGGAAAATATGGCGAGTGTCACTCATTTTGACAGTTGAAGTGGCGTTTTAAAAGAAATACGAGTGTGTTTGCTTGAGCATGTGCTGAAACTTACGCATACATGAAGTTACAATAACGTTACGGTAATGTTAATAATATTATTTTAATATTGTTTCATCTGAAAACTGAATAGATTTTTAAGGAATTAGATAGAATTAGCTGTGACAAAAACGTCTCAGGTCGATTCACAGCTAAGGTAGAAATAGATTTCACGGGTTAATATTTTTATTTTACTCTTGTTTCCCAATGATATTATAATGTAAAAAAGAGGTAGATATGTCAATATGGTGTCGACGATAAAGAGCGTAAGAACAGCCAATTGACCGTTCTGCTCGTAGCCGTTTTCTCAATAAAAGACGATAAAAGACGATCATATTATTGTACAGATTATAAACATCACAACACTATCCCTCTCTCACACCGAAGCGAACCGTACGTAGCGTACGGAGGGTAGCCACCACCCCTCACTATCGAGATGGCGGCTTATCGCTCCGTTCTAGATCTCAGATTACGATCCGCCGTAATAAATGGAGGGCGGCTGTACAGAAACTTGGGGAAAAACGGGAAATGTATTTTAAAGGAAATTTAGGCAGCGCGGTAATAACATGACATTATACCTACTATTAATTATAAATCATATACTTTACTAGCTGACCCGGCGAACTTCGTATCGCCTAACAAATTATTTTTTTTTTTCTAAAATAAAAGTAGCCTAAGCTACTCCTTGTTACATCAGCTATCTGCCAGTGAAAGTTCCATCAAAATCGGTCCAGCCATTTCTGAGATTAGCCGAAACAAACAGACAGATAGACAGACAAAAATTGTAAAAAAAATATTTTGGTATATGTACCGTGTATACATCCAAATGCACTAAAAAGCGGTTACTTTAATATTACAAACAGACACTTCAATTTTATTTATTTGTATGTATAGATTAATATATCCCGTTATACTTGTTATATAATTATAACATAATATGTATATTTATTTTTTTAACATTACAAAGTACTTTCCGCTCCCGGGTTCGTTACGTCCAAATCATTCTAAGAGAACGCAGAGAATGAACCTTTAACTGGGACAAAAATTTTGTCATAGATTTGGATATTTAATATCACATTTTTAAAGTCTGGACAATCTGGATATTGTCTATCTATTTGTCAAGGTTTCATCTTAATCCGTGTACCCGTTAGCGCGTTATGGAACCTCAAACACCCAAACATCTTTATAACTACAATTTTGCATTTCTAATATTAGTAGAATAATGAATGGTCATTGGTAACACCGTTTGTAACACGGACAATTTGTAATACCGTTTGTAACTGGGAATCAAACTCGGGACCCTTTGTTTGATTGGGTTAATATCAATTGGGCTACAGGGTGATATAAATAATATTTATTATATCGATCATGATTAAAACAGAACCTTAAATAGTTTTGCAATATTGTACGTATGAACCCTATCAGGACAGGTTAGTGCGAACAGTTTAAGTTCATAAATAATTTAATATTGATCGACACTTGCAATAAAGTAGATAATTTTGACATTGGGAATGTGACCTGCCTGTACCAAGTTTTAAACTTAGTAGGAACACATAATACATAGTAATAGTACCTAGTGGGAGGGAGGGAGGTGCCACGCATGTTTTAAAGTATATACCATCATACATGTTAAACGCGGATTGTTGCAAAGTAGACTAATACTAACTTAATACCTATGTAGGAATTTGAAGTAGGCACTAGTATAAAAATATTTTAGTTTGACACAATTTTGAAACAGTTTGGTGTTCTCGGTTTTATAAATTATAAACTGACCACTTTATTCATAAAAACAAGCGAAGTTACTTATGAAGCGTTTTGTTTCTTTTAATATTATGAAAAACTATAAAAATAAATCATACTATAAAAGTGCAAAAGCTAATAGATACCTACCTATACGTTTATCAAGCGTTTGAATAAGACTGAGTCTGTCAGTTACTAGTAAATAAGTTTTTAATGCTTAGTGCCTTTATTCACCCAAAACTACACCGACACAATATGGTGGGATCGTAGTCGAGCATTAACTTATTCGGAGGACACGTTAAGCCATGTCGCAGGCCTTCGAGCGGCATAAAAACGACCGAACCTTGTTGTTTGCCAATAACGTCTTCACCTGTCTGCAATGAAGCAGCTTGGTTCTTGGCCACGCCCATTGGCCTATATCATCCTCAAGAGGAGACACCCGAACCCTGTATTTCATGAAGTTGTTGATGAAATGATGATGTCTTAACACAGGTGGCCTTTGTTATAGATCTAATTTATAGAAAAGGTTGTCCCCCCACGAGTTATCTAAACTAGGCTGTCTATCACACCACCTTGAACACATAGGGGTAAAGACGAGAGCTATCGTTACATCGGCCGATACGACCCGTATGTGCGCGATAAAATGAACGATTTCGTTCGCAATTATGTAGGTTAATTGGAACTTTACTGTTATTTTACAGCGTTTTGAACATGTGTGTAAATATGGTAAGTGATCGTCATAAAAACGGTGATGGTACTGTGATTTAAATGGCTCTCGAGTTGTCCGAGTTTGAATTACTTCGAGTTGTTGCAAACGGCAACTTACGAGTATCTCAGAACAATAATATCACATTGTCGCTTTATTATTTTTTTCGATTTTTAAAATTTGTTGATTAAAAATTTTCCTTCTCATGCTTTCATGCGTATTGGATTGATATAAAAGATATTGTAAAATAAGGACAAATTTGTCATAAAATAAAAGCTCATCATTAAAACATTACTTAGGTAGGTACTTTAATAAAAAAGGTATGTCTTAGTGTACCTATATAACGTAACTGTATTATGCATAAAAGTTAATAATAAATCAGATATTAAAAAAAGTTGTGTGTATTTTCATATTTTGATATGTTTTGCATTATAGCTTTATTCGCCTTATAACTAAACTAATACACAGTCCAAGTAAAATCGAACGTAACTGTAATATGCTTATAAGTTAATAAATAAATTAGGTACTAAAAAAACATGTTTTCATTTTTCATGTAAATTTGATAATTTTTGCACTGTGGCTTTATTCGCCTTGTTATAATTACTATACACAGTCCAAGTAAAATCGAGGGGCGAATCACGAAATTTTAATAGAAATAAATAAATAATTATTTGTTTTGATTTGTGATACTTTGACCATCCGCCAGGTGGCCATTCTACCCGTGTCAGTGTATTTGCATTACAGAAATCAGTGATTTAAAGCCATTTTAGCTAATAGCTTTCAGCGAGGTACAAAACAATTCACGCTCCACCTCGAGTAACGCCACTAAACGACACACTGGCATGCTCTTATCTCGCTATTTGCATATCTGCACCAACAAATTAAGTTCAAGAACTTGATATTTAACTTATCGGTTAAATTCGCCGGTTATCTCTGACTTAACTAATGAGCAGAACTTCAATGCTATAATTCTACATTTAGCCGCCAGGGAACAGCAAAAACAAGGCACGAATGAGACAAAAAGTTGTTTAAAACTGAAGTAAATGATACTGATGTAGTTGACAATAGACGGAGAGTTTATGTTGATATCCCGAGTAATTCACCCATTAATGGGGATGGCTGATTTAAATCAGCTGTAACTTCGTTTATTTAATCTTGATTTATGTTATTATCACATTTTAATGTATTAATAATACAATTTTAAGGTAAAAACGGTGTACCGTAGAACCTATTCACGTGTATTTTTTAACCGACTTCAAAAAAAGGAGGAGGAATCCACTGTATTTTTTTTATGTTCGTTACCTCAGAACTTTGGACTAGGCGAACCGATTTTGATGATTCTTTGTTTAATCGAAAGCTGGTGGCTGTCATGTGGTCCCATATACATTTTATTGAGATCTGACAATGGCATCCATGATAAAACTATATAAGACTTAAATTTGTATTAAGTAAGCGCGACAAATGGACGAATAACTCAATATCACGCCAATCGATTTCGATGATTCTTTTTTTAATCAAAAGCAGGTGCTTGTCACGTAATTCCACATAAATTTGAACGAGACCTGACTAGTAGTTTTAGAGTAACTTTGAAGTCGGTTATTTTTTGTTAGTAAAATTTAGATTATTACTATGTTGGTGTTGCTGTAATGAAACAAAAATGAAAATAAATATATGTATATGTAATAACTATTATAAACAAAGTAAATTAAAACATAATATTATTATTATTATTATTATTTCACTCTTTATTGTAAACTAAAAACTAGATTACAATGGGCGGACTTAATGCCTGATATGGCATTCTCTACCAGTCAACCCTGGGTGATAGTTAAAGGTTGCGGTAGGTGCTAAAAGAAAAATATAGATACCTACATACTTCTATTCTAATATTACTTGAAATAGACAATTTTGAAAACATCGCACTGTTTCATCGCACAGCCTACTTTTATGATACATTTTAAAATTGTAAGTCAGTCACCTGCATGGTACGCACATCAAACAAAACACACATATAACGTTACGTAAAGGATCACATGATAACATCACACAAATACAGTGCAACACTAGCAACTAGCATACATTATGGACACGGACATACAACTCATACAAACAAAAGCACAAAAACAGACACATAATAAAGCACCGGCGGTATCGGTGCGATATCGCATCGCTCGCGGAAGCCGCCATCGCTCGCGCTTATCGCCACTTCCTAACTGAATATATTACGCGAATCTTTTAAAATATGTCCGTTCCTGACACAATGTTGCTATAAATTGTTTTAAATATAAATTATTTGCTTCCGCGATTAAATCTTCGCGATGTTAGCTGCACTGTTGTTATGAAATAATATTATTGTATGCGATAGTTCCGCGGTGTTTCGTCGTGGGCCTTCTCGTATAAAAGAGATTAAATTAAGCATCTATTTTTAATATTATGAGTTACTACACTACGGTCTGTATTGTAGTCGTATATTATCCGTATTATAGTTTCACTAGATTCACGTAGTATATTGTATCACCAGATTGAATGAGCGACGCTGTGAGGGTAGAAAGAAAGCAGGAAATCCACTTATTGTCGACTCTACGATCAAGAAACATAAACTTTTTTCTCGTGTCGTTCTTAAATGAAGAGGTAAGTGTAAAAAGGGTTCAACTGATGAAATTACTAAAATACAGTTATGGGTATCGTTGAATTCGTCTTTCGATTCTTAATGATATGGCATAGGTTTTATAGTGGAAAATTTAATAAAATATAATATTATTTAAATCCTTGTTTCATGAAAAGCGCACGGATGTGGCGCATTTTTATTAGGTTTTAATTGCAAAACTGACAATATTTGGTTATTACAGAGTAATAATTAAAAAAATACTTTATTTATGATAATTCGAAGGTATCTTATATAATTTGGAATCATAAAAAACAGATTTGAAGTTGAATATTAAGTTTTTGTTAGTTAAACCCTTTTTACACTTACCCCTTCAAATGACAATTAGTGGCCATTTTCTTTTAATGCGCCCAACTTCCAAGGTTATGATAACGGCGGGATGATCACAAACCCGTAATAATGAATGATGGACTACCAAGCCCTCTTAAATTACGGGAAAAGATAGCTAAATAACAATATCTCGCAGGATGATTTACTCACAGGGAAAATCGTCACGATACAACGATCTGGACACTAGGCACTAGACCCTACACTGGTCGCCGGTGTCGACACGTCGCGACACAATCGCGCCAATTTGTTCGAGTGTCCTCGCTCGATTTATTGCGCTGTCACTGGCTATTGCTTACAATGAAACTACACTTGAAACAAAATAAAATTAAGAAAATTAGATCATCTAAATGTGTAAGAACCTTTATTGTGTAAATGCTTTTGTTTTTACAGTTTTTTTAATCATATAAAAAATCTTCATCAAGCAAAAAAGAAAGCTCATTATAAGTTTGAACATAGAGAATGTTCTTTTGGCATAGTATACGATGAATTTTTTATTTTCTTTCATTTTTTTTACAGAATATTACAAATAAATTTAAGATTTCTTCACTCACTTCTTAATCTAAACATCAATATGACAAATCTGACTCCCATACGCGTATTGTCAAAAAACAATGTTTTCACCCCGCGTGTAATATAAACAGCATTTTATAAAGGTAAACCCGGCGTTATTAATAAACCTCACCCGAGCACTCGACATTGTGAAGTACCTACACATGCGCATGCGCATGGTAAGGCCGTGGGTGCAGTCACGAGCGGCGCTGGCGAGGGGACAAGCGCGATCGCGCGTTAACAAGCGATGCCATCACGCCAATTTGTTCGCGCGTCTTCGCTCGATTTATTGGACACGCGAACGGTGACTTCGCCTAGCTGTATAACGCATAGGTGGGCCCCGCGGGGATCGAGATATCGATACTCGAGGGAATATCACGCAGGGGTATAAATCGATAATCCATAGGTACGGTATGCAAATAGGGACAAGTGATAGTATTGACATATTACAACACAAATCGTGAGCTTAAAATCAAAAAGATTTTCAGTTTTCTAAAATAATATGGATAAAAATAATATACTTGATTGCTTTTTCGAGGCCTTTACCTGTGCCTTTGGCTTCGGCTAAATATTTCCAGGTGCAAAGCCCTTATTAATTTCTTCATGGGGATTGGAGTGTAATGGACTTTATCCATTCTTGAGTTCACTAAACTCGTCTACTCGATAAGAGACTACTGATTAACACATGATACAACGGCGTCTAGTCCCTCTTTTTAGAGATCAATTAATTTTGTACCACCAACACATTATACAGTAATGTACATGGTGGTAGAAATCTTTACCTGCGTATTCTACAATTTTCAGTCTTGGGTTGCACTGCAGTATTGTAGAGTCAGTTAAAACCGGACTCTTCGGTATTATTGAATTGGTATTTGCCGGAAATGCGTCAGCGATGACATATTTCACCAAAGGCCGTTTACCATTACATATGATTTATATTATATGTGTATACGCACATAAGAAATAATAGTACTTATAATGTATAAGTGAATTTAGTATTACAGAATTTAATGAATCATGCGTTTGATGCTCAACAGCTTGTTGCTCGTAAGCTGTTGTCGGAAGTTAAATTAAACGCTGAAAGAATCTTAGAACAGTCTCGTCTCATACGCCATGATAGAAATGGCCCTTCAACGGGGCAGATGATAACATATAAAGTTACAACACCCCTTCAACATCATCGTTTAACGGAGAGGATATCAAGTTACATTACTCCTATGTCTCTAGCACTTTAAATAGTAATGGCTTAGCGTGATTCAGAGAGGTTGTCCATTTTTCTGTAGTGTGTGTTTCTATATCGGATATCAGTCGTTTTCTTATTGGAAACATACGCATATTTCCCACCAAATAGATTCTAAATTCTGGACCTGCATATGGATCGTCTATATTATTCTTTAAGTATTTTATAAGAATTCTATAATAAAATAGAAGCTGTGCTTGCTATGGGGAGAGAGGGTCGATCCTGCTTGTCAACAGCAACGGTAATAATCTGAATTTTACCAAGAAAAAATAACAGACTTAAAAATAACTCAAAAACTGCTCATCAGATCTCGCTCAAATTTAAGGGGGACTAAATGACAAGCACCAACTTTTGATTAAAAAAGAATTATCAAAATTTGTTCACCCAGTCGAAAGTTCTGAGGTAACAAACATAAAGAAAACAGTCGAATTGAATACCTCCTCCTTGAAGTCGGTTAATAAAAGGCGACCTGATGGCTCATAGAAGGACATCATACACAGTACGCAAGAGAGACACCGGTCCGTTCAAATTTTCTCATGAGATCCCGGAGCTTTACCATAATACCGTAAGAGAAAATGATTTTTTTCCAAGTATTTGGTAGGCTATTGCTGCTCAACCCATCCACGAAGTACCAGTTGACGTTCACTAGGCTTCATGATACGATACGTCTTGGAAGCGTCCCACGAGTTATCGTCTGAGAAAAACTTGGTGATGATCATATTCCTGGCTCAAGGACTATTGATTTTATTGATTACTTTGAATGTCTTCAAAGAACATTAACTATGAAAGAATCAGATAAATCAGAGCTATCCAACGCTTGCATGTTATTGAATGCTGACGGCATCACAGCTCACAGCACGGCACGTATTCCGAGTGTATTCTCGTAACTCACCTCACCGCTCCGCCGCGCGGGCTGTGCGCTTCACTCTCAACGGCAATTCTGTATAAATCATCCTTACACCTCGACTATCGCCGACACGCAGCTCGAAGCATCTGACTTATTATTATTCCCTGAACCATAACTTTAACAGAAAATCTCTATTGCTCAGCCATTTCTCTTGTACAGTCGGCCTCCAATTAAGCGGCGAACAAGCGCAAACCTCACGCCTTCGAAATATAAATGTTAGTGGATCTATCGCATAGGCCGATACGATACCGCACGCTCGGCCAGTGCGGCCAGTGCGGGCCAGTGCTCGGCATGCCGATGTTATCGATAGACGCTAAGTAATTATGCTCAGTTCGGACTGGTTTCAAATACACACGAGATTGAATTAATTGACACGACGTTGTCACGCTTGCTAGTAAAAATAGATTTTGGTATCATTTCTTCATTATGTGAAGCTGTTCATAATTATGGTATAAGGGAAGCTAGAGGTCTGTAAAGTTAGGTATTGTGTTTATAATTTAAAATCATGTTATCCGTAACAGCAATACCATTGTTGAATTTTTAATTTCTAATTTATAGTATTTATATCATTGAAGTATTATTACTAGCGTATAGAACAGACACCGCGAACACAATGTATGTTCCAATGAATTGGCGCCGCGCGGCTTCAATGTCCAATGGATTCGTTTGATTTTCAAAGGAGAACGGGGGCTCAATTTTGAAAATAGAACCTCCCGGCGGGGACACACATTTTGTTTGAGATGTCTTCTCTATGTATTACCTCAATGATTTATATTATTTTTTTTTATGTATAAGTAGTACGTATTTTTTCAATGTTCTTTAACAACTTCATTATTAGATAATATTATCCTGTGAGCAAATTGTCCATCGTGATGCTATTTCAGTTCCAATAAATTTCAAATGTCGATAAAAGCTCTAATCAATCGAGCCTCAGCCCTAGAGGACGAAGTATCGTGAGGTACGATCGCGCGAATATCATTATTGTATCCCTTCGCCCTTGGAGCCCGATAAGCGCCTAAATGTAAATGAGACGTGCGAAAAAGTATGCGATTATCTCACTATTAGGTATAAATTAAGGGAGTGGGAATGAGGCATGCGGCACAATTATATTGTCACGAAGGTGGGTACGTCGCACCTGCGCGGCCAATCGAGGGTCCGATCTGCGCGCGCGCACGCTAACTTCAGGGATGGCTTTTTGCGCGTCAACGTATTGGCATTGGCATGGAGCTAATTATATTGCATTTTTGGCACGATTCATTTTCACTTCTTGAAATTCTGTAATTTATTAGCAATGACCGAGTATTTAATTAACAGCAAATCAGATCGAAATGATAACAACTTAAGTAATTATGTTTAATTTATTGTTTGTCCGTCTTAATTAGAAACTGAGAAGTATCCAGGTTACCTACAAGCTCACATTTAGTTTAAAAATAATTATGACTATTAGTGTTTTAATATTTTATTTTAAAAATGCATATCTTAATTAAGTCCAAATAACCTAGAACCAAATATATATTACTATAGATATGTTATGTTCATACATAGGTTCAGTTTTTGATGACAAGTTTACACTGAATCACTCAAAGGCAGCTGTCAAATTTCATAATGAAATCACTACACCTGACTAAATTTGACTGTCTTAATTTCAGCACCCTCTTGGCATATCTTCCTTTTTTTACATACAATATCATTGCCTGGAACTCAGATTTTAAAAGTCGACAACTCCTTTGAAAACATCGACACCGGCGCATCCCTACCAGGTGTTAGCGATACGGCCCGGCTCCGGACGGACAACTCACATATTTTATTGTGTGCCAATTAAAATTATTCTCTTCCTTATTGATTGTGGGAAGAACGTAGGTGCTAACTACGAGTTTGTTCGATTTGACTTATGTTACCGGATCGGACTCCTATTGTGTGTTGCGAAATACAGCCAACATTTGAAATGCGATAGGAAACTCGGATTGACTGAAGGATTCTTCCCACTACTGGTGGGTTATTAGTGGGAATTAATTGTTATTCGCCATACCTTAACCAATTTGTCTTCTTAAGTCATCATCATTATCATTAGTCATCGACCGATTGCCAATCGGTAGCTGGATAGATGACTGCTAGCGGTTAAATTTCTTTTAACCACTTCTGTGCGCTTGCAGGGAAACTTATTAACTTACTAAACGTTATCGTTAAATATCCGTCATTAACGCCCCAACTCAGACCCCCCAACTCAGAGTCACTAACGGTTACTTAAATCGCTACTTAGTACAGAATTTGTATGGAGATTCTTTACTAAGGAGCAATTTAAGTAACAGTTAGTGACTCTGAGTTAGAGCGTTAGTCAGATATGAACTTCTGTCCACTTTCGTTGGTTATTAACCCCTCAAATTCATACTGCAATGATTCATATTGCAATGCAGAACAACTCCTATCGAACCAGTTAATCTATTTAACTCGTAAACAAATAAATCCATTGATTTCCGTTCAAAGTTCAAATTCTATCGCACGAACTAACTACCATTTCATGCTAGCTGCAACTAATGACAGAGCGATAACGCGCGATAACGAGCGATAACAGGCGATAACGGGGCGATAACGAGCGATAACGGTTCATTGGTAGCATTCTGTTGATGTTCACGTCACCGTTGTGTTGTTATTGCTTGCTATTGTAATGTTTGTGTGTTTGCCTCGTGGTTAGGGTTCCGTGAGGATGAGTTGAAGCCCTGAAATATATGTATGTAGCCTATGTAGCTTTATTCCACCACGCACGACTGATAGACCACAAGAACAATGTGTTCATACCTTTAGAAATATGAAGTGCGGTGTCAGTGGATACTGTTTTCACTGACTAAAAACTGGATTACGGTTTGTAGATTATTCCGTGAATAGTAGATTCTTATAAAATAGGAAAGATCGACAAACTATGTACATAATGTGTGATAAAAAACTATGTACATTAATAATGAAAGATATAAAAATAAACTAAAAGCCTATTACCTACGTACACAATGACTGCCTATGTATTTAAAATAAGTTACGTAAAATGTATCTGCGTGGTTTGCAAGGTCCGACTTTTGTATGAATAAATGTATGAAAATGTGTGTAAAATAAAATAAATAAAAAAATAAAAAAATCGAAGCTGAATACAGTAGATCTATCGTAATTATGTGGTACCTGGCAACATTACCTTAGCGTATCGTAGCAGTTGAAGTGAACATTAAATTACTTATTATTGCGTGGTGAGAGGTTAATAATAAATAACAATAAATATTTTATAACGTATAACTTATTTATTGTTAACATAATTTTGTTTCAATTTTTTTTTGAAAAATATTTTTTTAAATAGTTTTGGAATATTTTCTTTAAATATTTTTTGAATGTTTGAAGTATCACTTCTACTATGTGTTGCACACATTTCGATTTTTTTTAGTAGTCATAGAGTATTTTTAATGCTTTGTACGCAAAAAACCATTCATGGGGAAGCTGGGGTCAAATGCATTTTTAAGTAATCTAGAGTCCCGCTCTGCGGTTAAAAGGTTATTTAATCTACTTTCACCTTTTTTTCGTAAGGAAACGTAATTGTAACATACATTAATTTTATTGATATAAAATTTTTGCATAAGCAAAGTTTTCTGCACTTCTCTGTGTAAAATTTAACTAAAATCATTCGTTGCATTATTCTTAAAAGGTTAACTACGTAACATTTTCAAAAACATTTGAGATAATGGTAGACGAAGGCATAATTTGAACCCAGGTCCTCTGCGGAAGACCCACCTTCAAAACTGTGAACAGTTGTCATGCCCCCAGAGACGCATACTATCAGAGAGGTTACAGTCAAAACCACGTACCACTCTGTTACCGGTCCACTATCGTCCATACTATAATTTCCAATTCCTTGCACGTGCGGTACCTTTTGCAATACCTCGAAGAGTTCCACCGCACCTGGACACTGGAAACCGAGTCATAATTACTAGAATTATGGTCCTTAGTACCTTCCATATTAAAGTAAGGCAAACGAAAACTGCATCTAACCGCTATTGTATAATCAACCATCAAACAAACACATACGGTTCAAATTAAACTATCAGTAAGGAACAAGTTTCGGGAACCCAACCGATATTAATTTCTATGAAGTAGGCTTCATGACGCAGTTTGACGTGTACTAATTTGTAACAAGCCTTATTTAATTCTGTACCTTACTTCGCGATCGTAAAGCATAGTTTAGAATACCAATGCGTGTCGTTTAATTCGTTTTGTTAGTCAAATTGCGTGAAATTGACTGCGTATGCGCCGATAGCCCCCAAAGGGCGGCTAGACGTCGCTCAGACGCCGTCTGGAATGCAGACAGGCACAAAACTCACTTGAAACGCTAAATAGGTGGTTCTTCATTACCCACGTATGCAGATTCAATTAACTCTAATAGGCAGTATTGCAATGCAGATCAGTCGGTTTTACTTAAAACGTTTGCTAAGTAAATTGATTAGATGTCTTATGACAGCTTGGCATGCTAACTCGAGACAGACATATTGTTAAGTGGGTACGGAGCCAGAATACCAAGAAGCTTAGTACCTAGTTGTAATGAAATTGGTGCCGCTTGATTTAAACATCAGCATGTTAAAACGCTTTGCAAAAAAAGGAAATTGCGAAAATGTCATGAATACTGAACGAGAAAAGCATTGATATAAGATGTGGACAATATTTCTATCCGGTTTATTCTAGACGAGTAATTGCCCTCGCTTTGCTTCGGTTTTCTTATTTTTTTACACCTTGGGTTACATTATTGAAGTTTTATTAAGGATCCCTAATTTTTTTTAAATATAATATTGCCTATGTTACTCGGGGATAGTGTAGCTTCCCAACAGTGAAAGAATTTTTGAAATCGGTTCAGAAGTTTCGGAGCCTATTCAATGTAAACAAAAAATCAAATCTTTCCTCTTTATACATTAGTATAGATTAGTATTAGTATTAGTATATAAAACATTTATAAATAAGAATAGGAAAAGAGTTTTAAGTGCAAGATTAATAAATAAGCATGTAGTATTTCTACGTAAGTATATTAAATAATACAATATACCTATACATCTGCAATATACTCGTAGTTTCAAAATGAGAACACAAAAGTACAACAAATCGGGAATTTCGGCACGGCTGACGGTTCCGGTGATTTTTGGTTTAAACCGAAATTTGGCCAAAACCAAAACTGAATCTTATGTCTTTCACTAATGATTGTCCATAATGATAAAATGTATGTATTTACGAAATCAGGAAGTTTGAACAAATGAATGTCCCTCGATGTTTTTATGAGGTCAAAATTAAAGTTAGAATGCGTGCGAATTCCCAATCTTAGCTGCGATAAGATATTGTTGTGACAATATTCCGAACAATGAATTTATTATAATTAAATCATTTACTGTCACTGGAGCACTGATATCGAATTGTTGATTCACAACCTGACTCATCTTGACGCTTTGTTGAAAATCACGTTAACAACGAGAAAAACGTTACTTACTTATAATTACTGGGCAGTTGACCCCATTGTGATGACATTCTTTGATCACCCGATCGTCATGAAAAAATAAAGGTGTAAAATTAAGGGATACCACTGAGGCTTTGCAAATTAAAAGGGAAGAAACATTTTCTCGAATAAATGAATGATCCCATCAAAATAGGATTTCATTATAAGGGACCATCTATAAATTACGTAACACGTTAGGGAAGAGGGGGGGGGGGGGGGTCAATGTAATGTTACATTGTGTGACAAGGGGTGGGAGGGGGGTCCTAAATTTCGTGACGTCACATTTTAAAATCGAATAATTGGTATGTATAGATAAATATTAAAAAACAATTAATGGAAATAAAACTTATTTCGGAACTGCTGTTTTAATTGAATAATTTCTAGGTGTATAATTTTATACTATGTGATGTCACACTAGGGGAGGAGGCCTCATAAATGTGACCAGCTGTGACAAGGACGGGGGGAGGGGTCAAAAAGTCATGAAATTAGTGTGACGTAATTTATGGAAGGCCCCTAATATTCAAAGGTGGTTAGGTACTTGCATAGATTACCTTACGATTACCCCCTTGGTTACAAGTGTCATAACATGGAAGCAATCGATGGTTTCAAGCTATCCTTAATCTTATTCAAATACGGTCGATGAAAGGAAAAGTCCCCTTATATTTTGTTTAATAAATATTAACTACTCTTGAATAATATTTCCATAAATAATGAACAATCTTGTTCGATACGCACTAAACTCCTCTTATTGTCAGTCCCTTGTATCTCACAAAGCCAGATAAGTAGGTATAGATCAAAAAAAGGGTTCCCCATCCCGATAATATACGGACATTCATATCTCAGAGATGGAGTTTCGGAAATCTTGCCTATTTCGGCGGCGTCACACGACGTCGCGACGCCGGCTTAGCGCGGGGTCAGATATTTCAATTCTCCGTCGGATATTGGCGGGTGCCGTGACGACGCATACATCTCAGATCGGGTCGCCCGTACGCCTGTCCATAGCTTATCTCAATATTAAAATCTTATGTGCACTGAGGTGGGCACATGTCTCACTGAAAGCTACGAGCTGAAACTATTTAACGTATTAAAGAAGTCATGATGTATAAATACCGGTATTTCCATCGTTATATTTGCATGAATCGCAACGCCTTCGACCAGATAGCCTAACAGCTTGAAGAAGACAACGGGCAGTATTCAGAAGGCTCAGAACCGCACCGGTTCGTGTGATGCAAGTTATGGGACGCTTATATCCAGCAATGTACGACTAATGGTTGATGGATGGATGGATGACATGAAAGTGGATAAGGCTAAACTGTTGATTAAACAACACTACATTAGGCTTTATGTTTAAAACTCTCTTGAACACTCTAGCTAGAGGTGAGTTTAAGTTACTCCAGAATTTTCGTGCATTTTCTTCCCCCTTAATCTTATATAACGTTGGATGTAGGATAATTTTTTTTTTAACTAATTTACATTTAATTATCAAAAGCTTTTTCTTTATTGTCACTTCTTCACATGCCATTGAAATTGTATATTATAGCACAGGCGTGTAAATGTTCACAATTTTTCTATTTAAGTTCTAATTCCTAGCGATCTACCGTGCATCACCTGTTAGTGAGACAACAGCCTTGTCAGTTGCCTTTATAGACGGGTGTTGTGCTGACTAGTATGTCATGTTTTTATGTTGTGTTTATCTATTGATGTTTATATGTGTGTTAGAAATTTTGATGTAACATACGAACTACGGTATAAATTAATTATTTCAGGCCTAAGATACAGGTCTGAGTGCCTGTTGCAATGCGATAATTACAAAATTTTAATATGAATCCCCCCAAAAATTAGTGCTATGAAATTATTTTCATTATTCTAAATGTACATCCTTATAACATCAATAGACATTCTTATATTATCAGCAATAGACGACAGTTTTTTGGTGTCTTATCTTTTGTGATGTCTTAATTGGGTATTTAATATGTCTGTGTAACCCTCAATATTGCAAATCCTTGTGCGCGAATATATATATATGAGTGCGTATACTTATATGTATAAGCGTAAGGACCCTGTAGCCTAGTTGGTAGCGACCCTGCCTGCGAAGCGAGTGGTCCCGGGTTGGATTCCCGGTCGGGGTAGATATTTATGTGACAGATAAATATTTGTGCTCGGGTCATGGGTATTGTAACCGCACAGGTAATAACCTACTATGGGGATATGAGTGTAAAAGTATTTCTGTATTGTATATCTACAGTGCGCCCAACTTATCTGTGAAATGGCGAAAATTGGAACTAATGCTGTCCCATTCTTAAGTTCTTTGTGTTAATGTCAATGAATGACATTGACATTTACTACGTCTCGAATTGCGTCCCAGTGATTGGTCCAATGCGTTCGACAGCGCCCTCCCTCAGTTCACAGATAAGTTGGTCGCACTGTATATACAATATGTAGTCCAGAATGATTCTCGGTCACATCATTAATTACGTTAAAAATCGGGCCAGAAATTCGCATTCGCATATTGAATATCATTTCTGTGACGCGGTGTCACGGTCCCGGGCCGCAATTTCCTATTCAGCCGTCACGTGACACGCCGTGTCTATTCACTGTATATTTATTTTCTTTTAATACACTACAGTGTACCTACTAAATTAAAAGCTTCTTTTCTTTCCCACGGTTACCAATTTTTTCCTCACTAATGTAAAACCTTGTGTTAGTATTTAATACTTTTTTTTTAAATTAGTGACAATTCATTTGACGATACAATGGAATGCCCGGAATGGAATCCGCACTGGAGCAGCGTGGTGTAAAATGCTCTGCTCTTCCTTAATTATGCATAATTAAGAGTGCGATAACTTAATGAAAGCCATGAAAGTAATGATTTTTTTATCATCCAACAACGTGCTAAGAGATAGTATATTATATTAAAAATAAACGTGCCCCTTTAAATATTATTATTACACCTTGTAACTGGAAATATTTATTTCTATTTATTTTTTACATTATTATATTATTATTATTTATTATATATTTTATTTATTTAATATAAAGTATTAAATAATTATTGTCGCCACAATAATGTAATGTCAATATTATAAAGCGCCTCCAAGATCTCGCCCTATCCTAATTGTAGATCAGCTTTAAAGTGCCAATGGTACTACGACGCCTCCTCAGTCAACAGGAAACGAGAGACTTGCTTATCTCTCTTTGTCTCTCTCAAATTGCAACAGAAATAGAATGATTTGTTTGTAAGTGTAACCCAACACGTGTCGAAGCAACGTACTTCACGAATACACTGTGCGTTCTATAAACCGTGTTCCACAACTCATTATACTTCCATATCAACACGGACCTAAAAAAAAGACGGACGTAATCCCAACAACAAATTTTGTGAAGCACCCATAGTAATACCAACTCTCTATTCGTACAAGTACACACAAACACACATAGACACCATATTGCTTCAATAGCGAATCAAAAATTACGCACACATGGTAAGCGGACGCCATTGCTATGCTTCACTCTCGATTACACGAGGTTACGTCCGTCTTTTTTTCAGGTTCCTGCATATCAATAAAAGAATGTGAAACAAAGGCGTATCACTACAGAACTACAGTGAAACGGAACAAGGAACGAAGGGGGTAAACAATATCTTATTTCGCAATAACCCGGCGGGAAGCTGTGCTAATTTCCTGAAAGAGATGGGGATACGGCGCGTTTACCGTTCGTTATTTTAAACTTTGGCTCACATTCGAGACTAGGCTAATATCGTTGGAGATAGCTTTTAGAAGTACTATTATTTCTTCTGTGCTTTTAGTCAAAATCATTTATTTATATAGGTATATCTAATACACTTATATACTACAATTCATGTTTACAAGATATGACCATAATCTTTATGATATGGAAGAATAAAATTTTATATTTTTTTTATTTTGTTGGCAATTTTTTTAGAGATACCATTAAAAGTATTGAAGCTACCAATAAAAAATAAAAAAAATCGGTTGAGAAACAGAGAAAATAAAAGGGTGTAACTTAATTTTCTTAGTCTAGTAAAAAAACAGTTATAGGCGAAGGCTAATGAAAAATTATCTGGAAAAAAGCAACACTTACTTAAAATCATTATTATATGACTAACCTTGTAATGTAGTGTTATCGCACAAATCAATCTATTATTGAATTAAATTGAAACGCTACGACTATGTTATATTATGCTGTAGATGTAGGGAATGGAATTTTAGGTGACATATTTAAATATCTCAAGTAAGCGGAGGATCTTGATAATATAGGTAATGTGCCATCCATAAATTATGTCACACTAATTTAATGACTTTTTGACCCCTCCCCCCCTCCTTATCACAGCTGGTCACATTTGTATTAAATTATGATTTTACACCTAGAAATTATTAAATTAAAACAGCAGTTCCAAAATAAGTTTTATTTCCATTGTTATTTAATATTTACCTATACATACCAATTATTCGATTTTGAAATGTGACGTCACGAAATTTAGGACCCCCTCCCACCCCTTGTCACACAATGTCACACTACATCGAACCCGTGTGACGTAATTTATGGATGGCTCCTTAAGAAAAGTCAGTTCTAATGATGGGATTGAGGGAAGTCCTCAAATAATATAGGTATACATACATATGGCGATTTTGAAAGAATATCTAACTGCAGTTCAGAGATAATTTGAGAGGTCCTTTTTATTTATTTTTTTTATTTGTTTATTTATTTATTTATTTATTTAAGGTCCACCAACACAGGATACATAATAATTTCTTAATACGAGTATCTAGCCTAACATAATATCTAAAATTCGTGTTCCCGCAATTACGATGAACACAGCATGCATTAAATTACATTATTGTTATAATTTATATTATTTATGTCATATTATACCTCCTACGTGTTCACTATGTATATTTATATATTAACTTTCCTTATGATCTATACATTAAATTTGTGGTCATACAATGTTATTTAAAATACAATTTTTTAAAGACTATTTGGTTAAAGTATTTTTACTCAATAAATTTAAATTATTATTCGAACAAAAAGCCGCCTCCACAGCACCGAGCCAGCGATAGCTAATAGATTCGCCACGCTCGGATAACAAAGCTACAACATTACTACTTATTCAATTTCAAGATGGCGTCACGCTTGATTTCATTTGATTTGATTCGCTTATTCATATTTATCTGTTTACACTTAATCCGGATATGAAGCGATGTTTCGTTTTGTAATATTTCAGCGGATTTACATTGTTCGAGTCTCTGTTTTGAGGAAATTGAATCGTCTGCTCTGATTAGACATCGAACGGGTTGAGGTATCTATCGCTTATATTCCGTTTTCTACGTTTTATATACAGAACGGAAATCTATCATGGGAAAAAAGTACTGAAGATCTGAGTTCACGCTCTTGAGCCGAGATCTGTTTATTAACACGGGCCATTACGATTACTGTCTCGTAGTTTTCAGCTGCCATCAAAAACAATATAAAAGTAAATTTGCTCTATGTAAAACAAAACGAATTTTTTAAAGATGACAATATCATGTTGTAATCAATATTGATTTAAAAACTTATTCATTTATGAATGATGTCATGGAGCAAATTTACGCCAAAAATAATGCCTACTGTTCATGGCGCTTCACTTGGGGATTGTATGCAAGCCGCTTAATGAAATAGGCAATAGAAAATCGCAACGAAACCGCTCCGTGGGCAGATTTCTTACTTTTACTATAAACAAGCGACAATTTACAAAAACGTAAATATGAAGTGGGTCTACGTGGACAGAAGGCCTAACTAAATAACAATAATCTCGCAAGCAGATACTTAATGGAGGCCATAAACATACACGATAAAGTGTACTTGATCAAGCGTCAAGCGGAATTGACGCGGCATCCAGTATACTTGATCGTGTATGGCCACGGTGTAGCTATCTGGCCATAATCGGCCATATATCTATCTCATGAACGCTGAATGGCGCGTCAAGTCAAACTGCAAATTTGACAAGTCAAACTGCAGACTTGATCAAGTACACTTGGTTCGTGTTTGGCCTCCATAAGGAGGTTTAATCAAAAGTAAAGCGATATAGTGTCGTGCAGTCAATTTGTCACATGCGAGTTAATAAAGTGGCAAGAAGTGGCAACTTCTTTGTCTGGTGCGAGCGGATTTATCGGCGCCTCCACCGGGCCCGCTTCATTTCCTGCGCTCGCCTCTTGCCGAACTGTGGCGCGGGACAAGACAACGGCTTGAGCGGGATACACTTCAATATTATACAACACAAAAATAGACCCTGTATAGTTGGCTAATGATTTTTGCCGAAAGACGCAATTGGTCGAGATATTATTGTGACAAATGTGGGCATTTGAGTTGATTTCGCCAGATTTTCTTCGGTCTTAACAAAACTATATTACTTGATTCAGTCGTACATTGTTATAGGTTTTTAGTATTTAGTACACGGGTGTAGGTTATTAAAGATATTAAATTATTTTGTTTCTTCATGCGACAGCAAGAAATTCTCATACAGTAGTACATAGGTCTAAAAGCACTTATTGCACAGGCCATAGAGAAGACATTATGAATATTTAGGCACTAACAGCAGAAACTGTATGTAAATTTGTTGACGTTAATTTCAAAAAATATTCACATATCAACAGTGTATATAAGCGTCGGTTTTTGGCCATCTTACGCAAAAATTACCATGTCAATATAATTACAACAACAATATTCTTGACCTGTTTACATTAACCCAGTAAACATGTTTTACATAATTCAATTTAAATACTGGTTTAAATGTCAATTAAAGAAAGTTTAAACTATTGTTTTAAGAATATAGGAGTTTAGGAATATAAGATGTAACCCATTGCAATTTCTGTATAAACGCTAAGTCTGTCACTTGTCCCAAACAAGAACAAGAGAACGCGAGAGGATAATCACATTGTTTCGTTTTTGATTCATTGCTATTTCTATTCATAAAGTTGTATTTATAACAATTCTTGACTAGTCATAATGTCAGTGAAATATTTATTATCATAAACTGAAGATAGACAATACGTCTTATGGTCTGACTCACATGACAAATTAACACTTGCATATCTTCAACCAATAATGGCCTACTACAGGGCACGGGTCTCTCCTCATCACTGAGGAGGCCTAGAGCATACTTTGCCCCACCGCTCCAATGCAGATTGGTGGGGACTGCTGAATATTTCATATTTTATATAGTCTGCCAATCTATACAAATACATAAATATTGGAGCCTCTGTTTGTAATATTAAAATAGCGCTTTTTACTAAGTGCATTTGGATGTATACACGCTACATATACCAAAACAACATTTTTTACAATCTCTGAAATGGCTGGACCGATTTTGACCGGACTTTCACTGGCAGATAGCTGATGCAACAAGGAGTAACTTAGGCTACTTTTATTTCAGAAAAAAATAGTTTCTTAGGCGATACGAAGTTCACCGGGTCAGCTAGTATATGTATATACGGAGCTAATCGTGCAAGGCATACGGAATATTTTTTTTTCCAAATCTCTATCAGTGTTCTGGGAAAAGTGTTCAAGTCAAATCAAATCAAAATCTTTATTCATATAGGTATCACTGATATACTTATGTAGATACGTCATTTTTTTAATCTACCAGCTTTTCGAAAGGGTGCGACATGGACAACATGAGACAACATGGAGGAGAAGAAAAGCCGTAAAGAAACTCCTCGGCACATCTTTTAAAATAATGATAAGTTACATAATAATATATTCTAACCTACGCGGAACTGGATGCGGCACAAATTTTTTAGGCGTCTTTGTCAATAATGTATTCATTTATACCACAGAAAAAATAATAGTAATTATAAATGATAATTATCATTTGCCGACTAGCTGAAATTTCATATTTGTTGAGGATATTGCTTTGTAAAAAAACCACCCACACGCTCACATGCATCCGTGTTGTGTTTATATTATTATGTGTAGGTACTGTATTTTGTGGTGGTACCATTTATTTTTGATGTAACAGTAGATGATCGACAAACTTGTGACGTCATGCGTAGTTTGCCGGTTTAAGGTCGACAGTAGTTAGACACTTGGGTCTAATTGACGTCGCATTGAAATTCCATTCACAGCCTTGTAGATGAATAAATTATAAGTATTTTGTGTGTGATTTTAGAGACTTATATCTCAAATTATCATATGTAAAAAGTATTACAAACTTTTGTTTTTTTTTTACAGGTAAGTACCTACCTACCTATTCGAGACCAAGATTTACCAATTGAAGAAATGCTTCTATCAGTGAATTAACTTCAAGACTGTCATATTTATTGGTAAGTTGCACTTAATGACTGCAAGTATTCGTGCCAAGGGTCCTGGGTTCGATTCCCATTTTCCCAGCGAGGCGGAAATAGTGTTACGCCCCTGAGTTCTAGTGTGGCCAATGTGGGTCTATGAGTGTGTAGCGTAGCAATATAATGAAACATGAAAACTGAAGTTTATATCACATACATAAATAGCAGTAGAAATTGGATCATCCTATTAAAAAAAGTATATTTTTACGCATATTTAAAATCTGTAAAAAAATAACAAGCGTTTAAAATCTGGGAAAGGAAAATAAAATCTGAACTCGATTTTAAGCACTCATTGATATATGACTTTCTCATAATTTTATTTTACTAAAATAAGACTGCAACTTGTCAAATTCGGAAAGACTTAACTATGCCTTAAAGTCGAAAGACCGTGAGTAGTTTTTTTTCAAAAGGCGCCAAATATCACGTCGTCAGAACCGATCGCCTAATTCCAAAGAGTCCTTAGAGCGAGAGCGCTCACGTATTCTTACGTCACGTCAGGCCAGTTATAATTTTTAATCTGTGCTCGAGTTATACTGACTACGGCGTTTTGAACGGTTCTCGAAGCACAGATAACTCGAAACGCGAAGTTTCCACTCCCAAGCACCATCGAGTCGTTCGTGATGATAGATTAGCCCTTCGCAGCCTGCCCACTTGGCGTGTTCTATCTCTTTCACACGTTTAAGTGAGACAAGGATGAGCAAATTGGCATGGATAAAAGGGACGCTTGACAAGCAAATTTTCTTAAAATATCTGCTGTTTTCTAGCTTTTCGCATTGCACAAGGATTCTTTTTTTTTAATCAATAATAAAACTTTGTTTAGTTCATAACTATCTTATTTAGTCCTTTTTGTACTACGTTTGTAAAGGTCACATTACACATAACATTCTTTTGAACTTTCATTAAAGAAATTCAGGTTCCAAAAACTCAAACTAAATAGGTAATTTGCCAGTACCTAATAAAATAAGAAACTCTACTCAAGATTCGCTTATCGCAGAAATCGATTAGATGGAAAGGCCACCAATAAATTTAAATATCTGTCAACAAATTAAGCTGTTAATTTAATAAAATATAATAAAAAAAAATCTTCTAATCTATCCACACTTTATTGTCTTTTAGTAGGAAATAACAATTGTCAACAAATCAAAAGCGAAACAAACTGGCTGGCAAGAAAAGATAAAAATCTATAAGTAATTCAAATATCGTAAAACTTGTTGATTTTATTATTTCTCAAGAGTTGAGATGGTGGAGCGACAACGACAATTTATATCAAACCAGTTTAAATCGATAGGTGTTGTTAACACCTCCCGCAGACTTATTCTACTACAAATAAATTGTTATTTATTGAAACGATCTTGATCTTACATTTTTCTGTAATAGAAATTATTTATTCATTGAGATACTCGTAAAATGATCACTATTTTGTTAATAGAAGAATCATGAAGTTTTTTTATTAATCTTCTAAAGTCGATGTTTATTTATGTTACATTACTTATCCTTATGATTTTTATAGCATTATTTTTGGTATTAAATTCTCTAATTGGGCAGACATTTGTGTGACAGACTGACAGATACTTAAATGTATTTCTGTTTTCGGTTTTTTCTTGCGCCACCTACTACTACTAACTGGGGAATGTGAGCCAATTAATTGTTTGTTGATGACTAGATTTTAAATTAATTCAGTATTATGTCCTATTTCCCAGTAGTATCTATTAATTTATGTAATGTGCTACTCTATACAGCATTTATGTACTACAATGTAGCTGTATATTTATGTAGTACAATGTAGCTGTACAAACTACAAAGTAAATACATAGTAAACATTTAACGTTATTTTTAACCGACTTCAAAAAAGGAGGAGGTATTCAATTCGACTGTATTTTTTGTTTTATGTTTGTTACCTCAGCACTTTCGACTGGGTGAACCGATTTTGATGATTCTTATTTTAATCGAAAGCTGGTACTTTTCATGTGGTCCCACTTAAATTTGAGATTTGACGAGTAGTTTTTGAGTTGTTTTGAAGTCGATTATTTTTCGTCAAGAAATTTTTGCTAACATTTTCTTGCAACGCACTTGTAAACAATGTCGTGCAGCGTTAGTAGAATATCCGTGCAACATATAACTCCGCCCCTTAATACTTTAACTTAGTAGTCCACAACTGGATTTGTGGGAAATATGGTCTGGTTGGCATAGCAACGATAATCTGGTACATATTTGGTTAATATATACGCTCTCTTTGGTCAAACGAAGGCAATTTATACTCCTTAGCTATTTTAGATGCCATTAAAAGTGAAGGCTTTTTTGTGTGCGTAAACAAGTTTTAAACTAACTATCGTTGAATAGGTTTAGTAAGGTGTAAATTATTTTGTAGTTTCTTGAGATTTACCGAGATGGAGAAACTTATTTTGTATGGATGATTCGGACTTTTCTTGAAAGTATTCTTATATGGAGCAAAGTATCGACCTAGGTAGCGTCAGGCTACAAAATAATCTAAATTTTACTAACAAAAAATAACCGACTTCAAAGTCTCAAAAACTACTTTTCAGATCTCAATAAAATTTATGTGGGACCACATGATAGCCACCAGCTTTCGATTAAAAAAACAATCATCAAAATCGGTTCGCCCAGTTCAAAGTTCTGAGGTAACAAACATTAAAAAAAATACAGTCGAATTGAGAACCTTTTTTTGAAGTCGGTTAAAAATTACTGTTGTTGTATCTTACACACATCTTTTTTTCAAAGTCATGTACGTGTTGTGACTAAACATTTTGCATGATTTCACTACTGATTTTCATTAATAAGAAACGGCATACCTGAGAACGGAACGTCATTATAGGTGTGAGGAAAATTTCACATCATTGTAAAAAGCGACCCAGACAGTTGTAGAGTTATGAAATCTGAAGTATTCATGATAAAAAGGGTGCGTGTACTTTTGTACGCGCGTGAGAAGTTATACTTCTTCAATATTCAAGTCACTAATATAATAAAATATTACTTGTGTACTACCTATGTTTACACAAGTACAAACTAGATGGCGTTGTTCAGGAACCTAAATCACGCTGATGAGACTCTGTGAGATTTGTATAAGTAATAACATTACATTTTAAAAGAGGTAAAGATAATAAGAAGAGCCTAGGGCCATCTATCCAGTGCTTTCATGGTAGCACCCCCCATGGTAGCGCAAACGTTTAGTGCAACCTATTTGCAAGTCGCAAAAAAAAAAGTACAACTTCAAAAAATGTGTTACTTAAGTGACAAACGTAATAAATTGTACTGTGCATACTTATAACCATACAAAACTTTTTCAACAATGATTCATCTTGAAGTACGATAAAGAGGTTAAATAATTTTTAGGTTAGGTTAGGTTAGGTGTGTAGGTATTTGATATTCCGTTAGTTATTTGTTATTTACCAATATAATCAAATGCCGCGGCGTTCTTACGTAACTGTAGTTGAAGGTAATACTGTCTTTGGTAATTTACCCACCGGATAACAAATTTTCGTGTGGTATTCACGCAAAAGGCTGATATCGTGGGAAACTAGCATTTGCGGGTTGCGCAAGCGCCGGCGCCGCCGATCTAATCGATGCATCCTATCGATCGCATAGGATTTGTTCGCTAATCGAATGTTGCAATGCTGCTAGCTTTTTGTCTAGAAATGGCAGTCTGGAGTTTCAGCGCAAGGGAATATTTCAATTAAGTATTTTACGTTTGTAAATGAACCAGACTACACTGCAAACTACCTTATGACTCATTCTTTTTTTTTATAAACGCTCATACACTCATACCCCCGCAGTAGGTTATTTGCGGTGTCGCCGGTGGCATGGACTACAGATATTGATAACACATCACAATAACACCCATTACCCGAGTACAAAATACAAATATCTATCTGTCAGTTAGATATCTGCCTGGCCGGTAATCGAACCCGGGACTCCTCGCTTCGCAGGCAGGCTACTAAATAGGCTACAGGGTCGTCAAATTAGTTAGTTAGTCATTATACAGAATTTCAGGGTAAAGTTTACTTATTTTAAATGTACCTAAATTACCTAAATAGTAGACTAATGAGCAAAAAAGACTCCTTATAATTAGTGACCAGAACATTGATCCTAAAAGAGTTGACGAAGAACGATGAAAAGGAAGCAAGAATCCACATATCAAACGAAAATGTAATTAAGCGTTAAAAATGAGGAACGACGAACCGCGGAGGTTGCGAACATGAAAAACAATTCCCCTTGAATGACGTATCACAGCTCGCACTCCAGATATTTCGCACACGCAGTGTCTTTCACTCGTCATGCCGGCTCTTCGCGTCGCGTTTAAAACTTTTGTAATATGACTTCGACGCTTTATATAAATTATTCTTTACCGCAGTGACAGTTGGGTCTTTGATGCTCGCTCAGGTTTTATTGAAACGGATCCGTGTTCAAATGAGCTTGGGGAAGAGATTGTCTCATTGGTGAAACGCAACCATCTATGAGAATATTTAGGTATCTAGTTTTAGTTCTCTAGAGAAACAAGTGGAAACAAGTTATTTTAATATGTCAAATATATCCAGTTTTTTGTACGTTGCTGCCAAACACTTCAAATGTCAATTGCCTAAGCAGTATGGTTACGAAAATACTAAGTAATTATGTAATTCTGTTTGAAATATCAAACTCTGGATTCGTTCATGTAATTCAATCTTGGTTCAGCCTTTTACACAGAGTTGATTCGGAGAAAATCTGGTATGACAGACGGAATGAGTGACATGTGAGTGATTTTATTAAGTTACTGTACTTTTGAGATTAATAAACTTCTGTGAGAGATAACTTCAAACGATCGAAATAAAGCATTTAAGCAAAGCATTGCGCATTGGTATTAATATGCGATGTTCCGATAATAAATGTCTATTCCGTGGGCTTTCATTTCCGCGCATACGTCGCCTGATAACAAAGAAGTGTTGACATATTTAGAACAAGCCTGAAATCGAGCTGGCAACATTGGTAGCGGACAGCCGTCACTGGCGCTAACGTAGAAAGCGCGGGATTTTAATTTTCGCATCCATCGCGCAAACGACGTGTCGTTTCCCGCGTTTTTGTTGCAAACGTCAAACCGTGATCCCGATTGCTTCCTCCTCACGGAGACAAAGGCATTTTTTAAACTGCCAAAGTTATGTGACGCGTATGGGGGAGCTTCGTGAATTACTTGACTGAAATTGAGTTTTGATTGATTCATTGAAGTTTGGAAGGCTGTGCTTGTGTGATAATATTTTTTTGTTACATGACTCTACTTTTAATAGAAATGTCGCGAGGAGCTAAAAATATAAGTAATTGTAATAGTAGACGTATAATTTGTTGCAACATTATCGTTTTAGATTTTTTATCTATTCCATTAGATGCCATAGGACACACTTCCACCAAAAGGTCTTATTTACGCAATTATTACAGAAAACAGAATGTTGTACATAATAGAAACATTTAAATATGAAAGCTACACAAAAGAGGTTTCAGTGACTGACAAAAATGGGTGAAATTTTTAAAAGACGGCTGGATTTTTAAGGCGAAACGTACCTATCGTCTGAGAGAGACCAACGTCCGTCACTATCTGTATTCCGCACGAGCGCCCCGATACTTGCCTCTTCGATACACCGACTCGATTAAAATAAGAATAGTGTGTACAACACTATTGTGTGGCCCGAACCATCCCAACCTTCTCGGAAACGTTGCAAACCGATAGGTATATAATATGTTGACGTGTGAATTTGTATCACATGTTTGAGAGTTCTGCTTTTGTTGTGTTGTGACGTGGTTTATGTTCAAAATAATTAACGTTATAATTTATCTAGATTTAAATGTCAGATTTTTCAGTTTTATGATTGGAAGCTATACGGACGGACAGACGGACGGACGGACATGACGAAACTATAAGGTTTCCGATTTTACTTTGGAACCCATAAATTGATGATGATTAATTAAAAGTTGAGAGAAAGAAAGATAATATTGTTGGCAGTGCTGAAGAAACAAATCAAAATCAAATATCTCCTTTTGTTTTGGCAATATTGGGATTTCAGTGGGACATATCAGTTTGACACTGGCTAATGGAAAGCTAAAAGATTTGAGGTATAACAAAGCCTCACTTATAATCGAAATAGAGGCGCGGTAATCCAAAATGGCGGTCGCAATTCGAGTGCAGATGCAATTGTCACAGGCCGGTGCGCCTGGCCGGTGCCCGCTCCTTGTTTTTACTCGGCTCCTCGATTTTCGTTTTTGCTCGTGCCCGGCCGCCGATACCGGCCGTGCTCTGAGACCTGTCATATCGACTCTTTGTTCCCGCGTAAAAAACCAACACGAGATAAAAAAGTCTCCCGAGCAAATTGGGCGTCTCTGTTATAAACAACGGAGGTGGAACGCCATGATAGCGGACAATAAACGTCCGATCCGTTTGTGCGATTCGAATTTGTTGATTGTTTTCGTTCAGCGCGCGCTTTGTTGCGTTAGTTTCGCGCGCTTTCTGAACTGTCACTTTGACATTTCGCTTTTTTCCTCGTTCGAGGCGAAGGTTCCTTTCCGTGTCTGCTTTACTTGGGGATCGTGCGCTTACATTGGAGTTTACAAGTTGTTATTTATGTGTATTCGGCGCTCAGTGTTGCATCCTTAATAGGTGTATCTGGACAACGTGCGGAGTGTTATCTGCGAGAAAGCTGGCGGAGGGTGAGGCTGGTGGGAGGAAGGCTGGGGGAGCCGATATGAATCACTGGGAGTAATGGCTGCAATATCACGTAGTGCACTTTGTCAACTGCTTGTAGCCTTGCAGTCGCAGAGATAACATGGAGATTGTAGCTTTGGGGCGAAGATTGTTCGGAATCGGCTCGAGGAAGTCGAGAGTAGGGGTCTGTTCGCTCTGATGCAAACTAATGCCATTGTAATGATTATATTGTCCTTTGTGAGCTGCCGCGTAGCTCGCTGTCCCACGTGTAATCACATCATGTTGAGACGTACTCTGATTGGATTGTATGGCTTATCAATAAATGTTAAAAGATGATAACTTGCTGTAGTATGTTAAATTAGGTTATAAGATCTAAGGCTATAAAGGTGGTTAAATTTTTGGATCTAAGTATACGACATTGTAGGTATTAAGGATTAGATTTATCCTTTCTGGCAAGATTTATAACACGAGTCGTGCAATAATTATGCGCATTTAAGGATTTGTGAATGGCATTCATCGTAGTAAGTGTTGGATGAAAGGCTGTTATAATATAATATATACTTAAAACTATGTATTCCACAAACAAAATATTGAAGAATCATAAGTATCATGTAGTAAATCAATGCCACATGTTAGTAACCAGTATAATCTGAATTTTACCAAGAAAAAAATAACCGACTTCAAAATAACTCAAGAACTACTCGTCAGATCTAGCTCAAATTTAAGTGGGACCACATGACAAGCACCAACTTTCGATTAAAAAAAGAATCATCAAAATCGGTTCACCCAGTCGAAAATTCTGAAGTAACAAACATTAAAAAATACAGTCGAATTGAATACCTCCTCCTTTTTTGAAGTCGATTAAAAAAGAACTACTGATTGAATGCATATTGTCAAATAACATTTTTATGCAACGCACTTAAATCGTTATTAATAAATTTATCTAAATCTACAGCAATCGCTACTGGTTGAAACAGATTACGTACTTTCGCAAAATCACTCCGAGATATGAGTTATTTATACCTGTATGTAGATAAAATAATGAACTGGCCGCCGTACCGATCACTATCGGGTGTAATCCGCCGTGTCCATTGATAACAGTGAATCGTAAAAATCGCGCCTGATTAAACGTTATCGGGTTTTACCGATACGCCAAGCCTACTAGTGCTGGCTCGGTGTCCGCGAACACCGGCTTACTGTGCGGTGCGTTTTGCTATAGGTACGTGGCATTTGAAAGTGTTTGGGAGCTGTGCAGTGGATGTGATGCTGAGGTTGGTATACAGAATATATTTTATACAATCATTGAAGTATAAAGTACCAGAACATACATCGCGAATAAAATGTGTCTCGTCAGGAGGTTCTATTTTCAAAATTGAGCCCCCGTTCTCTTTTCAAAATCGAAGGAATCCATTGAAAATTGAAGCTCATTGGCGCCAATTCATTGGGACATCAATAGTGTTCGCGGTGCCGGTTCTATACGCTAGTAATAATACTTCAATGTATACAATGCAATTTATTCGGAAGTTAACAGAACTGTTTTATGTGATATTTTAAGAATGGATCATTATTTCGTGTTATAGCTACTAATTAGAACGTACTTACATCTAATTCCACTATTTATATTCAATGATCTTTGCAGTTTTTCGAAACTAATTCTTTCTTGTACAGCTCTACCACTAACTCTACAACCGGAAAATCAACATTCAAGGGAAAAACAATTATAAGCAACAATGTTTGTGTTTATAGTTGCTGTGTGTGTGTGTATATATATGTATATATTATGTAAGTGGATTTAAATTTTAATGTAAACATTGTAAATGTATAAGATTGTAGATAAATGTTCAATGTCCGCGATAGTAAAAATTTGCGTTGAAGTCATTGAAGTATTATTACTAGTGGTTGAAGTCAGGTATTTAGGATTTTTAGTCTTTCTTTTCTACAACACAGTGCAAGCTACAAATAGAGAGATACCTACTATTTCAATCATACATTTCGTTGTTAGTTAATGTGGAAATAGAAATCATTATTATAGTATTATTTTTTTTGTTATTATGTTCTCTAAACACAGTAAATTGACATGGCAAGTAAACCTGGACTCCGAATTTCGCTACAGTATTCCCAAATGTGTGAACTTCGTCCGCTTCGCCGATCTATATTTGAACGTGGTGAATTTTTTTTTTTTTTTCAAAAAAGGAGGAGGAATTCGATTCGACTGTATTTTTTTATGTTTGTTACCTTAGAACTTTCTACTTGGTGAACCGATTTTGACGATTCTTTTTTTAATCGAAAGCTGGTGCTTGTCATGTGGCCCCATTTAAATTTGAGCGAGATATTACTAGTATTTTTTGAGTTATCCTTAATTTTGAAGTCGGTTATTTTTTGTCAAGAATTATTGAGATGAGTTTTGATGTGAAATGAGATTGTGTGTGATAAACAGAAAATGCGAAAACAGTCGTTAAGCCAAAGCCATGTCGGAGGCCCTCGGGCGGCATGAAAACTTCCTATAATTGGGTTGGCCACTAACCAATCCGCACTGGAGCAGCGTGGTGGAGTATGCTCCAGGCCTCCTGAAGAGGAGAGACCCGTGCTCAGTAGTGGGCCATTAATGGGTTGAAGCCCACCAGTGTCCAGATGATAAGCGATGAAGCCCAATAGTCCCGGCTTTCTCTCAGTTAAAATTATCTCCACCACTTACTCTCCTTCACCTTCGACCCTCGCTAATCTGTCCTTTAATCTTATTTTTTTTCATAATTTAGATTAACCAAGTCGTCGTGGTGAATGTTTAATATTCACCGGTGAATGACTGAAATCATCATAAAAATAATCGGAATAACCTTCAAGTTTGGTGAATGTTAAGTTCCATCGATGAATCTTAAAGGTTCATGAAGGACTTTCACAGTAAGTCTATACTAAACAAGCATTATGTATTCTTAATTAACATTAAGTAAGAAATAAGTACTTAACATCAAGTAAGAAATAGGTGCTACAAATGTTTCAAAACAGCAAAGCACACTCTCCTTCAATCCCTGGAATTTATTGACGACTTATGTTGTGTGTGTGTTTTTTTTTTCGTTTATTTAATACAAAGAGATTTACAATAACTTAAATCATAAAGCTTTGCATAAACAGTATCGGTTTGTCAACAAACGTGTTAACCTCTAATACAAGAGAAATGAGAGGTGTCAAGGGACACCCGGATGGAACGAAGTTCCTTTCGATTAATACTAAGCGACCAGAAGTCTTCGAGGGTGCGACAATACAATCAATTTATCATAGTATGTGGCTGTCTTATTCACTCTTCGGTATTTAGCATAGGCACAACAGGGATATCTATATTACGATCATGCACATTAAGTTATTATTATTAGTTTTATTAGTTATTACAGCCACATACTATGATTGTACTGTCGCACCCTCGAAGACTTCTGGTCGCCTAGTAACTCGCTTTAATTAATAAACGACGGCATAAAGAGTCGTTACAACTTTTCGTCTTATTTTTTTCCGTCTAGCTCCCTTTAGCAACGCGCGATAAGGGACTTCGTTCCAAAAAGATAATATAAGGTAAAATTACCTACCTAATTACAAAACATTTTTGCTTGATTATGGCTGTCGTATAGGGACATGTCATACTACGGTGACCACCATCAGGTGACTAAAAAAAAAACAATATAAATCAGGACGAATGCACAAACTCTTGTAAAACAAACAGTCAGTCAAAGGCTCCTTTATCGACGCACAACATACCGGTCGGTTTGCTCAGATAACGCCCGTACGCGAATTATCTATTGCTCCTGAAACAGTTTACTGGTGTAGATAAAAATAAATATATTACAAGCACCGATAGGTATTCAAATACCTGATAACGTGACTACACGCGCTTCGCTGCTAATGTCTTGTCTCTTGTCTGTTTTGTTATTTTTATACCTACACTAGTGCTCAGCGCGTTTTCCGATAATAAGTGGGTACCCCATATCCTATTTCAGATCTATCTGTGTGCAAAATTTCATGAAAATCCGTTGGGTAGTTTTTACATGAAAGAGCAACATACAGTTAGTGGCGACCCTAAATGGTGTACATATGTACATGGGATCCCGAGTTTTACTTCCCACTGGGTCAGATATTGATGTGATAGAGATAAAAAAATAAAATTTGTGCAATTCACAGGTAGTAGTGTGGTAGAAGTTAAACCTTCAAAATTTTTGCTTTTGAGACGAATGTAAAATTTCGGGAAGATGATAATTTTATTGTAGGTTTTAGTAATGATCATAGTGATGCAAAGTTGGAAAATGAAAATAAAACAGTGGTAACTGACGCCACCTCTTAACATAATATGAAGAGTAAAATGAGCAGCCAGCGCCATCTATGAATACAACTTAGCACTTTTTAAAGTAACACAAAGAGAACCACGATCATAAGAAACACTGTATAATGCTTCCTACCTCATTTTTCCCACGTTAAATCTTATGAATTTATGTGTCTGTCTCTTTTTACTGTCGCTTTTTCGTTTTATCAACATTCAAATCACAACGATGTTAAAGAAGTTTTCACTTCAAAATGTTTGTTTTCAATTCGCGTGTATTTAGGATCGTTCCGGCTGACAATGTCTAGTCTCTTAGAATGTCCAAATTGTCCAATATACCAAGGAATCCAGGGTCTTATTACGTCCAGAGTCCTATTACGTCCAGTCCTTTGACGTCTAATCTGACGTCTTATTTGTGTGCGTCGATCCTACCTGCAACACCTGGAATCCAAGTTTGTGGGCGTGAGTGTATGAGCGTTAAGTATAGTTAAGTTTATAATAACCATTGATGCCACTGTCATTATATTCCAAGTAAGCATGTACGTTCCCTTATCAAGACATCTCGTTTGTGATCTAAGATGCCTTATCACTCAATCTCAATCATCATGATAAGAATACCGCTGCAATGCGCTTGCGCATGCCAATCTCGGTTATTGTGTAGATACACCGAATGAAATAGTTTGGTTGGCAAGTTATTAGTGAACGAGTAACCGCCCTCGCTTTGCTTCGGTTTTCTTATTTTTTTACACCTTGGGTTACATTGTTGGAGTTTTATTAAGGATCCCTAATTTTTTTGAAAATATAATATAGCCTATTTTACTCGGGGATAGTGTAGCTTCCCAACAGTGAAAGAATTTTTGATATCGGTTCAGTAGTTTCGGAGTAGGCTCCGAATCTCAATGCAAACAAAAAATCAAATCTTTCCTCTTTATATATTAGTATAGATTAACTAATAGGTGTAACTACGTATAAGTGTACCTCTGTACCTCAGTACCGTAGAATATAACGCCACCTGACTGATGGTGATATGCCTTTTTACCCAACGGCCAGGGAGGGTTATCTTTTTCACGCGAATCTTGTAATGTACTCGTATGTATGCATGTAATATTTTTTATTACCTCGTATCTTCCAAACCGCTGAACGGATTTATATAATTAAGATATCGTTAGATTCGCCTTGATAACCCAAGTATTCTTAGATTCGTGAAATTAAGAACATAAATATGGTGGTTGTAAGATGCCATTGTTTGAAGTATCAGAAAATAAAAATAAGTCGAATAATGCAATATGGGTATCAAATTAAAGATCTAACTTTAAGTCAAATAATTATTTTTTGACAAAAAATAAAACCAACGAAAAAAAAACTGAAAAGCGAAAAATAAAATAAACCATTTAGTATTATAAATTAAGATCCTAAATTAACTGAAAATAAATAATTTCGAGACCGTGCCAAACAAACAAACAAACAAAATTAATTACGTAAAGTTCATTTTATAAGGGCAGTGGCATGCGATGCACACGACAGCAGCAGCGCGGCGCACATCTTTTCACCGTTTGTTTTTTCATTGGTTTGCCTCAAAATTATTTATTTTCAGTTAATTTAGGATCTTAATTTATAATACTAAATGGTTTATTTTATTTTTCGCTTTTCAGTTTTTTTTTCGTTGGTTTTATTTTTTGTCAAAAAATAATTATTTTTTAATTTTTAGTTGCTATGAAAATTATTAAGTTATTGGTGATATATTCAGTTACCAGGTAAAAATATAGTAGTTGAAACATAAATCATCTCCTATTTTCGTACCTTTAAGGGTAAAATTTTCTTTCCAAATTTAAACAAGAGTAACTTCAAGGTAACAATATTCAATAAAAAAAGAATCATCGAAATCGGATCATCCAGTACAAAGTTATTGGGGTAACGGGCAAAAATTCCGTGGGTGAATAATCAATCATCCCCTATTTTCGTACCTTTAGGGTAGGAATAAAATTTTCAAAAAAATATGGGACCAACTTCAAGATATACCCTATCCATTAAAAAAAGAATGATCAAAATCGGACCACCCTGTGCCGATTGCTGAGTGATCATACATAAAAAAAAATATATATACGCGTCGAATTGAGAACCTCCTCCTTTTTTTTTCGTCGGTTAAAAAGTATATCATGATAGCTTTTTTATAGCAGGCGACTTTTTTTTTATTTTAAATTTATTTCCAATTGTGGATAAGTTAAGTCTTCTGTCCACGTAAAAACACGTAATCATAAGCATGCTATCGTCAGTTGTGGCTTGCTTGCAGTTTGCTTGTATCTTGCGTAGAAAAAGTACGAAATCTATTCACGAAGCGGCTTTGTCGTGTTTGTCTTTAATTGCCCATGTTTCATTATGCTGCTTACCATGCAATCGTGAAATGAAGCATCTTTGACTGTAGAACTCAATGACATTTAAAAAATATTGATATGACATTCATCAATATTTTTTATATTGATATACCCTTACATACAAATCAACCAAAAAATCTGTTCCGAAAAGAGCTACAACACACACGTTTATCTTTTGTTTCACTACACCAATCACATTGGTATAATACGCGAAGGCATTTTAACGCTGTATGTCAAATGTCAAGCACTTCTGACAATAACAAAAGCGTGCGTATCGTCATGTATTATAGGTATATTTTTATATTGTATATATTTAGTTATGGTCGAAAAAACCGCATTTTTATCGATTTTGCGGACTAGTCGGTGATTATTCAGCTCACTACTAAACATGTTAGTGTTGTTTGCGAGAACATTCTCAGTCAGCGGCAACGAAGCACATGATTGCATTGGTTTATTGATTGAAAATAAACCGTGATCGCAGTTGTAGCCAGTGCGATACGCTGATAAGAGCCTTATCGCCGGATCGCGCGGGCGAATGTAAACTCACTTACGAATTCATTACATGAGATTTGCCGAGTAAACCTTGGAAATATTTGTATTGCGGAGTTTGATACGTTATTCTGTGGTTTTGTAAGGTTCATGTAGGTCATACAAGCTTTTATCTTTAATTTCACAGTATTTGGTATGAAACATCACAAGTATTTATTTATTTATTCAAAATGTCACCTTATACAAAAAGGATAAACAAAGGGCAAACTTAATGCCTAATGGCATTTTCCACCAGTTAACCCTGGGTGGATGTGGAAAGAACTGATGGCAGGTGTTAAAACTACTTGAGAGAAAAAAAATCTAAAAAAAGAAAAACAAATACTTTTTACGTACAATATACATACATATAATATTATAGGTACTTACATACCCGTGTGCTACAAAATAACCGACTTCAAAATAACTCAAAAACTACTCGTCAGATCTAGCTCAAATTAAAGTGGGACTACATGACAAGCACCAGCTTTCGATTAAAAAAAGAAAATCGGTTCACCCAGTCGAAAGCTCTGAGGTAACAAGGTTTTTTGAAGTCTTTTGAAATAGTATTTTTCAGAATATGTCTGGAATATTGGAATTAGTTTGTAAAAGAAATTAGTTATCAGCTAATTTAATCATGTCGCTTTTTGGCTGTCGGTGTGCGCACGCATCGTAAAAATTTTACTCTCATATGTTTTTCCAAAAGTGCCAAAAGAAATATAACTTCAAAAATCTTGGGTTCCTTGCGGTACTTCACATTGGTTAACTTTAAACCTTATACAAAGCTCAGGTTTTGACCGAGTGTGGAGTATTCATATTCCTATTCATATAGTACTCATATTTGGACTGGATTCTTGCTTCAGACCAATCTGCAAAGTCTCAGCACAGGCGCAGAATTGAAAGACTCTGTTTTCTATAGGGCACATTGCGGAGAGTGTGTAGGAATTGTTTGAATGTATTCCCTATTTCCACGCTACAATCTATAAACATTACGTGTGTGTAGTACGTATGTCAGTTAAAATATTAAATCGCGATACTATGTTATACACTAGGTATATATAAAATGATCAAAATCTTTTTATTTCTCTTCATTCAAGGACTAATTACTATGACAATAGTGTTCCGAATAAGTACTACGCAAATGCTGTATCGCATCAATCATTTGTTAATACTACGTATTAATCGCTCCGCGGTCAATTCCATTCATTAACCATAGGCCTAATTACAATGTAGGATGTGCTAAATTTGTCTGTCACATTGGTAGAACTGTCTAATGTAAGCAGATTACAAACAATTACGATAAGTGTCGTTGTTATCTTATATAATTACAAATTATATCTTGTAATCTGAAGATAATGTCGTGTAATAAAAATGAAATAAGGTGTTATCGCCTGATAAGGAATATTTGACAACGATTTAACAACGGTCCGGGACAACTGAATAGCTGTTGTTGAGTTGTAAATAGAAATATTACACGAATTACGTTAACGACAGCCGGAGGACTCAAAAAAAACCAAAGACTTTTTAAACTAATTTAATTAAAGTTAAAATTATTACATTTAATAATTATTCTAAAGAAACACTGCTGCCTAATGCTGAGAGCTAACAATGAATGACAATTATTATAAAATTAAAATAAAATGAAATATGGAAATGCTGATCTGAGAATTGTGAAATTAGGCTACACGTGTAATCGGTCACTCGCGGTGGTGTGCGGAATCAGCGGTCCTCCTCCATGTAGGGCACGTAACACCTCCACCCCCAGAGCAGCAACTATTTGAGAACCTTTAGCGAAAAAGTTGCTGGCATGTCAGGTTTGCCTGGCACGGCATGATTCTCGTCCTGGTTCCTTTCTTCTTGGTTCTCTGAGCTGGTGGTCTTAGCTTTGGTCTTCTGCTTGCGACGTCGGATACAAGTAATTACCATAAGTGCAGATATTATAACAGTTACGATGATATAAAGTGGTATCGTGGTATGATATATGGTTGAATTTTCATGGTCCAGTTTGATTGGGCTTTGAAGGGATATTCTGTCTTCTAGGTGATGCAGGGATTTTAGGTTAATAGTGTTTAGAGTTATGTGAGGGATTTCGTCATCTTCTATTGCTTCAGGGGTATTCCGTACTTCAGTTATCTTTAGCGGCTGGCCTTTAATCTCGTCGTCGGTGTTAATAATGGTTATGGAGTCCGTTCGTAGCGAGCATTCCAGTGGGATGGTGGCAAGGTAACTTCCTGATAGAGATATGAACTCCCGGCGGCTACACTGTAGTTCAACTTTCGTCGGTATTGGGAATATCAGGGTGTAGTGACGGTCATCCAACTGCTCCATTGCTTCCTTGTTGAAACTGATCTTGGTCGGATGGCATGACTTATCCAAGGACTGGGCAGATGATGATTGCCTGTTTCTTCACAGAGAAGGTGTTGACCAAACTTCGGGCATTCAGCCTCCATGTACATGAACGATTTCCTATCGGTTGCCATATAGGGAAAGGGTGGTATGAAGGTTTGCTGGAGTTTATTAGGAACAATTGATAGTCGGTAAAATTCAAAATTATTAGGAGATACAATGGGAAATTTAAAAACTATTACTATCCGTTTATCAGTAAAATAGCTACCAGGTTTAATTATATTATAATAATCTCTCAATTCAGCATCTGGAATTTCATTATTGCTGTATATTTTTTTTAAGTCTAATAATTATATTCTCTAAATTATCTACACTTAACATGCTATGATGCGTGCTCGATGCACGAATAAATGCTAACATATTTTCTAATCTTATTAATTCTAAATATAAATCATC